>OZ043914.1:652500-1852500 GCA_964056405.1 Acronicta alni
ATTCTTTACAGTATTGCCAAGAAGATAAAAGATTAAAATATATAGAATTTTTCATTGGCGATAATGTATTTCTATGATAAAAGTATTGGTAAAAAGAAGTAAGCGTTTTGGAATAGGTTCCTTATGTGTCTGGGCATTTAATTAACCAACGACTCCATACGTGAATATCTGCACCACTCTCAATATCCGCACCTGTCTCTCAATAACATGCCAACAACGCGTTATTTCTTTTTTTGGACATATCGCCCATCGCCCAGACAGCCTCGAATACCTGATAATGACGGGAAAAATGGAGGGCACAAGAGCTCGAGGTAGACCATCTGCTTGTGGAGTGATCAAATACTCAAGGCCACTAATTTAACACTCCAAAAGGCAATCCACTCTGCGGGTGACCGGGCCGGTTGGAGAGCATGCTGTCGTCCTAAAAGACATAGTGGTCACGATCCTCAGCATTACGGGACCGACGAGATGGATGGATGGATCTAATATAAAACCTAGGACCGTGGTCGACTAACTTTTTATACGGAGCTAGATGCCAGGAAAAATATCGATCTTTCGGAAGCTCATAGAGCCGCAGTTTTCTGTTTCAAGTTTTTCACTGTAATAGGACGAAAAACGACAGTTAACAATAAGATAATGAAAAATATTGCTATATTTAAAATATGGAATAAAAAAGTCAATGAAAGGTTAATAATTTTTATTTATATCTAGATAGCTATCCACTGTCAGTGTTAGTTTTGCAATGTCAAACGCACACCCTTTTGGCACATTATTATCAGTTTCCTAATGATTTCATACTTTATTATCAGTTTCCTTGTTCACGCGTGAACTGGAATGAGGGAGGCGCGGGCGAAGCGGACCGTTGCGCCCCACTACGGACACTCTTAACAACGACCCAACGGCGTGAGCACACGACAAACGCACACCGCGACCGACTAATATATTTTTGTTAGCGAGAATTGCCTAAGATTAAATCTATTATACAGTCCACTAGTCTTTCTACTTTCTCCACCGAGCTGAGGATGCAACAAATGGTAACAAATTTCATAGAAGCTGTCAACTTGACAGCTGTCATGTACCTCGAGTACAAATTTGGGCTGAGTTGTATGGACTCTTGATGACCTCCTTTGCCTTCACATTCTGAATTTCAGAACGAAAGGAAGGAAAAGCAAGCTTGCTTTCAAGGAAAAGCAAGTTTTTACTTCTGACCTAGGAAATAGTCACACTATTTCCTTAGCATTACTTTTATTGGAGTCATAAATCGGTATGGTCTGTTTCAGCGTGGAAGGTGAAACGAAACAGGAGTCGAACCCAGCACTTGCGTTCCAACGCGCGTTCGTAGAAGAGGGCAACTTCGAATTCGTAAGTCAACTGCACGTGGTGAGCCTCGTGCCGCTCGCACTGTGCGGGGCGGCGGGGGAGGCCGGGGCGGCGGGGGAGGCGGGGGAGGTGGGGGCGGCGGGGGAGGCGGGGGAGGCGGCGCCTGCTCCTGCGCCTGCGCACCGCTCTGTGTCGACACCTCTCAAGCGTTTGATATTATATATTCACTTTTGTTCATGTTACTAATTTTATTTGACTAAAATTTGAGTTTTTGGGTGTGACACAAGTTAAAATTCTTTCATGCATTACTGCATTGCATTGCAAAAAGGCGTGAAACAAAAACCGTTATTAAAAAGCCTACTCCTGAAGTCATACATTTAGTTTCTTTTTCGAAACTTTCTCTGTATATATCAGCTTATCTTTTGAAATTAAGCTTTTTCAATAGATGATGCAAGTTTAGTTCTTCATAGAACCTTTCCCGACGCCGCAACGATGCCCAGCCCCAGTAACCACAGTTCACTACCAAAGTTGATTTTGTGAAAATAGAAAAAACATTATGACTGCGAAAAGACTAATAACTTGTGTTTTATTAATTTGAATCATAGTTTGTTAGTTTTACGCGCATTTCAGAGGTGTCGATATGTACGTAAACTAATTAAGCAAATAACATTAGTATGCGTCACTAACCGCTTTTATGTGTGATATATCCTATTCTAGAGCTCAAATGTGGACAGGGATATTAAGCCCATCGTCTCATTTGAGCTTCAAAGTATTGATAGTAATGAAATACACGATTTATTATTATGCTACAGTATTACTATTAGATTTAAGCTTTTGACCGCCATGTCAATAACGAAAAGCTGTGTTCTTTACTCAAAGCGACAAATTAATAAAAACCCTAAAGCCCCTATAACGCGTACCTTGAGTGTACTTAATGACGTAGCAGACAGCATGGATATTTTTACTTGTTCTCTGAGTGAGTTCACAAAAACCACGATGTTCAGAATATGTTATAGTCAATAATAAAACTGTAATTATGGCCGCAATATTGAATTAGGAAATTCCTGTAATGATAGTGATGATGAGTTAATAAATAAATAAATAAATTCTAATAATTATCTAATAATAGGTTAAAAAAAAAACACTTAAACCATATTTTTGTATATTTATTTTTTTGAACAAAAAAAGTTGTATTTTTGACTTTCCATGCAGTCGTTGGCGTCGTGAGCAAGTTTTAATTAGACGTCTATACTCGTCCGTGGCGGTCAGAAGCTTAAAAAAAACTTTGATTATCAATAATAGTCCCAATTATTTTGTTTTCGACTTCGCTTTATTTCATGTACAGCCGCTTGTTCTTGAGTACGCACCCTAATTGTTATCACTTACTAATGCGCGAATTTGCGCCTCTTATTTGTCTCGATAGAACATTGTGCATTATAATAATATTATGAAGACATATTCTATGCAAACTGGATAAAATGGATCCGCTTTGATTCTGGGCTAGTATGAATTGCCACTAAGTAACTGTCTTCGTGTTTCGAACTTTCCTGAATGTCACTTTCTCGTAGTTCGTGAATGCTAACAATATGTATTTGTTGTGACAGCTGGGCTACCTGTCGGTAAGCGACCTGGAGGCTCGCATGGCGCGGCTGGACGCGGAGATGGAGGCCGAGATCGAACAGCTGCGCGCGCGCTACAACCGCAAGCGGCAGCCCATCCTCGACGCCATACACCTCAAGCGCAAGCGACAGCAGAACTTCTAGCGCCGCCGCACCTCTAGCGCGCTGTACATACGATTGCAAACAACGGCCAATACGACTCACAAACGAAGGCGTTCGTGGCGAAGGAAGCCACGTGATGTAATAACACTAAACCAATCCGGTAAGTACTACAACACAAGCGGCCGAGGATCGGGGACCGACGGCGCGCTTCGTGGCTTAAATGCGTAAATAAATTAGATTGTCTTTGGTCTCTAACGTACAAATTGTACATTAGCAGTCAACATTTTAGCTTTGAACATTAACTCGCGCACGCCCTGACTATTTATTGAGCTTAATGAAGCACAAGCCAACGAAATATCGACCTATTAACAAAGTTCGACGTATTGACATTTACCGCAGCAAAAAAAAACAGTGCAAGCGCATCGAAAAATAATATTAAATATGTGCATGCATTACTACTCCGTCGTACACTCGCGATATTGAAGTATTGCATGGGTTCGTCCATGCGTAAGCGGAACTTGCTAGACAGATAAACTTCATGAGTGCCATCACTTGGTGCCACACTATAGGTGCTTTTCATTGGAAGGTGCCAAAGTTAAGACAACGTAATTGTCTATATGTTCCTAAATGTTCACTTAACGCATTTACTAGGACTATTCGGCCTAATATTTTTGAAATTTTTCTAACCTTGCTATTGGCCAAATACCGTGCCATTGTATGGAAAGCTCGCTGTGTGCTCATTACTTGTATTATTTGACGCAAGATTGAAGGAACAGGACTAAAACTATTAAAGGCCACTTATAAACCTTCATCTATATTTATATAATATTACTAGCTGACCCCGCAAACGTTGTTTTGCCATAAAAAAAAAATTTTGGGGTATGAAAAATAGATGTTGGCCTATTCTCAGACCTCCCCGATAAGCACAAAAAATTTCATCAAAATCGGTCAAGCCGTTTCGGAGGAGTATGGCAAAGAAAACTGTGACACGAGTATTTTATACAACATTATTATTAGTATATGCGAAACCTGAAACACGTGTCTAGTATTTTTATGTAAATAATCTATGTACAAAATTTCAAAACTTGTATCATGAAAAATCACAAAGTTATAAGCTTGTTAAGTTACCTGGTTGTCCGTACAAAAACATGCTCATCACGCGCAGGCGCCGCCCCGCGCCCGCGTTGTCGCGGCGCTCATTGATAATAATGTGGCAGTAGGTACCTACCCGTACGGCGATTTCCGATTGCATTGTATTTAACTGATGATACATCACACTTTCCACATTTTCCATCACACTTGCAGTCCTTGAACTGTCGTAATGATCAAGTGTAGGTAGACATTAATAAGTACTTTATTTGTAAATGCAGCCGTAAGTGATTAAATGTAGTCAATGCGATATGTTGCACCTTATACCAAACACTGTAAGTTCAAAATGGATGAAAAGTGTTAAACATCGCACTACTTAACCACAACAGGCTGTAGGTACAAATAAAACGTGTGTTCATGTGTGTGACGATACTTTAATGTCAGATAGCTCCTCGTGCCGCACTGCCAGGAATACGTTATCACTTATCACCACAAACCGCTAGTATCCGTACCATTTCTTACACGAACACTATGCTTTTTACATACGATAGGTACACGTCAACCGAAATGCTTGCGCTCGCGGTCGCGCTCTCGTTTTGTACCTACTTATCTGAACGGGAGCGACATACGTGCACACTTCCCTATAGCTGCCGGGCGACTGAAGTGGTTGCCTGGTTGGTTCACCCCCGGGCCCCACCCGCCCCACTGCGCCCGCGCTGACCGCTCAGTGTCAGTGACCTGTGTTGCGCGCATATGATTGTGGATAGGTACTTAGTGTCGCTCGGTGTCCTACTCGTAACATTTTTTAAATGTTTTTGGGACAAAATATAACATGATGTAAAAATTATTGGAATCGATTCAGTTACTGATTCTGAACAAACTATATTCAGGTTTCGCATATACTAATAATAATGTTGTATATTAGATGTAAGTATAGTTTATATATTTATATTAAGTATGAAGGGATTTAGTGTAATCCACTAACTTAGCAGCAATTAGCTGTTGTCGGGATTGTCAATATCATTATTGGTGCATGTGTGGCTGCTGAGCGTAAGGTCCTCAACTCGATTTCTAGGTCGTTTTTCATTAGGAAATCCTCATGAAAAATCCTATAACATTGCTCTTCTCAGCAGTTTAGAATTTGGATTTGTGCCTGGTTAATGGCAATAGGATCGCGGGTTTTACAAGGGCCTAAAACATATCGGCAAACTAATTGGTGTAGACTACCACACTTTGAGGAACACTGGCGTGGTAAATTTTCTATTTTATTCGTTTCGATGGCTTGAATAACCGAGAATATATTTATGCACCGTGTCTGAAAACCAATATCGCACTTTTCTCACTATAACAAGATAGTGGCAAGGTACTCCGCAGAGTATATATAAATATGCACTACCTTTAACCTACCATTAATTGAGGCCAATCATTTATGTAACTTCAATCTTGCGCTAAATACCATGCGTGTCACAAAATTAATGGAAACCATTGGGGAGTCCGCAATGTGTGCGCCCCCATAGATTTAGTCTAGCTTGTTAATATAGATTGTTATCGTAGTGTAAAGTAGCGATAATTAAACTTAAGGACACGTAAGGTTGCTGATACATATCCCTGGAGCGGACCAGGTGGCGCCACTGTATACTGATCAATTCATTTTGAGTAATGGCCCATCTAGTGTACTTTCTTTCTTTTAGAAACTATTAAACTACATTACTGTATGTATTTCTTAAAATTTGAGTTGTTACTCAGGAAGCACTGATTGGGAATGGTTGTACCTTCTATATAAAAAAAAGAAAGATAATATTTTAAGAGAAAGAAATTACACATCCGCCTTGTAGAATACTGTATTAAAATTCATGACAATATTATTTGTAGATATTACTATAATGTAACAAATAATTTCACGTAAACTGTTTCGTTTTGTTTGGTGTATTGCTTTCAAATGGTTATTATTAAGTTCCTTATGTGGTAGATCTCAGATGTATCTCGCATACTGTATTATATATACGTATATATTGTAATTAGATATATTATTCACTCAATTTGTACATTGTTTACGACTTTGTAGTGGGTTGTGAGATGAATTTATTGAAAAATAATTATAATACAAGTTAGATTGTGAATTCAAATGACTTTGGAGTGAGACAAGTGGCTGAGTATGAAAATGCAGAAAACGCAATATGTATTTTTAATAGTACATTTTTTTCTTAGCTATGTTACAATGTAAAGTTGTAAACCTGTGTGCTTTATGAAAAATAGATATAAAAATGGTCAATTGAGAAAAATACACAATTATTACTTGACGTGAAATTGTATGTCCGGTGCATTATTGTATGTTCACACGGCTACAGATTTCCAGTACAATGAGGGGTCTACTTGTACTGGAAACCTTGATGTGTAGCCGTCCGAATTTAGCGTATAACATTTTCATACTTAGTTAAATATTATCTGGTATGACTCATAATTATCGTTCTGGGTTCTAACACCTTCCGTGTGCTGTTTGGTTCTCAGATTGGTAGCAAAGTATCCTGAAGGATATTTAACTCTATTCTTACAAGATTTTATGCATTTCTACATTGTAATAATGGAAAATAATTAGCGAATATTTTGAAATACTTATTAGCAATAATGAGTGAGTATTTGAGCTGGACATAGATTACAGTTTTCATGTAAAAATGTCTCTCCTGCCATATAATATAGAGTATTTTGCGAATAGTAATGAACAACTTCATCGATTTGAAATTTTAATAATACAAAAAGTTTTAGAAGTGCCATTAATTATATAAATAAATAAATAATAGTATTTTCGTACTCCAGCAATAGTTGTAAATTAGATATTTATATCGTTTGTCAATGAATTAAAAAAGATCGGCTATATATTTTTGTGCCATTAAATTAAAAGTAATCTGCAGAATGTCTGTGTAAAGTGAATAATGAACTTGGCTGCTTAAGTCTGTTTTCAGTTAAAAGGTTAATATTTTTAATGGCAATATTGCTAGAGCCACAACTCTGAAAACAGACAAGCTTTTTAGTGACATTCAATGGACTTAACAATTATAACAATTTAAAACATTTACTCGAGTATATTTTGAGCTAATAGGTTTGAGCACTTGGTCCTTTCACTTTTCGAAACGGGATAATTTAATACAATATTTAGCACATAAAGAAAAAATATTGTATTGTTAGTGCAACATGGAGAATAACAAATATTTCACATAAATGTAATTAAAACAGACTTTTTACTGAACCAAATTATATACATACAGTGATATTTAATAGCATTGATGAACTAATACAATATATTGCCACCATAAGAGTTTATCGAACCTATTGGCTCATAAAAATCGGCCTATATGTCAAATAAAATCATTGGAAAAAACAATTCGTCTTTGTAAAAAGTACAGGGTAAAATTATATGAAACTATAATATTATTACTACGAAATTCGCCTGGACCGCGGTCACATGCTTCGTAGATTCAGTTCAACATACTTGATGAACTTTTCACTCGATTTTTACTACATTTTTTGGAAAATTAATATTGTAATCAATCTAATTTTTGAAGAAGTTATATATTTAAGTTTAAGTAGGTACTGTAACTACAAATATAGGTTATAAAAATTAGGCTGAAATATGGATGACAAAATAGCAATATTCTTGTGTTGATGCAATATGCTATTATTGATATTCTGGTAAAGATTTTACCTTGTTGGAAATGATTTTTGCGTTTTTTTTTTGTGATACATGAGTATGAATTGATTGAGCTGTTTTTTTTTTTCATAAAAAGCTAAGCGAGCTTCTGTAGCGATATAGATATCCACAAATTTACTGTTTTTAGTACAGCCCAATAAATACGCTTTATATCATAATTACAGAAGAATGTGGAACAAAGACTTTTTGATAAATAACAACAATCAATAATCTGACGTCGTGGGTTCGTTTCCCACAGGACACAAATATTTATGTAATGAACTTTTTCTATGTATGTATTTACTAGCATTTAAGCATTATGTGTAGTACCCATAGTACAAGCTCTGCTTAGTTTGGGACTATCTGGTGCTGTGTAATACTAATATGTAATGTACGTGTAATCATTTCCAGCAGGCACCTATCGAACAAACAGTATAGTGTTGTTGACGAGTGTTTCGTTGAGCGTTTTAGTAAGTTTGTTGTTGGACGAGTATGGCGCTTTGAATACGTTCAGCGTGTGTTTTGTAATATAAGGCCGACCAAACATATCGCGATACGTCGCAACTGTAATATAGTGCTTATTAATTATATTAATTGTTTGACATGTTTTCAAGTTCCTCCAAGTATTGTTTCTAAAATCACTAGTGAACTCTTTCTATAAATGCTCTAGAAAATACAAATACTTGCGTTCATGGTGCCGTCTGAAAAGCTAGATTTTAACCAAGAATAGTAGAGTTAATTTACGCGTAAGTTAAGGTTTGCCAATGTATTTATATTTTCTGGCGCATATATCACACATGGAGGTATTGAATCTAGAATGTTTAAGTCTGAATTGATATTATTTGCTAGTCTACTGGTTTGTTGTGTAGACATCGCGCGGTGTGTGGCCGGCCTAAAGCCTTGTATTATAGTTTGTTGTAGAGTATGATGAAAGTGCACTTTGTAATTCTGTAGCCTGTTGACAAGTGTTGAATAGCTGCGTACGCATTATATTTTTGGACAGACAACTCACTGAAATAAAAAGATTAATTCATTATATAAAAACTTGATTTTATTTCTCGCTCAACGAAGTTACAATCGGTCAAGACTTTTTATCTATACAATTATACACATCTTTCAAATCTTATGGTTACTTATCCAATGAAAATTCACACAACTTTTTTAAATCTCGAAAACAAATTAACAATTTTAATTAATTTATTAACACTGACTAGTATTTTAGATTCTTTCTTATAAATCAAACCTTTTTATATAACTTTTCCAGGTTCTTTTGGATAAAATAAAAAAAGAGCATAACAACCGATAAATCACAGATAAAAAGATTCAATATCTTAATATGTAAATAAACATAAAATTAGATGTAAAAGTTACAATAATACTTGAGAATTTCAGTGCAATAATAATAAAAATTCGGTGGGAAGATTATATTACAGCCAGACGCGGATCTCGCAATACAGTAAAATAACTATCTCTCTTTAGTATCACACATCACTCATATTATATACATACATATTATATAGAGCATTGGAGAAAATAAAAATTTTATTGAAGTGAAATAAAAATTGGTCTAGTTTAAAAAAAAAATTTCATACGTTAAAAATATTTTCTTTAGTTTTCGTAATACATGTAAGAACTTTTTTAATTTACTTCAAATCCCGGTTAGGTCATTCTTTCAGTGTATTTTCATCACACTGTCTCCAATTATGATGATGATGATACTACACAGTATTGCTTTATTTTATGAATGTGAGTATCACTTGCACATCCTTTCTGGAACTTACACATAAGATCTTTTTCGAATCAAATATAGGCACAATTTATTAAGGCCATACTTTAGTTTTGATTGACTTCAGTCCGCGTCTGACTAATGTATTTTCACCTAATTAGATCTATAACTAGATAATACTAGACTTTTAGAAACTTACATCTATTACATCTTCATAAAAAAAATAATTGTAAATAACCAATTTACACATGGGCACGGCAAGGACTCCTTGAGGGTACACAATTTGCAGATAGACTTACTATGATATAGTGTTATTGTCTCCGATAAAAAACCTGCTTAAAGAGTTAATTTTAGCGAGTAAAATGTAACAGTGAATGTGAGATCAATATTTTAAATTATATTTTGGAGTTTAAAAGCATAAATTCTTACTTGCAATAAGATCTTTAGTTTTAAACTGATATATATCGATTTAATTCGTTATATCTGACAATCACAGCTACAGTGTATGTGATTATATACATATATTTTGATAGTACATTGGTTATGGACTACGTCCTGTATGACAACATTACTTAGTGTCATTTTAGAAAGACAAATATAAACTTTAACATTTATGTAATAGTTATTTGTTTTGCTCGAGGTAAACATCCGAGCAATGCCGACTTTCTATGTAAAACACACAAACAAAAACTGACGTTTTTCAAACATAAGGAGAAGCCACCTTCCCCTGTTAAATGTATTTAATCTTTTTACAAGATTATATAAATTCTTGTAAAATAAACATAAAGGAATGCTTAATGAACAGCCTCTATGGCGGACGAGTGCATCCTATGGATGGCGACTATTATAACGACTAATAATACCAATATTCACCGTATACTAGTGTCGGAGTATCATTTGGCAGTAGAGAAAGCTGTCCAACACTGAAAAAGAAAAAAGTTGAAGATTTCTTATTTTGTAGGACCACTGATTTGTTGCTAGTTATTAGATTTTAGACACGTAACATTATGTTTTTAAATAACCGAATGGCTTGACTTGCTCTATTCACTATTGCGCATGAGTACTAACTGATTTATTACATTTTAATATCCATAATGGAAGTGTTCCCGATATTAACCTTTATTGAACGTAAGACCACAAGAAAGGGTTAAGAATCACCCAATCTTCTTGATAGATTAATTTATGTTGCGTGGAATAAAAGCCGACACGTTAAAAGTAGTAGACATTCAAATATCAAATCAGGTTGGTCGTAACGTGTGTTACGATAAACCTTGACCTACTTGCCTATGGTGTGACCTTTGACGGCTGGTAATCTTTTGTGGCATAAAGAGCACGACCTCTTCAGTAAGCTGTCGGCTAAATAAAACATTGGCGCGCAAAAGATGATTTGTTTAATAATTTAATTATTGTGGTCCCACCCTTTCAACAGCAGGATTTCCCTGATTATTAGAAACTGCAAGTGTTCTTAAACAGGTTAGCTTTATATCTTTTTGTATTTTTTTGGCATTTTCCATGCTAAGATTTTAAAGTTATTTAGCGAAGGAAAAAGTCGACCGCGGGCAGGATTCGAACCTGCGTCTTCTGGTTAGGTACACCAGACCTAGTGGTCATAGCGTCATAGGTTTTCGGTACGGTATTAGCCTGTAATAGGTATGCCTGTTCTTTTGCATATAAGTTTTTAATCTAGGTTCATTTGGTAAGATCTCATGGTATTATATTATGATATAATATAATTGAAGTATGCTAAAGTATGTATTGAGTGGGGAGTTTGCTTGTATCGATAGAATGAATTGATAGCAGAATGTACGCGTAAATAAATACTCACAATACTGCGCAGCGCTGATGAGCAGCTCATACAACTGTATCGGACCTTTCCCTTTCAGCACAATTTCACATACAAACACGTAGATCACGCGCGTAGTCTCAAACAGGGAATCAAGCAGTAACCAAGTCGTGATGTTGCGACCTGTGTTGTGGCTTGCGCTGCGGTTCATCACCACACAGCTGTTCAGGAAGCCTATGCCGCTGGTCACAATCATCAAACCAGATATGAAATAGTGGATACCTGTAGAGGGAAGACTGGTGAATGCTTTCGTTTAAATGTAGTAGATACAAGTTTAGGCATGGGATTGTGTGTTGAAGCATTTTTAAAAGATTCATGCAAAACACTGGCTACAATCAAAATAATTGAACATCAAATGATTTAATCCTGAATATTAAAAACTAACCAACCCACAGGATTTTTTGGAGTTATAAAGTTAGCTTAGAAGTCCTTGGCTCAGCAGTGGGACTGTAATGGGCTTAAATATTTATATTTTTATGTATAGGGTCATTAATATTTCAAAATGTACTTTCACATACCTGTTGTTGCTAGTGCAACAGAGGTATTGCATAGCAAACAAAGCAGCAACATAACAATGGTGATGAATTATGACATGCAACAGCAATCTTAGTACAAAAATATAGTATACCTAAAGAATTACCTATATCACTTCCTTCTAGAGGATCTAGGTAAAATAGATCCGGGTTGAGGAGGCGGAGAAGTGCCAACACAAATGCTGTTGCTGAGGATATCTGGGAAACATGAAGATTGTTGCAAATATTAGTCAAACATGCTTCAGGGTGACACTGGCGGAGGGATACATCAGGCTTTTACTGATTTAACACATTATGAAGGCAAACCTCTGCTTAAAGAGTTTAATTATAGGAACTAAACATCCTTTTCATGACACTAACACAATTTTATTGTTCCAGTCAACTTTAGTTATTACTGAAATCTATGTTATTATTGAATATTGGATGAATTATTTTATTACCTACCAATAAACAAAATTATAGACATTAGGACAATCTCAGGCATGACTTGACCCATGTGATTTAGTTAATCAATTGAATAAAAGCTGAATTGTTGCAGTATAATGGGCAGAATCACTGGGTGAAGTCACAAATATTAGGAAGAGTAGCTGTTACAAAACAAAATAATAGGTATATAATAACTATAAAATTATCATTAGGTACCTATATCAAAACAGAGATATGAAATACCTACTTACATTATTATATAAATATAAGTATTCCCATTGTTATCATAACACCCAATAAACTAATGAGACTTCAAGTATTGTCAGCACTGGAAGATGATAGGTAAATAATGATACTGTCTTGTAATTATAATGATAATGAACCAATATTAGTTTTAGTTATTGTTCAAAATGAATGACATTACTGTAGGCAGATAATTAAATAATTAAACACATCCTGTTCTTCATATGTATTGAAGATTAGTTTATAATACAATGAGTTGTAATTGAAACCATAAGCATGTAATATTTCTGGTTAGCCAAATTAAGGTTTTTTAACTATATTATGAGGGTAAGTATAAATAAGTTTTCATGCCTCAAACAAATTATAAGAACTTACCGAGTTGTTACATATTATTTACATTTAGTACTTTTGTATCAGTATTTCTTTGGGATATCGAATATTTCGGAGTACTTTATAAAAAAAAGCAATATTTACTTACAGAAAATACAGCAGCCACAACCCTCACGTACATTTTAAGGTCTAACATTGGCATTGTTTTAGACTGTGTTGACATTGAGACACAAAAATACGCTACCACTCTCACTGCATTTATTTATTTATTTGCGAAAATCGATATTATTTATGTTGAGTCGTCTGTATTTACGTGCTCGTCTCCGACTGCTTGCTCGTCCGACGCCCGTTCTATCTGTCTTTAGTCTTGTCTGTCTGACCGACTAATCAATTCCGGCCGTAGACAGATTCCGGCCGAGCGAAATCGAATGAAACAAAAATCAATGAATGAAGTAGATGTCAATATATTGTCAAATAACATTAATGTCAGTAGTGACTGTTATAGTAAAAATGCTAAAATGACATTAGCAGTCAAATGTACTTGCCCGGAACGTCAATCGTATTTTTTTTTTACTGAATCCGGTTATATTTTTTTTAGAAGTACTGAGGTATTGTATAATATAATTGTAATTTAAGTGATATTAAAACTATAATTAACATAACACTTTTATTTTAAAATTCTACATGCACAATAACTCATAAAACAATGCGACAACAGCGCTGTCTCTATTCATAACGTAGTAATCTCTAGCTCTTAACTTTTGTGTAAGTTAAAATAGATGACGCTAGTGGTACATAGCTCTTTATGCTTTCAGACGGCAAGGGTCATCTAATATATAAAATTCTCGTGTCACAGTTTTCGTTGCCATACTCCTCCGAAACGGCTTGACCGATTTTGATGAAATTTTTTGTGCTTATCGGGGAAGTCTGAGAATAGGCCAACATCTATTTTTCATACCCCTAAATTTTTTTTTTATGGCAAAACAACGTTTGCGGTGGCAGCTAGTTTTTTTATAAGTTTCTGCGAATCACTCTAAGTAAACTGATTCTCGGCTTGAATATAATCATTTAATATTGTTTAGTTACAAAAGATCGGGCAGCGCTTAACTATTGATAAATACCTAAATAAATAAATATTTTTGGACAATTTAAATTTAGGATGATGCAGTTTAGAAATTATTGTGTCTCTATAGTGAAGAGAATAAAGATAAATTTATTCGTGGTTCAAAGCCACACAAAATACCTACAGAAGAAATGACCACAATAACAAATACATTAGAGCAATGAATTAAAAACAGTATTAATTTCAATTTGCTATAGATGTCAGCACTCGTCATGGGCACAATATAAAATGTAAAAGCAATTAAATCCATTTAAAATCTTTTCTACGGTTGTCACAAATCATATGACGAACGTACATTTGCATAGGGTTACTTTTTTTGGTTATCGCGACAAATAGAGTTATAATGAACTTTTTAAGTACCTAAGTATTAAGAAGTAGGCTACGTAAATACCGTTTATTTAAGTTATCCACGCACGCCATGATCCGGGAAGCGTAAGAGTTGAAAATATTACGTAATACACGTTCAGCGGTAAATTCTTACGGGATTGAGAAAAACGTGCATTATATTTATAATATAATTATTATCTTATCACACTCAGATTGTGCACTATTGTGACTATTATCACAATTGTGAGTATAAGTCAATGAGTAAGGCAGATGTCCAATGAGGTGCAGGGACCTCAGTGGGACCTCAGCAGGGACATTAATTTTACCTGTAGGTCGACATGCAATCCCCAATTTATTTTCATTATTATTATTATTGATGTGAGCTAGTAGTAGCTATAGTGCTTGTGTACAAATTTAATAGGCACTAGGCAGCTTTGATTATATACCTACTTGACAAGTATATAATCAAAGCTAGGCAGGAAATACAGTCGGCCTACCAATAGTTACCAACCAACTACTACCTACCTAGTACCTAATACTTAATTTCGCTACAACACATTGATAAAGTCCATTGTTGATTCAATAATAGAAATTGAAAATGACGTATGAATAGTCTTCAATGTCCTAATTGAAGACCATTTTAATGTTTCCAATCTTTACCCACCCACCGAATGTACCTGGGGTGTCAATGCAAAATAATCATTAACTTCATCTTTCTGACCTTTTCCCAATTATGTTGAGGTCGGCTTGCAGTCTAACTAGATGCAAAATAGTATTTTCAAGTATTAGTGAAGATAATAATTATTGTAACTACGTACACTATAACTAACACATTTTTAATCTGTAAAATTTATGATATCGGTTGAAGAATAGAAGTTTAAAATAATTATTCTAACTTTAAATATGTTTTATATAAATGTTTCGTTTTCTGGGACCACCGCCACCTGTAGCTTGGATCCTGCTCCCAATGCCGGTGGGTTACCTCTCTCCTTAGTCGCTCACTCTTGACAGAGTGGTCGTGGTTGATGACGCTGCATTTTTATTGGTTAAAGCAGCCATCGCGATGCGCCTCCACTTGCTGCGGTCTTCTGCGTCTCGAGAACTCTGGAGTATGGAGGTTTGTGTCGTACTTTTGATGAGGTCTGTCCAACGCGTAGGTGATCGGCCGCGCGACCGCTTGCCCTCCACCTGTCCCTGGACAATGAGTCGTTCCATGGAGTATTTGTTTCGAACAACGTGGCCGAAATATTTTAGAATTCGTGTTTGCACAGTCGACGATAATCTGGTGGGTTACCTACCATTTTTTATAAGTTTTATATGTATACTTACCGATGAAAGATAAAAAATGTGTAAATTTATATTTAAAAAGGGAATTTTTTAATTAAATTGTGACTATATCACAATTTAATTAAAAAATTTGAAATTAGAACCGCGGTTTTAGTGATTGGCGGGGCGGTTGGCATAATGCATGACACTCGCTCGATCATTAGCTGCCATTCATCGAATAACTGTCTGATTCGATTAAACCGATCCTATTCCAATTAATCTGATTATAAATTTACGACTTGTTGGCTGTTATAAATTTACTTGATTCCACCATTGCATATTTTTATTGCGTGTCTGATTTATTGTTTGGTTACCAACTGGTATATTTACGACTACAGTTATGGTTATGCATTTTTGATTAATTGCTATAAAGATTTTCTACTCAACAGGAATCTTGTAGGCTTAAGTAGGTACTTAAAGGAGCTTATGTTTTTTCTGTCGCTGTTTTTATAAAGTAGATAGGTATTATTGTTGTATAATTGAAAATTCTCTGGTTCTCGTTGATTCATGTTTGTATAAGTCTGACCAACAAAATTGCCTTTTAATTAAATTTCTAAGTGTACATTGCGCAAACAATGATATAACTACAAACCTTCGAAAGCTACTTATTAATAGTGTCGCCTCTGTTTTCTTTGACCACTTGTCTAAGTGACCGGTCAGTGATGTGGTCGTTTGGTCAATTCTTTTGTCAGCAGTCACCCGAATTTATGACATCAAGTGAATTAGACTGAACTTTATGTGATTGTAATAAGGGTCCTGTTATTCGGATGTGACAATAAAGCTAGTGCCCCATCCCGGCTACTAATTGTTAAGCAATAAAACGGTATGGTCAGTCGTCAGTGTATTACATGACAGGGGAACGTTTGCTGCAATCTACTTTATTAAATAATAATGATTGCTACATTGTAACAGGTTTCAGTGGTCTTGATTCTGGGTTTGCTTTACTAAGTTTCGTTGGGCTTAGTTTATTAATTCACTATTGCTCTTGCAACCATGAGACCATTAACATTCGAAATGTATGTATTAATTTAAAAGTAGTTACCCTAATATCTGAAACCTTGACACGAGAAACTTAGTACTTAGGTTACTGACCATGAAAAGACATAACTACGTACTAATCGATTTTTGAAAAGTCTGGTGTCAGTCTAACTTTGAATATAATAACGAAAATGAGCCTTTGTTGAACACAAAGAAACATTTTGATTTTATAGGACTAAAAGTTATATTCGCGGGGCGTATGCAAATGACAGGATCATTAAAATATCAAAACGTTTCGGTCGCACTTTGTTATTCAAAGACCGACCGTCGTCCAAGCAGATATGTCAATACGAGATAAATATTAAAGCTCCAACATTTATGTTGTATGCATAATGTTTGCGCATATAATTCATATACTCAATGTGGCGTGCGGACTGGAGCACAAACGTCAATAATATGATAAACATTATAACATTTTCAGATGGTATTGTTGACATTAAAAGAGGTCCAGTAAAATGTTATAAAAATATGTGATAATTTACTCTCTTATTCATAAACGATCATCATGTTGTGTCTTGTCTTAAGCATTAGTAAGTTAACGTTCTGAAGTATGTATTTAAATAAAATGATTTTTCGAATATGTCTTGAGCTGCATGTAAGTATTGAAATAAAACTACTTTTTACGGATTTTATCAGCAGTTTGTGAACATACACTTGCCAAGGCCCAGCATTATATCAGATTTGATAAAGCACAAATCCTTGCGAAGGAAAGTCGATACCTACCCAGGATGATTCATGAGGCTATTGAAATTAAAAAACATCCAAATTTCAATAGAGAAGATGGCTGGGTCTTACCACCTGCTTGGAATCCTGTTATAGATTCTATTAAACTAAAATCCAGACCTACAACTGCAAGACCAAAGGATACTGTGAGCTCGTTCTGCGTGAATCGGATTGCCAATACTTAACAACTAAAACATGATCATTGAATATTGTTACTTTAAAAGAGACCATGATTCTCTGAGTTTGTTTTTGCGTTTCTTCTCAGAGGTCGTCAGCTAGGAAGTGCCGGCTCCATCTAGTATTAATTAATAATTAGTAATAAATGTCATTGATCATGTAACAATAAAAAATGTAGGGTAGCTGTCAGTAATTATATCATCAAGACGCCCACCACCTCAGTCTACCCGTGATCATGGACGCTGTAAAGGGTCCGAAACGTCGGGATTAATAATATCAATATACGCGATAAAATCCGTAAAAAGTAGTTTTATTTCGATGTATAATATTCGCGTAAATGTCAGAAATCAATACATGTAAGTATTTCAACTGTGAAGATACTAAAGAGAATAGATGATTTATTAAATAATAATAAATTATAACTTAGCAATTGCCACATGTTCAACTCTTCCTATTAGATTGTCTGTCATTGTTGATGATCGATGATAACCGATTGTCATAATCGATTTGATTCGGATAATTCAATAATTTATGTGTCGCATGGCATGGCATGCGCTCGAATGACTTTTTATTTTGATTCTTCCCTCGGTTCGCGTAGATTTTTCAGGGAAAATTTTAATGTTGGTACTACTGATGTTAATATAATGTTCTCTTGGTTTTTAAAATATATTAATATGTATAGTTGGTTTTGATATTAATAGAATTATTTGTTAAAAAAAGATTTTGTTGTTGTCGCATTTAGAACCAGAGATACAATTTTGATACGCAATCTCAACGGTTCCATGGTGTAATGGTTAGCACTCTGGACTCTGAATCCAGCGATCCGAGTTCAAATCTCGGTGGAACCTGTTCTTTTTGTGTTTTTAAACTTTTCTTGATGGTTCATCATGAAAGATTTTCAGTACATATATAAATGATTTTCTGTAAATATTAATTATATTTTTAGTTATTTTTCAATAATTTCTTCATACTATTCTTACTTCTGTTTATTGAACTCTGAGATTTGATAAATAGGTAGGTAATTAAAACCAAGATTCTAAGTACCTAACTCATTTTCAAAAAATCCATAAAATCGTTTTTATGATTCATCGTGAGCGCAGGCACGCGCGGCGGCGGCGGTCGCGCGTCGCGCACGTGCTGCTCGGTCGGCACGCGACCGCCGCGCGCTCGCTTATTTATTTTTTGTTTAATGAGTAAAAATATTTAATTGCTCTTTGAAGCTATTGTGCCCTGAAACTCAGTAATCTCCTGGAGTGCTTGTTAACTGGGATGAATATTAACGTTGTCTGAAGTACCCAGTGCAAACCCTCTCAAAATGTATTATAGATATTGTGAAACTTTATTAACATAAAGTGGGTTTTGTTTCCTTGTGTGTGCGTTTGAGTGAAATAAAAGCATGACAATTCAATTCAAAAAGTTATTTATTAAAACTGGATGAGAAGTCAAATTTTTTTACTATACTGGCAACGCTCCAAACTATTTTTGCATACCTACCTGACAGGTAGGTATTGTTAATTTATTATTGCCTTAATTTATATAATAAAAAATAACATCAAGATATTATGGTGTTTTCAAGTAAACAACTGGCTTCTTTTTTATTATTTTGAAAGAGATTGGCGAATGCTTTTGCTTCTGCGACCTTCACCTCTTTAGCCTTGACAATTGAGCTGCGTGGGAAGTAGTGACTTGAGGTAGTTTGTTATTAACATAAGTTCTTTCTTCTTGCTTTCTTATCCTTACCCACATTGTGTTAGTAGAACCTAACCTACCTCTTTTCATCGACGTATACGGCAAACAATTTCGTAAAAAGACGAAAATGTTGTTAGAAAATAAATTATTTTAAGGCCACAGTGACGCTATAAGTAGGTACATGTTTGACTTAGATAACCTACTAATCCGTATGCTGTTATAAAAAAAGACATTATAAGCATACATAATTTTCTTACGCAAGTATATCATCTTACTACTTACCGTCTGGACTTTAAAAGAGACTATGATTCTCTGAGTTTGTTTCGGCGTTTCTTCTCAGAGGTCGTCAGCTAGGAAATGCCGGCGTCATCTAGTAATAATTAAATATTTACTTGTAAAAGTGTCTTTAAAAGATCTATTTGCAGAAATAAATATCATTTATCTATTTTTTATCATGGCTTTCAACAAAAATGAACAGGTATTGGTATATTACCTTTGTGCGAAAGAGCTCTAACGATTTTAATCAAATACAATATGAAATGTGGCTTACGGATGGATGGATTTCTTGGAAAAAAGTTTTCTTCCACTTTTTACGGATTTTATCGCGAAAATTTGCGAAAACAATATTGATTTTACCACAGAATGAGCAAAGCATAGAAATCTTTTAATCTAAAACTGCACAGCAAAAACGATATTGAATAACTATTTCGCTAAGACCCAATGCACAGGTGCATTTTTGCACTGCCTCTACTTATAATTAATGTAAAATTAATTATGTAATATTTGACGTTATGCCATGAGTGACCTACATTGAGCAAGCCCGCTATAACAGGTTAGTTTATAACCATTTCGTTTAGTAGGTAATGTATTGTAAGCGATAATATTCATGATCAATATAAATTGTACCGTGGCATCTCATATGATCTCATACAATTAGTTGAAGAAGCAGAGGAGGCCATTCCTTGACCGTTGCACACACGTGTATTCTTAATTATCAATTAATATTTTGCATGTCTAACGCTCTCCTATAATGTCTATTTTAGTGAAATTAACAATTTGATTTGTTCTTTCAGTTACAAAGTTGTCTGATTCTGCAGCGATAGTGAATGTGAAACTTGACGTGTTATTGTATTAATTAAGTTAGTATTGTACAAAATTATATCGAACCTATCACACTTGGTCACTGATAGATAATGTAATGACGTTAGATATAATTTAGGCATTTAAAAAAGAAGATCCTAAAATTTTAACCAACGACGCACTGTACTGTATGCGATAAGTAACTAACCGTGGTGTATTTAACCGACTTTGAAAGTTTTTTTTACTAATGCTTATTTAAAATTATTTTAATACTAAAAGGTGTACATTTCGGCAACATTACTACAATAAAGTTTAACAGTATGATTAGGGTCTTAATAATAACTAAAACAAAGGACATAATTATTTAAAATAGGTGCAAAAATAAATATTCGAAACTAGAGATATGTAGCGACCTACCTGATCTAGGTTTATATGTATAAACCTGTATTACCAGGCGTATCAGTACTATGCGTTTCAAATAAGAATAGGACTGACCTCCAGCCATCTTGTGACGTCATAGCTGTCAATTCAAACCAGCTGGGTAGGGTGAGCAAAACAGATATTTTTGAAATAATATTTTTTATGTATTCAAAATATTCCACTGATTGTTATTTAGAAGAAAATTAGACCCGTGTTTATAATAAAACAAAGTTATCGTTGTCTTGAAATATTTCCCTTTTTTTGGTTTTTATTTTCGATTCATTTGACGTAGTTAATGTCTTTTTCCAATCGTCACCGGTAATTGAATCAATAGTTTCCAGTGTTACATTCCCAATTTGCATTTCTAATTGTTGAACATTATTGTCAGCTACCCTACGCTTATCAAGTGCCAGGTATATTCAATTGGATTTAAATAACAATTATAGGGTGGCAGCTTCAAAACTTCAAAGCTTAAAATATTGTCTATAATATAGTTTTTTTGGCAGATTGTGCCTTTTTATTAACTCGGAGAGTTCCGGATTTGGTATTACTGCTTATAAATATATTATGAAGTTTTAAAATTTCAAAAGATACAATTAATTTTCTTTGCAAGCTGTACTTTTTTTACAGATCGGGGTCATTCGAGGTCATTACTTTTTACGCATAATAGTAAGGAGGTTTTCAATTCAATTCGAAAACTCATTTTCAATAAATGCTATAGGTATTTTATTGTGTGTATTTGTGACCAGATATCTAACGATCGTGAACTGTTTTCGATATTTATATTTTATAATATACTTAGATATTTCAGATACACTATAAAATGCTAGGACGCTTTTAATTTTTCTAAAAATGTATTATATGAAAAAAGTATGGGCAAAGGATTTTTTCATTACTAGGTATGTTAGTTGCTGAAATACCTTTTACAAAATACCGCAGAGCGCACACAAGTATTTACAGAATATCCTTTGAGCGACGCTCTGTCGCGCCGGAGGTCGGGGTCAGAGCATGGGTTCTTTTGAAGGTGAAGGCTTCAATGTATCGGGAATGTGTGAATTATTATGACATTGTTTACACAACGTGGTGTTAACTGTATGGATTCACGCATTCTTAGATAAGCGTTTTTTTTTGCGCGCTTGTCTCGAATTTATCAGTCCCTCTTGCAACCGGCTTGACAGATTTATTGAATTAAGTTGCTTTTAATACCTTTTTTAATGCTCTCGTTCCTCGAAATTGTATATTTACTTGACTATTACACATTATGATAGGTTTATTATACATTCCTATCTATACTTACATTGGTTGAATTTCTATCATATCAGATAAAATTTGAAAGCAGAGAGCAATAAAGTAATATACACAATTTTATTGCAAAACACGTAAATAAACTACCGTAAATACATATAATACACATTCCGATCATTTAATCAGTCATCGATAAGATTTTGATTTTAATAATCCCCATATAAGCGCACTTCAAAGCGCACCTTAACTTTTAGCTGACAAGATTCTTTTTTAAAAAGCAATTTTACGCAAAAAACACCATTTGATATCCTACTGTCTTTTTATAGGAATACGGTTAAATTTTCAACAGTAGGGTAGTAATAGTGTAGGGGATGAATAATACTTGTGATTATGGGTAGTCGTAGTCGCACGCGCCGGCATCGGCACCCCGTGTGAGCGGCGCGCGCGCTCGTTCCCACGTCGGGGCGCGGCGGGGAAAATTGTAATTTTTCCTCGAGCTTAATGTAAATATTGGCCGACAGATTTGTATTATTTATATTATTGTTCATACATGGAGTGACATGTTTTGCGGTTATTATTAAAGAACCTTTACTACTTATTTAGGACAGGTTGTAGTACCCTACAGCCTTCCTGTTTTCTTCTATTTCTTACAGTGATACAATTATGATATCATGACCAAACTATAGGAAACATTTATGAACCTAATACATACCTTACCTAAATACCAAACTGAAACTACTTAAAATTAACTTGATTTAAAAAAATAAGGGTAAGGCCAATCAATGTACCTACTACAGAATATTTTAAATAAATTACCTTGATCGAATCAAAATTTTAACATAGATAAGGTGGTAATTGCAAATGCACTAGCCCCCGCAGCACTAAATAAAAATATTGATATATATTTATCAGAAGCTGTCGACCACTCTCTGGTATCGAGCTACCGTTAGTCAACGCAACGTTCTCCGTCAGTGGGTCAGTTTTCACCAATAGTAGATACAAGTTATGTAGCACATAAATAGGCGGCATTTATACCATACGACACGAAAATAATGTGATTTATATAAAATAAAATGAAATGATACCTATTTTTTACGTTAATACTAAACCTGATAGCACCAGCAGCCTTTTTAGAAATACAGAACCGGGTTAAGCAGTTAGCCTGCTTAACCCGGTTCTGCATGATGAGGACTCATTTTTTAATCACTACTTACAATTTTTATTTTTGAATACTGCTACAGTTGTGTAGTATCGGTTATTTAATGAATTTACAAAATCGTCAGTCAGTATAATATTAACATCATAATTTTAATATTTTGAGTTGCTGACGATTCGGACACAATATATTGGGACACATTGTCCGAATTGACACATTTTAATTTTAATATATTTTTAGTGACAATTCGGATATCATTAAATTATTGAAGCTATTTAGTACAGTCAGACAAAAAAGCGTTACCAAATCTATTTTAGAGCTATTGCATAGCCATTTGGTAGAATTATCTTTATTAGTATGTCTTTTATTGTACCTATAACCTGCACGTAGAAGTACCGGTTTTCCGCGCTTTGATGTTCTTACATCGAATCCAATTTGATTTGGATTAGATGAACATGCTGGTTCCCCATCTCCTAAAATAAGTATGTAGGTAAATATTTCTAAACACTAAAAACTGGAACGATTAAAAGTCTCTCTGATGAAAAATTTAATAGAAATCTCATACAACCAGATCTACCATTTCAGTAATTACCTAAAACCGTAATCCTAACTAATATTATAAATGCGAAAGTGACCAAACATAATCAAACATTTATTTGACAACTTCTTGGTTTTTCTAGAAACCACGCGAACATTCGCGGAAAACAGCTTATTATTACAACTTTATACTTAGTTTTTTATACAACTTTATTACTTAATACAAAAATCTTACACAAAAACTAATTACTAAACATAATCATGTTTAAGCTATCGGTTTGTGTAATTATTATATACAATTAGTACATAATAATTATAAAATTATTTAACTTACCTCCAAAAAACATAAAAAACAACATAAACTGCCACATAATTTCTTTTTTCACTTTAACCACTTAAGTAGGACTTGCACTGACCTTGACTTAGGACGAATTGCTTGCTGTTCGTCGGTGGTGCGTCAGAGCAAGACGAGCGAGAGAGACCTTTACGAATAAAAGAGATAGAAAGAGTGTCTTTTCTATGTCCTGGCTGGAGGCATTTGGTGCCTCGCCACCTAGTCCGGTTAAGTTTTTAAAGCTCCCTCGAGCTAAAAACTATGTCCGTCAAAAAAAAAAAATGTCTTTTCTATGCATCTATTAGCGCTTCAAAATTTCAAATACTTATTACCCAACTGCCAAGGCGCGTATCTATTTATGTGGGTTTAGAATATTATTTATTAAAAACGGCATCTTTCATCAAAAATAAAACTGTATTTTATGGATGGAGGACGGATTTCTACAATTAAGGTATCGTTGGAAGTTTTTTATCTGACTGTACAAAACAGCTTTTTTTATTGGTGTCCGAATCATCAGTGAAAGAAATATTAAAATTAAAATGTGTCAATTCGGACACTGTGTCCCAATATATTGTGTCCGAATCGTCAGCAACTCAATATTTTTACTATACACATCAAAAAGAAATGAAAAAGTATCGTAATATTGCCGGAACGATCGTGGTGTCGTGATCGTGTCGTATGGCTAAATGATAGTAGTACTGGTTGGCAAACACAGTATCCTGCACACAGGGGTGACAGTGGGTGACGGGGGCGCGTGTTATCTGCAGTTCACACTATTTGCACTGACCAACAAACGCAGCTTTGATTAATCATTCGAATTTAATGTGGAATTCGTGGCGACACGTTTGGATGAATTG
This sequence comes from Acronicta alni, assembly GCA_964056405.1. Classification (NCBI taxonomy): domain Eukaryota; kingdom Metazoa; phylum Arthropoda; class Insecta; order Lepidoptera; family Noctuidae; genus Acronicta; species Acronicta alni. Next base: position 677,449 of record OZ043914.1, read on the forward strand.
GTGAATTTTGGACACAGTCCTTTATAATTGTAAATTATAGCTCCATTTATAGATAAAGTATTGTATTTAATTGTAATTTTGTGAAGGGTTTGAAAACGCTACTGGAAGTGCAATGAAAACATTTGGTTAATTGTTTTCTTTATTTTTGCGTAGATACCTTTCAAATAAATTCTATGAGTTGTTTTTAGACTTGCCTAAGGTAACCTTTAGGCAAGTCTAAAAACAACTCATGATTCTTACAGAAGGAAAACTGTAGTATAAAATTCGTCATTTAATCAGTATATTCATTCAATATCTTTCCTAACATTTCCCCTTCTATAAACGCGTGTAGCCACGTGATAGACACGGAAATATGTTTCATGTTTTTATTGTGGCTCAACTCTATGCGCATTCCGCAATTGAAATGTCGATCGAACACTGATCGGTAATAGAGATGTTTTATAACGGACACCAATATTCATGAACTTCCTACAACACTAAATGCGCAGTACTGTGATAACATGTTGATAATTTCCTCGACTTCTTTCAAATAATATCTGTACAATTACTTAAAATTCCGCTTGTATGTGGCGACACAGTTATGATAGTATATTTCTAGATCCCTCTAAATGGGGTAAGAGTAGGTATTGTCAATTAGCGTTCACAAATAAAAACCCTGGAACGCTACGGAGAATTTCCAGAGTAAAGCTCAACATCACTTTTAAAGACCCAAGGATTAAACTGATTTCTAGCTTAGTAACCGCGCACACGGCCTCTGAATCTATGAGTTATGTCCAGTCATTTCCCGCAGGACTAACTCCAAATTAAGAGTTTACTTCTTGTTTGATTAATATGACTACTAAATGGTCCTTCTAAAATATATAATAATAATAATAATAATTATAATAATTTCTTTATTAGCATCTTTTGGTACAGTTTCTTATTGAAGCCCTGACTCCTGAGCTAGGTAAATTAACCTGTGTTACAGGAGTCAGTGTCTTCTTCCACTTTTTGACACTATTTTATGTAATAAAGTGAAGCTAGTGAATAAGTATAACTAAATGAAGGAAACAAAGAAAAAAACTTATTTATCTAGCATGCACATTCGCGTGTGTGTGTGTTTGGGTTTGTATGTGTGTGTGTGTGTGTGTGTGTGTGTGTGCGCGTGGGTGTGTGATGTGTGATGTATGTGTATAATGTTCTAGATGACAATGATTATGGTAATGGTAATGATTATGATAAAACCTCTTCAGTTTGTGTGTAATCTAAAGTTCGTAGCCATGTACTAATTTTTCTTTTTATCTCAGTTTTTGTGAGTGAATTTATTTTTAGGATTTTATTAATTTTATTGTATGTGGAAGGCGCAAGGTATTGGTGTTGTCTCCTAGCTGACGCTGTTTTACATTTGATCGATTTACATACATTTGTAATCGTTCGTTTATACGTTACTTCATAATTAACCGGGGTGATTTTATGTTGCTTTATTGTAAGATTTAAGAGGTACAGCTGTCTTACTGTTAGGATTTCACAGTTTTCGTAGAGAGATCTCGTTGGGTACCTGTACGGTCTGAATGTCATTACTTTGAGGACTGACCTCTGAGCTCTTTCCAGGTGTATCATGTAGGTTTTGCAAGCGCCCCCCCAAGTCGTTATACAATACCCTAGTATCGATTGTACCAATGCAAAGTACACTAGGCGGAGAAGCTTTAAGTCTGCCACATGGCGAAGTTTCTTGAACACCCAGATGAGTTTTCTGACGCGTGTGACAGTAAGTTCGATTTGTGAGTGCCAGTTTAATCTGTCATCTAATTGTACTCCCAGATATCTCACCGTTGTTCTTTGAGAGATCGGTTGACATTGGCAATGTTGGGAATAGTCATGGTGACTGCACGAGTGTACTTTGACGGTTATTTCTGTGGGTTTGACTCTTCCGAAACTGAATTGTACGTAGGAAGTCTTAGTAAGATTTAGTGTAAGCAGGTTCTCCCTCATCCATTGTGTAGTTGTGCGGAGACCTAGCTCAGTCAAATGCCGAGCTTCGTCCCAAGTCTCTCCGTGAAATATAATTGCCGTGTCGTCAGCATAGCTAAATATTTTTCCGTTAGCGAGAGATAACTGACACAGGTCATTCATATATATCAAGAAGAGACTCGGGGCAAGGGAGCTGCCTTGTGGGACACCATAGACGACTTTGACTTCGCTGCTAACCACTTCTCCAACCTTAACCCTTTGTGTACGGTTATTTAGAAAATCAGAAAATATTCTGAGGGCAGTGCCGCGGATCCCTACTTTCTCTAGCTTGTTCACAAGGGTGGAAATACAGACGGTGTCAAATGCCTTGGTCAGGTCGAGAAAAAGACCTAGACATTTCTGTTTTTTATCAAGTTTTTTTGTAATGTGATCTACTAGTTGGTTAACCGCATCTTCAGTGCTTTTTCCCTTCCTGAAGCCAAATTGTGCGTCTGCCAATATATTGTTTTTTTCCAGGAATCCCATAAGTCTTTTATTCAGCAGCTTTTCTAATATTTTTGACAGGGCTGGCAAGACAGAGATTGGCCTGTAGTTCCTGACGTCGTCCTGACTGTCACCCTTGTGAACAGGAGTGATAAGAGATTTCTTAAATACGCAAGGGAAAACTCCCTGCTCTAGACACATTTCCATAAGCTTAGTGAGAGGAGGGACTATGATGTCTTTAGACAATTTGAGGAATTTAGCTGAGATGTTGTCCCATCCCGTGGCAGAGTTATTTTTTAAATTAATAATAAGGGATTCTATTTCAGCCTCATCAGGAGGAAGCAGGACAATGGAGTTAGGGTTTGACGGCGTCTTAAAGTTATTTGTAGCTGAAAGGGCATTTCGAGATGTTATAATAGAATCTGCAAGTTGTTTACCGATACCTGAGAAGTAGTTGTTGATATCTTCGATGGTTGACACTTCACCTTTTCTTAGGAGCCTATCAGCTTTGGTTTTGTGTTCCGTTTTGTTTATTATGGATTTCACAGCATTCCATGTATGTTTGCTACTCTTCGACGTTTTTAAAAGGTTTCTTTCATAATTATTTTTTAACTTTCTTAATAAGGAGTTACAGTAATTCCGGTATCTCTTGTATGAGATTTCAATTATGGTATTGGTTTTGTCTTTCAGAAATTTTTTATGGAGCTTGTCCCTGTGTCGGATACATCGGACGAGGCCTGGTGTAAGCCATGGCTTAAGCACTATCTTACGATTTGGTACTTGTACTACTTTTGTGTGGAGGGAGACTGCGGACCTTAGTACGTTAACAAACAGTGTCGCAGCCTCGTTCGCATCATTGTCCAGGGAAATAAAAGAAAAATCTGTGTTTTTTAAGTGATCCGTGGCTGCTTCATAGTTTGTTTTGATGGAGAAACGCGATTTCTTTTCTCTTTGGGCATCACTCAAACATAGCAGCACCGCAGCATGGTCTGTAACAGTGGAGTCTAGGACTACAACCGTAGCATGACAGGAGGAGTTTATCATTAAGTGATCGAGGCAATTATGGAGACGGGTTGGATATACATGTCCGGGTAAGAGTCCCAATTCCGCGGTTATGTTGAGGTACGATGCACAATTTCGGTCATTATTGTTGGGTTTTATGTCAATATTGATGTCACCTGTTAAGATTATGTGGCTGGCTTTGAGTGGCTTTAATATATTTTCAATAGAGTTCAGAAAGCTGTCGGTACGATGTGTTGATGGTGACCTATATGCCGCTAAAATGTAGGTACTAGGTTCAATCTTTAGTAGTAGAAAACTAGCTCCAACTGGGTCTGGCTCTTCAACCGTACATTGCAAGTGATCTTTTACGTAGACAACAATACCATCATTTTGGTTAAGACATTTTTTATTTGAGTATGTTACGTAGTGCTTCATTATAGGGATGGGTTTGTTTTCACATAACCAACATTCTGTTAAAACTATAATGTCGATATCCCATGAAAACCTAGCTAACTGAGCCTGGAAATCGTCAAAATTTTTGTAAATGCTCCGAATGTTTTGTGTTATTATTTTAAGTGATGGCCTATTGCCTATTAATACGTTACAGGATTCAGGGTCGCAGCGAAATGTTGACGTTACTGTAATATTATCTATGTTTGTAGCTATGTTGTCATTATCCATTGATTAATATATATATATTTTTGTTTTTTTTTGCTTGTGATAGTGTCAGTTTTTATTATTATATTTATTACTAAGTAGCATATGTGTGACACGTGAGAGCTGTAAATATTTTTACCATAATAATATTTGTGTGTGTAGTAGGTAATGTGTGTAATTGATGTGAGGTGTGTCAATTTCTTATTGTATGTGTGCGAGTACAACACGGCTTTAAATAAAATGCATGTGAATAGTTTTACGTTATGATAGGCTTGTGCTTCTGTGACTAGTCATTTATCTGGACAGTTTATGAGGTTGAGATCGGCTTCATTTATGATTTGTATGTGTTTCGCGCCTTCTGTTTTTCTTAGAAAAACTTTCCCGAGCGAAGTCCAACAAAATTTGTATTTGTTCTCGGTGGCAAATTTACGTGCTAAGTAATATATGCGTTGAGTTTTCATAGTCAGGCTCTCAGATAGGTAGATTGGTGTAGCATCTCCTTTCCTATGTATGTGAGTGGTGCTTAACTTGTGCTCGCTATTTTTACGGTTAAACAGACGAGCTTTTTGTAGAACATTTTCTTTGGTGGTTACAGATACAAAATCAACAACGATTGTTGGAACTTTGTCTTTTTTGTGAATGCGATAAATATCCTTTATTTCTCGGCTTTCGATCGGCATCTCAAGTACTTTTGCTGTGTCGGTTATTATCTGACGAAGTTCTTCCTTGTTTTCGCCTTCTGTTTTAGGGATATTTCTTATCTCCAATTTTGTAAGACATAGCGTGCGCTCTAGATTGTCGATTTTGTCTTCTAGCTGATTTATAAAGGACCGGTCGGCTTTACGCTCCGCCTCTAAATGGTTTATTTTCATCATTAAATCATCATATTGCTTCGTTACGAAGACCAATGATTCCTTTATATCAGTGTTCTGTGTTTTCAGTTCAGACAATGAGTTTTGGAGTGCCAGGAACCTACTTTCTGTTTGATTTGCTGATGATTGAAGTAAATCACGAATCTCTTGCATAAATGATGAGATGTCGTCTTCGCGTTTGCGCTTAAGGCGCGTGGTTACGTTTACCGGGTCGTTACAGCTTAGATCTGGTGCTGAGTCATATTGATTGATAAGCGTACTGCTTGTATTAGATGTTAGAGATACTTTAGTAGGCGAGTCCAGCGCTTTTGGCGGGGTGCGTCTTAGTGGCATGTTTTATTTTTTATTGCACGCTATTCACAGGGCCTTCTTAAATCAATGAAATACCTTTTGTTTTGGCGAGAACAATAGTTATGGTTATTCCGATAGCGTTTAAGTCGTATTATAAACACTTGCTACGAGGCCGCCGCAATCTGCCGGTCGAGGAAATAGTCATCAACACGGCGCATGCATATAGACTTCGAGCAGTGACGTACTCGTAGGTCGCGCGACAGCTTCGCACCGCTGCACGCGCGAATGAGATGGCAATTATGAGAGTATCCTCTCTTCACGCGGGGGTGAAGACGCGATCACGGTAACGTTGCAGAGCGCGCGGCGGGGGCAGTGACAGTTCGACTTTGTGACTTCGGAAATATACACTTTTGCAGTATGTTTAGGGTTGATAGTCATGTAAACACTATTTATTCACTTTTAATATTTCACTTAAAGTTTCCGACACACGTCCACTCTCGGTACAGTTCATGGGCGAAGGATGGATATATGTATGTAGGATATATGTATTTACCGTCAACGTATAATTTCACGTGTAGTTTTTCCTTAATACTCGTCTCTTGTTATCAAACTCGTGCACAGTCCAGGCCGACATAATTATACAGTTATGTATCTGTCTATTTAGTTCATAGTATTTCAGTGTCTTCTATTTATATGTCAGAGTTCGGGGAAATAGTGATGTATCGTAAAAATTGAAATTATTACATAAAACTTTGTATATAAGGAAGTAACGATTACGTAACGATGTGATGACACAGTGATATGTAGTAAAAGATATGGTATTCTTAGTTGCTCGTCATGTGTGTACTTTAATAGAGTGACGGAAGTAGGCCACTGGTTGGTCATTTATCATGGCGTCGATGGTAACCTTTAGCATTAATAGGTACATTAGAGCAATCCGTCCGCGACCATATCAAAGTGACGTGGTGAGTTTAAATGTCTTATTTTTCTATCGTATGAACTCAATAGAAGTAAAAAGGTTTTACAGCTCGTGAGTAGCGAGATATCCAAGCTGATAGTCACGCTGCACCGGATGATCATTTATTATATGCGTCATGGATAGTTGTTAAATGTCTATCTTCCATGTAATTTTATAAATGCGAAAGTAACTGTCTGTTTCGCAAAACGCATTATTTGTCTTGTTTAAAAAGAGGAATTAAACTATGTAACACCTGTACTGCGACAGTTGACTGAACTATGAATAAATTATAGGAAAAACATAATCGTTAACACAACCTCTCTACAAAATCATTTGAAGCTCACATCATATGAACTCATGGGTTCATTTTATGTTATTAAGATGAAAACAATTTTATGTTTTATTTTGTAAGGTATTTTGTTTCTAACAGTTTTTTTTACTGCTGTACTTTGCTGAAATATGAAAAAGAAAAACCAATAACACATTCCTAAAGACTCTGCTTATACTTCAATTGGCCTAAAATGGCTTCACATACTTTATTACTCTAGAAAATTCGAGCAACTGAGCTTAATATAGAAATCTGAAAATCCAATCACAATGAAATATCTACTGAAAGGGGAATAGGGGTGGGCAAGGCTGGGGGAAGGCTGGGTAACTCAATCTGTATGTGCGCGGTAAAGCCGAAACCAATTCGACTAATAGGTACCGTTAGACTTATAGCTGGGTTAAATCCCATTACGCGTAAACTGTGCAGGTAACCTGTTCGATTCCAAGTTTAGTTTTTTGAGGTTGATGGCCAGAGATGAAGAATTTTTTAACACAGGAGTCTTAGTAGGTAGCATTTTGTTGGCTGTGTGTGTGTACTCCTCACAATAACTAAATATGACTGGATTTCAATGATGCTATGGACCGGAAATTTCCACAGGAAATTTATCATCAAAGGCACAAAACTTCTTTCAGTATTATAGGTTTTAGTCTACTACAAAACTACTTATACATACATACACTCACGCATTTTTCCCATGGGGGTAGGCAGAAACTAAACAACGTCATTTGCTATGATTCTTGCATAGTTCTTTCGCTTCCTCCACATTCATACATCTTGTCATACACACACGCCGGTTACTACGCACCTAAACTTTTTAAAGAACCCCACCACCAAGAAGGTCGGTGTAGGTCTTTCTAGGACGTCTCCTCCCGACGGTTCCACTGATATATATATGCCAAACGAATTATCAGGAGAGAAAATTGTATGACTACCGTAGGTTTGCGTTCCTAGACCTAGTCTATAGGTATACCTATCTGTGGCCCTCAGGTCAACATGATTGACGACTTGTTTTGATTTCGCTAGCCAGATGTTATTGTTTGCTATCCTTTGTTTTTGGCTGATCTAGAAATAGAAACAAAAGTTTGCCACGCGCAAGTTTTGTTGTTCAGTTAACGATGGACACTGTGGGTAAGTGTCGGTCATTACTGAAAGTTCGGGAACAAATGTTTTTTTTATAAATTGGTTTGTGTATGTATGTGCCACTCTATGGATTTATTATTCAACATTATTGAATCATTTACTTTGGAGACGACGTAGTTTATGATGGCTTCATTGTGTGCTGCATATTTGCTGTAGAAGGAAAAAAAGTGACGCACAAACGACGCTACCTAGAGGTCATGTGTTCAATTCCCAGATCGAGAAACGTTGTTTTTATAAAATTCTCAGTAGCAACTTGGAGTTTTGATTTTGCCTGGTAAATGCTAATAGACTTCTTAAAAACTGGCGAACTATGGATGTACATTGATACATCGCTACCTAACCCTACGGAGAATACTGGCATGATTGGTAAAAAAAAATACAGTTTATTTATGGAAACATGCTAGTGCTTCAAATTTTTTCCTGTAAAGTCCGATAAAAATATCCGGTTATTTTTACAGCACCCGTGTCAAACCACGTGTTTTGTTTGAATGAAAGAAATGAATGCTTTCTATTGACTACTCATGTTTAAGTGCACGTTGTGGAGACAGTTGCGTAGATTATAACTACGTATTTTGCTGGTATAAAAGGAGATATATCTCTTTTTATATTTTTTACGCCATCTTTTTTTCATAATTCGATATAAACTGTAGATAATATTGAACGATAATCGCACTGCCATTACTGGAAAACTGTCTGGAAAGGGTCCGAAAAGTCGGGATTATATTAACAATGAACGCTATAAAATCTATCTGTTAATAGTAGCTCCGTGTCTGTTCACTGTAACACGACTAATATTCGAAGTTTCAAATGCAAATGTTTTACTTAAAATAGGTATTTAAAAAAGGTCAAACACGGTTAAAAAATGTGGCAGCCATATTTCATTCAATCAATCAATAAATCTATACTGGGTCAATCTAGTACTTATTTTCACCTTGTTCCCTTTCTGTCGACACGATAAGATGATAAATAAATCCGCCTATTACGATCCCATTGATCTTCTGTCCTGCGTCACACAGATTTAGTCCTAATAATTTTCTTTAAATATTAAACAACTTGAAACTGAAAACAATTTTAAGTGGATATCTTTATAACTTTTATCACAATATAGGTCATTAGTCAGTCTTGAATGGTTCTGCAACATTACCACAGTCTCACGCCGGCTAACGAGTTGACCTTTGACCGATGACCTTTGACATTGGGTTAAAGGTGAGTTCGTTAGCTAGCAACTTTAACCCTAACTGGGAAACTTCCTTATTCATCACTTTTGCGTGTAACTTGGATATTTTTGGAACACTTCATTAATATTATGGACTATTAAGTTAAACTATGAATTTTATTTATAGTCATTACAAAAGAAAAAAATAAGTGTGTCGGTTAGTTTACTTAACTTCAAGTTAATTTTCTTTTTTTTTTATTCCACTAGGTTTGCAAACAAGCATACGGCCTACCCGATGATAAGCGGTAACCTTAGCCTATAGACGCTTGCAACACCAGGGGTATCACTTCCGCGTTGCCGACCCTGTAAAACGAAAGAGGCTTGGCAGTATTTAATAGGGGAATTTGATAATCTTAAAGTTATTTTTATTTTAAATAAATAATATAAACGAGTGTTATAAAACTCGTCTCTCTGTGAATGATGTGCACGCCTGTAATTGACTTGTTTGCACGACATTCTCTTTTTAAATGTATTGTCTACTTATTAATTGCAAATAAGTTGTTAGTGTGCCTTATAAATAAATAAAAAAGGGTCAAAGTTCCTCGTGGAGCATAACAAAACATAAAATTTCTGTTTTTGACTAGTTTTGTGAGTAAGTTATTAGTGTATTTTTATAATCAAACTTCTTCTTTTCAGAATGACTTAAAGTTAACCAATGTTGATCGTTTATCTATTATCTCCGAACGAGGAAGAAAATTTGTACGGTCGTTGAACTTTATAAACATGATTAAATAAATATGATCAACCATAGAATCATGTTACATGTAATCCTAATATTCCGTTACATTACTGTATTGTATCTAATCTAACCAGGTCACTCTGGTTCCAACGTCCCTCGCAGAAGGCTGTCTGTCTGCGACCTAATGGAAAAAAATCTGTATCTCACTCAAATACCAACATCTACTAGATGGGGCCTGATAAGGACTGATAACATGCGTGGGTTTTAGTCGGCTCTCTTAACACAATGTGGTTTTATGTCAAATAACAAATATTTTGAATTTGAGACTATGAAATTACCATTTAACTAATTAAGCTATTGTTTTGGTAGAGGTTTCTGCCCGTAATGTTGAATTTATCTTCCATAATGTCCGTTATAAGGTGACGTCAGCTACATCTATTGATTATTGATTGTCCTTAGAAAATGCATACGTAAATGTACTTAAGTAATAAGTTAAAATTGTAATATTGAATTTGTATGTCTTCGTAATTTAACTATTACTTAATTTGAATTTAATAAAAGTGGGTACAGACACCAGCCTTCAGGTCAAGCTACAAAACCGTCAAATTTTCCCAATTGAATATGAATCTTATAGTTTTGTATTAAATTTGAAAGTTAATTAAAGAAATTTGTAATCCTGAAAATAGTAGAAGCGGTAGAGAAATAATATATTATATTGCATTAGAAAATACTCTGATGTACTGAGTACGTTTACATAGATAAATAATTTTACTCTGTAATTGGAAATCTGGGATTCTGCTGCCTATCAAACAATATTGTAAAATCTCCACTATACTAACAGGAGGTTTCTAGGTCGTAGTGTCGGGTAACTAAATAGTAATAAAGTTTATTAGTCCTATCCATTCTATCTTAATCCTCGTTGGTGAGCACGGGGCGGGCAGCGTGCATTTCTCTTGCTTTCTTTCCTTAGCCGGCACGTGGTCATGACGTCACTCTGGTACGAATACGAACCGTAACTGACTGTTCTTTGAACATACACGGAAACAGGCAACTTAGTTTTGTTGTAATTTTAACCGTCGTTAATTTAACATTCAAAACTTAATCTGACGCGTGTTTGTTCATTAAAAGTCCAGTAATAAATAAATAGTTAGAACTTTTACGAATATTCACAGTTGTTATTAAGTCAATATCACAATAAAATGTTACGGTAATTAAATAAAATTATGTTATGAATCGCTTCAGCATAACATAACATCAATAACATGTCTCTCACGCCCGTATTCCCTGAAGGGTTAGGCAGAGGTTTACTAGTTTACACCCACAGTTCGCCGGTATGTTTAGGTCCCATGTAATAGGGGGCGAGACTATTTGTCTATTATTTCTAACCAGATCATAATAATCATTGTGTGATTGGTGATGGATATGAATCATTATCATTATTTGACGACACGTTTGGCGCAGCGGCTGAGCGATCGGCTTTTGTGCCACGGGTTGTGGGTTCGATCCCCGCACGGAAAAAAATATATGTATGACCTACAGGTAGTTGTTCCGGGTCTGGGTGTTTGTGCATTTGAAAGTTATTTTTTTTTATTATTCTTTATGCACAGATGGTACAAAGGCGGTCTTAACGCCATTAAGCATTTTCTTAAGTTTGTGTTTGTAAACGCACCCACGATACAGGAGACAATCCTAGTGGGGCAAAGTTTAATAAAAATAAAATAACATAGCCATATCAGAATCATCATCCGTCATTACATCGTCCGTTGTAATCTTCATCATCCTTAAATAACATTTCAAGGATGATGAAGAATGTAAAACCAATTATGATGGCGAGTTCATGACAAGAGTTCAAAGTTCAAGATTGAAAAAAATCTAATTCAAACTGAAAAGACCCTGACCTTTCATTTGCAATGATCATTAATCTATTAATGACCGAAAACACTTAATCGGCGAAAGCGAGCATCGTCATTTATCAACATTACGACACAACTCATTACTGTAAAAATGAAATAGGTGTAGGTAGGTGTGACGTAGCACCTCGTAGCCCGGCTACGCGGCTACGAGGCTACGACACGTGCGGCGCGGCTGGCATGACGTGGCTACGCACTGCTACACGAGTCTTTTGACAGCTGTTCGTACTAGTCTTCTATAAATGTTTTAAAAACTATTTTATGTTAACATAATGATAACTGCCTCGTTAGCCTAGTGGCCCGTGCGATTTCCAGGTCGAGCAGAATTACTGGGTTTTTCTGTAAAATTCTTAGTAGCTGCTCCAGACCGTGTAGGTGTACACTTCTGCGTAACCTTTCAGGAAATAGATTGGCGATGGTACGTTATATTTTGTTGTTATATTTTAATAGTACCCATCAAATACTCTGCGCTAGCAAAAATAAACTCCTGAATTGGACTCAGGAGTTTATTTTTGTTACACCAATTATTTCCATGTATGATGGATTTTTCAGATTAACTAAAATTTTATTAAAACTCTAGATGTCAACTTTTTGGTCCCAAGATACAGGCCTAGCCTTGTTTTTAGGGACCATTGGAAAATAAATCAAATATTGTAAAGTTTTATTTGGGAAATAAAATATTATTATTAAATAGATCTTTGTAGGACTTTAATCAAAGTCAAAGTCAAAATAATTTATTCAAGACAGACGACTAGGTTGTAATTTTTGAACGTCATTTTTACATTTAAGACAGCCCCCAAAACGCCCGCCCGTTACCGCCTCCTAGTGTTTTAGCTGGGAAGAAGAAGCGGCGCAGCAAACTCCCCAGCAACACATTTCTGTCTTGTAATTTACTTTCGTACTAGCGTTAAATTATATATTTTTTTTTAATTGGAAATAAAACTACTTTTTATATGGTCACGGGTAGGTTGACCCCGTGACCATGGACGCTGTAAAGGGTCCGAAACGTCGGGATTAATAATATCAATATACGCGATAAAATCCGTAAGAAGTAGTTTTATTTCAATGTATAATATTCGCGTACATGTCAGAAATCAGGAACTTATTTTTTTAAAACCAAGCTGTATTTAGAAGCAGACGCCCTTGATCATGTTCATTACTACTACATTAAGTTTTAAACTAGTCTTTGTCTCAATTTTTCTGGCTCTTCTCCATAAGACCCACTGAATAGACCGTGCAATGCAACTAGTTTTTTCATTTCATTTCAAAAGTACTTGTATTATCAGTCTAATTGAAATAAAACCCGACTTTATTAACTTTATTAAAATAAGCTTTACTGGGGCCTATTTGAAGCAACCGTAGGGCACACATTTTTTTATTATCTTTCGTCATGTTTTTAATCTTTATTGTGTTCATTGTCCATGGCTGTGTCAGTTAAAATATTTTAATTTTTTCTTTCTTTCTTTCTTTCTTTCTTTAGTATAAAATAAAATTATTTATTAGCCTGTTAATTATGAAGGCTTCGTTATCACTCACCCGAAATAATATGCAAAATATTATAAAAAAATGTTAGCCTAGTGGTATGACTATTGGACTGGCAAGTCGAAGTCTCGAGTTCGACCCAGGGCCTCTGACTCTTCGAAATCGTAATCGTGCGTATTAATAATTAATTATCATTCGCTTAAACGGCGAAGGAAAACATCGTGAGGAAACCTGCTCGACGGCGTGTGAAGTCTGCCAACCCGCATTAGGCCAGCGTGGTGGACTATAGCCTAATCCCTCTCATTCTGTGAGAGGAGACCCATGCCTAGCAGTGGGACAGTATATGGATTGATGATGATAATCTTTATCTGTCCAAAATCCCGATTAACTTATTTACAGAGTCAGTTAAGAATCCAATGACCCAGATAGGCTCGAACACGTATGATAATTAGCACGCCGGCCGGGGCCGAACCTCGGACGTGGTGTATCGCCGGCGTGGAGACTTAATTAACAATTGATGTAACCTTGGTTGACCTCGTTCGTTTATACTTTTGTAGTGTTTTCAGGAAGAATATTTCATGGGTATTTTTATATAAAATTAGTTTTTTACCATGCATGGCGGCCTATTTGTGTTTACGGGTGGAAACCATCAAAAGGTGGCCTCATTAGCACATGGAGAAGGGCACTGAGTTCACCCAGAACCCCCCTGGACCCGTAACAGGCATTGTTACGACTTTCGACACATCTCTGGGGACCATGCGAAACGAATGGAAGCCAAATGTGTGGATTTTGACATAATCGTTCGACAAATGACAGTCATTCATACAAGTTGTTTCGACGGTAGATTGCAACTTGTCTACAGCTCATAATATAGGCATAGCGATTGGCCTTTCCAACTTTTCGCTGCGGGTTTAAATCATTTCTTACATATAAGGTTTTTAAGATGGGGGTGGTCTATAAATTGCAGCCTGAGTTTTTGGCATGGTACCTACATTATAGTTTGAGACTTTTGCAATTAAGGCTGGCAATAATTTGTAATAATAAGTGTAACCACTATTATTATATGTATTACATTGTCCATTACTGGCCCCTTTGATAGCCCGTCTCCATCCATCTTTTATCCACTACACAAAAGATTTCAAACACCTATATTAAAGATATACATTTTAATAAAAGAAATATTGATCTCAGGCAGGATGCGAACCTGGGACGGTTTATTATATCTTTAAAAATGTTTAACATGCTTTAATGCCAAATATTATAATAAAAAAAATAACTAATTCAAACATCTTCAAGAAGCTCTTAAATGTGTAGGTTTTCTCCCGATGTTTTTTTTTAACTGTCAAAATAAGTCACAATTATTCTTTATTCAAATGGACTCTAACTAAGACCTCCGTCCACAATGGGCCATCGCTAAAGCTCACAAAAATGTATCGTCTGACGCACGCTCCTATTCACACATGATTACATTTATTTCCTGAATGGCCGTTAAAATAATTGTACATGAAACAATGCAACCAATAACAATGATCAATATCCAGCTATAACATGAAGTATGGACATAGCAACAGCTGCGGTCGACATGACATGACCCGTGCGGCGTGCACTCACCTCGCCTTGACCGATATATTGCTATTATGTCAACCTGTACACGTCGGCAGGTATTGATATGATATGATACAGATAAAAGCTTAATGATGAATATTTTAATAACTACGTATGGATTCTAGTGCACAATAGTAGTCTGACTGGTATGATTTATACATTAGTTGGACTGCTTTGGTGAGAAAGACTAGCATGATGATTCGATTTACCGTCTTTGATAAATAATAACTACGATGATCAACCGATCTACAAGGTTAACCCTGCGGATCGGTCAGATTATTAAAACATCGAGACCTCTCTGTGCCTCGAACAGAATTTAAAACCGTGGGTCCCAGCTTTCATAGAACACCTATGATAATCATTATGGTAGTCAGAAGCCTAAGAATACCTGACGAGACTATTCTCAGGATATCGGTATTGACCAGAAATTGGGTAGGGAGGTAAAATATTTCCGTATTATAATGAGCCATATCTGTTTATATAACCTAACCCCAACTCGAAAAAGGCTAGGAGAATGAAATGACTATTTTTCAGTACCTACCAACTAGGTATCAGTTACATAGGGTCACTAACCGCGAAAAAATGTTAAAGGTAAATAGGACCAAATTTTGTTTTAGGATTTTTAATTGCATAATTTGCAAATTTTATATGATACATACTTCAGTAGCTTGATAAGCTAAAACGCCTGGATGGCTATTAACTAGGATTTAGGTGATTCCTACCACGGTCGAACACCATCGATCCACTTTTTGAAACCGTGCAATTAGTTTTTGACTCTTCAAAAGTACCTGCCAACTTAAAATCCTTTTTTATAGTACGCAACATTCTCATGGATAGTCTGCCACTTGTGGAGACGGTAGGATATGTCGGACTCGTATCGTCTAAAAACCACAGTTGCCTTCCTTTTCCCTATAGTATGGTCATGGAATTCGTGACAAACCTACTACTACGGCTATGGTGCGGTACAACCACCAGACACGATAAAATAGGGTGAGGCCTCTCCTAGCTTCCTACTCAAAGGCTGGCGTGTCTAAAGTCGCCGCGCGCCGCCAACTTGAGCCCATTGTTTGGTCGGGCGGCGGACTCCCCAGGTCAGCAGCCCGCAGTCCACAGCTCATGGAGACCGGAGGTCCGTCTGCGCCCTTCAGCGCCCGTTAACTTAAAATCTACCTAGAATAAAACATTTTGACTTTGACTTTGAAAATTACATAATAATATAGACCAAGATCTCATAATGTATTTAAAACAACATTTACTTTCGATTCATTACGTAAGCCTACGTAAGCCGAGTAATTATTTACATTTATAATCAACAGCGTCACTCGCTATTGTACCGGCACTCACAATCTTATCGCGCCATGTTTTAATTAAACCTAAGCTGCTCAGTCGGACGGCTGTCCTAGTTTCTAACTTTAATATGAGTATATTAAAGTTATAATAATATAAGCACGCGACTTGGCTTGAGTGAAGATTTTAAGAAAATTATGCACCTATGTATCTATATATCTCACCATGGGACGTACATGAATGCGGTTTAAATATTTTAATCCGTCAAGGGAGTGACTCAATTTAAAACTCATTTTAATAAAATCGTTCGACAAACGTAAATACAAACAAAACGGACAATGTTTATATGTTACACTCTAAGATCAAAACAGCTCACAATCACAACGCGTTATGGTCAATTATATTAGAAAGTAGGAGTAGCAGCTTAATAATCAGTTGCTGGCTTGTTTTATTGTTTATTAAAAAAAAACCTAACAACCTAACCTAGCCTAAGTAGGATTTTTTATTATTTAGTATTTATAATTCCTTGCATTTTGAAGCTTATCTTATATAATTGAACACAAAGGGCTGTGAGCTGTTTTTCCCTATATACATATATCCACATCATATCTTCGCAATAATCCCCACCTTCATTCCTTCGTGTTTTAGCGGAAAGACGAACCGGCGCAACAAACTCCCCGGCAAGGCGTTTATCTGTTTTTTAAACATTGCTTCACAGATCTCCAATTATATCGTGGGTGTAATATAGGTACAAAGAAAAAGGCCCGGAACAACTACCTGTCACACTAATTGTTGTTCCGTGGACTGGGGGGATTGAACCCACAAACCTTGGGCATAGATCACTCAACTACACACACATGCCGTTGGAAAAATCACGATGCAATATAATACCATACAAAATATAATATAAGTAATAAAAATATAAGTATATAAATGAAAACTAAACATAATTTAATAAATAAATACAATTAAACGTTATAAATAAATACAATTAAATGATAATAAATAAATACAATTATAAATATAACAAGTAAATTCACTTATGAATGTTACAAATAAATACAAAATTTATATTATAAATGAGTTAGAAATGAGATAATAAGAATATAAACACCATAAATATAATATATTAATGTATACTTTTTTATTTGGCAATCAATTTGCAAATGATGCTAAACCCTCTTCCTCTCTCCTAATTTTGCTGTGCCCGACAGGGTCCATAATGATCTAAGTTTTTTTGTAGTCCACCTTTATAAAACATTATGGAATGCAATAAAGTATTGAGTATTGAAACTTAAATGTGCTAAGTATAGAGATTTGAATGTATAAGTTTTTAAAATTAACGTACTTATGCTCGTTCCTACTCATTAAATTTTATTATCATGTTATGAAAAGTTGCAGTCAATCACAATAAAACAAATATTTTAATTTTTTTTAAGGCTTGGCAGTGTAAAAATAATAGATAAAAGTAGGTAATTTAAACTAAATTAGACTGGTTAATTGAGTTGACGTTTTAATTAAATAATAACACGTAAGCTCTGAAGATATTATTTAATTCAATTAACAACTTTAGAAAGAAGGTTACATACCTCTATGATAAAATTGCTCTATGACGTATAATTAATAACAAAGGTCATCTGTGACGTATGACGTACCGTTATAAGGAAGAGGAGAGGTCCTACAATTTGAAGAGATTTACTCTCAAACAAATCTTATTATATCTTCCGCATTTAAGATAATATTTGCACGTATCCTAGGTAAGTGATACAATGTCATTGTTTCGAGGTTGTGAATGATTGTCGCTGTTTGATAAGAATTTGCACGTCATCGACACTGCGATGTATTTACTAATCTAAAATATATTTTTACAGATTAAAGGATATTATTTAAGTTTTTAGTAAAATCTCAAGTAATATGTGTAATTTAATAGATGCTGTCTGTAATTTAGCCTTAGTCCATGCTTCTAGGAGCCTTAAGATTAAAATGAGTAGGACAGTAGGATAGAAGAAACCGCAAACAGCACGGTAACATGGTAGAGATGGAGAGGGTACGAGAGAGGCTAAAATAATATAACTTAAGGAGAGTTCATTTTATCTTTAATATTACACAATTCCTAATTTATATTGAATACGACCAACAATGTCATAATCATTATTCATAACTAGGACGTTAGGTCACATTACCCAGACAATGTCAAAATTATACCTGTGATTATTATCTTCATTCTCAAGTTATGTGGTAAGGAAATATACACATTTTGTACAACGCTTTGGAAGCAACTCAAAATTCAAACATTGGACAGAAAATGTCTGTGTGTGTGGTGTATGTATCTGAAGGTGGTATTGTGAAGATGTGCGCTCTGAAGTGCAGTTTACGACATAAAAAATGATGGGTTCAAATTTGGTGTTAGGCTACTTTAGTGCAGTGGTATTCTCTGCACTGAAGGGGATAATTACCTGGAAAGAAAAGTTTTAAGAGATTCATTAAGCCGCGCGCTTTGGAGTGCTCTCGCAAATAGGATTTCAGTTGTGAGAACTCTTTTTATTAAAACTGCTTTTTTCTTGTAAAACGAAAATCTCACACTTGGCCTCAACTTCAATGCGTTTGACCTTAATGATGTTCAACACAAACAGGGTCTAATATGGTGCATTGTCCAAGACTGTATCAAATATTTTTATTCTTTCTTTCTTTCAATTCCAGAAAAATTCCCTTTCGGGCGCTGGCTCTCATACATGAGGGAACAGTAAAACTGTTTGGCACTAGTCTTACGTGTGAGCTTTCCAGGCGGATCACTAGATCCTACCGCCATACCAAGGCTGGGTGTTGTTGACTTACAAAGTTACAACACGCGTTCTTTCAGCGTACGGAGAGGAAGTGTTGTATTGTTAGCCTGTCTTCCACCAGTCCTTCCCAGACAAATGTGTCTATTCCTTTATTCCACTGGCTGCTGACATTTCATAGCTTTGCATTCACAATGACCGCCGAGACGTCGTAAACACGCATCAGTATTCATGGCAACTTGTCTCACCGGCGTGGAGAGTATTTTGCTCCCCAGCAAATGTTTTTTTTCCATAATTTTGTCGTTACCTCCTTGAGTTAATCCTGACTAATAATAAATGTGAAAATTAGTAGTTGTTTTGATATTTTCATAGGCGACACAATTGTTGCCGTCGATGTCTATATAACTTTGGATATAGTATAAGCTCTAGTAATGAATAGAAAAATAATCATAACTAAGTTAATTGGTTATTTTAATCGGTAAAGCAACACCTTAAGGTAATTTTTCTTACCAAAACTATCTCATCTGTATTAAGAAACCCTGAAAGGTTAGACATCGGCACCGGGGAGATATGTCCCATATAAAAGGAGGCAAGTCACAAGTCCGTTCCTACACAGCTGCTACTTAACATTTCCTAATGAAGAAATTCAATACGGTAACATTTTTTTCAACCGGGAAATCAAATAGCTCAACAGTCCCATTTGTAACCACTAGAGCAGTTCAAGTCGATTTATTTCCTATACCGTATTCTCGTTTGTCTATATAATATAAAAAAAAAATCTCCGGGACGCGGGAAATACTATCCGTTTAATGTGTAGAATTATTATTACTGTAACATAATTCTTAGTTATCGTCATATACTCATAGCATAACAAGCATCACGACTCGGCCCCTGACGATTTCCATACAATTCCATTGTCGTACATGAGCTGTGGGGATCCCAGGGGAGAACAAGCCTTTGTCAATTAATCACGAATGTTCTTTTCATCAATACGGTTATAATACAATATGCTATATAGACGTCACTCATCGAGAGTATTATTAAAGTTCATCTTTTAATTCTACCAGATTGTTGGTGTCAATTACTACGTATATTTTAACAACTTTCAGGACTCTGCCTGTAAGGATTCTGCCTGTGTGTATTTAGTAGTAATAGTCTAGTTATATGTATGAGAAATGGTTCAATGTATTGACAAGAGACGTCCGAGTTACCTAATAGGCATATATTAGCCGGAAAGTGCAGATTATCCTCTAGGTACCAATCCGCATTAGGCTAGCAAGATGAACTTTAGCCTAACGTTTTCAGAGAAGAGCCGTGCCCAGCTCGTGCACAGTGTGTTGATGTGAAGCTTATCCTCATAATAATCAATTATTCAAGAAATCCTTATACTGACGTACGTAAATAACCACTAAAAAGTCACGATAACAGGAAATTGATGCTCGTATTTGTTCACATGTGACGTATTTACGGCCGTATGACCCATATCTGTGGTGTAAGGGATTTACCAATATTCATTTTTTAAGAGGAAAGTGTGCTAAGTGCCTACTAGACTTCGTAAGTCTAAGTTTCTTCGTCGTAATAAGTTGAGTTTACGAATATCAATCTAAGCCCTATAGAATTTATGAGTTAAATGGGAATAATGTTTGTCCGGTTTGTCTATTTGTTGTATTGATACCAGCCTGGCAGGCTCGAATCGAATCGACATTTTCGCCTGCACCTCGTATCTATTAATGTACCTGTACCTTGAGCATGAAGTTGCTAAGTAGGGCTCGTAATTCAATGGTTAGAACTAATGAATATTAATAAAAGACGATTGATTAGAATTATTTTGTCTTGACCGACAAAGGATCCAAAATTTTGCGACGACTTTTGATAATAAATAGATCCTCTGCTTCGGGCTTCAAAGTGAGTATTTTAATGACAAACCTTGTTTCCAGTCGTCTACCCTTTGGAAACCTCCAAAATACTAAACCTAATTAAAATCACAGGTACGGATTAAATTACAAAAAGTTTATGACGGATGCGTTACGAGACTGGTTGAAGGTGACAGGGGTCACCACATTTGGGGGACACCGCTCCTTGACCCAGTTAGATACAGGGTTGGGGACACTGTACACTCGAAGGTTGGAATATAGCGGTATTTATTTAACTGTATTTCTTACGCAGTTCAGGGGTTATTTAAATTGTAGCATGTCAACTTTCCATTTAAAGGCTTTTCATTTCACATGCCGATGATTCTATTTTAAAATGGAATAAAATACTAAATTTATACTTTATTGGTAATAATATATTTACGAAACTTGACTAACGAAAAGTATTATTTTTGACAATACTCGTAATTTACGTTGGTTACATAGTAATGTGTCTTCGATACCTACTTTTGGAAACACGTCGACTATAAGACGTAGAATCTGGACGAGACATTCGTCATCACAGGTCTCGGTAGCTTAGTGGCTAAAGCGTCCGGTGTACTTAACGGGAAAGACACAGGTTCGAATCCTAAGATCGACTTTTTCTTTCGCTAAAAATTATCTTTAATAATTTGCGAATTGAAAGTTTTGGTACCGGTAAGTGTTATTCTACCTTAGGTCAAATAACTTTATTTTTATCTTATCGTATACTTAGCTAAAGTTAAAAAGAAAGCTGTAGCAAGGCAGCGGCTATGATCAGGTTGCAGATTGTGATGAAGATTTTGATTACAGCCATCGCTGTGTATGTCAGGGAATCTCCCTTTCTCCAGTAGGTACCTAAATGCGAATGTCAATTATGTCATTCAACCTATTACACATTAAACTATTTACATTCATAATTAATGGGATTCAATAATATTAAGTATGTGTCTACGCATTTTTCTCCCTGATTCATCACAATACAATAGTTAATTATTAATAAGGTATTTTTGTGGTTTGAAAAAATGATAATAAATATAAATAACAATTGCTTGCGCAAGTTGTGTATGCGCAGTTTAGATAAAAAACAATATGGCCGATGCGTGCATGTTGCTGATTTGATTTTACTTTTTTGCAGTGTAAACAATAAATTGATAAATGTTCATCAATATTCCAAGTGCTAAATAAATTTATTGAACTTTTGAAGTTACCATGTAATATGATAATATCGGACACTCTTGTACGTGTCGTTTGGTCCTCCCATCCGACCCCACCTGTGGATATCATTATTATAATAACTTCTAAGGTACAATAAATAGATGATTGTGCATTCCCCGAAACATTCGTCCCCAGTACTTATGTTATGAATTGTAATTAGGGAATAATTTTCTATAAGCTATACTTAATCAAAACATCGTTAATCAGCCTAAAGTCCTGAAAAGCCTAACAAAATAAGATTGTGTAGGTTTTCTTCACCTTTTTACGTAATAAGTCTTCAGCAAAAATACTATAATATTAAGCCCAGTATATTAGTAGTAGGTCGTATTTTTCCTTTTCTAAATAACTTTAAAATCTTAGCATGGAAAATGCCAAAAATATACAAAAAGATAATTAAGCCCAGTGCCAAAAGTTATAGACAACAAACACTACTTTTTATGGTGAACAGTAATAAAATACAACGTCCATTTAATATGCTATTATCCTTAAGTGTAACATACCAAGCTACGAATAAAAAAAATACTTAGGTATAGTTAGGAACACATTCAAATTTGTTGAGTATGATCGATGCAAACATTCGTGTTTTGTCAATCGAGCCAAAAACTTTGTTTAGAAAGAAAGAAGAAGATAAAAGCAAAAGCATTTCCAAAACCTGTGAGACCTTATGAGTACACATAAAGAAAAAAATATGCATAAACAGGCAACACTTAAAATACGGTGCAAAATAAAAAATAAAGAAAAACTAAAAAGGTTGCATGGTGTGTCTCACGGCTCGGCCATATGGGTCTTCTGATCAGCATAATGCCAAACACAATTAGTGATCGACGCTAGTTTTCATCTGGAGTCCTAGTATTTCACGAGTGTCAATCAGAAATCAAATAAGAATTATCAACAGAAAATAAACAAAGCAAAGATGTTTTTTGATAGGTTGAGCATTGCTACCATGACTATTGTTGTGATAAATCCTGATAGGATTATAATCATAGTTATGTAATACAATATACTTAATTAGTCATGTATTTAGTGTTATTTTGGTTTCATAAGATCGTCTCCTTAAGATTTTTAGATCTTAGACATTCTTTGGGTTTTATTGTTAACCAAGTATTACGGTAATCATTATGGATTTTCGACTCTTTTATTTTGTTATCGTAACAATGAAATCACACCTAGAACATAAATAGATATATATAAAATGTGTAACGTGACGAACAATGGTTATTTTACTGCTACACTATCTAGTCGTTCAAATAATTACGATGGAAATAAAGACTATATAAAAGTTTTATATTTTCCTTGTTTCAGATTTAGGTCAACGGGACAAGAATAAATAGTTTTCTAGAATGCAACTCGTTTCATAATCTATTAAGAGGATATTTACGTTCTTAGCTCGATTAAATTTTATTTACTCGACTTAAATTTTATTTCTAGAAGAGCTTTATTGCAGAAAAATGACGAAGATCTTGTTTATATTTAGAGCAATCTTTAGACAACAGGTAACTTAATAATTATATAGGTACCAAATTTTTATTTATATTTGATTGTTTGTAGAGACAGCTACAGAAAATATTTTTATACGAAAGCAATTAACATTATGTGTACAAACCTCTCTAATTGCAATAAAAAGTTATTTTTCGCAATACAAAAAATCCTTTCTCACACAACCCCTTCAGAATCCATTTAGTTGATTGTGTTTTTCGCCCTTTTTAATTCGATTATTAAGCAATCATAACCGCAGAAGTGTCCTAAGGGACGCGTGCGGCTGCGTCTGCCA
Source organism: Acronicta alni (assembly GCA_964056405.1). Classification (NCBI taxonomy): domain Eukaryota; kingdom Metazoa; phylum Arthropoda; class Insecta; order Lepidoptera; family Noctuidae; genus Acronicta; species Acronicta alni. Next base: position 700,967 of record OZ043914.1, read on the forward strand.
AAGGGACGTATCGCGGCCCTAAGGACCGCTGAAGTGTGGGAGAATGTGGGGGAGGGGCGTAGGACCAGCGTAGCGTCGCAGTCGTGCGACCCTCCGACATTCCCTCAGTACTCGCCGGCTAGCTCGCACGCCGCTCGCAGAGCTAAGTTCGTCCTCACGCGATTTTTCGTAACAGTAAACAAATATTATCTATTTTGCCAGTGAACATGGTGCTTTCCGATTTCTTGACGGAGACCAGAAGGCGATGGCTTAAGGTGAGATTCCATTAGATTGTCCATTTAGCTTGTTTATTATTTTGATTTTAGGTTTGTGTTGTGTTATTAGCAAATGTGTTGTTGTTATCAATATAGTTTGTATTTATCCTATTGTGAATGAGCATGTTATTATTAATTCCTGTTGCTTTATAAGATTTGGTTTTGCATAACTGCTGTAGGTATAAAAAATAATTTAAAATAATATTAATGCTCGTGCATTCATGATGGAAACATTCAATTCAACATCAGAAGCAATATAATGAATATTAGAAAGTAGGGATACCTTTATCTGTTATCCACATGATAATTATAGATTGTATTCTGTTTCAATTTAGTTTGAATCATATTAGCTTCTTATAAGATTTCATGGCAATATTAGATTTTATCCTGTATGTCTTACACTCTCAATCCTCTTATGATAAAAATATTTTTTTTTCGTGCGGGAATCAAAACCGCGATCCAAAATATCTAAGAAGAGCGCAAAAGTTTATCGATGCGCCACACGATTTGCGCTTAACAATTATAATTTTATAACTTATATTTCGTCATAGGTCTCGAAGTTCGAATCCAAGGCACGCACTTCTGACTTTTCGAAATTATGTGCGTCTATAATTAATTGTCACTCGCTTAAACGGTGAAGGAAAACATCGTGAGGAAATCTGCATGCCTGAGAGATTTTCTCAAAGGTGAGTAAAGTCTGCCAACCCGCATTAGACCAGCGTGGTGGACTACAGCCTAATCCCTCTCATCCTGAGAGGAGACCCGTGCCCAGCAGTGGGACAGTATATGGGTTGATGATCATGATATTTCGTATACTATGTACCTATTACCTATAAATTATATTAATGTATTGATTTCTAACAGTTACCCGAATATTAGACAGAAAATTACATTTCACAGATTTTATCGCGTTATATGGTTTAACGTCCATGTAAAGGGTCCGTAACGTCAAGATTAACAATTTATCGTTGTTTTATTATAAAAGTAGTTTTATTTCCATATATTAATGTTGCCAGGATGACTTAAGCATATCTTTAGTTTTGTTATTGGGGCTTGTTCCAAAGCTTTTCATTGGAGTATGTTTTTGGTGCCAACCCAACCAAATTACATTGGAATGTTACTTTACTTAGAAAAATTTACTTCGAGATATATTATAATAGTTATAATGATTTTCTAGTACAAAATACCCCGTGTAAAATATAATTAATTACCTATCAAAGCCAAAAGTCTTGTCAGCTGTCATGTCAGGGAACCTATTTGACCTAATAATTGTCTACTTTAGTAATAGTTTTGCTATTTTTCATTCATAAATGTTGTTGTTTTTCTTTTTTTGGGGTATGTTACTACGGTCACTACAGTTCTTAAATATTGTGAATGGACTCGTTATAAGGCTCCATTTAAGGAGGTTAAATGGAGTCTTATAACGAGTCTATCTCGGCTTTACGGGTAGTTTTGTAACACCCTGTATATTGCTAAGGTCAACAATATTGTTAAATCACCGACTAGGTGCGCCTTATCAAACAAGTGGCTACAATCCACATTGTTATGATGGATTTGGCACCAGACTTCTAAAAAAACATTTACCTGGCCACTCCTTGATATCAGTAAACCATTTTACTGCGCCTTGGCTACTCAATCGATACCGTGACAAACAACCACGGAGTCAATGATCTAATGTCTAGATTATCCTGGGTACCTTTGTATTTCAGCCGGTAGAAGTCGATACGAAATTGGAAATGGTAACACTGAGCTAAACGTGTCGTTTCATATTCTTTAAATGATATTGTGGAGCGAATATTTACTTTATTAAAGGAAGTAATATTATGATATCAAAAATTATTAGAGGTATTTGTTTGTAAGTGTCAATCACTTAGACAATAGCGATTATGTAGGTAAGTACCTACCTATTTGTCATTGATTCTTGAATGCAGTATAGGTAGGTATGAATTTCTGAAAAAAAAATTATATGAATGTCCTTTTCCTAGTAGTATACCGCTAAGTATTACGCACATCATTAAAATTTATGAGTCAAATTGGCAGAATAATATGTAAACAACTACTTACATAAAGACGATCGTGGAAAATTGTACAAGTAATAATAATTCTTCTGTACAAAAATATATATTTTACTTATTAGCTACCGTAAATGTAAAATAAAAACTGAAGTAATCTATACCTTAGAAACAACTTTAGAATTCAAATTTCATCGAAATGTATAAGCGTATAGATGCTCGCCTGCGATCAGGCTCAATTTCGCATTCTAGAATGGCAACCAGCGGGTATAACTTTTGAGTAGCCTTTAGGTGTCCTATTTTTTCAATGCTAGATACTTTAGCACTCAATTATAGAACCCATTTCTTGAGTATCATTCTATAGCAGCCAAGAGCGTTGGTATTTTTCTACATTTAAATATCTACACTAGTGTCCTAATGGTGGGCAAAGGCATGACCATTTTTCTTTCTCTTGCATTATTATTTACATCAAAAATAAAATTGTAATTAATCAAACAGTAAAATGGCTATGGTAGACACAAGCAAATACATAATAAGTTGCAACACTAGTCACAATACTCATTACTCAATCTTATTTCGGGCTTCCCATCGTGCCTTACTTGAGCCCGTTCCGTTGCCCAATCATGGCGCCTCACGTCCGCACGTGGTGATAACCAGTGTGAGTAAACAATTAACTGACCAGATAACGGCACGACGTGACCATCAACAGTGATGTCGATGCTGCTTGATGATTGTTTACAATGATTGTGTTGTAATGATTATTTTTTTATATATAACTAAGGTGGCAAACAATCATACGGCCTGATGCTAAGCGGTTACCGTGGCCTGTAGTCGCTTGCAACACCAGGGGTAACACTTGTGCGTTGCCGACCCTGTAAAATTAAAGAGGAATAGTTGGGTTGGCAGTATAAGGGCCTAGTCCCTCCACTGCCTGCCTAATCTATCAGGCGTGAAACCGTAACAGACAAACAGACAGAGACAGTTTTATTTTCGCATTTATAATATTAGTAAGGATTTCAGTGTGTAATAACACTGTAGTACTTACTACTGGATAGGCCGTCCGGTATGGTGGTAAGGATACACCCTACCCTCGGTAGTGTAACTGGTCCAAGATCCGACTCCTTTTTTTTTACGAACATAATAAACAGAGTTAGATTCGCATGCAAAAATGCTTATTCAATAATATATAATATTATTTGAAACTCGTTAAGTTAATTATACTAAGTTTCATAATACTATGATAATAATTTATCACTACTACGTGTAAATTGAACAAGTGAATATTATCTTAACGTTTTCATAATGGATGCTCAAACGTGATAGGTAGGTATGCATAGAGATGATGGGCACAATGAGTAAGCGATTAACTTTCTGTTTTACGGATCACGGATTCTGTCCTATACTGATAACTCTGGAAAGATTACCTTTCAGGATTACCAGTCAATTCCTCGCAATAAATATTATTGAGATAACTATTTTCTGAACACTGTAATGCCCACCTTGCAAGAGAGTTTTCATTAAGAAAATCGTAGCGTCTACTGATTAGGTAGCTTTATGTCTGTAGGATATTTATGTAGATATAATGTATTATTAACAAGTTTTAAGGTACATAATTGAAAAATAATTGTATAATTGTTTTTGAATTCGTTTGGATTTGTCGCCTGAAAATTTTCTATAAAACTTTCGGCAAACATAGGTACATACTTAAATAATTTCGTTAATAAAGTCTTGTTTCCTCTTGAAAAAAATAAACAATTTCATTATTTTCTATTCTATGAATTTGATCGCTGGTCGTTGTCTGTTCCTAGAATATGTTTAACAGCTCAGATGTTCGTAGTGAGGGGTCGAGCAGTCTCCTAGCGACTCATGAACGCCTAGTACCTACATTCAGAGTTCAAAGTTGAGTAGGCAACCTGATTACATACCAGTTGGACTATCTAGACATAAATTATGTCTGCTATCTGTACAATATAATGTATTTAAATCAATATAATCATGTAGGCAGAGTTAATGTACTTTGCGCAAACAATAATTATTACCGATAATAATTATTGGAAAGTGTTTGTTCCGGCCGCCATTACTGTATGGGAGTATGCCAAATGTCACGTCTTTAAGATAAAAGTTTTGTTTGTTTGGAATGATAATGGTAATTACCCTTGTGGAATGTTAATGGGGTGTGCTTGATACGGAATTGAGAAAATACATGACACCATCACGTATGTATTGCTGAAGGTATAGGGTAGAGGTGTGTTAGTGGCCACTCAAAATTCGACGGTATGGTGTTTTTCAGGTCCTACGTATTATACCGGACAATCATAGCTAATTTCCAAGTCAAAAATAAACAAAACTAAAACATCACGATTTGCTACTGAAATTTTAATTGAAAAACTCATTATTATGATAAGAATTAGGAGATCCTTCAGATCACAAGACCAATAAATCAGATGAGGAAAACAATGCAACATATTTAAGATCTGATCTTAGAGATTTGCAAAAACGCTTCATAAACACCATATATTACGTTTGAAACCTCGCATGATTAATGTGATCTTTTAATATTTTACGCATCTTCAAGGTCAAAATCAGTCATTTTTACAACCACAACCTCCCAAAAACGCCCGCCCTTCACCGACTCGTTTTTTTCCGGGAAAGTTGTTTGATATCAAAATTAAATGGCAGTTTATTTTGATATTATGGTGATAGTGGTCACAGCCCTGGCTATAGGTTCCGGTGGTCACTCGGTGGCAGTCAGTATCAGTATCAGTGGCAGGCATCCCGAAGGATTGTCTCACTCTACACCATAGAAATATACTACCTACTTAGTCTGACAGAGTGAATATGCAGAAATCAACCCTCTGTCTGACCTTTCCACGATAAAGAAAACTTTTTCATTTGTGTCTTCGCTTTATAGGGCTTCGAAGGTAAATCTTTCCTAAAAAAATTGTTTCACAAAGTTTCCGAAAGGTTTACGAAAATCGTGCCAAAATGTTTCTTTTACTTTTGTTAACAAAAAAGGGTTTCCTTCCTTAAGGGCGAAATAATTTGTTTTTTAATTTTTTCTTAACATGGCTTGATGGATTTTAAGTTTTGGTAAAGTAAGTATAATATCATATAAATATTAAAGTCAATAAAGTAAACAATCAGCATATTCAAGAATTCTTAGAATTGTTTATGTATATCACAGAATACGTGAATTGAAAGTAGCTAGCCAGCAATTATGAATCAACATTTAATTTTTGTTTTTAGTGTATCTCATAAAAGCTTTAATTTCAAGGCATAGTACACTATAAAAACATTACAGTTTGTGTGGTATTTTCTCGAGTTCAAAACATGCTCCTAAATAAAGTATTACGAATAAAAAGGTCAACATCTTTTATAACACAGATACGCACATCTGTTTTTCTGAGAATAAAAAAGGTATATTGTTAAATAAAGACCCGATACTAAGAAAGAAACCGAATACATAGATAATTTAATGTACTTGAGCTTAATGAGGTACTTACTTACTTCTTTGTAACGAAATCGATGAAATTTCGTAAATAATACTTGAGAGATTGAGTTCTAAATAAATAATTTGCTACCACTAAAAACAATATCAAAATGTTTTCTGGTAACTGAAATTAAGAATTTTCACACGAAAGATTTCTTAAAACATTTCAAAGATAGCATTATCTTTCCTTTAGAAATAAATGCAATTAGTTAGGTCCATTGTGACGACCTCTGTGGTCTAGCGGTTCGAGTACCGGACTGCTGATCATGGGGTCGTGGGTTCGATTCCCATAGGACACAAATATTTGTGTGGATAAAACATGAGTATTTGTGTTTGTCTGGGTGTTTCTTATGTATTATAAGTATGTATTTAAAAGTATATAAGTATTATATCCATTGTTTAGTACCCATAGTACAAGCTCTGCTTAGTTTGGGACTAGATGGTGTAGTATAAAAATGTCCCAAAAATATTATTATTATTTTATTATTATTATTTTTTGGTAGATATGATAATAAATAAATACATAAAAATAATAATACGAGTAGCCTTTATTTCCTTTATTACACCTAACACACTTTAAGTCTTATAGCTAGTTTGTATATTATTAGATATGAAAATACTTCAGGTCAAAGAACGTTCGTTGAGAGTTAAGAGCGTCCCACAAATATTCGAAATTTATAGACTCCAAGGACCGGGTTTTTTATATCTATTATTATTATTTCAAATTACATTTTATACTTTTACTTAGTTCTCTTGTATTTTTTCAACCGCGATTAAGGTTCAAAGCTCTCAATTGAATTAAACAGTTTAAAAGTAAAGTATCGACTAAAAGGCAATAAAATGGAAAAACTAAATCATTCCTAAATTAAACCTTTTAGTTCAAAGACCAGAATGATTCGTTCAGAAAAATCTTTGTTAATATCCAATTAAAGTATCTTTAATAAGTTTACTGTTACAAGTTTAATGTATGGTCGGAATGGTTTTAAAGCATTAATCCGAAACCCAATAAAATGTTTGATATAGTTTCTATAGGGTTTGAAATGTAGACATGACCTCAGATAATGACCTTTTTAATTTAAACGCTCATCGCCCATTATGCCAGTAGATTCCTGTTTACATTTCAATAGGTTATTTGTCTCTAATTGTAAGGTTAGCAACCTTTTTTTCCTGGGGTTGCCGTTCTACGAATATAATTATGAATCATTATTATTATAAATCTTATTTTACAGTAAACCAAGAAATAAACAGTGTCTACATAAAATTTCATGTAGGTACATACTTGTGGTTTATTTGCATAAAACTTAGTCAACATTGTTAAATTGAGTGTGTCATATATGTCATTGTTTGGAATCTTATAAAACTATAATAACAAATATGAATAGGTATAATAAATGCATAAATTATAATTAATAATTATAGTCATCGTTACTTTTTTTTGAAGATGAGAGGCGTAGAAATCGTGTTTAAGTAAATGTCAGAAGGGTCGCGGTAGGTACTCAAGTTTAGTACCCGTAGCTTGGAACTCGGGCATTGATCACTTGAGCAACGCTTGAGGTGACGTGTTCGTGCGAAGTGGCAATTAGCAGCATTAATAGATCATTCTAGAAATACGTGCTTATCGACATTACTAAGATGTTGGGTAGGTTAGGTAACTCAGCAACATCAGGTTATTAGCAATGATTCCGCGCTTGTTTACAGAATCTTTGAAGTGTTTCAAACAAGCCCGAAAAACTGCTTCAAAATTATTAACAATTGATAAATTTTCCTCTCCTCTGTAAAGTCTCTGAAGAAAGTTTGTCCTCATTACAAAGCCTTTGTAGACCTTTGGATTTCTTATCACGTGACTCATATAGTTTCTTTAAGTTGAAATTTTACCTTAAAAGATATTTTCTGTAGGTAGCCGGAGTGCGTTTGGAAATCTCACTTGCACATATCTCCTTAATATCTAAGACCGGAAAACTATCTGTTAAATATACAAATATTTTTCAACGTGGGAATTGAACCCACAACAACACGCAAGCCCTGCTCCAATCGTAAAGTCGTTAGGTTTCTAGTAAGTTCATTGTAACTCATTTAACTTTATATCGTATGGTTGCCTTTACAAACACGGATCCTAAGTACACACTCAGATACTTATATTTTAGGTGACGTCAACCTTTCGACCAAGAGTCAAAGACTGTCTGGTCGCAGACATGTCAAACGAACGTAGGTATAGTCAGCTGAACTAATTAAGGACCCCTCACGAATAAAAATAAATATGTAAAAGTTTCCATAATTTGCGTACGATTTCTGCGTACGGTTTGGCCTAAATTAGGGGTATTCATGAACAGTTTAGAGTTCGGTAAGGTTCTATGATTGTGTTTAAGAGGGAATATCGAATTATGCACCCGTAAACAAATACCCATGGTCCCATATCTTAGGTCTTATAGGTCAATCATAAAAAAGTATCAGTAGTTTATGTGGTGAGATTGTTCTATAAAAATATCCATCTAGCTTACTAGCGGTGGGGTTCCTTATGAACTTGAACTTATGTATTATGAAGGTATGCTAAAAAACACAGTTCTGGAATCCGCGATCCATGACGCATAATTTCATTGCCAGATTACTTATACGTGTATATATTTATAAAATTAGACGTTTATAATATTTCCTTAATGAATGCAGAATAATATTTATCAGGTAAAATTAGGAGTATTAACGTTTTGATTTCGTGACGTAAATAGCATGGATATAGTGTTAATATGAATTATGACACGTAAATAATAGTTTATACATAGCACGTGTTTAGATGACGTCATTCAACCGGGATTCTCATGTCATCCGATCTTATTTCGAGATATTTTTGTATGACGGAAATTATTATTACAAGAACTTGCGCTACGTAGTACTTAGTAATTAGTTATTATGTGGTTGTGACCGCTCTGCGCTATTATTTATAGTGAGCTATGGTTTGGGTGTTTGTGCATACCTAGGAAATTGGTGTCTGTTAAAGTTTCCAGGATAAGGGAGAACTGCTAGCATGAGGTACGGTTTATAAAAAAAAAACATTTTTTTTTAAACTCCACTGTTACACATATTAGAAATGTAAACACAAATTATTATTATTCAAAGGACCAACACGAAAATAACCATTTGATCCATACAAATATCAACGAAAGAGCACCCCTTTTTAATTTCGCGGTCGCGATAGAGTGGCGTGGTTACGATAATATGCAAATAGCTGTAGAGCATTGACATTGACAGGTGCGCGTGCGCCGCGCCGCCCCCACATTCCCACGCGGTGCGCAGTGGTCAACATAAAATTTTTTCACTCTAATATAGAAAGAAAGAAACAAATAAATATTTATATGTAGTAGTGTTTTATTAAAATAAGCATTCATTGAAGAATCGTATAGTAGTCGTTTTCACATTATAAAATACCTATAGCCTATTCCTGAAAGGCTAGGCGGATGTCTCATACACTGGCAGTTTGATGAGATATTTTTAGGCTCCAATCCAAATTCCAAGGCGTTCTATTGAAAAATATGCTGCTAAAATCTGCGTGCCTCCAAGGACCAAAAGTTGTGTCTGGGTTAGTGATGAATTCTAGAGTCCATTGCATTTCTCAACATGTAAATAAATTATAGCGGTCTGGATCACGGACAGGTGCGTGTGCACCGCCCTTCGTTCCCACGTAACGCAGTAAGCGTGGCTTGCAGTTAGTTCGCACATGTGGAATTAACGTCACTGCCTTTTGACTTGTTACTTTTCCTGCATTATTTATGTTTAGTTAGTTAATTAATAATACTAAAGTTTGAGACGGGAGATGTTTTGATGTAAATGTTGGAGCAAATTAATTCGTTTGAAGAAATAGCATCTGTTTGAATGGCTAATTAAGTGAGGTTGATGCTTTGTTTTCTACATTTTGCATGATATTCGTCGTGATGAAGGTTCTGTTTATAGAATTTTTTAGTCTTTTTTAAACTATTAACGCTAGAACAAGTTTCATGGTCACCGTGGTTATCTATGGTTCTAGTGGACAGTAATTCTAATGCGATAGATAAAAAGGTTACTTAAATGACAACATATATTAATGATATTAATGATCTGCAGTATTATTATCCTGGGTTTTTTAAGGAAGTCTAAGGCTGAGTTAGGGGAGGCCTTTTCCAAGCAGTGGGACACAAAAGAGGCTTCATTGCAAATGTGCAACCTTCCTCTACGATATCAACCACTCTCGTACTAACGTTTTAACGCTAACGCATCCGTAGACAGACACTACACTCACAATCGTGTGTCATATTATATGTATTAATAAAATATCAATGACTACTTCACCGTTGCGCGAGTTGATTCATACGTAGAAAGCTCTTAATCTGAACAAGTTCACTATCGCCAGTGATAATACCAATACTATTAATAGCAACCGCCAATGACCACTACGTCACGTGTTTGCGATAAATTAAACACTAACACTTATTCATAAAACTTGGACTGCCACCGGGACTAAGAGAGGGCTAGAGCTAGGCTAGAGGGCTATGTAATAATTCGATCCTGCGGACCACACAGTAGCATGGTCATCTCCTCGGGATTCGGGAACATGATGAACTCGGGATTTGGGAGCATGTCTCTGTCGTGCAAGCTTATTAACGTGTACTGACAGTTTTGAATATTTCACGTGACTACGCAAATGTCTTGTTGATCTGGTATCGTCGTACGACGGGTCGTTGAGCTCTCTAAATAATGTCTGAGCTAGAAGATGACTGATGTATGCGTGTCGTCAGTAAGGATTGGTCAACTCAAAGCTGCCATGGCTTATTCTTCAAAAGGCCAGTTAAGATTTGCCTACATTGTAAAATACATATATGATAAGCACTGAATATCGTCACATTGTATACCGTCTGGACTTTAAAAGAGACCATGATTCTCTGAGTTTGTTTCGGCGTTTCTTCTCAGACTCTCTACTTGTAAAAGTGTCTTTAAAAAGTCTAATTACATAAATAAAAATCATTTATAAGGATTTTACCAAATTATATCGGATCCGATGAGGAAAAATATTTAGATAAGGGGACCCAAGATTGTTACTAATTGATGTCATTATCTTTAAAACAAACCTCACCTTAATTTCTTGAAACCCTGAAAATATTTTCCATTTGAGAGTCAGTTCAGGCGATCTTTATCTAGAGTCCTCCACGTTATCTTAAGCAAATATTAGAGCATAATACTCGCGGTGATAGCCGATCGTCCTAGTTTAATTATCAGTGATGTACATTAAATTATTAATAATGATCGTCCTACATTCTGAACTATCTTAGCAGTTTATAGTTATTTCTAACCTGGCCTGGAAATGTAACATTTTGGAATTTGTCGCCGTGGCAGCTTGTCTTTGGCAAAAGCTTTTGCGAATCGGAACATATTTGTTTGATTTGAATGTTAATTAAATCAGCGACCCAAGCGTAATGACTTAATTTACTCACGAGCACGTGTGGTCTGACCGTTTTTGAGGAGGGAAAATTCGCGTCAATTCTCGTTATATGACACAAAGCTCATATTACGAGTATTACTGAACTAGTAAAGTAAAATCCGAATAAGTATATTATGACTCAATTAAAATATATGACCAGTAAATAATAATTAATAACAGTTGATAAAAACTTGCAATTGCTTGGCGCTCCTTGCTCTCCAGCACGTTCATAAGGAATAGAAAATATATAAAAAAAAATATATCCTATTTAAAAATTTCGGAACGCACCGTTTGATACGGTAAGTAGTGATGACTAAAGCATCAAAAAGTAATTATTCTACCGTTTAGTTGGTACAGTCAACAACGAAAGTCGCTGAACATGTAGCAATATTCAATACGGTTTTTAATATGAAGTTACTGACCTGTGAAGGTTGTGCAAAAGCATTGCATTGATGACCATTGAATATTTACCTTACCTTCATAATAAAAAAATCTCTTTACAAGTTTTGGAGCTGTCATGTTTACAAAATTATGCTGTGTTCAGCGACTTTCGTTGCTGACCGTACCATAGTAGTAAGTCCTAGCAGATCGCGTGACCTTAAATGTTCCCACACCGACTTGACGGCCTAACTGCTATGTTATGCTAATGACGCAACTGTCCCTTTACCTGCAATAATTAGTAGGTGAAACGACTAGAGCGCGACGTCTCGGGCCGCGTGACAGAACACCATAGGGGTATTAATTGAATCTTTCAGAACTTTGAATTTTTTTTTGACTGAATATTGATTTAGAATATAACTCTTAAGCTTTCAGGACACATATAGGATCAAACTCAGTTTATATAGAGCTTGTCACAAGTACAATTACGGTAAGTGACTAATCCAATGTCGTTACATAATAAATATAGTCACTCTTGTAAAAAAAATATTTCAGCTCATATCTTGGCCAAAGACAACCTCATTCAAGCATTCCACTTTTGATTAAAAATATTATAGCTGAAAATTCTTTAGTAGCATATTGCCATACAGCATCGGCTTTAATAATCTCACATTATGGAAATAGGACCAATTTCTTTCAGCAATTCGGACGTTAGCAACAGTAAAAAAAGACGGCTGGACAAGCTCAACCCAATAATTCCCCATTACCAACTACCATTAGTACATAACACAATGAAGGCTATCGATGATAATAATGTCATAGAACCATAACCCCCGTGGATTCATACGTAATACATAGTTGTCAGATACGGTTATTATGCAATAGGCATAGTATTGCGTACGTCAGTACATACGCGGTATGTTATCAGTCGTTTGTCCCTAATTCCGCCCAATTGGACACGTGTACTTGTACTTATGAATTCTTTGTTTGTATCGACGACGTCGGTACGTACGTCGATAGAGTAGTTTTATTCGACAGATTATAAACTAGTTATATGGTTGTTATTCGAACTTTTTGAGTGTTAATGTTATAGAGGCTCTTTTGTCAAAGTCTATTTAAAAAGCAATTATTCACATTATATTATGTTTGACATTTACAGAATGAACATAAACAATGAATATTTTATTTTAATCAATGTATTTGTAAGACATATTACTTATTACATAAATTTTAGCTTTCTGCAATCCTTCATATTATATAAACTTAAACTATGCCAAATCTCACATTCCTCCGTGCGCGCAATGTGCGTAAAAAGGGGTGCAAAGTTTCACGTTTCAGAAGATATTCGTAGTAGGTATTCGATACTTTTACAACTAAAGAAAAAATCGATTTGACTATAAACCGTCCATTTTTAACTTGGTATAAAAAAATGAACAGTGATGTTATATGGATTTTAGAGGACACATTTCGTACTATGTTCAAAAAATATTTGAATAACATGGCAAGATAAAAAAGGTTTTTATAAATAAAAGGAAAATAGCTTTCGGTCTATATTTTGTTATATAAGATTTCAATTTCATAAGTTGTAATATAAGATTTCAATTCTTAAATTATTATTCGGTATTAGGTACTCTTTGAAACAATATTTATAGCGAGTTCGTCAGTTTTCTGCATCTATTTAACCTTTTTTTATATTTACTCTGGCACTGACTATGTACCTATTGTGGGTATTATATAGAATAGGTATATAGTGCCAGTGTTAATAAAAGACAGTATAATAAAATATTATTAAATATATATACATATTTAATAATATAGCAAATAATTAATTACTGGATGATACTCTATTCACTTATGGTGTCATTTTTTTATTATTTATTAAGTGAACAATGTTCTTCTGAATGAATAAAGATACAATACGTACTTATTATACTAAATACTTAATATACCAGTTTACCTCTTGTGATAGAACATTCGTGATCATTTTTCCATCATGGACCGACTGAAGTCTGATGACTGAAGATATCAGTTTTAGTATCAATATACGAGAATACGATGATATTATGAGTCATAAAATAATGGTGTATTTAGTGCCGAGGTCATTAGTTATGTAGACACGAATAAACGATAAGTTTTATGATAACTCGACAATATATTGATATTGTTTGTATAAAATTTATAATATTGTTTGTTATGGCGCCGCTAGGGGGAGGGCATACATAATAGATCAAAATCGGTTAGATTATAATTGTAGTAGGTCATCATCATCATCACTCATATACTGTCCCACTGCTGGGCACTAGTCTTCTCTCAGATTGAAAGCGATTAGGTGATCATTCATTATTAATACGTACATGAATTCGAATAGAGGTTAGGTTAGATTCGAACTCGAGACCTTTGACATGGAACTCCAATGGTCACATCACTAGGCTATTACTGCTCTTTGCTCACTTCATTTTTAATAAGTTATTTATTATTTAGCACAAAAATTACTTTAATATTTACGTAGATATAGGTGTAAATATATGGTCCATTTAAACACAGACTTTAGCAACAAGTATGTAACTATCCTATTTCCCCATGGTATCCATACACCTACCACCCTCTTCAGACAGATTAATTATACCTACAGACATCTTAATTAAAGCCAAACTAACCCATATTATCTATCTTTGCAGGCCTTCAAGCTGTTCAAGCGGAACAAGACGCGCAAAAACACACGCAACCGGATCTCACCGGAGCTGTCCCGCTCGCCGTCCTACAGCGGCACGGTGGATGCGCGGGCAGATATTGACATACAACGCTTCTGCGCCTGTAGGGCCTCCCTCCCACCCCTGCACATCTCAAGCAATGAGTCTTACGAGAATAACTCCTACTATAGCAGCTATAATAGTTACAACAGCTCCAGAATTGACAGTTTAGAGAGCTATGGTACGAACGAATTCAACAGCGGCAGCGCTCGGTCTGACTCCGCTTATGATTCCGCCAGATCTAGCCCTGAACACGCCAGGGTTTGCTACGCTACTGTCACATACTTCAACGTTAACGACAGCGAGGATAGTAGCAGCATTCGCACAGAATACACACTTCTCGACGACGCAGAGGCTGACCGCATGAATGATTTGGACGAGATGGATCACATGGACGAGGATGAACGAACACAGAACATGATCAACGAAAGCATTGAACTAGTGAGCACGTTATGAATGCAATGGACTTCTCTCATAATTATAATTTTATTCTAGGTTAGTTGTATACAAGCGTTTTATTCCGAATTTGGAAGCGTGTGTGATATTCGATGGGTGATTCGACGATGTTGTGGTGAAGTTATTCGAGTGTTGACCAGAACAATTGATGAATAATGTAGTTTTAATTATAGTTATTTAATCCACGTGTATACTCTGTATTTATATTAACATAATCTGGCAACTAAGCTATTCGGTAGTTAAGATTTATTATCTA
This sequence comes from Acronicta alni, assembly GCA_964056405.1. Classification (NCBI taxonomy): domain Eukaryota; kingdom Metazoa; phylum Arthropoda; class Insecta; order Lepidoptera; family Noctuidae; genus Acronicta; species Acronicta alni. Next base: position 716,006 of record OZ043914.1, read on the forward strand.
AATAAGTCGTTTTCGTGGGTATGCCAAATATGAATTTTACTTTTAATATAACTATAAATCGATAAGAGTTTTAATTGATCTGGAAATTAGGACCTTTAGTTGTATGTGAGTCGTAAAAATGATCTTAGATATGATATCTACGATTAGTGTTTGATGACTAGCAAAAACGCTACAAGGAAAAGATATCGACAGGACGGCACATCATAAAAATATTAGTAAAGAAAGCTAATGAGATCAAATGCTTGTAACACAACTATCAGTCAAATCGATTTAAAAAAGATCGATGTAACATATACACACCGTATTCCTTTATCATTCAGAGCATAAATAGATAGTCATCTAAATAATATTTAGTAAAAATACCGTTATTATTAAAAATACCCGACGGATTCACGTAATTGACCAATCAGTGAAAAGCTGCTGCAATTTGCTCAGTGCTGATTTTATTGAAACATTTTTTTCTGTCGATATTACTTCCTAAAGAGCTTCAGACACTTACATCGAATATATTGGAAGCAGGAAAGCGGAAAAAACCATCTGATTGGCTATTCAAGAGCCTTTTAGATTGTTTTTATATTTTTTTCGGATATAAATGTAATATTGGTGAATCGAGACAAGATTTCTTTTACAAAGAAATAACTTGATTTATTTCTAAATGTCTTTTTTTATTTCGTTTGGTACTCTTGTTAGGCAGTGAGTATCGCCATTTTTGACATAACTCAACTTTGTGTTTAATACCCAGATCAGTAACAAGTTTTCCAGTCGTCTGGTGATATCAGATAAACCCCGAATTGAATTAAACCAAGGGAAGAGAAAACTTTTGATTGAAATGGCGGAAGCTAAAGTCTGCGAACTTCCTTTGATTTAGAATTGTGGAGTTTTGTTTGAGACAGTTGATATTATATGAGTTTTAAGATGGAGATGCTTAAACCAAGCTTAAACAACGTAAACGATTCCAATCATATCACGTTCCGTTTAATTTTAAATCAAATCCTTCTATGTAAAGATTAATCACAATAATGAATGTCCTTTTCTATTGTTTACCAAAGTAAATGTGATACTATAAGATTATTTATATTTAAGGTTTATTAAATTTATTTAGTTTTACGTCGGTTGATCTCAATGGTGTAAATTTTAACAGTAGGTTAGCTTGCGTCACAAGCCGCTTTGCTATGCAGACGCGATAACAATTAGAGGTGGTTTTAATGAGTGACGCACATACTTTTATGTATTTAACATTTTCGTAATTAGATAAATAAAATTTAAAGTTTTTGACGTCAGCATTTTTATTTATTTTCACGAATTGTTTTTAGTGTCTATTACCCATTGTAGAATCTCACAAGTATAACTAAGGAGTATACCTACTTAATTACTCACAACGACAGAAAAAAATAAAATAATAATCAAAGCATTAAAAAGCACTAAATATATCGAAGTAAGTAATGAGCTAGAAATGCTTTTCTTTTATTGGTTAAGTTTTCTTTTACTTTATGATATGAGCATTAGCATCACTTACTATTCTCATCACATGATTAAATATCAAAGAAGAAGCATGCACTTCGAGCTATTATTATTGAAAAGCGTGCACGCCTCACCATACGGGCTTATTATCTTACTATCAACCTACTGAAGATAAGAAATCAATTCTAATTATTACAAAGTAATACAGATAATACTTGGGTGCGTATTTACCAAATTAGAATACTTGACAAAAATGCTTTTAAAGTTTGTCTAAAAGAAAAGCGGAAAAACAAGGTCGATGACCTTTTGCACAGTGATCGAAGATCGACACTGACCTGCCCTAAATTCTGAATAATCTGCTGCTGGAGGTAAGAACATCCTGGGTTGTCCCACATTTCACTGATCGCTCTGATAACCTACTTTTAGTAATAGAAATCATATCGTTGTCCTGCATTTAGGTTAAATATAATTTGAATTGTAATTGGATCGTCAAATTCTACTGCTGCCTTTGTGAACAAAGTATAACTTTATCAATAGGTAGGTAATTCAACCTATTTTCACTCAATTTCCAATCGAAAGCTGTTATATAAAGTAGGGTTCGTGCACGTGTCACATATTTTCCGTCACTGTTAAAGCAAGGGCGGGTCAATATCTCATCTGTAATCAAAAAATCATATTTAGAGAGAAAAAGCCTCATTTAGTAAACCGCAATCAATTCATATTTTAATATAGGTGCCTCATAAGTGTTCGTCGTCTCGACTGCTAAGCTAGAGGTCTTGAGTTTGATTCCCAGGTCGAACAAAGTGATGCTTATTAATTTTTCAATAGCCGCTCGGAGTTTGTATTTGTGCCGGATGGCAAAACAAACCTTAGGACGACCTCCTACGAGATGCACAGATGGACTGGTAAACATCGCTGGAAGTCGTTGGATGATATGATGATGATGATGGCAATGGGGCGTTAACATGCAACGTGTCCTTTTGCGTGTTTACGTCCCATGTATGCCCCCTAATTAGTGTTGGGTAGGACACGACATGAAAAAGAGTTTGTAAGAGTAGCCTCTTTTTTTGCACTGAGTCAGTACAATGTCCTACTTCAAATAAGGCGAGGTGTACTGAAGCTCGGTGATACGTTTGAAGTTACGTTTTAAGTTGATGATATTGCAGTACAATTACAGTCTGAACTGATTGATGACATATTATTAACCAGTATCGCAAAGTAATGAAACTAATACTTCAAAGTACAAGCTGAGGATTTTGTAACGGAAAAATGAATAGCACTGTCCGATGTGGAAATCGAATCCCGTATTTACTGACATCGCATAATCAATGGTTCTGTTACCATTATTTTCCCTTTACATAATTTTATTTATTGGTAGGTATCGTTTGGAGGTTGATCAAAAACCAAGACAGTAGAACATTAAGTTATAACATTACTTGTTGTTGTGCCAGCATCCCCAAGAGGGTTTTTGAGACAAAAGGTAGCCTATGTTCTTCAGGGTCTAATCTATCTCTGTGACAATTTTCATCTAAATCGGTTCTGCAGTTTAGGCAAGAAAGCATAACCAACAGACATATAGAAAGAGTAACTTTCGCATAAAATTAGTAGGTATTGAATATACAGTTACACATGATCTGATTTTTACAGCAATATTTACTTGTTGTTGTGCCGACATAATGAACTGTTTGGAAGGGACGCTGGATAGAACAGAGTTAACAGGTCAACAAACGGGTTCTCCAAGTTTTTGCAGATAATGGATGTATTGAGTTACGAACAGCGAAAGCGGAAACGTGTACATTTGGTAAATAATTGGAGGAGGGGTAAAAACTAACAGCGCTTTAACTTTTTTTAAGAATTAAATCCTCCCTTCACTAATGCCCTTAATAAAGCCATCAATGGAGTAGGATACATATATATTATTTTATGTCAGTAAGACAAAGCTTATAATAGAAAGAAGGAAATAAAATAGCGTATTTACTGTCCCACTGCTGGCCACTCCACTCTTGGATTGAGAAGGATTAGGCTATAGTAGTACAAGTAGCCTAGTGCAGGTTGGCAGACTTCACACACCGTAGAGAAAAAGCTCTAAGACTACCTCACAATGCTTTCCTTCATCGTTAAAGCGTTACATAATTTATTATTTATGTGTAACATTAATTCGAAAAGAGAGGTGCGTGCCTTGGATTCTAACTCGAGACCTTAGACTTGGCAGTCCAATGGTCATATCACTAGGCTATCACTGCTATAAAAAAGTTATTATATTTTCTTAAAGCCTGTTACTTTGTTTGCAGTCCGCATACATATTTTCCACGTGCGTGGCGCATGATACCAAATCATTTGAAAATGTTCAGTACTTTTCGTACGCCTGACGTCATCTTAACTTTCCTCAACATTCAAATACTGAGTCTTCCGCGTACGTTAATTAATTAAACGTCGCTTTTAAATGCAATTTAATCACAAAGTTTTATTTGCTGATCCAAAACTTTAGCGTAGTACGTAATATGAAGTACGTAGTATAAATTGTATGGTTTACGACAAATTTAGCCGCACCCACTCACATGCGGAGTTTCAGCCTGAAATTAAATGATGTGCTCAGAGAGAATACCGCAAAATGAAAAAGTTTCAGGAAGGTAGTAAAGCAGGTATCTACTCAAAAATAGAACGTAAGTGAATTATTACTTTTTAACTTTTTACAAGACAAGTGGTCTTATTCAGAAAAAAATATCATCAACCCACATACTACCCTGTTATATAGAACCGGTCCGCGGCTTATTTCCTGAACAGTTACTGGTATTTGTACTAATTTGTTTTTAACAATCGCCACACATTGTTAAGCTGTTGTTCATATTTCCAAAGCTAACAGTTACAAAATGCGATTTTGTGTCAAAATATAATCCATAATGTCCTTTTTCTTTATTCGGGTTTTAAAAGAGTACAAGCATTATAGTTTCAAGTGAAAAGAAACCTGTAATACTTGTTTTTGGTTTTATATTTTGCAAAGAGGGATGGCTGGGGAATGTCGGAGGACATCGATGGGGTAGCCCACCCCAGTGGGTTTAAAGCGTTATTATTTGTACAGACGCTAGTAGGTCAAGCTATCCAAAACTGTCAAATTTTCCTAATTGAATATGTACCTTATTACTTTGCATTAAAGTTGAAAATCAATCAAAGAAATTTGACAGATTGTGGTAGCTTGATGTGCTGGCCTCTGTACTTTTACCCTTTTTAAGGTTCTGCTCATGCTGCAGAGTTTGTTTGCTTTAATAAAGGAGGACGTTCTCAATTCGATTGTAATTTTTATCGATTGTGAATCGATTTCGTCTTTTCATTGGTTGGTTTCTGACCATTGTTCATAAAGATAACCACAAAATGCTTAAAGTGGTTTTTATTCAATAAAAAAAAAATACGAGTATAATGTATTTGATTCCTTTGTATAGAGGTAATAAATTCTTAGTAGGTAAGTAGTAAAATTTTAGTAAGATAAGATAAATAATGCTGGAAACATAATTTATTAACTATTTTACAGTTGATGTCAGTAAGTGAATACAAAAAGAAATCCTATAAATTGTTGGTTTCAGTTTTCAGAATAGGTTGTAAACTCATACCTAAACTGAAATAATGAAGGGCAATTTAAATATTAACAGACAATATAGAAAATGACTATAGTTATTTTCCAACGTCGAGGGCATGCAGTTTATAGAAAAACATTTAGCTTTAAAATTCTTGTTAGGCTGTTCGTATCCCGGGAGGATGTCAGCTAAGCTGAAAATCTTTGTGACGTGCCTACGGTAAAGGACAGGAGGGCCAACGGTGCGTTCATCAGAGATCTCGGAGCCTCTCAGTGTGCTAGAGATGACCGTGTATCTTTAATCGGCAGGAGTCCGACATAGCTCTCCACCTTTGTCGGATGTCTCAAGCATTATTAATTTTGTCCTACTAGTCTGCATACGTTTCTCTTAACATTGTAAGTATGTACTTTTATACTCTAATTAGAGAGTAGGTACACAGGAACCTTAATATTTATCCCCGAATTTCGTAAAATCCCGAGTTCATTCAACAAGCACTTATAGCTCAGCTCTCGGCCTCTCACACCGAATTCTTGAAACCTGCTTCATAATTAACTTGAAAGCAACTTAAAGACAATGAAAATACACGAAATTTGACGAACTGAAGAATGCTTTGTGAAGTTCCTACTGAAAGGAATTTGGCCTTGATAATAATAATTTACTAGATATTATGATAAGTCAAGTACAAGAGATTAAATGATCTATGAATTTAGGTAACATTAAAACATACCATCCAATACTATCGCCTATACTATCCAAAGGGCTAGGGAGAGGTATACCAATGTTACACCCACAGTTCGCCGATATGTTTAGGTCCCATAGTGGTCGAGCCTATTGCCATTACCCGGGCACTGCTCTGACCTACTACTGAGATTTCTCAGAAAAATCTAATAACACTGCTCGACCTGGGAATCGAACCCAGGACCTCTATCGTAGCAGTCGCGTTTGACACCACTATACTAAGAAGTAAGCAATAAAGGTAAAAACCTTTAATATAACAACCATCACGATTTATTCACCGATGAAGAGGCATAGGTACTACTTAGGATCCACAGTTAGTTGGTATCTTTTAAGTCCAATCAACCCCAGGAATAAATCAATGGAAATGCAGATGCTGCTTCATAATACAACTAATAACACTGCTCAATCCAGGACCCAGGACATCTCGATTAGCAGCCACGAAATCTTCATGAGCTGAAGGAGTCACTCACAAGGACATCTACCACCAAAATGAAATTCAAAAGACAAGAAGATACTCGGTTACGTAATGCAAAAATCTTATTGAATTTCCACAAAATTATAGTAAGTTATTCTGAACCTTAATACAGGTCAACACGGTCTGTTATGTCAAATATATATATATATATATATATATATATATATTTTATATCACTAAGGTGGCAAACAAGCAAACGGCTCACCTGATGGTAAGCAGTTACTACGGTAACCGCCTATAGACGCTTGTAACACCAGGGGTATCACTTGCACGTTGCCGACCCTGTAAAACGAAACCTCTAAATGTGTGTTATTGTGAATAAGCTACCGAAGAAAATTAGCGACTTGTATATCTAATTCTATAGCGAATGGTTGGTGAAACGAATCGTTCAGTGTCGGCTGGTGACGTCACTTTAGTGTGATTGTCACCAGGCGTGTGTTATGTCACGTATTGTGGACATTATACGTGTCACTACGTCCAGCACTATCTCATACTATCGGTACCGTAGTGGTTATGTACGCTCATTAACTAATTGTGTTGTACTGATTGGTTCGTTAGTAGCTGGCGCCAAAGTGCAATTACCTTTTTTATTTATATCACGAAGAAACGCTCACGATATTGAAAAGTTAATCAAATAATTGTATTATAAATTCACAAAATGATAGGTATTTAAGATATAATAATGACACTACAATGTAGTGACGTCATTATATGCAAATTCAAATAATCGTTTCACTGAAGTAATTGCCGTATATGTTAAGCTAACAAAATAATTAACTATAGTTAAAAGAGGTATTAGTTTTGTTGTGTTTTAGAATTTCTTTAGTATCGATCGTTCGATTCCCAGGTCGAGCAAATTGTTATTGGGTATTTATGAAATTCTCAGTACCAGCTCGGAGTTTGGATTTGTGCGCACTGCACAAATCACACTCCCTATTATAATATGAGAACTAAACATACCGTAAAACTCTGGGTGTAGGTACATTATTACACCTATGTCTACACCTTAGGAGAATAAAGGCGTGATGGTACCTATGTATGTAAATAAAGATACAAATTAGAAATAAAATTAAGATTTTTTTAAATATTATCTAAATAATAGTGAAAACCATAAGGAATACATAAGGAGTACATAAGGAGTACATAAGGAGTACATAAGGAGTACATAAGGAGTACATAAGGAGTACATAAGGAGTACATAAGGAGTACATAAGGAGTACATAAGGAGTACATAAGGAGTACATAAGGAGTACATAAGGAGTACATAAGGAGTACATAAGGAGTACATAAGGAGTACATAAGGAGTACATAAGGAGTACAAAAGGAGTACATAAGGAGTACATAATTAGATTTGACGACGTCTGTGGTCTAGTGGTTCGAGTACCGGACTGCTGATCATGGGGTCGTGGGTTCGATTCCCACAGGACACAAATATTTGTGTGGGTAAAACATGAGTATTTGTGTTTGTCTGGGTGTTTCTTATGTATTATAAGTATATATTTACAAAAAAAAAGTATCTAAGTATTATATCCATTGTCTAGTACCCATAGTACAAGCTCTGCTTAGTTTGGGACTAGATGGTGCTGTGTAAAAATGTCCCAAAAATATTTATTTATTAAGTATATTTATTTATAAGGAGTACATAAGGAGTACATAAGGAGTACATAAGGAGTACATAAGGAGTACATAAGGAGTACATAAGGAGTACATAAGGAGTACATAAGGAGTACATAAGGAGTACATAAGGAGTACATAAGGAGTACATAAGGAGTACATAAGGAGTACATAAGGAGTACATAAGGAGTACATAAGGAGTACATAAGGAGTACATAAGGAGTACATAAGGAGTACATAAGGAGTACATAAGGAGTACATAAGGAGTACATAAGGAGTACATAAGGAGTACATAAGGAGTACATAAGGAGTACATAAGGAGTACACAAGGAGTACATAAGGAGTACATAAGGAGTACATAAGGAGTACATAAGGAGTACATAAGGAGTACATAAGGAGTACATAAGGAGTACATAAAGAGTACATAAGGAGTACATAAGGAGTACATAAGGAGTACATAAGGAGTACATAAGGAGTACATAAGGAGTACATAAGGAGTACATAAGGAGTACATAAGGAGTACATAAGGAGTACATAAGGAGTACATAAGGAGTACATAAGGAGTACATAAGGAGTACATAAGGAGTACATAAGGAGTACAAAAGGAGTACTTAAGGAGTACATAATTAGATTTGACGACGTCTGTGGTCTAGTGGTTCGAGTACCGGACTGCTGATCATGGGGTCGTGGGTTCGATTCCCACAGGACACAAATATTTGTGTGGGTAAAACATGAGTATTTGTGTTTGTCTGGGTGTTTCTTATGTATTATAAGTATATATTTACAAAAAAAAAGTATCTAAGTATTATATCCATTGTCTAGTACCCATAGTACAAGCTCTGCTTAGTTTGGGACTAGATGGTGCTGTGTAAAAATGTCCCAAAAATATTTATTTATTAAGTATATTTATTTATAAGGAGTACATAAGGAGTACATAAGGAGTACATAAGGAGTACATAAGGAGTACATAAGGAGTACATAAGGAGTACATAAGGAGTACATAAGGAGTACATAAGGAGTACATAAGGAGTACATAAGGAGTACATAAGGAGTACATAAGGAGTACATAAGGAGTACATAAAGAGTACATAAGGAGTACATAAGGAGTACATAAGGAGTACATAAGGAGTACATAAGGAGTACATAAGGAGTACATAAGGAGTACATAAGGAGTACATAAGGAGTACATAAGGAGTACATAAGGAGTACATAAGGAGTACATAAGGAGTACATAAGGAGTACATAAGGAGTACATAAGGAGTACATAAGGAGTACATAAGGAGTACATAAGGAGTACATAAGGAGTACATAAGGAGTACATAAGGAGTACATAAGGAGTACATAAGGAGTACATAAGGAGTACATAAGGAGTACATAAGGAGTACATAAGGAGTACATAAGGAGTGTTACGGGTCAGGACTTCAGTTCGTAAATAAACCACTTCTTCAGCACAGTAAACACTATTTATTAGAATAAGACAACATATACAGTACAGATTTATGGTAATCGAGACAACTTATAGAACGAATACGTAAACGTGCCGAACGCAGCGGCGGTTACCGGACGACTGACTAATTAACTAATTACCTTACATTTCGAAAAATTATTTTAAAATTGTTCTCATATTTGCGTCGCTTACAAAGCCCCACCCTAGTGCTGTGACGCAGCACTAACTAATCTAAGGGAATTCTAGCGACGCGAGCCACTGATCGTTTAAGACTGCCTAATTGTGTTCGCACTTGTACCACTCGCACTCTGTTGTCTTTCCCGGGAAAAATCTCCTCTATTATACCTCGCGGCCACACGCTACGTGGAGCATTAGGATCAGCAATAAACACTAAATCCCCGACTTGAAGGGGTCTCTGTCCGTCTTTTGCCCACTTTTTGCGAGGTATCATATCTGGTAGCACTTCGGTGACCCATCTCCGCCAAAACATATCAGTCAACCTCTGTGCTATTCGCCATTGCCGACGCAGGAACAAATCGGAATCATCAAAGCTGCCCATCTGCGGTGAAGTTGACGGCGTGCCGAGCAAGAAATGATTGGGTGTCAATGACTCCTGGCTATTGACATCGACCGATACGTGACCCAGTGGACGTCCGTTAACTATGGCTTCCACTTCAGCCAGAAGCGTGTTTAAAACCTCCTCTCGGGGTGCTCTTTCCTTTAGGACTACCTTTAACGTCACCTTAACACTCCGGATCAGGCGTTCCCAAGCCCCACCCCAGTGAGGGCTGGACGGTGGTATGAAGGTCCAACGGGTGCCATGGATGCTGGCAGTGGTCTGCAGGAGCTGCTCGTCAAGTTCCGCAACGGACTTCTTAAGTTCTACATCTGCTCCTCTTAAATTCGTTCCGTTGTCGGAGTATAGGTGAGCAGGCCATCCGCGTCTTGAAGCCATTCTTCGAAGAGCCATAATCAGCGAATCGGTACTGAGTGACGATACTGTCTCCAAATGAATTGCCCTAACCGTCAGGCAAGTGAACAGAACTCCATATCGTTTCTCTCTTCGTCTCCCAATTGTGACTTCCATAGGGCCAAACAAATCGACGCCGCAATGAGAGAAGGGCCGTTGGTGATGAGCTACTCTGGCAGCAGGTAAGTCACCCATTTTAGGCATCTGTGGCTTCACTCTTCTCAACCTACATAGCATGCATTTACGTGTTATTTCTTTAACAGTAGATCTCATTCTTATTAACCAATATTTTTGTTTCAGGTTATTTACAACCATCTCCTGGTGGCCGTGGCCTGCCTTCATGTGGTAATATCTTACTATCAACTTAGCCACTTGACTTCTTCCGTCTAAAATTACAGGATGCTTCATGTCGAAAGCAACATCAGCAGCAGCGTCTATGCGCCCGCCTACGCGTAGTACATCCTGTTCATCTAAAAAAGGCGTTAACGTAAGTAATTTACTATTTTTATCTAACTCCTTCTTGTTTTTCATTAAAGTTATATCATTGTTAAACGATTCTATTTGAGCATAACGTAGTAGCAGAACCTCTGCGCGTTCCATAGCAGTGCACTCGTCGATTTCCTTCCTTTGAATTTGATTTATAAATTTCAGCACTACAGACGTACTTCTTAGTAGGCGTATCCAAGAAGAAAATCGCAACGGATCCGGTACAGGTAAGTATTCAGGTAAGTATTCTGCATGTGCAATATTTGTTATACATTCTAGGTTACACTCTTCGACACAAGGTATAAGCGTACAGGTAGGCCATGAATTTTCAGTCTCGTACAGAAATGACGGACCGTTAAACCACTCACCATCTAGCTTAAGGCTGTCGTAGTTCTCTCGAGTAGCCATGTCTGCAATATTCATGGACGTAGGTATATATCTCCATTCTTTAATTAGAGTTAATTCATCAATTTCACCCAAGCGGTGAGCTACATAAGGTTTGTAATACCGAGTGTTGTTGCGTATCCATTGTAACACCGTCGTGGAATCGCACCAGAAGTATCGATCAGCTGTTTTTATACGATGTGTGGACTGTATTGTGTTCGCCAATCTGGCAGCTATGATTGCTGCCTGCAATTCCAGTCTGGGAACTGTCACGGGTTTTACAGGAGTAACACGACATTTACTTGCTACGAAACAAACTCTTATTTGTTTATTATTATCTAACCAACGCCAATAAGCGACCGCGCACATAGCTTGTATCGATGCATCACAAAAAACGTGAAGTTGTAAACAATTATAACCTGTTTCACTAATGAGCCGATCGGTCGACATATGTGTGTGCGTAGACGCACTAAACACTGCGTCATCCTTCTGGCTAACTCCCGTTGCAATGTGACGTAATAAATTAACTCGCCGGTAACATCGCGGTATTCGAATGCCACTAATTGATTTTAATAATTGCAACCACTTACACCATTTTATATAAATATCTTCTGTAATGTTTTCGTCCCAATTTACATTTGACTTCCAGGTTTCCTGAAGTAATAATTTACCATTAATGGTGAATGGAGAAAGAAATCCGTACACGTCGAACAATGACATAATAACCTTTAATAACTCGCGTTTTGTAGGACATTTTTTCCCATTCATTATTTCTTCAGGTAACCGTTTAAATGAGGTAACAAATCCTAAGGTGTCATCATCAGGGTACCAGATAATTCCTAAGGCGCGCTCACCTTCATGTCGTGCACCGATCTTCACAGTAGCAGCCGTGGTGGCAAGCGACTCCTCGGGTAAGCTATTCAAAACAATCGCGCTGTTACTTAGCCAATTACGAATCTCAAAGCCCCCTGCTTTATGTATATGTATGATATCACGCGCGAGTTCAATGCAAGTGTTTTCGTCCGGTTGACTATCTATATAGTCGTCCATATAATGCTGACTACTTATAGCGTGAACTGCCGCAGGCTTTGACGATTGAAAACATTGAGCGTTTTTGTTTTTAATAAACTGTGCAATAAACGGCGCACAGTTCGCACCAAATATTAACGATGTCATTTTATATGTTTTTATAGGTTCATTAGGGTCGTTGCACCATAGAAATCTCAGAGCATCCTGATCGGCAGGTAAGATTTTAACCCTTAGAAACATATCTTTGATATCACCGACTATGGCGATTTCATGTTCCCGGAACCGCAACATAATACCTAACAATGACATTAATAAATCGGGACCCGTTAATAAATAATCGTTAAGCGATACACCGCGCGTTTTGGCTGCCGCGTCAAAAACAAGACGTAATTTCTTTTTATTGGGGTTATCTACCCCGAAATGAGGTAAGTACCACGTTTTATTTGTTTTTGTTGTATCTAATATTTCTTTAGCAAATTCATTGTCTAATAAATGTTTGATGCGATCTCGGTACCTTTGTGCATAATGTTTATTACCGGCCATCTTTTTCTGCAAATTATGCAGCCTACACAGTGCCGTGCGTTCAGAATCAGGCATCTTGCAACCAGCATCCTTCCAAGGTAGACCTACGTGCCATCGACCATCGATTTATATTGCCGTTTGTTCCAGGTGTTCCAGAGCGCGCAGATCATCGGAGTTCTGGCGTGGTTTCCCGGATATTCCCATAGATTCGATAGTAAATGACTTTCTTACCTCCTCGTGCAGGTCCTCTAATGAAGCGTTGGCTGACCCTGATTGAACCTCGGTAACGTGTAGCGTGGAGTAACATGCACGCGTTGAGAGTGATGCAGGCACCACCCCATGGACGCACCATCCCAGCGGAGTACGAGTAGCACAAGGTTCGTTACATTTGCCGACCTTAATTTCTAGCGGCAATATCAAATTATAATTATCCTGACCAATCAATATTTCAGGCTCAGTATTGTTACAACACAATTCATGTTTAATATTACTTAAATGAGCATAATTATTAAAGTTAATAATACTAAAATTTTGTACAGGTACATTAAGATTTTCAAGACTGCGCATAAACATATTAAATCTCTCACCATTACGATTCTTTATACAAACATTCATAACGTCAGCGCTGCATACGAGCGCGCTGTTGTCCCATGCACCGCACACACGCAATGTCTCTCGGCGCCCGCGCAGACCGGCTCGTGACGCCAGCGCTGCACTGATAAGGGATACAGTAGATCCATCGTCTAATAATGCACTTGTATTAAAAATACCGTTAGGTCCGTGTACGCTTACGGGCACTACTTTTAGCAACACTTTGCACTCACTGTTTTTAATATGGGTTACTGTTTCAGGTGTCACAGACGGCAACGGTTCGGCTATGGTATTATCACTAACACACTGATTGTTATTGTCGGTTTGACGCAAGTTGTAATGCAATAGTCTATGATGATCGTGTCCACAATTCTCGACGTCACACGCTGCTGCCGGGCAGGTGGCTCGGTCGTGGTTTGAATCTATACATTTGTAGCATAACCGGTTTCGTTTGACAAACCTCCATCTATCCTTGCGTAATGCCTTGCGGAATTTTTTACAATCCTGTAATTTATGTTTTGATATGCGACAGTATTGACACTTTTCATTGTTATCGCTATTTTTATTTAATAAAACTGTATGTGTGCCTTCTGTGTATTTCTTTTTGCTGTGATAGCTATCCGTGGTATTTTTAATGTTCAATAAAGCCATAGAAGACACTTTGGTAGCTTCTTCATTTAAAAATTCGGAAATGTCAAACCAAGTCGGTCTCTTACCTTGTTTGATGAATGTGTAACTGTAATCCGCCCATTTTGAGAGCAATACTGGAGGTAATTTGGACAGTATGCTTGTAGTAATGCTTATTCCATTCAGGTATTCATCAAGACCGATCACTTTCACAGCGGCTACACAATTTCGCACTTTAATTGAAAAAGGCACGATATCTTTGTGATATTCTTGGGATATTGGATGTAATTTCTTTAGATCTACCATGATGCGTGACAGTATGACGTCAGGATTCCCATATTGTAGCTCGAGTGTGGACATTACCGTTTCAGGCGAGGCAGCACTTATTAACAGAGCTGAGACGGCTTCGCGAGCTGATCCTCTCAGACACTTCCTTAGGCGCCACATATTTTCATTATCTTTGAAATTACACACCTTAGATGATTCTTCATATGCCTGTTTAAAGTGAAGCCATTCCATGGGGTCACCGGAAAACAATGGCAAGTCTTTTGGTGTGCAGATTCTACTTAACAGGTTTCCGTTCAGACCGTTGCTGGTAGAAGCAGATGCAAGATTATGAAGTGCGCTGGCCAGGAGGTGTACTGTTCCATCAGTGCCGGCGTTCTGTGTGGCCGACGGACACGGTACGTCCTTAGTCTGACCCTTGTCGTGGACGGGCTGTGCCTCCAGTTCCCGATGGCTGCGCTCCAACCATTCTTCTACCTCCTTGTTAGTGTGGTCCGACTGCACACTACATTCGTCGCCAATCTCCGCTAGGTCCGCCGCTAAACGTTTATTTATTAGGTCCATCTCAATCTTGGCTCGTGCTTCCGCTGCTTCCAGTTCTAGCCTTTTCTTACGTGCAAGTACTGAAGACGATGAAGACCTCTTAGACCTCGCTTTGAAGACTTGATGAGACGTTGAAGGCATAACTTGACCCGTGGTTAACGGCGGTTCCGATTTCACCACACTACCCTCATGTTTATTTCTGAGCAGAAATGTTTTATCTCGTCGTAAATTATCATCATTTACTTGAGTTTCCTCTCTCACTGGTAGTGCAGAAACCTCTTGAGCTGAAGATTTGGCCTCCTGTTGTTCCTCATCCTTTTTCATGGCCCTCCGAGTGTTCACCATACTTTTCGGTGTGTGGAACATTTACGATCAATCCGGCTTGAAGTGACCAGCTGTTACGGGTCAGGACTTCAGTTCGTAAATAAACCACTTCTTCAGCACAGTAAACACTATTTATTAGAATAAGACAACATATACAGTACAGATTTAAGGTAATTGAGACAACTTATAATAGGACGAATACGTAAACGTGCCGATCGCAGCGGCGGTTACCGGACGACTGACTAATTAACTAATTACCTTACATTTCGAAAAATCATTTTAAAATTGTTCTCATATTTGCGTCGCTTACAAGGAGTACATAAGGAGTACATAAGGAGTACATAAGGAGTACATAAGGAGTACATAAGGAGTACATAAGGAGTACATAAGGAGTACATAAGGAGTACATAAGGAGTACATAAGGAGTACAAAAGGAGTACATAAGGAGTACATAATTAGATTTGACGACGTCTGTGGTCTAGTGGTTCGAGTACCGGACTGCTGATCATGGGGTCGTGGGTTCGATTCCCACAGGACACAAATATTTGTGTGGGTAAAACATGAGTATTTGTGTTTGTCTGGGTGTTTCTTATGTATTATAAGTATATATTTACAAAAAAAAAGTATCTAAGTATTATATCCATTGTCTAGTACCCATAGTACAAGCTCTGCTTAGTTTGGGACTAGATGGTGCTGTGTAAAAATGTCCCAAAAATATTTATTTATTAAGTATTTTTATTTATAAGGAGTACATAAGGAGTACATAAGGAGTACATAAGGAGTACATAAGGAGTACATAAGGAGTACATAAGGAGTACATAAGGAGTACATAAGGAGTACATAAGGAGTACATAAGGAGTACAAAAGGAGTACATAAGGAGTACATAATTAGATTTGACGACGTCTGTGGTCTAGTGGTTCGAGTACCGGACTGCTGATCATGGGGTCGTGGGTTCGATTCCCACAGGACACAAATATTTGTGTGGGTAAAACATGAGTATTTGTGTTTGTCTGGGTGTTTCTTATGTATTATAAGTATATATTTACAAAAAAAAGTATCTAAGTATTATATCCATTGTCTAGTACCCATAGTACAAGCTCTGCTTAGTTTGGGACTAGATGGTGCTGTGTAAAAATGTCCCAAAAATATTTATTTATTAAGTATTTTTATTTATAAGGAGTACATAAGGAGTACATAAGGAGTACATAAGGAGTACATAAGGAGTACATAAGGAGTACATAAGGAGTACATAAGGAGTACATAAGGAGTACATAAGGAGTACATAAGGAGTACATAAGGAGTACATAAGGAGTACATAAGGAGTACATAAGGAGTACATAAGGAGTACATAAGGAGTACATAAGGAGTACATAAGGAGTACATAAGGAGTACATAAGGAGTACATAAGGAGTACATAAGGAGTACATAAGGAGTACATAAGGAGTACATAAGGAGTACATAAGGAGTACATAAGGAGTACATAAGGAGTACATAAGGAGTACATAAGGAGTACATAAGGAGTACATAAGGAGTACATAAGGAGTACATAAGGAGTACATAAGGAGTACATAAGGAGTACATAAGGAGTACATAAGGAGTACATAAGGAGTACATAAGGAGTACATAAGGAGTACATAAGGAGTACATAAGGAGTACATAAGGAGTACATAAGGAGTACATAAGGAGTACATAAGGAGTACATAAGGAGTACATAAGGAGTACATAAGGAGTACATAAGGAGTACATAAGGAGTACATAAGGAGTACATAAGGAGTACATAAGGAGTACATAAGGAGTACATAAGGAGTACATAAGGAGTACGGAATCCTCATGGAACATCTACCGCCGGGGAAGGTGACAGCGTATGTCGGACTATTACCGACAAAAACCGCACTTGCATTACATTATATGTCACGTTCATAGGATTCATGACATTTTCCACTACCGTGACAGTTCTGTACTTACCTGTTGTGTGGCCATTGTATGATGTTATACAATATTTACGCCAATAGTTTGACGGCCTTCGGGTTATTGTTATGTTAAATACTTGCCAAATTTTAGCTGTTATTGTTATCGTTCTTTTGTTATATGTTATATACTAAGTAATCATACACTGCCTTATGCTACTCACTTAAAAGGCCTCGCCAATTGAAAGGGTCCTGCAGCGGGTGCTGGCCCAGATCCTCTCATGGTCGTGGCGAATTTCACGGATCCCAATGCCAAGACTTTAAGGCAAGTAAACGCAAGTGCGGTTTTTAGTCGGTACTAGTCTGACATACCTTACTATCTTCCCCAAGTGGCTGACAATTCTAGAGGATTATCCGAGTCACAAAAATAGACTTAGATTTGAACACACTATCTACTTCGTCCTTCATAAAACTGGTCACCCCTGCATTTAAGTAAGTACTTAAATAAATCTTGTTGCACTCGACAACAATTTATTTCTAAGAATTATCATTTTTATTACTTTGCTTGGCATTTAATTGTAGCAATAAACACAATGTACCATCTATTATACTAAGCTATAAGCTTTTTATCGATCAAAGTTATTACTATACGCTTTATAGTGTTTAGTCAGCCATTCGCCTAGTTACGTCACAAAACTGTAAAAATGTTCTGTAATTTACTTGATCCCAGCATAATAATTTAGGAAATACAAATAAATAGGTATTAATGGGTGCAATATAAACAAATAGGTATTAGTAAACTGCATAACTTTTTTGTAAGAGTATTTTTTTTTTATTACCAGAATATCGCACTACCAAAAGCGGCGAACGACTTATAGGCAGCTGGAATAACGTGGTGCTAATTCAAGGCGACGACGCAGGATAGGATGCAGTGAAGTCTACTCATAGAGGCTCTATGCACCAGTGGGGTACCTTAGGACGACAACACAAACAACCAGAATATCGTGATTCTTAACATCTTAGTTCAGTGGTCGTAAGTGCGAATGCTACGCTAGAAGTCGTTGTTTGCTTCCCAGATAGAGCAGTGTTATGAGTAGTACCCAGTTTTTTCAGTAGCAGCTTGGAGTTTGGATTTGTGCTTGGTTAATGGCAACTGGCTCGCCCCCATTATCTACATGGGACCTAAACATACCGCCAAATTGTGGATGTAATTTGGTACACCTCTACTTAGCCCTTCGGGGAATACAGGCATGATGGTATGCTATACAAAAACTAGATTAACCATCATTCTTTCCTTTCATCATAAAGGGCAACATATATCAATGTAAAGGACAGCAATCATGTGATGACTAAAGGTTTAAAGGGCTTTTAAACAACACTAAGTTTAATGTCGCTTACGCCAATTATGATTAAGTATTTATATTTCTAAAAAAATACCGCCACACGGCGCGGCGCACACACGAACATTAAAAAAGTGACGTTTTTGCACCCCGCGTCTTCCTACGGAAGTACCGCGATAGAACGAGACAGCGATAGTTATTGCCCAGGAGGGAGGGAGACGAACGTCGTGGGAACCGTAGGGGTGGCGATATCCCATAGGATCATTGATGTGGGACGGTCATATTGACCCTTCGGTGCATATGTCCGTCTCGGAACGGCTATAATAGCCGAAACGACACCTGTGCGATTCTTATCGCTAACTTATGCGACAAATGGCGTGTACGTTTTTAATCACAAGTGCATTAGTTAGTGGTCAGTTAATTAAAAACGGTGTAGTGTATGATAATAATTTAATTTTCTTTTCGTTCGCAAGCTACTCTTGTTATTTACATGATTATGTACATATCGTTATTTGTAAAAATACTTTATTAAAAATGGATCGCAATATAGATCTGCACATTTACATTCTGTACATTTGATATTAGCCAATAAGCTAATATGCAAAACACATTTTCATATAAACATTTTCACTTATTTGTAAATTCACAACCTGGTTTTCGATATTTCATCTTGGGTAGCCAATTTTTTTGGTCACAAATTCGAAGACAAAATGGTATTTCTTTGAACATTCAAACAAAAGTTAAGAAACATTTTATTCAAGTGGTATCAGACAACCTAATTCCCCTGTTATTAAAGCTTATTTTTTGGTCCTGAAATATATCTAGTGACTGACGATAAACTTATAGAATATAATATATAACTATCACACAACTTACAAAATAATATTTTATATATAAACTATTTTTACAACAGTACAAGTCTCCAAAAATATAATTTAGATATTTTTAAACTCTGAGATCGTTACAACAGCATCCTATAGCTAAGCGACATGCATCGTTTACACAGTGGGTCATCGTGGGCCACTTTGATTTGCATTATCCGTCAACAATAAGCGTCACGGACATTGTAGCCACATATAGCGTCAATGGAGGTTGGATTGCGCTCTTAAAAGTCCTTTCGATACAATTGCCAAAGAAATACTTTTGTTTGAAGTTAGTACTTCAAGGCGTACTTGCCGTACTTCAATACCTTTGCCACCTGACCTTTTTATCAAACAAATATTTTGTTGGAATAAAAAAATATTTTTGTTTATTTGAAATCCTGTCGCTAAGCCATAGGACTATAAATCTGGTAAGTAAGTTTATAACTCTAGTAGGCCAGCTCAGCACCCCACGGTCGGTAGGGTTTTGAACTGTTCTGTGAGTATTGATGATGGGGAGGATGGTGAGGGTATGGTGTAGGGTAGTGTGGTGCTGGAGGGGCAGGGTGAGGGCCCGGAGGCCCAGGAGGAGCGGGAGGTGCGGGATAGTGAGGGTAGCTCGGAGCAGCTGATAACGGAGCAGCGATAGCTGACATGGCTGTTGGAGCAGTCACAGTTGTAGCTGCAGTCGTCACTGCCACATCTTGTCGAGGTCCCCCTAGATCTGTGTAGCCATGCTGAGGCTGTGGTACAGGCGTCGTTGGATACTGAGGGTATCCCCAGTTTGCTGACTTCGCGGCCAACTCCCTTTGGGCAGCGAAGCATTGCAGGTGGCTCATCAAGCGGAGCCGTAAAGGATCTTGGATGTCTAGGCCTTCACAGCTGACGAGGTACCTAGCCACTTCGGCTGCACACTCCCGAAACCCAATGCTGTGGTAGTCCATTGCGTACCTCTGAGGGTCGTAGGCAAACGTGTCTAAACCTGAAACAAAGACAATTAAATTCAGAATGGGGTTCCAATTTTCATATCGAATCTAGAATGCCGCAATGGTACAAAATTAATTCAGTTCTATCGTTTTAGTCATAAAATTTATTCAGATTTCTGTTTGAACGACATGTTTTACTTTACGAAATAAAAAAAATGGAGTTTGGGTTATAATATAAATATTTATATTGATATTTGACCAAAATTTCGCGCTCACATTGAATTTTAAACTGTTTCTCTGATTTCTTCGTACAAGCTTGCAGATGTTATTTTGCATGTCAATAAGAAACAGACAATGGTAAACACAAAAGCTAAATTCATTCAGGAAACGACCCTCTATATTACTAATATTACCCTTGTGCAACTAGAAAGGGATGCAACACTTTTTGATTAAGAGCGTAAGGGATGGAAAATCCTTGAATTGGTAACGGGAACCCCAAGTTTCCGGCTGTCTTCCGATAGGGAAGGAGACAAATATAAGATGAGCTCTCAGACCCTAGCGTTTTTTTAGAGAGAACGATGATTCATTGATGAATGGTAGGTTAAGGTTATCTGGTTGAGTCAGTGTGCCACCGGGCCACAGGACCAAAGGGAGAAAGAAAACTGTCTGCAAGCACTTTTTATTGTTGTTGAACTAGTTTAAATTCTATTAAAAACTTTTTTTTGTTCTCTTTTCGCTGCTCTTGTAAAGCTTTATTTCTTTTGATGTTGTGCCGTTCCTTTGCAAGATACATTTTATATTCAAACTTAATTAAAAAGAAGGAAAAATGTGTTTTTTGCCAATTATATTATCTAACAAAGAGAGGAGGCTCCCGAAAATGTCAGGCTGACCTTTATATTTCTGTCTATTTGTCCTGCGAGCCCTGTAATTGAATGTTATGTGTTTTCTTTAATATCCTATTTATGTTTTACGAAGAAAATGTAATTAGTGGAGGGTTGATGTACGAAAAATACTTTGTTATTCAACATCAAGGACACCAAATTGACGAATTATATTCTGTGGAAATCCAGGTATTGAAATATTGTTTGTTTGGTTTATGAATATTGGAAATACTAAGCTAAACTAATAATCTTCCCTGCTAGACAGCTAATCATTGAACGATGATTTTCTAAGGGCTCTTGCTAGTATTTTTTTTTAGAAATCCCTATCACATTCTAATTTAATCGGATTGTAAGCATTACGTCAACCTCAATGGAGCATACAATTGTAATAGCTTCCTCCTTCCTTCCCCAGGACATTTTTTAATGCATTTTTTGCGCGCACGCAGGTGGGACGTAACCCTTTGCGTTAGATTTGCTTCCGCTTGTCACGTGGGACACAATGGGCGCGTGATTTGCTGGTAAGAATGTAGATTTAGAGGTATTATTTTTTATTGAAAATATATTCGTTATTATTGGGTACTGGAGAGGCAATGAATCCGGTGAGATGTTATTTTTTTTGTGGAAAGTTCATTTTAGGGTAGTTGGTAGGTATATCAATACTTTTCAAAATTGTGTAGTACGGTCGACAAAAAGTTAAGTATACAGGCAGCTAATTAAACATCGTGTTTTTTTAAAGATTGTGTAATTATGTATCACGCAATATGTGTCAAAACGCAGGTATTGTAAGCTGCTACACATCAAACCCTTTGACGGGTAATTATTTAAATCACAATCTGCGTAAAGATGCAGATTTTGGTCGCTACCTGTATACCAAACTCTTTAGTTGACTGTACATAATTGTTTTTTTTTTTTTTTTTGTAAAAGAAAATCATGATCACGGTTTGGGCTCGAACAAGATATCGAGGTGTCTAATTAATAGAAATTATCTACTACATTTTTTCTTTAATGAAGACTCCGTGGTTGTAATGACAGTGGCTGTTACGACCATTAATTTACTTTTTCTACTAATAATTCACCCAATGAATCGATAAATTAGAAAAATTAAAGCATTCCAATTATTGACAAATCTAACCAAATCTCAAACCAAAACCAAATTTAAGTTTGGGCAATATTCTTTCATCCAAAACAATACAAAACTAGGGGAAATTCCCAATACCATCAAATAATAGTGCAGTGAGTCACAATAATCACGATTTAAACAATTCCCAACGCAATGAATCCCCAATCACCGCAGCATAAGCTACGATTAACTCCCCAATTGACGTCAGAGGGTGGGTATGACCATCCCGCTTCATCGGGGTGAGAGCGATTCCGCTATGTGTTCCCACGCAACTCCAATGCGCACGAGTTAGTTACCGATTGATTTATCTGTGCTAATCTCTTGGCGTGTGAATTTATTTGCCAGATCTGTGATATATTTAAAAAATAACGATAGATAAATAGGTACATAGTTTTAAGCCTGATTAAATAATTTCTGATACGAAATTCAGTAATTCTATTTCAATAGAGGAAGATATGTTTCCTTAACGTCTAAATGTGTATAAAGCTTCCAGAATAGATCACGGGTTTTATTACAACTGAGTTATTAGTTTATGACTGTTAAAGTACCCCATGATATGTAATTACCACAAGGAAAAGAAAACTTATGACGACACGTTTGGCGCAGCGGCTGAACACTCGGCTTCTGTGCTACGTTGTGGGTTCTATTCCCACACGAATCAAATATTTGTATGACCTACAGGTAGTTGTTCCGGGTCTGGGTGTTTGTGTATGTGAAAGTTTGTGTTTGTAAACGCATCCACGATACAGGAGAAAATCCTAGTTTGGGGCAACATTTTTTTTAAAGAGATCCTACGCTTCTTCAAAAACGCATAAAAGCAACCACACAAAGGGCCATGTAACTAGTTTATTCAAACTCATTCACCGGCCACAGAATCTGTTGACCAAACAGCTTCAAAGGCAGCGGCGCAGCGGCGCGTACACATCATTTACGTCCCACACCTGGCGCTAACAAAAACGCAGGAAGTCGCTAACTGGATCGCGCTGGTCCAGTTTTTGTCTCGTTCGCACGCTATGATAAAAAAGGATACAGATAGTGATGGAATATTGATGTAGTTGATAGGGTGTCAATGTTGAAATCGATATGAAATTAATGAAGTGATATGATCGTGTAGGTACGGTGTAAAAGTGAGCAATAAAAAAAACGAATTAATAATAAATTAATTGCTTGCTTTACACGCTAGGAATACGCTTACAATAATACTAACAGTGACGTTGAGTTGGAACGTAAAGAAAGGAAGAAAGGAAGAAAAGTATTCGTTCTTCTTCGTTTCATTAATCTACCTCTAACAATTTCCGCGAGAGAAAAGAGGGCGAATTATACTTATTTTGTTGTTTGTCTCCTAAATGTTACGGACGTCACAAAACAATTCCAAGCGATGTGGTGAAACTAAAGAAAGAAAAGTTGAATAAAAGTTTAACCGTACATATCTCACAATGAACTTGTTTCTGAATCCTCGCATTGGCCATCGTGGCCGCTATTGGCCGACAGTCAGCCATCGTGGCCGGAAACTACACTCACCCGAAGAGGATGCGGTTTTTCGTACACTGAACCATATACCAATGTGAATTACTTTTGTTGTTGCTTTCAACCGCAAATTGATTTGGGTAAACCTGTGGTTCTAGTTAAACGGAAGGACGAAATTATACATAAGTATAATTAATTATAAAGTTTGAAAGTTTTTTAACTGTTATATCTCATCTTAAATACAAGTTTGTGCGGCAGTGCTTCAGTTCAGTACCGAGTTCAAACTATAGATTCCGAGAAACGTACTGTTAATATCAAATCTTACCTGTAAATGCAAATCGCATCCTATCCTACTAATAAAAACCTCAGAAGATCATTTACTACGTGTGTCGACACAAAAACCTTGCGGTGTTCACCTGTCAGGACCCGGAAGCGGGGCGTGGGAACGAGGCGCAGGCCATTTGGCGATGGCCGAGATACCGATGTGGGTATGGTGGCGTAACAGCTGACTTTGTTTATAGTGCGCCCTTTTTTATTAGCTAACTCATGATACCCGCGGTGCAATCGGCGATGATCGCATTTTTCTCAATCCCAATTCTATCCCTAAAAGCCCGTGTTAGTGCTCAACTAAATTATAATTTTTTTACTGCTCAGAAACCAGTATGAAATTGGTGATGTTGGAATTTGGTGAAGGAAGTATTATTTCAGCCATCTAGGATTAACATCAATCTATGTAAAAAAAAAATTAGTACCTACTTATTATCAAGTTAAGAGCTACTCCATAATATCCATCATCCTCGGAGCATTTTCCTAACTACATAGGGTTGGCATCCAGTCTAGCCAGATGCGGCTGAATAGCAGTATTTTCTTTAATTATCTGGGTAATACTGATATCCTTAGACAGGTAGTCAGGCTTTTCTTTTTTAGGCTTCTGACTACCACTAACGACTATCATAGATGTTCGTATGACAACCGGGACCGACGGCTTTACGTGCTCTCCGAGGCACGGAGCGTTTTCGATGTGTTAAGAATGGTCACCCATCCACAGAGTGACCGCGGCTAGCACATTTTAACCTCGCAGATCGGTTGATCAGCGTAGTTAAGTCAGAAGCAACTCCGTACTCCGTAACACCCAAAAGCTTAATTATATAGGTACCTACATGTGATTATAATTTCATTTGTTGCCCACAATATAGACGAAACACCACTGTTGTTGGCACAGCAACAGTACTGTGTTGTCGACATAACTTTGTTGTTGACGTCACAAACAGTAAATGTATTAACAAAAGGAAAAGTCGTCATGGAAAATATTTTACCCAATAACAAATACATGAAATAAGTCCTTGTGAAAATTGGAATAATTGATATTTCGTAGAACACGTTCAATGAATTATAACAAAGACCCAATTACATAGTATTGTTTTGGCATAAATTTGGTGCAAAAGACTTTCGCTTTGATCATAATTTTATGGATTAGGTATTTATAAAGAAATATATATTATAACTTAGCATAATACTTTTATTTTGTTGCCTCAGTAAACTTCTAGAGATAATCAAATTTAGAATAACTGTCGAGTCGAGGTGTTAAACAGCTTTATAAGTTTCTACTATGTGTGTATTAAATTTTAATTAACTAACTCATGTGCCTAGTGATTGCAAGCGCGACTGCTACGCTTGATGTCCTGAATTCGATTCGTCAGTCGAGTAAATTATTATCTAGGAAATTCTCAATAGCAGCTTGAAGTTTTGATTTGTGTCCGGATTAATGATTCGCCCCCTATTACATATACCGGCAAACTGCAGGTGTACATTAGTATACACCTCTGCCTATCCTTTTGGGGAATACAGCCGCTATGGTATGTATGTGTATTATATAATCTGTAAACGGATGGTTCGATTGGTGTAGCAGTCAAGCACTCATAGCTGAGCAAAGGGTTAGGATTCGGTCTCCAAATGGTACAACATATTTTGATGGCCTACATATATGTATTTCTTCGGGTTTTGGGTGTTTGTGCATATGAGATTAGTGGTTGTAAATACGCCTACGTTACTTGTAAAAAAAAGGTAAATGTTGCAAGATTCACAAAAGACAGGAAAACGCATTTCAATGATTCGCTTTTGCTTTTTAATATTTTTTAGCGAAGCACCGTTACGGACGCGTCTTTTTTTAATTTGAAGGAAACGGAAACGTTCCGAACAGGTTTCTGACAACTTAATTGTTGTGTGTAACGGACACAAACTTTTTTCAATTTTACTTTTTGATATTGGAACATGTTTCCCTTTTAACTTGTTATTAGAGATCAGATTATGTATCAAAAAGAATCTTCTTTATAACTTTTTACAAATTTCATCGGAATTAAAACTTTACTGTATTAAAAGTTTTTGCGTACACTTCACCGAAGTTTGGTATGCTCACAAGTACTACCTACTTAGTAGTCACCACCTGTACCTATCCCAGACTGTTTTTTATCAGTAATCAATTGATAGCGCTCTATTAAGCTATTAGAAATTCTGTTTGTAAGCAAGCATTCGAATTTCAGGTTTTGCTGCTTTAATATTCATAACTCTTCAAAGAGGATTATACTTACATTAACTACGTCGATATTTTTATCTTAACTAGTATAACAGTATAGAATTTATAGAACTCCTAATGATATACAATAAGCATAAATAATTATAAAGATGGAAAAAGTCAAACAGTACTCGCGTGATGTTGGATTGAATGACGTCACTAAGCTAAAGTGCAGATGATTGTATTAAACTCAACCAACCTTTGGCATGCAGCATCTTCAAGTGGTCCACGGTCAGCTGTAGTATTTCGGCTTTCTCGAGCTTGGCGCTGCCCTGCTTCTCGCAGGCGGCGGGCACCAGCCGCTTGAGCTCTGTCAGCGACGTGTTGATGCGGTCGCGTCGCTTCTTTTCGATTACGCCGCGCCGGCGCTTGCGCGTCATCAGCTGGCACGAGTCGCCGCCGGGGGACCTGTAATTGTTAAAGGTAAAGGGTTATAGATGAGGTCTGATTACGGACGGGTAAATGAGGGGCTCGTGGGTAAGTAATAACTACACTGATCAACCGATCTGCAAGGTTAAGCTGCGCTAGCCGCGGATAGGTTGCGGATGGGTGACCATTCTTAACAGAAACCTCTCCGTGCCTGGGAGAGCACGTAAAGACGTCGATCCCCGTTGTCATGCCAATATCTATTACAATCGTTAGTTGTCATAGATATTGCTGTGTGTAGTGGTAGTCAGAAGCCCAAAAGCAATCCAGAATATCCTCAGGATATCGGTACTGCGGTTTGATTGGGTTGCGGAGGTCTGACGGCAGTCGCTTCGTGTAAAATACTGGTATCCAGCCGCATCTGGTTAGACTGGAAGCCGACCCCAACATAAGGCTCGGGGAGTGAGTGATTATGGAAGGGTAAAGTTGATTAAACCGAAATGTAGTTTCCTAAAAAGTTGATAATAACATTAGATAATGAACTTTTTAACGTAACTTATTAATATCATCATTTGTACCATACGACATAGTATATTATGTATTATAAATATGTACATATTAATAATTATATACCTTAAGTGAAGAAAGAATACGGCTTTAAGTAAAAGAGGTTCATGATTTGGAAGGATTCTGTTATTCTTGATCCGCTCATAACAATGATTAAAATAATTCGAGTGCTTTCGTCGGCGTTAGATTTTTATATAGACATCTGAGTAGTTTTATTATCTACATATATTTTAATCTTACCATGGGTAAATCCCACATTGATATAACTGTTAATGTATCTACGATACATAAAGATTTTTTTCGTGAAAACAAAAAGTGAACCTTATGATAAAATCTCAATTTAAAAACGGCTATCTAAGGTCGACAGGCCTATTTTTCCGCAGTCCAAAACTATACGTACCATGTCAAATTAGATCATATTTGTTAAACAGAGTAGCATCTGAGAATGTTATGCGTGACTGAATACAATATTTATCGAGATAAAAACGTCTTCTTTCATGATATGTTTGTGTAAGTATGTTTGAGTTACCGCCTCGGTAACCTACTAAAATAATCACGGAAATAGGCCTGAGGCCATATGAGTCGTATGTATATTGGAATATGTTTTGTTCGCAGTTGTATGTCTTCTTTTAGTTATTGTATGTAAATTTATACATAATTATGATAACATAATTATTACTGGTACTTTGTAGGATAGACCAACCTTCAAAATATTATAGTCAGTACGCTATTCTAATTTTTCTCACAGTTTCAAAAAAATATGGGACTATTCTGGTGTAGATTATGCTGAATCGATAGAATAAAAAAAACGCGAAGCTTTTATTAGCATAAAATTGTACATTATTTTATATTAAACAACTTACAAACGCTAGTTTTCAGGAAAACGATGTCATTTCCCGTATTCCCGGGAGTTTCTAGCGACCCTCATGATGGCACCGCTTCATAGTATTAAGTAAACAGAAAATCTTTTCATAATTGCAAAGAATTTTCTGATATAAACCTCGCCTGAAAGTATGTAGAAGAAACTTGCTACGCGTAACATTGAAACTCCGTTATTGCGTAGCATTTTGCTACGTGCGTAGCGCTCTTACGCCCTCTTGTAACTCTACGATTTCTTATTAGAATCTTATACGATATTATGAAATTAAATAAGTATTAAGGTTTTTACAAAAAACAATATTCAAGGTTACTGAAACATACGGTGAATGAAATGAAAAATGACGTCTACGACCTATAGGTTCGAGTGATCACGTGGTCGTGGGTTCGATTCCTACGGGCACAAATATTTATGTGATGAACATAAAGAATTTGTGTTTGGCTGGGTGTTTCTAATGTATAATATGTATGTAGTTTGGGACTCGATGGTGCTGTATAAAATGTCCTATATAATATAATTATTTTTTTATAATATGTGCACAAAGGATTAAATATCCTTTTTATTATATTACGAAACTTTTAGCAAAAAAAAATATTTTCTCGTTTCGCTTCGCTATAGCTAACTGTAGCTTAATAGAAATACAATATATTCTTAGTAGTCAGGAGTCCGGTCCGGTATGACGCTCAGATTTCCGCAAACGACGGATGTCGATAAGGATTTCCACTTATTAGAAAAACAAACTTCCTCAATCATATTACTTTAATCATTACGTTCTCAAAAATACGGGTATAAATAAGAAGTACAGATACAAATTATACGATTTACACCTACATTTAACTTTTTTCTTTAATTAATAATAATATAATCTTTATTTCAGACACATAGTCCATATAAAGTCCAATTAAGCAAGAAGTTTTTACTTTAGTTCTGCCTGCCCTCATGGGAAAAAGGCGTGAGTGTATGTATGTATTATGAAACTATTTACTTAATTATGTAAGTAATTACTTAATAAAATCTATTTACATAAGACCTTTAATTTTGTAGATTCATCTTAGTAGGTACCCAATGTTAATAAACATGATTTAACAGTAGGTTCTGAACTAATCTTGTTAATAATTTAGATATAATGTTTTATTGAGATGATTTAATTAAACTTGCCTGAATAAATACAAATCTTCAAAGGAAAATAATTACTTTTTCTTGCTACAATTTTATGAAATGTTAATTTAAGCATGAAGATTAATTCCAAAAGTAAACTAAATCAAAGAAAATTACGATAAAAATAAACTTACTGCGCATCTTTGCTGCTTTCTTCAGAAAATGCATCATCCTCGCTCTCAGAGTGGGTCCTCTTGCTTCGCTGCGTGGGCGCAGGTGGTGCTGGCGCTGGAGCCGGTGGGCCCCAGCCGTACCCCCACTGAGAACCCTGTCCCTGCAGCGGAGGACCTGACTGCTCCATGTGCCGGTGATGGTACTCCATTTCCACCAAAAAGTTTCAATCACTTAATCACAGATGTACGAAATATCACTAAATTCTTGTCCTAGTTATTAATTAATATCACTTTGTTTTCATCGGAAACTTGGTCGGTTATCTTGTGTTGTAAGACGTGTGCGCAGGTCGGCGGTCACGTGCGCGCGCGCTGGGCCACTGGCGCGGAGTGTGTGGCCGCGTGGCGCCCCGTGTCGCATCGTGTGTCGCCGCCCTAAGCGACCCACCCTATAGAAACGCTGTATTATCTAACACAAATAGGCCTTTACAAGAGATATTCGCTATTTAGAACCTTATTTTTACTTAGTAAGGCTCTAGAGCATGTTGTTTATAAGCTGGTATTTTTTCTGACAGCCACGTTTAAAAATACAGTTGTACTATGCAGTTTTGTGCATTATATATAGTTGGAATAAGGCTGTTTCAACTACGTCTATAGGTCACTTAGCGATATTAAAATTCATAAAGTTTTATTAGGACACCGTTTACACTAAAATGGACTTTATTACCGATATGTAGGATGGAAAATAGTTAGTGGTTTGTTACCCAAGGGTGTATCAAAGTGCCGCGTGGCGGGCGTGCGATGGGAAACTGAAGACAATTAGGTAACGCAATTTATTCGCTGCAATATTGGTGTGAATATATTCTCATGTAGGGGAGGCTCGGGTGGATTCAGAAGCGTGGGACGATAGTACGAGGATTAGCTAGTCAAAACTATTAGGTGCCTACTTGAGAGCGGGAGTAGGGCAATAGAACGTGTGTATCGAAAGATATGATGATTATAAACGCACTTTATAGATATATTTTTAAAGTAGCTATACAAATAATATCACAGAATGATTTGTTTTATTTGATATTTTTTCTTGATAGTTGAATAATTACAAAACGAAACTAGCAAAAAAGAAAAACACATTTATTCAGACAAGGTTCGTACAACACACAGATAAAAAATAAATAAGGAATGAACGTATAAAAACAACAAAGATCACCACTATGCTTGACTCGAATGGGTTGCCAGCTCAGCATTAGGCTGGTTGTGAATAACTGAAAACTAGAAACGTGACCCTCCTGTTGTTGAGTCATACTTAACCAATAAAAATAATCACTGGTTGAATGCAATATACCTATGGTAAGTAAGTGGTTCTGCTTACTAATTGCCTGAATACGGTCTTACTGCGATGGGTCCTTGTAGCATTGTGTTCTTCACACAGAAATAAATTTCACTGGAACAATTACAAACGAATACTTTTGGTTTTCCCTAAGAGAATCATCACAACATACCATTACGCCTATATTCCCATATAGCTTAAGCTGTACTTATGTACATTTGTAGTTCGCCTGTATGTTTAAGTCCATTGAATAGGGAACGAGTCTATTGCCATTTGCTGGACACAAATCCAAACCCCGAGATGCTACTGAGATTTTCATAGAAAAATCCAATAGCACTTTGCTCGAACTGGGAATCGAATAGATGACCTCTAGCGTAGCAGTCGCTCTTACGAACACTACACTAATGAAGCGGTTCCGTTAATCTGAACTCCATGTTACAGTTATTCAGTCAAGTAAACGAAATAATTAAGGTTATACAAGTAAGATGCTTTTTGTTGCATACAATACCTACCTATCGAGATCACGTAATCGCCGTCTAGTGATGCCTGGGCACTCCTTGGTCAAGACCAGGGGTCGCTTCAAAATTGCCGCCTCTAAGTGCTGGAATGTATTGCCGCCACCTATATACACTTATCAAGTTCTGTTTTCAAATCACGATGTTTTAAATGCTTAATCTTAAAGCAATCTGAGGCATCTGGGACTCAAGTAGTTTATGTGTACTGAATGTCTGAAATGTTTGCGAATAGGAGGGTGCATGTATTGTATAACTGCATTACCGGCTTGGACAGAATACCAGCGGTTGACATGCTCAATGCTGTTGACCACTATGCTGAGTCCAAGACCATTTTGTCTTTGTAATTTTCATTCATTATATGTAATTAATATTAGTAATAACTGTGCAAAGGATAAATAAATATTATTTCTTTTACTTTACTATACTTAATTGAAACCAAAATGACTTGCATTTTCCAAACATTGCTTAAACAGTAAAACTTTTATTACATATTGCATTCAACAGACAAATTAATTGCTCCGTGCAAATCAGCCTTTGGTTACTAAAAGTAAATGAGGCAAGTGAACATTTTCTGCCTAAAATCAGTTTGTACTTTCCAACCGTAACAAAATCAAAAGTTCGTTAACTATTACGTAATTAGCGTCAAAGGCGGTTAGTTAGCTAATTGTTTGGTAATGACCGTTTTCCGAGGAGTGTGGCTGCGTCACGGCGCGGCGTGCGCCGGTCACGGGCGACGTCACCCGACGCCGCGCGCCGCCACACGAGACCGGCGGAGGTCGGACGGCACGCGACCACCGCAATAACATGATCATGTGGACAGGTGTTAAGTACCAAATCTTAGGTAACTACCTAATTTTACTACAACCAATTAAGCAATTGTACGGTAACAGCCTGATCTCCGCCTAGTTCAAGTTTAAGTAGACGCAAGCTACCTACAAGTCTTGGGTAAACTTATGATTATAAATTGTCTCATTGCTCTAGTAGTTGTAAGCGCGACTGATACGCTAGAGGGTTCGATTCCCGATAACAGCGAACTGTGGGTATATAAGTACACCTTTGCCTAACCCTTTAAGGAAAATATGCGTAATTTACGGTAGGTTTAATGGTTTGTAATGATTTTAAAATTTTATAACGATTACCCGCGGCATTGTCAGTTTTTTAGTTATATTAACATGGAGCAGGTATGAAACTACAACTGATAGGTACACTATCTTGTTAAATCATTGCTCCATCTTGAGACAAAATATAGGAGAAAAGAGGATTAAAATAATCCTTTCTGCACGCATAAATAACATTACAAGGATTATTTGAGGGCCAGTGATTTGAAGCATTCCTCCGGAAAATCGTCTACGGCTCACACAGGGGCCGCCATTGGAGACGCCATGTTTTATCTTATCATTTTTTTATAATAATTTGAACAAGGCGCGGGTGTCGCATATCCAGATCAGATTCAATGTCAGTCAACAAGATCTCTATTGTAGAACTAATCCGTTTACGGATCATGTAAAAAAGGTTCTTTGTACAACATTCTGTTGTCACCGCCGTATTTTTTGGACTCTCAGTAACGCTTTGAGCTGTGAAATCAAAGGTTTGAGGTGCTAGATATTGTAAATCGATATCTAAAAATAAAATGGACGTGTGACCGCGTCGGTGATAGTAAATATTATATTGTCGTGTGGTCTACACTAAAAATAGCGCAAAGAAAATATTTTATGGTTGTCTTTCACTTGTTGACGGAATGTGTCAGATTTGAGGCTGCCAGAGAGGAGTTATTTAAGGAGCTTAATTTAAATCTGTATGATGTGGGTAGGTTTCATAAATTTTTATGTACACCTAATTCAGTAGCGGCCGTTAAGTTATTTAAGTTTGCTAAGTTACGCTTTAGTTGATAAAATTAGCTATAAGGTACGATGGGACTGGCATGTACTTATGTATAAAAGTCCCTAATAATAAATAAAGAGAAAAAAAAAACTCTCTCTGTTGCTTTTTACGCCTAAACAGCTGAACTGATGATTAAATTTGGTAGAGATAGATTGGAGTTTGGAGAATAACAGGCTACAATGGATGCCCATTACATTGTCACAATAAACGCCATTTTGCCAGGGCCGTCTTAAGCTATGCCGAGGCCCTAGGGCACACAAGAACTTGGGGCCCTGTTGGAAAGTAAAAAAAAGTGAATGACGAACAATATTCTGCTGAACTTATTAATTGGTACAAATCAAATATTACGTTATCAAAAAGATAAGTATGTTGCTAGTTTGAATTGATCACGATTACGACAGTGATCTCTTTCGGGATTTCTCTGAAGCTGCAAAAAATCTTTAATTCCAAGAGCAAGAGAACTCCAAAGGCGTGGCATGAGAGTGATGGTGCTGTTTTTTAAGACGGGAGATAAAGCTATTCTTAAAAATTACAGACCTATTTCTCTTCAAAGCCACGTCTAAAGTTGTTCTGTAAAGTCACCAGGAATCGTATCGCTAGGAGACTATACGAGTTTCAGCCTCCCGAACAGATCGGGTTTCGCTCAGGGTAGGGCACCATAGACCACATCTACACAGTGAGGCAGATTATACAGAAGTCCGACGAGATTAATCGGCCCTGTGCCTAGCGTGTGTGGACTATGAGTTCCGGAATCCCAACAGTGATGTCAAGTGGACTATCGTTATATCGAAGTGCTGAAATCTCTTTACGAATCTCCAAGTACAGGACCAACAGTCTAAACTTATCCAATTGCGCAGAAGCTTGAGACAGGGACTTGTCATATCTCGAAATAGTTCTCGACCGCAGTGGAATTGTTGAAATTTCATTTTTTGGTAAAATTTCATCAGCGTACCCGGATTAGGAGATTTTCCAAAAGAAAATTTTCCAAGCTTGTAATTATTAAGTCACAGTAGCCAGAAGTAGAGGTTTCAGCATTTAATGTTTAAATAATTTTATTATTAAAATGTTCACTATTTAGAAAATAATAAGAGAAATTGTTCTAATTTCCGCTTAAAATTTGCTGTTACTACTTATCTTCATTACTTATCCTGTTATCAATTTGACCAAAAATATTTTTTAGCTGTAATTATTTAAATTAAATACATAGATTATGCCAAAAATAAAAAAACCAACAGGGTATAAGTACGGCTTGATCGTATCTGCATCACAAAGGTTTTCCGGTAGAAAATGCTCAGACCACCTTCGTACACTTTTTTGTTGATAACGAATAAATAAATATGGTCTTTTGGGGGCCCCCGTAACGATGGGGGCCCTGGGCACAGGCCCCGCTTGCCCTTATGGTAAAGACGGTACTGCTTATGTACTCCTCATGTACTCCTCATGTTCTCCTCATGTACTCCTCATGTTCTCATGTACTCCTCATGTACTCTTCATGTACTCTTCATGTACTCCTTATGTACTCCTTATGTACTCCTTATGTACTCCTTATGTACTCCTTATGTACTCCTCATGTACTCCTTATGTACTCCTTATGTACTCCTTATGTACTCCTTATGTACTCCTTATGTACTCCTTATGTACTCCTTATGTACTCCTTATGTACTCCTTATGTACTCCTTATGTACTCCTTATGTACTCCTTATGTACTCCTCATGTACTCCTCATGTTCTCATGTACTCCTCATGTACTCTTCATGTACTCTTCATGTACTCCTTATGTACTCCTTATGTACTCCTTATGTACTCCTTATGTACTCCTTATGTACTCCTTATGTACTCCTCATGTACTCCTTATGTACTCCTTATGTACTCCTTATGTACTCCTTATGTACTCCTTATGTACTCCTTATGTACTCCTTATGTACTCCTTATGTACTCCTTATGTACTCCTTATGTACTCCTTATGTACTCCTTATGTACTCCTTATGTACTCCTTATGTACTCCTTATGTACTCCTTATGTACTCCTTATGTACTCCTTATGTACTCCTTATGTACTCCTTATGTACTCCTTATGTACTCCTTATGTACTCCTTATGTACTCCTTATGTACTCCTTATGTACTCCTTATGTACTCCTTATGTACTCCTTATGTACTCCTTATGTACTCCTTATGTACTCCTTATGTACTCCTTATGTACTCCTTATGTACTCCTTATGTACTCCTTATGTACTCCTTATGTACTCCTTATGTACTCCTTATGTACTCCTTATGTACTCCTTATGTACTCCTTATGTACTCCTTATGTACTCCTTATGTACTCCTTATGTACTCCTTATGTACTCCTTATGTACTCCTTATGTACTCCTTATGTACTCCTTATGTACTCCTTATGTACTCCTTATGTACTCCTCATGTTCTCATGTACTCCTCATGTACTCCTTATGTACTCCTTGTGTACTCCTCATGTACTCCTCATGTACTCCTTATGTACTCCTTATGTACTCCTTATGTACTCCTTATGTACTCCTTATGTACTTATTATGTACTTATTATGTACTTATTATGTACTCCTTATGTACTCCTTATGTACTCCTTATGTACTCCTTATGTACTCCTTATGTACTCCTTATGTACTCCTTATGTACTCCTTATGTACTCCTTATGTACTCCTTATGTACTCCTTATGTACTCCTTATGTACTCCTTATGTACTCCTTATGTACTCCTTATGTACTCCTTATGTACTCCTTATGTACTCCTTATGTACTCCTTATGTACTCCTTATGTACTCCTTATGTACTCCTTATGTACTCCTTATGTACTCCTTATGTACTCCTTATGTACTCCTTATGTACTCCTTATGTACTCCTTATGTACTCCTTATGTACTCCTTATGTACTCCTTATGTACTCCTTATGTACTCCTTATGTACTCCTCATGTTCTCATGTACTCCTCATGTACTCCTTATGTACTCCTTGTGTACTCCTCATGTACTCCTCATGTACTCCTCATGTACTCCTTATGTACTCCTTATGTACTCCTTATGTACTCCTTATGTACTCCTTATGTACTTATTATGTACTTATTATGTACTCCTTATGTACTCCTTATGTACTCCTTATGTACTCCTTATGTACTCCTTATGTACTCCTTATGTACTCCTTATGTACTCCTTATGTACTCCTTATGTACTCCTTATGTACTCCTTATGTACTCCTTATGTACTCCTTATGTACTCCTTATGTACTCCTTATGTACTCCTTATGTACTCCTTATGTACTCCTTATGTACTCCTTATGTACTCCTTATGTACTCCTTATGTACTCCTTATGTACTCCTTATGTACTCCTTATGTACTCCTTATGTACTCCTTATGTACTCCTTATGTACTCCTTATGTACTCCTTATGTACTCCTTATGTACTCCTTATGTACTCCTTATGTACTCCTTATGTACTCCTTATGTACTCCTTATGTACTCCTTATGTACTCCTCATGTTCTCCTCATGTACTCCTCATGTTCTCATGTACTCCTCATGTACTCTTCATGTTCTCATGTACTCCTCATGTACTCCTTATGTACTCCTTATGTACTCCTCATGTACTCCTTATGTACTCCTTATGTACTCCTTATGTACTCCTTATGTACTCCTTATGTACTTATTATGTACTTATTATGTACTCCTTATGTACTCCTTATGTACTCCTTATGTACTCCTTATGTACTCCTTATGTACTCCTTATGTACTCCTTATGTACTCCTTATGTACTCCTTATGTACTCCTTATGTACTCCTTATGTACTCCTTATGTACTCCTTATGTACTCCTTATGTACTCCTTATGTACTCCTTATGTACTCCTTATGTACTCCTTATGTACTCCTTATGTACTCTTCATGTACTCTTCATGTTCTCATGTACTCCTTATGTACTCCTTATGTACTTGACGGCGCCACTGTTAATGATTGTAAACAGCACGTGCAGCGGGCATGACGTCATCACTCGCCCCACTACTAGTAACTATAAAAGGCGGCGCACGCCGGACCTAAGTGCAGTTGGTGGACGACGGTTGCCCGGTGCACTTGCTGTGCCACGGTCGTGATTATTGTTGTGTTGATATTTGATATTGTAGTGAATAAAAATTAATAATAAAATAAAGTAAATTGTTATTATAAATAAATCAATTTGATTCAGAGAAGTGTTGTGTCTTTTTTAAAAAAATAACAATGTCGGCACAAGATCCTATATCAGAAGTGGCGGATCCAGTTCCACCTCAATTTTCAAGTACTGTCAACAACCTGACAGAACAAATGTCAAACAGCTCAGACTACGATGATGAAATTAGTCAATTTTGACCCCGATGAACCAGAATCAGATATCGTCAATTGGTGTACACTAAGTGAGCTTATAATCGAGAAGAAGAACCTAGAAGGAGTTGATTTGATTTTGGCACTCACACATTCTCTCAAAGGACGTGCAGCAATGTGTCTTACTAAAATACAGCCCGATAAGATATCATGGCCTGTGATCAAAGAGACCCTGATATCCAGATTCGCAAAACCAATGACTATGCAGGATCACTTTGACCAAATCATTAAATTCCATATTGATAACAAGGAAAGCCCAGCTGAAGCGGGTATGCGACTATGGCAACTAATAGAGAAGATACCAGATGCAAATATGCCAGAAAAAGTGATTACTGGATTTTCTATATCCATATTATCGCAGTGTGATGACAAAATTCGTCGCGAATTGAATGCTGCAGTAATCAATGACAAAAATCAACTGTTTCGCACACTGCGAAGCTTTACGTTGAAACGGAGGAATGAGGATCCAGTATCGACGGACCACGATGCGAAGCGATTCCGAATCACTTCGTTTCGTGGGAGCTGCCATTTCTGCGGAAAGACTGGTCATCGTGGTCACGACTGTCGTGATAAAAATAGACTAATATCGAAAAATTCTACGATTTCAGCTAAATGTGAACAAACACGACCGACTCTACCAAATTCGCGCTCTGCAGTCAGTTGCTACGTTTGCGGTGACCCTGGCCACGTGGTTTCCGGCTGCCCCATGCGATACAAAAAGAAAGAAGACGCTGCCTCGGGCGCCACCACGAGTTCCAGCAAGCAGGTCAACGTGTGTGCCAGAACTTCTCACGGTATATTACAGATAAGTGGTATTAAGCTTCCTTTTATATTTGACTCCGGGTCTGAATGTAGTCTTATCAAACAGAGTTATTGTGATTCTTTAAATGGCGAACGATTTCATGAACAAGTGTCGTTAAAAGGGTTAGGTAGTAACAGCGTGATTTCATCAATGCAGATCAAGTGTCTAACCTCATTTCAGGGTGCTTCCTTTGAGGTCATGTATCACGTGTTGCCTGATGAGAATATTAGCGAGGATGTGCTATTAGGTCGTGACATTTTAGATATGGGTATAACAGTAAAACTTACCGGTGATAAAATAACGTTCGTTAAAATTAAAAAATCGAATTGCTGTATGATTTCGGAACCTTTTGACGAGACTAAAATTAATACAGATCTCGAAGGAACAGATAGAAAACAGTTAATCAAAATACTGAAAAAATATTCCAAAAGTTTCATTCAAAAGTTACCAACCACTCGTATTAAAACAGGCGAACTAAAAATCGAGCTGATTGATTCTACCAAAACTGTTCAGAGAAGGCCTTATAGACTATCCCCGACCGAGTTAAGCGTAGTTAATAATAAAATCCAGGAAATGTTAGAGGCAAATATAATTAAGGAAAGTTCTTCTCCGTATGCAAGCCCCATTCTTCTAGTCAAGAAGAAAGATGGTAGTGAGCGTTTGTGTGTGGATTACAGGGAGCTTAACAGTAACACACGTCCCGATAGTTACCCTCTTCCGCTAATTAATGACCAAATAGATAAATTACATGGAGCTCGTTTTTTCTGTAGCATTGACATGGCTTCAGGATTTCATCAAATTAGAGTCCATAAAGACTCCGTGGAAAAAACCGCTTTTGTAACACCAACAGGACAATATGAGTTCTTGACCATGCCATTTGGGCTAAAAAATGCTCCACAAGTATTTCAAAGAGCAATCAATGCCGCGCTGAAACCGCTTAGTGATGAAAAGATTCTGGTCTATATGGATGATGTTCTCTCTGCGTCTGAAACGATAGACGAGGGGTTTTCTCGGCTGGACAAATTGTTAGAAACCTTGTCTAATGCTGGATTTTCATTTAACTTTAAAAAGTGCTCATTCATGAAAAAGGAAGTTGAATACTTAGGCTACATTATTTCATCAGGAGAACTTAAACCAAATCCACGCAAAATTCAAGCGCTAAAAAATGCTCCCAAACCCACCAACGTTAAGCAGGTTAGGCAATTAATCGGATTAGCAACATATTTTCGGCAATTCATTCCAAATTTCTCAAATCTACTTAAACCACTTTACCCACTGACGTCAGGGAAAGGGCCCATTATCTGGACTACTGAACATAACAAGGTTCACAATGAAATAGTTAAATACCTAGTTACGGAGCCAGTGCTAAAAATCTTTAATCCATCATTGCCTATAGAATTGCATACCGATGCAAGTAGTGACGGTTACGGGGCCGTGTTAATCCAAAAATATCATGGTCTTCCCCATGTAGTCGCCTATTTTAGTCACAAGACAACCGATGCAGAAACCCGCTATCACTCCTACGAATTAGAGACACTAGCTGTTGTTAAGGCTGTTGAACATTTTCGTCACTACCTATACGGTCGAAAATTTACTGTCTTTACTGATTGCAATGCTCTAAAAGCTTCACATTGCAAAAAAGACTTGACCCCTAGAGTGCACAGGTGGTGGGCAATTTTGCAGTCTTACGATTTTGACATCGTCTATAAGGAAGGTAAAAATATGGCCCACGCAGATTTTCTGTCCCGTAACTCCCCCCCAGAGACTCGAGACCTCAAAGACGCATCCCAAAAACCCTCTAATCTAAAAATAGTTAATTTCTCAGAGCTTGAAAGAGGATGGTTAACTGTAGAGCAGCAACGTGATACTGAAATTTCAAACATGTTTTATAAAATACAGTCCAATGTGTTACCCCCTGAAATATCACGCACCTATGATATCAGGCAAGGTATATTATATCGTAAAATAGAACGCTCTAAAACTACCAAATGGTTACCAATCTTACCTCATTCTTTGATCTGGTCTCTCATAAGTCACGTGCATACTGAAATAAAACATCTAGGATTTGAAAAGACCCTTGACAAATTGTATGAGCTTTATTGGTTCCAAAACATGTCCCGATACGTAAAGAAATTTGTGGATTCTTGCGTGATATGCAAATCTTTAAAGGGTCCATCCGGTGCTCAGCAGGTCCGTTTGCATCCTATTCCAAAGTTAGCGATCCCATGGCATACACTACACCTGGATCTTACGGGCAAGTTGAGTGGCAAAAGCGATCGCAAGGAATACTGTTCTGTCTTGATAGATGCCTTTACAAAATTCGTTTTGTTGAAACACACAGTGACATTAAACTCTGCTGAAGCCATAAAAGCAGTTAAAGACTCTGTGCATTTGTTTGGCGCACCAAAAAGGATAATTGCCGACCGCGGACGTTCATATGATAATTCGGATTTCAGAGAATTCTGTAAAGAGAACAATGTTGAGTTGCACCTTATCGCTACAGGCGCCAGTAGGGCTAACGGTCAGGTAGAGCGCGTGATGCGCACTTTGAAAGGCTTACTTACAATAGCTGAATGCAGCTCTGATCGGTCATGGCAGGAACAGCTAGGCGACATACAACTAGCTCTCAACAGTACCCGATGTAGAGTAACAGGATTTACTCCAATTGAATTGATGTTCGGCATTCAGGGTAACTCATTAGAAATTGCTAGAATATCTTCAAATTCTGATGACCCAAATAGACTAGATCTTGAAGAAGCACGATCAAATGCGTCCGATAATATTAAAAAAATAGCACAATCTGATGTTCTGCGTTTTAATCGAGGCAAGGCAAAGGTAAAACCTTTTTCCGTAGGTGACTTCGTATTTGTCAAAAGTGAAGAGCGACATCAAACCAAATTAGATCCAAAATATAAAGGCCCCTTCAAAGTTACTAAAGTTCTGGATAACGATAGGTACGAGTTGAGACACATAAACGGTTCCAATAGGGTATACAAATACGCCCACGAATATTTACGCGAGGTACCTCGTGGTCCATCAGGACTGTTACAGGTTTCTGAAGATGATGACGAAACATCCAAAGATGACGTGACGGCGTGCGATAACGACAGCAACCTTGTTCATGAAATTGATCGTGTTATTGATAATAATAATGAGCCTGTACCATTAAGTAGCGATACTGTGTCTGTCAATAGCAATGATGTAGAGAATTCCGGAAGGTCTCGCACTAACTCTGAAGACAGTTCATTGTCAGATTCACGAAATACTAATATTGTAACTTTTGCTGAAGTATATAGAGATCAATAAATGAGTGAAAGATTTTACACTAGTAATTGGAGTATTAAACTGGATCAATGACTGTGCTAAAGGGATTTATATCCGGTCTAGCATTATAAGCTAAAGGGATTTAAATCCGGTCTAGCACCACCAGCTAAAGGGATGTTCATCCGGTCTAGCATTATAAGCTAAAGGGATTTTGATCTGGTCTAGCGACATGCGCTACAGGGATCTTTATCCGGTCTAGCACAATCCGGTCCAGTATTTTAACTGAAGGGATATCATGACTGAAGGGTCTAATGACTGGTCCAGTCTATTCTGAAGGGTTAAGGCAAACCGGACCAGATTGTAAATTATTGTGAATGTTACGTTCAAACTCAATGTATAACGTGTCAGGATGAGCGAACCATGTTTCTTTCCAGATTATGAATGAACAGACGCACACGAGGACGTGTGCATGTCAGTATGGCCGTGACGGCGCCACTGTTAATGATTGTAAACAGCACGTGCAGCGGGCATGACGTCATCACTCGCCCCACTACTAGTAACTATAAAAGGCGGCGCACGCCGGACCTAAGTGCAGTTGGTGGACGACGGTTGCCCGGTGCACTTGCTGTGCCACGGTCGTGATTATTGTTGTGTTGATATTTGATATTGTAGTGAATAAAAATTAATAATAAAATAAAGTAAATTGTTATTATAAATAAATCAATTTGATTCAGAGAAGTGTTGTGTCTTTTTTAAAAAAATAACAATGTCGGCACAAGATCCTATATACTCCTTATGTACTCCTCATGTTCTCCTCATGTACTCCTCATGTTCTCATGTACTCCTCATGTACTCTTCATGTTCTCATGTACTCCTCATGTACTCCTTATGTACTCCTTATGTACTCCTTATGTACTCCTTATGTACTCCTTATGTACTCCTTATGTACTCCTTATGTACTCCTTATGTACTCCTTATGTACTCCTTATGTACTCCTTATGTACTCCTTATGTACTCCTTATGTACTCCTTATATACTCCTTATGTACTCCTTATGTACTCCTTATGTACTCCTTATGTACTCCTTATGTACTCCTTATGTACTCCTTATGTACTCCTTATGTACTCCTTATGTACTCCTTATGTACTCCTTATGTACTCCTTATGTACTCCTTATGTACTCCTTATGTACTCTTTATGTACTCCTTATGTACTCCTTATGTACTCCTTATGTACTCCTTATGTACTCCTTATGTACTCCTTATGTACTCCTTATGTACTCCTTATGTACTCCTTATGTACTCCTTATGTACTCCTTATGTACTCCTCATGTTCTCCTCATGTACTCCTCATGTTCTCATGTACTCCTCATGTTCTCATGTACTCCTCATGTACTCTTCATGTACTCTTCATGTTCTCATGTACTCCTTATGTACTCCTTATGTACTCCTTATGTACTCCTTATGTACTCCTCATGTTCTCCTCATGTACTCCTCATGTTCTCATGTACTCCTCATGTACTCTTCATGTTCTCATGTACTCCTCATGTACTCCTTACGTACTCCTTATGTACTCCTTATGTACTCCTTATATACTCCTTATGTACTCCTTATGTACTCCTTATGTACTCCTTATGTTCTCATGTACTCCTCATGTACTCTTCATGTTCTCATGTACTCCTCATGTACTCCTTATGTACTCCTTATGTACTCCTTATGTACTCCTTATGAACTCCTTATATACTCCTTATGTACTCCTTATGTACTCCTTATGTACTCCTTATGTACTCCTTATGTACTCCTTATGTACTCCTTATGTACTCCTTATGTACTCCTTATGTACTCCTTATGTACTCCTTATGTACTCCTTATGTACTCCTTATGTACTCCTTATGTACTCCTTATGTACTCCTTATGTACTCCTTATGTACTCCTTATGTACTCCTTATGTACTCCTTATGTACTCCTTATGTACTCCTTATGTACTCCTTATGTACTCCTTATGTACTCCTTATGTACTCCTTATGTACTCCTTATGTATTCCTTATGTACTCCTTATGTACTCCTTATGTACTCCTTATGTACTCCTTATGTACTCCTTATGTACTCCTTATGTACTCCTTATGTACTCCTTATGTACTCCTTATGTACTCCTTATGTACTCCTTATGT
This sequence comes from Acronicta alni, assembly GCA_964056405.1. Classification (NCBI taxonomy): domain Eukaryota; kingdom Metazoa; phylum Arthropoda; class Insecta; order Lepidoptera; family Noctuidae; genus Acronicta; species Acronicta alni. Next base: position 759,549 of record OZ043914.1, read on the forward strand.
ACTCCTTATGTACCTACTCCTTATGTACTCCTTATGTACTCCTAATGTACTCCTTATGTACTCCTCATGTACTCCTTATGTACTCCTTATGTACTCCTTATGTACTCCTTATGTACTCCTTATGTACTCCTTATATACTCCTTATGTACTCCTTATGTACTCCTTATGTACTCCTTATATACTCCTTATGTACTCCTTATGTACTCCTTATATACTCCTTATGTACTCCTTATGTACTCCTTATGTACTCCTTATGTACTCATTATGTACTCCTTATGTACTTATTATGTACTTATTATGTACTCCTTATGTACTCCTTATGTACTCCTTATATACTCCTTATGTACTCCTTATGTACTCCTTATGTACTCCTTATGTACTCATTATGTACTCCTTATGTACTCCTTATGTACTCCTTATGTACTCATTATGTACTCCTTATGTACTCCTTATGTACTCCTTATGTACTCCTTATGTACTCCTTATGTACTTATTATGTACTTATTATGTACTCCTTACGTACTCCTTATGTACTCCTTATGTACTCCTTATGTACTCCTTATGTACTCCTTATGTACTCCTCATGTACTCCTCATGTACTCCTTATGTACTCCTTATGTACTCCTTATGTACTCCTTATGTACTCCTTATGTACTCCTTATGTACTCCTTATGTACTCCTTATGTACTCCTTATGTACTCCTTATGTACTCCTTATGTACTCCTTATGTACTCCTTATGTACTCCTTATGTACTCCTTATGTACACCTTATGTACTCCTTATGTACGCCTTATGTACTCCTTATGTACTCCTTATGTACGCCTTATGTACTCCTTTTGTACTCCTTATGTACTTATTATGTACTCCTTATGTACTCCTTATGTACTCCTTATGTACTCCTTATGTACTCCTTATATACTCCTTATGTACTCCTTATGTACTCCTTATGTACTCCTTATGTACTCATTATGTACTCCTTATGTACTCCTTATGTACTCCTTATGTACTCCTTATGTACTCCTTATGTACTTATTATGTACTCCTTATGTACTCCTTATGTACTCCTTATGTACACCTTATGTACTCCTTATGTACGCCTTATGTACTCCTTATGTACTCCTTATGTACGCCTTATGTACTCCTTTTGTACTCCTTATGTACTTATTATGTACTCCTTATGTACTCCTTATGTACTCCTTATGTACTCCTTATGTACTCCTTATGTACTCCTTATGTACTCCTTATGTACGCCTTATGTACTCCTTATGTACGCCTTATGTACGCCTTATGTACTCCTTTTGCACTCCTTATGTACTTATTATGTACTCCTTATGTACTCCTTATGTACTCCTTATGTACTCCTTATGTACTCCTTATGTACTCCTTATGTACTCCTTATGTACTCCTTATGTACTCCTTATGTACTCCTTATGTACTCCTTATGTACTCCTTATGTACTCCTTATGTACTCCTTATGTACTCCTTATGTACTCCTTATGTACTCCTTATGTACTCCTTATGTACTCCTTATGTACTCCTTATGTACTCCTTATGTACTCCTTATGTACTCCTTATGTACTCCTTATGTACTCCTTATGTACTCCTTATGTACTCCTTATGTACTCCTTATGTACTCCTTATGTACTCCTTATGTACTCCTTATGTACTCCTTATGTACTCCTTATGTACTCCTTATGTACTCCTTATGTACTCCTTATGTACTCCTTATGTACTCCTTATGTACTCCTTATGTACTCCTTATGTACTCCTTATGTACTCCTTATGTACTACTTATGTACTCCTTATGTACTCCTTATGTACTCCTTATGTACTCCTTATGTACTCCTTATGTACTCTTATGTACTCCTTATGTACTCATTATGTACTCCTTATGTACTCCTTATGTACTCCTTATGTACTCCTTATGTACTCCTTATGTACTCCTTATGTACTCCTTATATACTCCTTATGTACTCCTTATGTACTCCTTATGTACTCCTTATGTACTCCTTATGTACTCCTTATGTACTCCTTATGTACTCCTTATGTACTCCTTATGTACTCCTTATGTACTCCTTATGTACTCCTTATGTACTCCTTATGTACTCCTTATGTACTCCTTATGTACTCCTTATGTACTCCTTATGTACTCCTTATGTACTCCTTTTGTACTCCTTATGTACTCCCCTTTTGTACTCCTTATGTACTCCTTATGTACTCCTTATGTACTCCTTATGTACTCCTTATGTACTCCTTATGTACTCCTTATGTACTCCTTATGTACTCCTTATGTACTCCTTATGTTACTCCTTATGTACTCCTTATGTACTCCTTATGTACTCCTTATGTACTCCTTATGTACTCCTTATGTACTCCTTATGTACTCCTTATGTACTCCTTATGTACTCCTTATGTACTCCTTATGTACTCCTTATGTACTCCTTATGTACTCCTTATGTACTCCTTATGTACCCTTATGTACTCCTTATGTACTCCTTATGTACGCCTTATGTACTCCTTATGTACTCCTTATGTACTCCTTATGTACCTCCCTTTATGTACTCCTTATGTACTCCTTATGTACTCCTTATGTACTCCTTATGTACTCCTTATGTACTCACTCCTTATGTACTCCTTATGTACTCCTTATGTACTCCTTATGTACTCCTTATGTACTCCTTACGTACTCCTTATGTACTCCTTATGTACTCCTTATGTACTCCTTATGTACTCCTTATGTACTCCTTATGTACTCCTTATGTACTCCTTATGTACTCCTTATGTACTCCTTATGTACTCCTTATGTACTCCTTATGTACTCCTTATGTACTCCTTATGTACTCCTTATGTACTCCTTATGTACTCCTTATGTACTCCTTATGTACTCCTTATGTACTTATTATGTACTGTTGCTTTTTACGCCTAAACAGCTGAACTAATTACTCATGATTAAATTTGGTAGAGATATATTGGAGTTTGGAGAATAACAGGTACAGTGGATGCTCATTACATTGTCACAATAAACGCTATTTTGCCAGGGCCGTCTTAAGCTATCGATAAGCCTGGGGCACACAAGAATTTGGGGCCCTGTTGGAAAGTAAAAAAAAGTGAATGACGAAAAATATTCTGCTGATCTTATTAATTGGTTGAAATCAAATATTACGTTATCAAAAAGATAAGTATGTTGGTAGTTTGATTTGATCACGATTACGACAGTGATCTCTTTCGGGATTTTTCTGAAGCTGCAAAAAATCTTTAATTCCAAGAGCAAGAGAACTCCAAAGGCGTGAGAGTGATGGTGCTGTTTTTTAAGACGGGAGATAAAGCGATTCTTAAAAATTACAGACCCATTTCTCTTCAAAGCCACGTCTAAAGTTGTTCTGTAAAGTCACCAGGAATCGTATCGCTAGGAGACTTGACGACTTGACTCCTTATGTACTCCTTATGTACTCCTTATGTACTCCTTATGTACTCCTTATGTACTCCTTATGTACTCCTTATGTACTCCTTTTGTACTCCTTATGTACTTTTTATGTAATCCTTATGTACTCCTTATGTACTCCTTATGTACTCATTATATACTCCTTATGTACTCCTTATGTACTCCTTATGTACTCCTTATGTACTCCTTATGTACTTCTTATGCACTCCCTATGTACTCCTTATGTACTCCTTATGTGCTCCTTATGTACTCCTTATGTACTTATTATGTACTCCTTATGAACTCCTTGTGTGCTCCTTATGTACTCATTATGCCCTTATAAATAAATAATATAAATAAATATTTTTGGGACATTTATACACAGCACCATCTAGTCCCAAACTAAGCAGAGCTTGTACTATGGGTACTAGACAATGGATTTAATACCTAGATACTTTTTTTTGTAAATATATACTTATAATACATAAGAAACACCCAGAAAAACACAAATAGTCATGTTTTACCCACACAAATATTTGTGTCCTGTGGGAATCGAACCCACGACCCCATGATCAGCAGTCCGGTACTCGAAATACTAGACCACAGACGTCGTGAAATCTAATTACGTACTCCTTTTGTACTCCTTATGTACTTTTTATGTAATCCTTATGTACTCCTTATGTACTCATTATATACTCCTTATGTACTCCTTATGTACTCCTTATGTACTCCTTATGTACTCCTTATGTACTCCTTATGTACTCCTTATGTACTCCTTATGTACTCCTTATGTACTCCTTATGTACTCCTTATGTACTCCTTATGTACTTTATATGTAATCCTTATGTACTCCTTATGTACTCATTATGTACTCCTTATGTAATCCTTATGAACTCCTTGTGTGCTCCTTATGTACTCATTATGTACTCCTTATAAATAAATAATATAAATAAATATTTTTGAGACATTTTTACACAGCACCATCTAGTCCCAAACTAAGCAGAGCTTGTACTATGGGTACTAGACAATGGATTTAATACTTAGATACTTTTTTTTGTAAATATATACTTATAATACATAAGAAACACCCAGACAAACACAAATAGTCATGTTTTACCCACACAAATATTTGTGTCCTGTGGGAATCGAACCCACGACCCCATGATCAGCAGTCCGGTTCTCGAACCACTAGACCACAGACGTCGTCAAATCTAATTATGTACTCCTTATGTACTCCTTTTGTACTAAGGAGTACATAAAAGTACATAAGGATGTACTTTTTATGTAATCCTTATGTACTCCTTATGTACTCATTATATACTCCTTATGTACTCCTTATGTACTTTATATGTAATCCTTATGTACTCCTTATGTACTCATTATGTACTCCTTATGTACTCCTTATGAACTCCTTGTGTGCTCCTTATGTACTCATTATGTACTCCTTATAAATAAATAATATAAATAAATATTTTTGAGACATTTTTACACAGCACCATCTAGTCCCAAACTAAGCAGAGCTTGTACTATGGGTACTAGACAATGGATTTAATACTTAGATACTTTTTTTTTGTAAATATATACTTATAATACATAAGAAACACCCAGACAAACAAATAGTCATGTTTTACCCACACAAATATTTGTGTCCTGTGGGAATAGAACCCACGACCCCATGATCAGCAGTCCGGTACTCGAACCACTAGACCACAGACGTCGTCAAATCTAATTATGTACTCCTTATGTGCTCCTTTTGTACTAAGGAGTACATAAAAGTACATAAGGATGTACTTTTTATGTAATCCTTATGTACTCCTTATGTACTCATTATATACTCCTTATGTACTCCTTATGTACTTTATATGTAATCCTTATGTACTCCTTATGTACTCATTATGTACTCCTTATGTACTCCTTATGAACTCCTTGTGTGCTCCTTATGTACTCATTATGTACTCCTTATAAATAAATAATATAAATAAATATTTTTGAGACATTTTTACACAGCACCATCTAGTCCCAAACTAAGCAGAGCTTGTACTATGGGTACTAGACAATGGAGTTAATACTTAGATACTTTTTTTGTAAATATATACTTATAATACATAAGAAACACCCAGACAAACACAAATAGTCATGTTTTACCCACACAAATATTTGTGTCCTGTGGGAATCGAACCCACGACCCCATGATCAGCAGTCCGGTACTCGAACCACTAGACCACAGACGTCGTCAAATCTAATTATGTACTCCTTATGTACTCCTTTTGTACTCCTTATGTACTTTTTATGTTATCCTTATGTACTCCTTATGTACTCCTTATGTACTCCTTATGTACTCCTTATGTACTCCTTATGTACTCCTTATGTACTCCTTATGTACTCCTTATGTACTCCTTATGTACTCCTTATGTACTCCTTATGTACTCCTTATGTACTCCTTATGTACGCCTTATGTACTCCTTATGTACTCCTTATGTACTCCTTATGTACTCCTTATGTACTCCTTATGTACTCCTTATGTACCTACTCCTTATGTACTCCTTATGTACTCCTTATGTACTCCTTATGTACTCCTTATGTACTCCTTATGTACTCCTTATGTACTCCTTATGTACTCCTTATGTACTCCTTATGTACTCCTTATGTACTCCTTATGTACTCCTTTTGTACTCCTTATGTACTCCTTTTGTACTCCTTATGTACTTATTATGTACTCCTTATGTACTCCTTATGTACTCCTTATGTACTCCTTATGTACTCCTTATGTACTCCTTATGTACTCCTTATGTACTCCTTATGTACTCCTTATGTACTCCTTATGTACTCCTTATGTACTCCTTATGTACTCCTTAATAATCCTTATGTACTCCTTATGTACTCCTTATGTACTCCTTATGTACTCCTTATGTACTTATTATGTACTGTTGCTTTTTACGCCTAAACAGCTGAACTAATTACTCATGATTAAATTTGGTAGAGATATATTGGAGTTTGGAGAATAACAGGTACAGTGGATGCTCATTACATTGTCACAATAAACGCTATTTTGCCAGGGCCGTCTTAAGCTATCGATAAGCCTGGGGCACACAAGAATTTGGGGCCCTGTTGGAAAGTAAAAAAAAGTGAATGACGAAAAATATTCTGCTGATCTTATTAATTGGTTGAAATCAAATATTACGTTATCAAAAAGATAAGTATGTTGGTAGTTTGATTTGATCACGATTACGACAGTGATCTCTTTCGGGATTTTTCTGAAGCTGCAAAAAATCTTTAATTCCAAGAGCAAGAGAACTCCAAAGGCGTGAGAGTGATGGTGCTGTTTTTTAAGACGGGAGATAAAGCGATTCTTAAAAATTACAGACCCATTTCTCTTCAAAGCCACGTCTAAAGTTGTTCTGTAAAGTCACCAGGAATCGTATCGCTAGGAGACTTGACGACTTGACTCCTTATGTACTCCTTATGTACTCCTTATGTACTCCTTATGTACTCCTTATGTACTCCTTATGTACTCCTTATGTACTCCTTATTTACTCCTTTTGTACTCCTTATGTACTTTTTATGTAATCCTTATGTACTCCTTATGTACTCATTATATACTCCTTATGTACTCCTTATGTACTCCTTATGTACTCCTTATGTACTCCTTATGTACTCCTTATGTACTCCTTATGTACTTCTTATGTACTCCCTATGTACTCCTTATGTACTCCTTATGTGCTCCTTATGTACTCCTTATGTACTTATTATGTACTCCTTATGAACTCCTTGTGTGCTCCTTATGTACTCATTATGCCCTTATAAATAAATAATATAAATAAATATTTTTGGGACATTTATACACAGCACCATCTAGTCCCAAACTAAGCAGAGCTTGTACTATGGGTACTAGACAATGGATTTAATACCTAGATACTTTTTTTTGTAAATATATACTTATAATACATAAGAAACACCCAGAAAAACACAAATAGTCATGTTTTACCCACACAAATATTTGTGTCCTGTGGGAATCGAACCCACGACCCCATGATCAGCAGTCCGGTACTCGAAATACTAGACCACAGACGTCGTGAAATCTAATTACGTACTCCTTTTGTACTCCTTATGTACTTTTTATGTAATCCTTATGTACTCCTTATGTACTCATTATATACTCCTTATGTACTCCTTATGTACTCCTTATGTACTCCTTATGTACTCCTTATGTACTCCTTATGTACTCCTTATGTACTCCTTATGTACTCCTTATGTACTCCTTATGTACTCCTTATGTACTCCTTATGTACTCCTTATGTACTCCTTATGTACTCCTTATGTACTCCTTATGTACTCCTTATGTACTCCTTATGTACTCCTTATGTACTCCTTATGTACTCCTTATGTACTCCTTATGTACTCCTTATGTACTCCTTATGTACTCCTTATGTACTCCTTATGTACTCCTTATGTACTCCTTATGTACTCCTTATGTACTCCTTATGTACTCCTTATGTACTCCTTATGTACTCCTTATGTACTCCTTATGTACTCCTTATGTACTCCTTATGTACTCCTTATGTACTCCTTATGTACTCCTTATGTACTCCTTATGTACTCCTTATGTACTCCTTATGTACTCCTTATGTACTCCTTATGTACTCCTTATGTACTCCTTATGTACTTTATATGTAATCCTTATGTACTCCTTATGTACTCATTATGTACTCCTTATGTAATCCTTATGAACTCCTTGTGTGCTCCTTATGTACTCATTATGTACTCCTTATAAATAAATAATATAAATAAATATTTTTGAGACATTTTTACACAGCACCATCTAGTCCCAAACTAAGCAGAGCTTGTACTATGGGTACTAGACAATGGATTTAATACTTAGATACTTTTTTTTGTAAATATATACTTATAATACATAAGAAACACCCAGACAAACACAAATAGTCATGTTTTACCCACACAAATATTTGTGTCCTGTGGGAATCGAACCCACGACCCCATGATCAGCAGTCCGGTTCTCGAACCACTAGACCACAGACGTCGTCAAATCTAATTATGTACTCCTTATGTACTCCTTTTGTACTAAGGAGTACATAAAAGTACATAAGGATGTACTTTTTATGTAATCCTTATGTACTTCTTATGTACTCATTATATACTCCTTATGTACTCCTTATGTACTTTATATGTAATCCTTATGTACTCCTTATGTACTCATTATGTACTCCTTATGTACTCCTTATGAACTCCTTGTGTGCTCCTTATGTACTCATTATGTACTCCTTATAAATAAATAATATAAATAAATATTTTTGAGACATTTTTACACAGCACCATCTAGTCCCAAACTAAGCAGAGCTTGTACTATGGGTACTAGACAATGGATTTAATACTTAGATACTTTTTTTTTGTAAATATATACTTATAATACATAAGAAACACCCAGACAAACAAATAGTCATGTTTTACCCACACAAATATTTGTGTCCTGTGGGAATAGAACCCACGACCCCATGATCAGCAGTCCGGTACTCGAACCACTAGACCACAGACGTCGTCAAATCTAATTATGTACTCCTTATGTGCTCCTTTTGTACTAAGGAGTACATAAAAGTACATAAGGATGTTCTTTTTATGTAATCCTTATGTACTCCTTATGTACTCATTATATACTCCTTATGTACTCCTTATGTACTTTATATGTAATCCTTATGTACTCCTTATGTACTCATTATGTACTCCTTATGTACTCCTTATGAACTCCTTGTGTGCTCCTTATGTACTCATTATGTACTCCTTATAAATAAATAATATAAATAAATATTTTTGGGACATTTTTACGCAGCACCATCTAGTCCCAAACTAAGCAGAGCTTGTACTATGGGTACTAGACAATGGAGTTAATACTTAGATACTTTTTTTGTAAATATATACTTATAATACATAAGAAACACCCAGACAAACACAAATAGTCATGTTTTACCCACACAAATATTTGTGTCCTGTGGGAATCGAACCCACGACCCCATGATCAGCAGTCCGGTACTCGAACCACTAGACCACAGACGTCGTCAAATCTAATTATGTACTCCTTATGTACTCCTTTTGTACTCCTTATGTACTTTTTATGTTATCCTTATGTACTCCTTATGTACTCATTATATACTCTTTATGTCATCCTTATGGCCTCCTTATGTACTCTTTATGTCATCCTTATGGCCTCCTTATGTACTCCTTATGTACTCCTTATGTACTCCTTATGTACTCCTTATGTACTCCTTATGTACTCCTTATGTACTCCTTATGTACTCCTTATGTACTCCTCATGTACTCCTCATGTACTCCTTATGTACTCCTTATGTACTCCTTATGTACGCCTTATGTACTCCTTATGTACTCCTTTTGTACTCCTTATGTACTTATTATATACTCCTTATGTACTCCTTATGTACTCCTTATGTACTCCTTATGTACTCCTTATGTACTCCTTATGTACTTCTTATGTACTCCTTATGTACGCCTTATGTACTCCTTATGTACTCCTTATGTACTCCTTATGTACTCCTTATGTACTCCTTATGTACTCCTTATGTACTCCTTATGTACTCCTTATGTACTCCTTATGTACTCCTTATGTACTCCTTATGTACTCCTTATGTACTCCTTATGTACTCCTTATGTACTCCTTATGTACTCCTTATGTACTACTTATGTACTCCTTATGTACTCCTTATGTACTCCTTATGTACTCCTTATGTACTCCTTATGTACTCCTTATGTACTCCTTATGTACTCCTTATGTACTCCTTATGTACTCCTTATGTACTCCTTATGTACTCCTTATGTACTCCTTATGTACTCCTTATGTACTCCTTATGTACTCCTTATGTACTCCTTATGTACTCCTTATGTACTCCTTATGTACTCCTTATGTACTCCTTATGTACTCCTTATGTACTCCTTATGTACTCCTTATGTACTCCTTATGTACTCCTTATGTACTCCTTGGAATTGTTAAAATTTCATTTTTTGACAAAATTTCATCAGCGTACCCGTATTAGGAGATTTTCTAAGCTTGTATTATTAACTCACAGTAGCTAGTTTCAGCATTTAATGTGTGTTGGTCATTTATGTCATACGTAGGAACTTTATTCAGAAGCTTTGTTTTGCAATCAAGTGGTTTGAACGCTAGATGGTCTAGTTAATTAAATTTACCTTTTAAGTATTTTCAATAATTTCATTATTAAAATGTTCACTGTTTAGAAAATGATAAGAGATTAATTGTTTAAGTTACTACTTATCTTCATTACTTATCCTGTTATCAATTTGATCAACAATGTTTTTAGCTGTAATTATATAAATTAAATACATAGATTTGCCGAAAAAAAAAAAAAAGACCAAGGTATAACTATGGCTTGATCGTATCTGCATCACAAAGGTTGTCCGGTATAAAATGCCTAGACCACCTTTGTACACTTTTTTGTTCATAACTAATAAATAAATATCATCCCCCGTGACGATGGGGCCTGGGCACGGGTCCCGCGTGCCCTTATGGTAGAGACGTACTGCATTTTGCTAACATCGTACTAATTTAAGTTCTGACGCGTTTTCATTAGCAAAGCATATTTACTATTTGCAATAAACACGAAAGCGTCGGTGACAGCAATAAATTTTGCTGCATGCACTTGACCTTGTGTGGAAACGTAATTAAGCCTCACTCTAGTATTTTAAACGGAGTTGAGTATGCAAGTGTCCCAAACTTGTAGGAATAGTGGTCTTAATTAGTTATGATTGGCTAGTTGACTGATTTTTTTTATCCCAAATAATATAAACAAAATTAAAATCGGTTCTAAAATACAAATTTGCGGGAAAGGAACGAAGCAAACCCCACCAAAAACTTTTAAGGCTTTTAAATCTTAGAACTTTATATAGAACTTTATTAGTCGAATTGAATTTATTTTTATTTTTTTTACAGTTTTTATTTAATAAAAACAAGAATATATTCTTCTATAAACCTGTTATTAAAAATAAATCATAGACCAGTCAACTAACCAATTGTGAACGCTTGAGTTGTGGTTTTTAATTTCAATTTTTGTGCCGATGGCGGAGGTAGATAATGGAACTTACACAGCGAACTATTTACGTTCAATCTCATTTTCTAGGATTGACTAAAATTTAATTTAAAACACCTAACTTACAAATAACAACATGTTTAACTTTCTGCAATTTAATTTTGCAATTCAATAAGCTATCGAAAACATGAAACGTCGATTCTGACTTGAAGAATTTACAGTACATAATTTAGGAATAAAAACCTATATCAGTCCTGTAATTCATACCTCTATGCATATAAAATATCAAATTCTTCGCTTCACTACTTCAAGAAACTAACATTAAAATGCACCCACGCGAAGTCGATCATGTGTGTTCAATTTCAAAAGACCGACACTCATTGTTAAATCCAAAAAATCAAAGCAAAAACTATGAGAGTAGTTCTTTTAACTTTTTCGAGTATTAACCCGTTTTTTGTGGGCGTGGGATAGTCTCTGGGACTTTTGGACAGGTGTCGAGAACCTATTGTAGTATTATTGTGGACTTTTGGAAGGTTAAGTTGATTGTCAATGGGACTTTTATGTAGTTAGGTTTATTGTAGCTTCTGACGGAATATTTACTTAGTACTGTTTGTGTTTGTGGTTTTAGTCAATATTTTTATTAACCTTGGGACCGCTTTATCGGAAATCCTGGAGACTCATCTCCCTAGGTGCAAGTTGGCTACTGTGCCGTTTAGTCTGTATAAGTTTATTGTTTGGGCAAGATTAATGAATTATCGGTTCGATTATTATTAGCGTAATAATGTCGAACTAATGATCTCAAAGTCGCGGATGCGATTCACACAGAACACAAATTTTTATAAATATTTATATATAAAAAATCTAAGTAGATACTTCTTTCGCGAGACGACTTAAATCGGTTGGTGTCTCTTATCTACAATAATAATAATAATAATAATAATATATTTATTTCAGATTATAAATCCATATCTTGTTAGTAGGTATCTGTATAAATATTATAAATATTAAATAAAACCATTTACTACCCTCACCCAGTGATTCTGAATGGGGCAGTCGAATCGTGCAGCAATGACTTTCAGAATGCTATTGTTAGCCTTCCGCAGACGCTGCAACAATGAAGCCGATTTTTTGCGTATTATGGCTTTAAAGCCGTCCGTGCGGGCTTCCGCAAACATCCCAGAGGCACTGCAGCGCCACGGTAGCCTTAACAACATTCTGAAAGCATTGTTATATTGCACCCGCAGGGCGTCATAGGATCGTCGCGTATATCTCACCCACAGGCCGCTCGAGTAGAAAGATTGACAATACGCTTTAAAGAGCATTATCTTTACTTGATTTGTACATCGAGCGAACCTGCGAGCAAGCATATTGCTTCTCACCGCCAACGCCCTGCGTTCCCGCTCTATATCCTCATCATCTTTGAGGTCACTTGTCACAATATGCCCCAGATATTTAAATTTGACAACCAGCTTTAGTGCAACGCCATTGAGGTATACTGCAGGCACATGGGTAGGTAGCTGTTTGCCTGCTTTGAAAACCAGCAACTCGCTCTTTTTGAAGTTGTATTTTAGCCCATGTGCTTCTGCATATTGTTCGCAGATATTGAGTAATTTCCTCAATGCGTTTATCGAGGGACCCAGCAGCACCATGTCATCTGCATAACTAATGTTGTTGACACTGGTACCGTCGATAAAGCATCCAACATGTGTGCTGCTAAGTCTTTCAAGAAGCTGGTTGACGTACAAATTGAACAGAAGAGGTGAGCTTAACCCACCTTGTCTGACGCCACACTTTGACCTGTATTCATCTGACAACGTACCAGCCCATCTCACCTGGTTTTTCTGGTTTGAGTACCAATATCTGAGTAGGGAGATGTTATCCGCCGGCACACCCGCACCTTCTAGCTTATCCCACAGAAGGTCATATACCACAAGGTCAAACGCTTTCGATAAGTCAAGGAAGCACGCGTATACCGGCGTCTTCCTCTCAGTATAGTAGCTGACAGTATGCTTTAAGCTTAGAATGGCACTTTCAGTGGATAATCCTGACCTAAACCCAAACTGAGCATCATGTAAGCCCAAATGCTGTTTGAGAATGCCATTTAGCACACTGTCAAGTACTTTAGCTGTCACAGTCGCAAGCGAGATAGGCCGATAGTTAGTTTTGTCAGACGAGTCGCCTGTCTTATTTTTAACTATGGGTACCACTATTGTACGCATGATCGACTCAGGTAAGTATGCGTGACTCAAACACAGGTTGTAAAGCATCTTCAATACTCTTGGCAGATGCACACCAGCATATTTAAAATGTTCGATGCTGAGACCATCGTGACCAGGTGATTTTCCCCTATGCATATTTTTAATTGCTGTTGATACATTTTTCAGGGAGAATATAGTAATATTTTGTTTACTAGCCACGATGGTCCCACCATTACTGTCAGTGCTAAGTGGAGTGCTCAAAGACGACTGCACAGTAAATTGTTCCTTAAATAAATTGGCAATCATTTTGTGTTCAGTTATACCGTCGATGCTCACAGGGAAACTAGATTTACCATTCAATTTGTTAGTATTTTTCCAAAAATTACTAAAGTCCTTGGTCGAATGATTTGCGGCAAGAATGTCCATTCTGATCTGTTCTTGTCTATCCTGACACAACTTTAGTCTAGACTTGAAGATCTTTCGAGCCTCCACCATTTCATTATAAATAATACCGCAAGTTGGTTTTCTCGCTAATAGCCAAATTTGAAATTTAGTTCTGGCTTCCGCATGAGCACCGGCGACGTATTTGTTCCACCCCATAACCTGTCTCTTTCTACTGGATGGTCTTTCAACATAACTTTGTATAGCAGCTCTGGATAGTACCTTAATTATATCCTTAAATAGTTGGTCCAGTATTACATGGTGATCCGGGTTACGACAGGGTGAATCACAGCAATGACGTAGTTCTATAGGGAAATCAACATCACGGAGTCCAGAGTGACATATGTCATGATATTTATTAATCTGTTCTGGCTGCCTATTCCCCCATACAATACGTTTCTTACTATCATCATTTTTTACATAAGATGTAACTTTTTTATTTAATTTATAAAAATTACACTCTATTAAAAGTGGGAAATGGTCAGACCAATATACGTCATATTGCACCTTTATATTACAAATAGTTGGTAATGCTGACTGTGTGACAACGCAGTGGTCTAACCACCTCACAGTCCCATGCGCCTCACTACGAAAGGTAAACGTGTTGGACTGCAGTCCTAATATATCTATGTCTGCACAACAGTACTGATGATCCCTACAAAAGTGTTCTAGCTCCTTATAAAATAATTCATTAGGATGAGCGTTAAAATCCCCTAATAAATAAAATGCCTCGACGCCACTATTCTTTTCTATTTCTATGATCGATTGAATCTCACTAAGACATTCAGTAAACAACGGAATATTGTCATTACAGTTAGTAGGCATATATATACTAAATATTAGTGTAGATCTATGACTCACAGTTACTTTTATTGCCGCAATCCGAACATTATTACACTTAATCACTGACACTGACTGAAACGCAAATTTTTTCCACAATATGGCGACACCACCATACGGCCTCCCAGTTAGTATGCCTGCAGAGGTATCCACTGCAGACGTACCCGTAGCACAGAAGCTGTCGTCGATTGTGTTGAGCACGTCCAACTCATGTGGCAACAGCCACGTTTCTTGCAACGCCACTATATCAGCAGTCTTGCATAACGTTCTAACACCTTCCATCGACCTTTTAATGGATTTACAATTATAACTTATTATTTTACAATTATTGAAGCTATCCATTGAGTGGCTTATTCGTATTTGCCTCACTGCCTCTAAAGTTAATAAACCGCCTAAACGATATTCCTGGCGGCCATAGCTTATCATCCAAAAATAAGTCAATCTTATACTTCACAACAAATATTTTGTAGGCGTTATAGTCTCTTTCCTTTCTCATTTTTATTTTGACTAAATACAGTGTTTCACCCGTCCTTTGGTAAACGTAGTCTATAATATCTTTTTCAGATACATCTTTGTGTACATTAGAAATAAGCAAAGGGACTTTGGTTTCCGCTGCCTTAAATTTGGTACATTCAACCGATTGTATATCTGCATTTCCTCTCTGAGCAATGAGTCTACTTTTCAAATTCCTTTTGTTTCTCACCAAAGTCCACTCTTCATCCCTGTTACATTTATTGCTATCTTTAGTTACCTGCGCAAATGATTTATTTACGCATACCGGTGGCGGCTGTTGGGTCGACACTAACACACAGTCGTCGCTTTTGAACGATTGTTTACTAGTTAAACTAATACTCAGCTGATCGTTATTGTATGATTCATTCAAAGCATGACACGCCTGTTTCGGTGCACGTGCATCCTCACTATTATCAAGCGCCAGCTCGTATACCTCACTCACACTTACATTATTAACATACGCAGACTGAGATGGCAATATTGTTTCCAATAGTTCTGTGTTATTGTTCGTATTTTTGTAAGTACAGCTGGTTACAGATTCTGATACCAAAACCGATTCCCGTTCTTTACTAGAGACTATAGATTGACCCGTTGATGACCCGTTAGCAAACATTGAGAGCGCCATCGGTCCGCTATCAATCTTCGTCGTTTTTTTTTGCATGTACCCACCGCGCTTCAAATTAATATTTCGCTCATCATCACTAAACGATGACGCCTCGTTACAGTCTGATACAAAAATATCTTGTAACTCTTTTTTCGTAACACAATTCTGTTCAATTTCTTTAATTGCCTCTTGCATGACCAAGATTTTTTTGAGCAAGGGAGTGACGTCCACGTGATCAAATGTCACCGGGGGTAATTTTTCCAAATCCTTTGCCACAAAAATTGGTATCTTCTCGGGATCCGTTGCTTTAAACAACACAATAATATCATCCAAGTTACGTTGATTTTTGCCTCGTCGTTTCCTCGTCATTATTTTTTTTTGTAAAGATTCAAAAAGTAACGATTTTGCCGTCTCAATATCCTCTGAGGTAAAAGCACTTTCACAAATCCTCACAAGGCTCTCCTCGTCCATAACGTCCAGTTTATTCTGTATAAACGCCAGCACTTCACATATCACAATATTACAGTTCACACATTTTAATTTATTACAAGACGACATAACGTTTTCAATATACATTTTTAAAATAATTTTAGCCAATGGGTTGCGTAGGCGTGCAAAAAGTGTTGTGTTGCAACAATACCAAGCGCTCCGAGTTTCACATATAATCATATTGCCATTACGTGAATACAAGACTTTCCGACGTTCTTGCAACTGGCTGTAAAGAGGGAAAAATATAAAACACATAAAAAGTTAAGCATTGCATTGGCGGTATGAAATCCTTGCACGCAAAAATGTATAATATATTTTTTCATTGCTAAACATTACAGCCAAGGGCACATTTGAAAAGTGCCAGTGCATGCAAAATACAGTCAACAAACAGCACAAATAAAAAGGTAAGCAAATAAACCTGACTACTTCAAAGTTCTTGTCAATAAGCCCTTCAAACTTTCGTGCTTATTGTCTAACTACAATAGGCGCCTTGCAGACCCCTCAGGGTTTGCTTCAACAAGTATTCATAAATAAATGGATTTCAATTGGGATACCTCCTTTTTTCGCAAATAACGCAATATTAAGAACTATTTTTATAAGCACTGTATTTTCCCGGCATGAGGTTCAATGCCTGCTATTTCTGTTTCGGCGTTTCTTCTGAGAAGCCGTCGATTAGGAAATGCCAGCGCTATCTAGTTAAAAAAAGCATTGGCTTATACAAGTGTCTAACAGATCTACAAAGTACACAGACAAATATCAATACTGAAGAAATAAGAGATGTTGGGCATAGTGGGAGTAATTCCACTCAAATTGTAGCTGCCCGACTGGGGAAGTACGTCCGCCTTGCAGAAAATCGAAGTGAAATAACACTGAGCAAGGTTGCCAGTGCTCCGCGAGGAAACGTTGTGTTGGCAGTGTGTTTATCTGACAGAATATCCTAGCTGGTCTCATATAAATCACCACACCACAAAATGCCTGATATGAATATTATTAGAATGCTAATTAAATTGTATTCGTTGAATTGCTCTCGAAATATAGACTGGGAATAGACATTAAGACGTTCAGAACTTACGTCTCATTATTTTTGACGTAGGTACCTACATAAGCTTTGATATAAGAATTTATATAATAATGGAGCCTTTACATCTATAGTTTACCTGGTACTTAAAATATCGCAATTGAACAGTAAGTTGCAAAGATTTTGTTAACATTAACGAATGACAATTTCAGTTTATTTGCATTGATTGATTTTAAAGTAATTTCTAAGTCAATGTTTAGGTAATTAATCAATTGTTGAGATCTATACAAAATATTTTGATGGGCTAAGCGACCGAACCTTAAGGAAAAAAACACGATTACTTTAAGTAAAATTGTTTGTTGATATTACGTTTAGATTGCAAAGGGATCTCGTTTTACCTTCGAATTTTTGTAATGGACCCCGAATAGTGTTTGGTTAGGTTTGGTTGTTTGAACAGAGAAATTGTATTCAAAAAGAATTTCCTTGTAAGATAATATATTATGAAGATTTTATTCATTCAGATGTTTATTTTGTGATTTCACTTGATATATTATTTTGTTTGTTGTTATTATACAATTGTGGATATAATTATGTTATCTATATCGTTGTGTGTAATATTGAACTTCGAATTTAGTATTAATCCAAAATATTTCATTAGTCATACTCTGAAGTCTCGATACTGTTTAGGTACATACCATAAAATATAATTAAATATTGAGGCGGTTAAATCTATCAACCCCATACCAATAACATGAAAAAATTCCAAGCAAACACAATTTCTGATAAAAAGTACTACATATTTACCGTATACAATTACACCGCACTAGCTCACACATCCCTAACTACATTTAGGACCAGAGTCCAAGGTATAATTTCGCATGTTACAAGTGCAAGCTTAAGTTTGTGTTCGGTCAGTTCCCGTGTGAATACGGAGGAGGGTAGTGGCGCCCACTGTGGGGCTCAATTTAACTTCAAAAGTTAGCAAGTGTGAGTGAGTGTTTGGTATTCATTGCTAATTTGGCACGTCCTCTGGGACGACTAGCTCGTGTTTAACTATGATGTACATAAGTACTTGAAGTTTATTTCTAGGTTTACATAAGTGCCGCCGCCTTCTAGACGTTTTGGGAATAATAGGTATGTAGGTACCTATTTCAGTTGTTATTATATGGGCCGGGTAAGTAATTCCCTACGTTATTTGAGTATATAAATAGACTAAAGAATATAAACCTAATGTTTTGTTATTGATTTAAACGCCATCTTAAATCCCACGATTTAGTTTCATTAACGTGTCCCATTAGAATCTCAAATGTGATCAAGTACCTACCTACTTAATAGTACCTACTAAAGTTTTTACTAACAAACTATGCCACGTCTGAATATACCTGTGCAAGTTAATTCTTTTACCAGTCTACTATAGAAAGTAACATATCTACCTACAAGTCACGTCACGAGCGAAGAAGCCAACGCAAGCTTCGCGACCTTCATCAGATTTTCATTTAAGACGTTAAAAGTATAAGAAAATGTCATTGTCATTCAATAGAAAATTTGGTTAAATTACGTTCGGTAAGTAGTTAACGTTGAGTTCATTACTGGCGCATCCACACCGCAGTTAGGTACTTTTTGTGGAGCAACAGAATGCAAGACGATAACATTATGTAACATTCTTCAACATTCACGGCAACATATATACTAACAACAAATAACTTTTTGTTATCGGATGTTGCCCACTAACACTTGGAAATGTTGCTCCATAAAAAGTAACTGCGGCGTGATGCACCTTTATTACAAGTACTTTGGTTGTACAAAAACAGATCAGTTGCATAAAATTCTATTGAGTAAAACAGCTAGTTATTTAGTGACACGTTAATTTTTTTAATGTTTCTGTCCTCATATGGACGTTTGCTATTGCACTAGATATTCCACTTTCGGTTTTCCTTCCATTCTTGTTAGGTACTTATATGACTGCCTCGTTAGCCTAGTGGTCGAAAACGCCTGTAGCACTATGAAATTCTTAGTAGCAGCTCGGGAGTTTGCAACTTTTTTCCAATTCCAAGCTGAAAATTTTAAATTCCAAATTGTGCCCGGTTAATGGGAATAGGGTAGCCCCTTATTACATGGGACCTAAACATACCGGTGCACTGTTAGGTGTACTGCTTGTACACCAAGCATTACACCTGTGCCTGATCGTTCAAGGAATACAGGCGTGAATGACTTTCTTTTAACTAATAACATTTCCTAACTACGACATGTGGCTGCCTCATCAAATAAGTTTATGTATATCATGTACTTAGGTATTATATTTTATCTGAAAAATGACATGTCACATCCAACTTTTCGCTCCATTAAACAAAGCCGCACAATATTATGACGTGATAGCTACGATTTTGTGTGGTCCCCCACACTCAGGTCCCCATACATATACGTACCGTCAAGTGAGCGTCGCGTGCGCAGCGTGTGAGCCGGCGCGCGCCGCCGGTCGCACGCGCCGACGATCGATCGGAAGTAACTTGCGCGCACCACAATGTTCCGGCAGTGTCGGGGAACTCAGATGCCTTGCGTTATTTCTTTGGTTACTTTATGAGATGTTTGACTACTAATTATGTACCTAAGTAAGCTGCTATGAAATTCTGTACTTTTAGGAGGAAATAAAGTTTTGATAAGAAAGCGGTTTTTTTTTTAATTTATTTTTCTCTTTTTCAGCAATTTTATAGGTAGGTACTAAGTTTAACGGAGATATTAGCTTTTGTATGGAAACAATTCTAGAAAACTGAGTCCATTTCACTAGATTATCGCTGTAGGCAATACTTAAGTCATCATCATCAACCCATATACAGTCCCACTGCTAGGCACGGGTCTCCTCTCACAGCACGAGAGGGACTAGGCTATAGTCCACCACGCTGGCCTAATGCGGGTTGGCAGACTTCACACGCCGTCGAGAAAATCTCTCAAGCATGCAGGTTTCCTCACGATGTTTTCCTTCACCGTTTAAGCGAGTGATAATTAATACGCACATGATTTCGAAAAGTCAGAGGTGCGTGCCTTGGGTTCGAACTGGAGACCTTCGACTTGGCAGTCCAATGGTCATACCACTAGGCTATCACTGCTTAAGTACAACCAATCTAAGGTGCAATTGACGCGTGTGCAATGCGTATTACGCTTTTACCAAAGATTTTAATTTTGAAATTGAAAATTTTGATATTTGGATCAGATTATTTTTAATTCTTTCGATTACAATGTACAGACGCCAGCAGGTCAACCTATCCAAAACTGACAAATTTTCACAATTGAATGTGAACCTTATCGCTTGGAATTAAAGTTGAAATTCAATCAAAGAAATTTGACAGATTGTGGTATCTTGATGTGCTGGCCTCTGTACTTAGAGGCCAGCTTTTTACGTCGTAACAGCGACTAACTACACTTGAGGTCCTGGGTTCAGTTTCCAGGTCGAGCTAATGATATATGGTCGAGATAAAGGGTTTTTCTATGAAATTCTCAGTAGCAGCTCGGAGTTTGAATAATAGGCTCGCCCTCTATTACATGGGGCCCAAACTTTGAGTGTATTTTTATATCTCTGTACTGACGTATCTATAATAAATGTAAGTAGGTAGGTATATCAATGTTTCATCATAGCTCTAAAACTGCTGATCATAATTATATTTTGATAAATAAGGTGTCGTTTGGTTTGTCTTTACAATAAGAGCTAGGTATGATTTTTTGTTAAAATAAATACCGAAAATATGTATATCACAAAATATGTATGAATTCATATCAGCTGCTAAGTATTATTGTTGTGTTACAGGAAATCAACTAGGTATAGCAAACAAACACTGGATGAATGGATAGTTACGTCGCGACTTGATTACTACTAGCGCCATCTATTTGTTTGACGAAGGTACCAACAATCATTTAAGCTTTGTTCCATGACCGTTGAAATAGACTGGGAAACTTGCATTCTGTTGCTATGAATGAAATAAGAGCGAGCCACCAAAAATCCGATGAAGAAAATGATCAACTGAAAAGCATGAAACGATTCCTGTGACCATCCTAATAGTTAGTTTTATAATCAAAATTACGAAAATCCTATATTAATTATTGGTTATAAATTGACACTACCTCCAAAATAATGTTCTTTGTTTTTTAGTATTCAACAATATATTAAATAGTTGTATGTCATTCGTCATCAACCCATATACTGTCCCACTGTTGGGCATGGGTCTCCTCTCATATTGAGAGGGAGACCAATATTGTTGTATGTCATTGTTTCGTTTAAAATCGAAGCTCTTTTTAAAAAAACTGTCTTCAGGGGTTTATCTATTGATTGATTCAGTCTGCTACGAAACTTGCTCAATATCTCTATATTCCCTATGTTGGTTACGTAATAAAAAGGCGCACAGATTATCTTAGCATTTATTTATAAATCTTAAATCTAAGTATTCTAAATATCAACTAATTGCCTTCCATGTTCATTTGTCGTGGCTGGAGCGTGAGTCTGGGTCGGAAGCCAGTTCGCGGTGCTCGTGCATCTCCATTTCGAAGTCATCCACGGCCATGGGTGTGTCTGTGATAGAGAATGTAGTTTAATTTAAAATGGGTACAAGGTAGATTCATCTATCTAGACCAAAATTCATCAAAATTAGTGGACCGGTTTAGGCGTGTAAACGTTACTGTGGACGCTGTGCGTATGAAAAAACATTTTTAAAAAGCGATTATTATTTTTTAAAATAGTAGGATGAAACCCATTGGAGAAGGAAGAGAATATAATAAAAATTAAAGGTAAAATAATTTACGAGCGTTCTGAGGTCAGGAAGTGCATCGGGCTGCGGCACAAAATTTTCTGAAAACTTACCTTTTTATGTCCCAAACACACCTAAAAATAAACTCCCATCAATTTCCCAACCTCAGATCACCCGTAAATTATTTCTTCTTTCATTTTTGTTATATTTTGTTCCTTTCCCGATGGATTTGATCCTACAATATATTTTTTTGGTTTCATAAATGATTGACCCTGGTGTAAGTATGGATGATAGGTGTAATGAACAGTACGGAGTGTTGACCTAGATGTTCGAGCGTGACTCCCATGGCGTTCCGCAGCGCGTGCACCGGCGCCACGTGGCGGGGACAGACTCGCGCCACCATGCCGCGCAGGCAGCCCGCCACCTGCCGCGCCAGCTCGCGCTCCGACGCGCTGGGCCGAGCCGACAGCGACAGGTGCCACGGCGGCGCAGCCGACAGCCTTACAACAGATACGAACATCATGAAGGTGTCAACATAAATATTAACGTTTTTTTCAAGCATACGGCCCACCTGATGGTAAACGGTTACCGTAGCCTATACACGCTTGCAACACCAGGAGTATCACTTGCGCGTTCCTGACCCTATTGAAAGAGGAATAGTTGGGTTGGGAGTATAAGGGTCAAAGTCCCCCTACTGCCAACATATCGTTACCACGTGGAGCACATGGTCTGGCGAAGAAGTTCAGTAAGCTATATATTATCAAGTTCCTTTATTATGAACAAGGGTATTAGTGGTAATAATACGATAAAAGTTGAAACCCCATTAGTATTTGTGACGTATTATAAATAAAAACATAGTTATGGTTGTGACCACCGGACGTACTAGGTGGGAATGACAGTCTAGCTGTCAGCCAGACCAAGCAGCCGTGCGGCTGCAGCTATATAATTAAATACACTGAGTTGTTTCATTATGTAATATCCTCCCATCTATATGACAGCTGGACGCCACAGTATTCTTTAAAAATCATATAACCAAGTATGAATAAGTTATTTTCACTTCAATCAATTATTAATTTAGTTAAAGTCAAATATTAATTTCTGACACAAACAAATATTAATTAGACATTGAAATAAAACTAGTTCTTACGGATTTTTTTATGTAAATAGTCGAAAACTACGGGATTAATAATATCAATAAGATGCGATAAAATCCTTAAAATTAATTTATTTTTATTAGATTATTAAAAAGGACAATAAAGAAAATTAAAAGTAGTTACTCAGCCAAAAAAGTGTTATGGAAAAGACTGGCAAGTAACCTCATAGACACAATAAAACTTTATTATCAGTGAGACTTGTAATTTTGGAACAGCAATAATAATGTTGATATACGCACCGGTCGTACTGTTCCTTCTCGAGCTTGGTGAGCAGGTGAGTGTTGTGCCGCAGTGCGTCCGTGATGCCGTAGTCGTGTTGTGCGGCGTCCAGCTCGTCCTCGATGTCGTGCAGGTACTCCACGTCGATGCCGAGCGACGACAGGCCCCGCAGCGACTCTATGTCCACCTTCACCGACGACAAGTCCTGTCATACAATTCATTAGATAACTTCATTATTTCTTTCTTCTAAATCGTTTTCTCTTAACTTTCAACCTGTATCGATCAATAGGTTCAGTTTAGTTTTTTTCTGCATGAGACAAACTATACTAGTATAAAAAAAAACACTTCCCACTGTCTGTCCTTGAGTCTTTACGCAGAAATCTTTTAAACTACACAACGGATTTTGATACTGTTTTCACTATGATTTAGATAATTCCCTTCCAAAAGATTAATATGTATATTACATAAATGTACATTTATATGTATATTGCAGGTCGCTAGTAGTTTATAAATCATAGATTAAGCACTTAGTTTATAAGTTGACAGCAAAAGAAACCTTTTTTGTATAGTATCATACACTCCACATAATTCAACACAAGAACATAAATCTATTTTACCATAACGATGTCAATACTTTCAGTATCCACTTTGCTATATATAGGATTTCACTCCAAACGAAACATATTTTTGCTGTTGAAATTCATCGTTATAGAGAGTAATGGATACAATGACCCTTTTAACAATATTATCACTATCATAATTATCTACTTTTACTTTTTAAGAATCGAAATTTTTGTAGAACTTACGGTGGCCGGGGTTGCAGGCGACTTGGCTTGTTCCTGCTGTTTCTTGTCGGGGAACAACGTCTCCATGTCGTAGATGAGCGCCCAGGGCGAGTCCGGCGCGAAGCGCAGCAGCTCCTCGTTACCCTGGCCCGTCTCGGATGCTAGGGGGTAGGGGGTAAAGGACAGTTGTTAAGCATAGTAATTTAATCTATAGTAATATAATACACAAGTAAAAAAAAATATTTCTCTCTGTCTGAATATAATATCTGCATATCAAGCTCTAGTTGAACTAAATGGAGACTAAATCGGCTGTTGAATATGAAGGTTGGCGACATGGAACAGGAAAACCGAGGAATAATGGATGTGATGAAATCATCGACTAGAGGTGGAAAGTTAATGCCTAATTAGGGGTGAATGGAGTACTTTACATGTCGCCGGACATGGCAAAAGATAATGTTTATTTGTTGAGGTAAAACTTACGTAGTGTATGGTAGAGTAGATGTGACTCCTCCTTGGTGAGCGTGGCGAAGGTGCCGTCGTAGGAGGGCGCGTACGAGCTGAAGGGCCCGTAGTTGAGCGGCTTCACGCCTTTGGCCGCGTTGCGCCGGTCCTCGCGAGGCACTGACGACAACACCAGACATAAAGAGTTTCTATATTTTAATAATAGCACCCTATTACCTAACCTAAAAAGTTTGCAAAGCAGCAGCTCGAAATTTAGAATTGTGCATATTAACGGGGCACATTTCCAAACTCCAATAGGCTCGCTCTCTATTACATGGGACCTAAATATACCCGTGAATTGTGGGGAATACCGGCGTGATAGTACCAAAATATTTTTCCTGTTTAAACATTTTAGTGAAGTGACCTAAGTATTTGCATGAAATGTTAAAAGTGAATAATTTCAACAACAGTTACTTACCATGCAGTGTGCCGGTGCCCTGCGTCAGCTTGCCGATGTACCGGCCGAGGGTGAGCGGCTTCTTGTCGCCGCTGCCGTCCACTGTGTTGGTAACCAGGCACAGGGTGGTCTTGCCTTCAGAGTCCATCCGCGGGAACGCTGGACAAACAGATAAAAAAATAATTACCTGATGAACATATCATAACTTTAATATCAGAGTCAGCAGCAAACGTAAGCAAACGTGTTGGCAACTATTTCTCTTTCGTTTTACAGGGTCGGCAACGTACAAGTCATACCCCTGGTGAATAGGCTACGGTAACCGCTTACCATCAGGTGGCCCGTATTTTTTTTACCACCATAGTGGTATATAAAAAAGAACTTAATACAAATAAAATATTCCCGCAAATTTCTGTACCACTTCAGAGCACAGGCCAGCTTTTGGACTAAAACGGATTAGGTATTAGTCTATAAGTCCACTACTGTGCTGGATCTCTCAAGTCTGCTATTTTGTTGTGTCAAAATGACAATTTTGTTTACCAAATCTTGTATAATTCGATATTAGTTGAAATAGCAGTCTTGGGCCGCGGTCCAGTGTTCGTTTAAAATTGTATTGCTATAGCAATGGGTAGCATTTTAATCGCCAAAAAAATGACTGCTAATTATTTTAGGGGTCCATTCATTCGTATTCGAGGATATTTGGTCTAAATCTACACGAGTTAAAAAAAAGTTTGTGACAAGTCATAGTCAAAAGGACGTTGTCAATGCTCTAGAATAAGTGGGATGGTGCAATAATACATGCTTGTGACAATACAGACTTAACTAAACCCAGTAGACTTCTATGAACGCCTTAACATTATGAAAAATATAATATTGCGAGTCTAAGTGTAAACTTACGTCAATTTTAATGCAAATCTAGAAGCAAAGTTCACGTTTAGTATCGTCTATGAATGGCGATGATGCGTACCTTTCTTGGCGAGTCGTCGTCGATGCTGTTCTCGCGCGGCCTCCATCTGTATCTTGACGGAGTCGGGGTGGTCCAGGCCTCCGTCGGACGCGGCCTCGGCCTCGGAGCCGCCGCTCTTGAGCGGAGAGCTGCGCTTCAGCACCTTGTGCTGCCACACACGGACAGGTACACTCGAGTGCGCGCGCACCAACACGCTAGGTACTACGCTAGGCGCGGTTGGTCAATGTTGAACTTCGATTGTCATACTTTATGGTGGATTTGGGGTTGAATTTTTAAAATTGATCGTTAAGAAAATATGGCCACATTTTTAGTGGGTATTTTGAAATATAGGTACAATATGCATGCTTAGTGGTGATATCAAATAGCCTGTTATTAATTTCAGTAAAGATGTTTATTCGGGTCGTCTATACACACACGACTCATTTTATTTTATTTTTGTCGTCGTTAATGTGACTTCTTGTCTGATTATTGAGAGCTCATCTCTCTCATCTATCTATATTTTCAGCCGGTAACACCCACTGCTGAGCGAAGGCATCTTCACTATTTCATTGTTGCGAATCTTGTGCAAGTTGCACCCATTGATTCCCCACTACTCTCATATCATAGGGTTAGTCTAGTGGTTTGCCCTGAGATCGTTTTATATATTTCGTCGCCATTAATAATGCAAACAAAGTAATTTTCTTCAACGTAATCTTCATAGAAAGGAGTACTTTTAAGTTTTTTATTGAAATTGTCATTCTAAGTTGTTTCTTCATTATAATAATTAAATATTAATAATTCCTTTATACAAAAACCACCAGGGAACAATGTTTACATTACAAATATACAGCAAGAAAGGTCTGACTGATCCTCCATAACAGTTCAACATTCACCCACCGTACGACGCATGCAATATGCACAAACTCTCGTCAGCAGTGACCTCCCTCGCACACCACAACACAGAGTCGACCGACACAAGCAAACAAAATGCCGCTAGACCTAAACACGACTACGCTCCTAATTAACTAGTAATTAGTCAAAGTGTCACCTTTCTGCTGTACGTCCTAAGAGGCTGCGATGCAAAAAGTCATTTTATCAACATGTTTAGTTCAACTTCAATATATTATAATCAATAAAAAGAAGGTAGTTTTGACACTTCGCGAACATTGGACATTGAAATTGAAATAAAAAGATCGGATTTTATCATGGTTTCTATTTTAAATATTTGAAGTAATTTACATTTAAATAGATATACTATCAGTCATGACTTCATGAGTCCCGCGAAATATTTTTATAGTGACAGCATGAGGTAAACAATGACAAAATTATCTCGCGGCTCGCATGTTAACCTGGCATGAAACAGGTTTCAAACTCCATATAGCTAATAATAAATAAATAAACCGTGATAAAATCCAGTGAAATCTGGTAAAGGAGCTACTTTTTTTCTGTTTCTCACTAACCTTACAATGGCAACTAGTATTATTTTTGTGATGTTTTTAATACGTGCGCGTTTCTAAGATTTGACTTTGGACAAAAAAAAATAATATATCTCGCAAAATAAAGTTGCACTAAGGTTGGACGAATTATAAACCACTGTAACGTCATAATTTATATACCGTAGTTTTTTTTAAGTATAATTACGAGCTTTTTTACTTGTTTATGAATGGTCACATTGTCTTACGGCACTTTAGAACGGCAGCTTCAGCTAATTTAAACGGTTTTTTTTGGATGTTGGATGAACATTTTGGACGTTTGCTTTGTTTTTATTACTTTCAATACTTAGGGAGAGGAATCTGCTAGTGAGACATTTATTTTATAAATAAAATTAGTAATCCCTTTATCTTTTTAAATTACACTAGCTTCATTAAGTATGGCGGATGTAAGCTCAAGCTCAGCTGTATGCTTAACTTAGGTTTTATACTGTCGCTTTATACATACAAATACATAATAATGTTAGTGCAACACTTCTGTGTATCAGCAGCAGATTCTTCGGTTTTCTTAATACTGGTAATTAAAATAACATCAGTACAATGACGCTAAGTGCAGAAAGCAGGGAGCCGCCAACAAAACCCAACCCTATGCATCTTTCCTTTGCGAGGCGCAGTAACAAGTCCACAAGGAGTACTCACCACGTCCATCTTGCCGATGTCGAAGCCCAGCTCCTTGATGGGTATTTCGTACATGTAGGTGAGCAGGTTCCCGAGCGGGCGCAGCTTGTGCGGCGTGAGCTGCTTGAGGCCGGCGTGGAGCAGGCGCCGCGCCGCCTTGTGGTACACCGTGCCAGGCTTGTTGTACTTCATCGCATTGTTGCACATCAACTTGAAGTCGCTCTGTGTGGGGTGTTACCGATTGAAGGTCAAAGTTTGATAAACTTGGCTGGATGTTGTCATTAGGTGAAGTGGATATTCATCATTATTATATCAACCTATTGCCGTCAACTACTGAACGTAGGGCTCCCCCAAAGAGCATCAATCATCCCGGTCTTGGGCAGTCTGCACCCATCTGCTGCCACCTTCTTCAAATTGTCAGACAATCGGTCCATCCAAGTGGACATTGAGAAATTATTCTTTGACTGTTTATAGATTTTATTATAATTATATTACTTAGTGTATTGAGTGTGTTAAAATGTTACTAGGAATTCATTTAGTTTTAACATGTTTAATTGGAACATGGGCCTAACTTTGCTTTTAGTGAGAACTTGGCCAAACTATAAAGACAGATGTACTGGTTTTTAAAGTAGGTAAACACAAACAAACATTCTGAGTTAAACTTACAATAAAACAGTTGAGTGACTTGTATTCATTATCATCAATCTTCTGCTTCATACTGGAGAAGTCCATGGGTCTTCTGATGATGTCCGAGTACCCTGGTGCAAAGTTGTCATTTACCGGCCATGCAAAGAATTGGTTGGGGTCTCTCTTCTCTAGGTTGCGGAGTAGCTGCTCCAGAAGTCGTGAGAGCGGCCGCCGTTTCTGACTAGCCTGCAAGAGGGAGTGTCTGTCGGTTTCTGTCTGCAAGTTTGTAGTTAAAGAAATGTGAAATAGTTTGGTAAAGCACCTTTGTCATTTAGTTTTATAGTTTTGTTCTTACCAGATAAGCATGAACTGAATTTAAAAATATTTATCCTTTTACAATTATTTTGCTAAATTGCAGGGACACAAGCTTTTATTTATACTCTACAGATGAAAGGTTGGGTGTCCCTGCTATAGTTTTTTGTTCAGGTGATCTTTTCCACTCAATTTAAGCCACTGTATAGCATACTTTATTTTAGATTGACCTGTGGATATATGGATAGCAAAAATAGATATTATTATTCAGTTACCTTGAGCACACATGTGCGAGGTTCCCTGTGAGAGGCTGGTGAGTTGGGCCCTGGGCCAGGACTGAGCCGACGGATGAGCTTCTTAGCCAGTCCCTCATCATCTGTATCATCATCATCTGACATCTTAATCTGAAACGTCACATATTAAATAAATTAGAATACCTAACATATTTTGAGGACAAACCATTGCAAATGCTGTTTATTGGTAAACAATAAATCCTAACCTATTTAAGTACCGAGAAATAATAATTATGCACACCAGTTTCAAATTAAGAATTTGCTGACCAAATAATATGCCTGTGTCAAAAGAAATATAAAGTGTTAAATCTAGGTACTTAATTGGTTTACATTGAGTTTAGGTACTATTAGTTAGACATTCTGGGAAGCCTGACACTTACAAAGCTGAATTGTATTTTTTTTACGACGATAACTAGCAAATGTTGAGAAGTATTAAGATAAGCAGTAGTTCTAATATCATTTTAACTACAAACGAATGAAAAAGAGAAGTGATTATTGTGCACCAATAGTATAAATACGTAGCTTGGTCTCAGTGATCAGTGAAAATATCGATCCTTACCATGTCAATTTCGCGGCGTCTCCGCGTCTTTTTCTTGGGTTTTTCGTCCATATCCTTGTGGTCATCAGTAGCTGAATGTTCCATATCACTTGCTTCCAGTTCTTCTTCTGTAAAACATATTAATTTGTTTTATGTTTACCCAAACCTTAGACATAAAACACTTCACTGGGTTTAGCGGTTTTTACTTACTACAGCTTAATTTATCTAGATCTTCCATATTTTTCAGATTGTTTGATACAATCTTTGCCTAAACTATCTAACACGTATCTTATTAACTAATAAAATCAGAAAAATAATGAAATAAATCTAAAAACTAAACACTCCAACCAATCCATCCATCAAGCCAAAAAATTGACAGTGCGTTTTGCGTTCCATTATATTCAACGACAATTTCAAGCACAATCGACATGATACACTAAACTTGATATTAGTACTTTTCGTTAAGTTAGACAAGGACAGAGTGATAATGCAAGTCTGCGTTCTTTCTCGACAGATTTGTTATTGGTTTTGTATCTATGGGTTTTGGGGTGCATTCGGAATCCTCACTGCTCCGGGCTTTTCGGTCATTGTCCTTTTACGTTATTGGTCAGCGTTTACTACAAAATTATACTTTACCAATAAACGACAAGTGACTTTTTATTAATTAAAACTAATACCTCATTGATACTTAAAAATTAGTCCTTTTTTATTTTTTGCTAAATGCTTTCCGGTTTTAATTTAAGAAAGGAAGACAGAATTAAAAATATTTAATGATATGATATACCAACTAGTAGGTAATAAGAATAGGTACCGTTAATAATAACTATTTTCTAGCAATGTGAGTTAAATAATATTTATATGATAAGTACTAGAAGACAGCTGAAGTGTAAAGGGCGTCACATACGGTGAAGATACGTATGGGTAATATTTTATGTGAAACAGCTAAGATACTAGGTATAATATATATTTTCATATTAAAGTACCTATCTTAAGCTATCGAGCGATATGGAAATAATTGTATGTGAAGATACCGAACGATACAATAAATGCGAAATATATACCTAGAGGAGACCAGGTATGAAAGTAACATGGGATCAGCGTAACAAATGAGTTTCTGAAAGAATTATGCACTGATGATTGTTTCACCGATATGAGCCATTTTGAACCCCTATTGGCCTCAGTTGCGCTCATGGCTCTATGCTGTCAGGTTTTGGACGTAGCGAGTCGATGTCGAGATGATGTGACGACCATGAGGTTTATTTTTCCTATCGAAATTATAAGAACGGAAGCTGGCAAACCACAGGCTGTGCGTTGCTTTGTAGTGTTAGCTCCATAAACGTTCTTGATTTTGCATGACGCTTAGTCTGCGTTGCTGCTACGATAGTACCTACTCCTATTCCAAAATTACCTCCTCGAATTTTTAATATATCCATGATGTTGATGACAAAAAAGATTCAAATGCGATGAAAACATACCACTGATCAATAAAAAAATTACTACTTTTGGAAATAGAAAATATAGGTAGGTACCATATTCCATATTTTTAAAATAAAAATAATTTGAAATTGAGAAACTGTTAGCTTTGGCTAACAATTTTAAAAATTATTTTTATTTGAAATGACCAGTACTGCAGAACGGCAATTTCATAGGTAAAGACCTATTAAGTTGATTATTTAAGAAGATTGTGTTATTATTGTGAACTGAAAGGCTGATCATAAGTAAATATGTTCGATTATGAAAGTAATTTAGTTTTAATTTACAGTGTTACAACCATCACGTTGCCTTGTTACAACCAACCCTAGGGGTAGGGATGGTTGTAACAGATTCCACTTCCCTCTATTTGGTCGTTTTCTTCAAAATCTATAATATTATTCGCATTTAAACTAGTGCTCAAAGATAGTTGAAATACAAACCTATCACAAGCACTAATTAGAATTTTAATATTCCAAAAGGTCTGTGAGATATTACGAGAGTATTGAAAATTGTTACGTTCGTCCCCTATATCTTATTCTCTAGAGAGATAAATACCTATCTTGAGAATGATTCGAGTGGATATAATAAAGTTTAACCGTGTGTGATATTAAGATACTATAATATTTGGCACCCTTTAATTGAACCTAAAGGTAGGTAGGTACGTACTTAAATTGTTATTTTTTCATTAATTGCTAAAATTTAATTAGCTTTGGCGCTACTTTCCAAGAAACATAAGTTTTTGTAAGTTACGATTTCGGTGATTTCCATTGTCATTAGAGTCAGCATTGTCACGCTAACTAAACTTAAAGTAGGTATAAATTTTTATTTTGTCATGATTTGCCACAGTTATTAGAGAGAAAGTGTCGCTTCGTTAGATGTAAGATGATGTCATGGACCTACGGAGGTACGCAAAACAAGTTTATATTCATAGGAAAGAATGTAATGCGAACCCAATTAATAGGGATCTATAAATTAGCCTTTCTCTTTGTCGTAGTACGAGAATTAATGCCTATCGGTTGATCGAAAACGATTGCAACGAAATAAAAAGCAAAAGCAATAAGTACTTTTTAACCTACGTAGGTAAGTACAATAACATCTATGAATTTTAATTTTATTAATAGTCAACTGCCATGTATTATTATGTCTAGTGGTTAGAATATTACCTACCTACTGAGCGTAAGGTAAAGCCCTAGGATGATTTAATGGTTCTAGGACGATTTGATCGTCCTGGGGCTTCTGATGTCGAGAAAGTTTATATCTCGTTTTTTTAAGATTTCAGTGACATTTCAATGTGTTTAGGTTTGAGACCGGTTAAGTGTACACGTCGCTCCTATTTATGGCAAACCGTGTGTGCGTAACACTGTCTACCTACCTCTATTTATTATTAAGCATCTAAAACCTACCCATTATATTTTCTGTATACTATAATGTTAATCTGTGTCAAGGAATAAACTATTTCATTTAAGTTTTAACATAGTATAAATTACGTCCTTTCCATTATCTACTATAAATATTTCCTTTTCCGCCGTCCTTTTTTTTCCTTTCCCGTACACACGTTTTTCCTAACCACTTTGACATTGGCAGAATTGTCGACATCGGCATCAAATGCCATAGAGAAAGAAAGAAGAACATAGATAGTAGGTCACTTCTTCCCAATCATTAGTGATAACTCCAGATATGTACATGTCATAGACTTACTAGTTATGTTATCATCCGGAGTTAAACTCCCCCATGCTGCTCGTTCGTTAGGCCAGCATGGAGCACTTGATATCATGCTGAGAAGAGGTTATATCGGTCGGACAGTAATGGACTAAAATTATTGAATTATTCTAATTTCTCAGTAAAACAATAATGGCACGATTCTCGCTTGATAGTCGTAAATACCACAGTTAATCGATTCACAGTCTCAACATCGTGTCAACTCACAGCTAATTGCGAATGTGGCTCGGGTGTAGATACGTTATTGCAATTAACACGTTACCATACTTGTCAGAATCGGAGCGATATCGGATATACGAGAATTGAATTGACAATGAGACAATTCGAATATACCTAGAGCATTGTGCGAGTTTGCATAAGGGTGTCGCACTTTTTCCGACCACAGAATAAATTGCCACTAGGTACCTACTTAAATAAGGATCTAGTAATCTATTTACTAGTGAAGTTCTTTGTAATTTAAGCTTTTGGTAAGATAATTTAATAAACTGATATGTTTAGGTACAACCTATTCACGAACATAGCTAAAACGACAGAAAACTTTCCTCATTGGCATGCGTGTTTCCTGCACGCACACCTTTGTTCTCGCCTCGTGACAGGGTTCAGGGTTTGTGTTGGACCACAACGTCGTAATCTTGCTAAATATGATCACAAGTTAGCATAGAGCAAGGCAAGGCAAGTGTTTGCTACGTTTCTGCACCATACATTTATAGATTTTCAGGAGACACCTACGTGTGCGTTAGTGGTTACAAATATTTTATGTGCAACGCCTTAATCCGGACAACCACCTTTGTGCAGGTCATTCAAAATTTGTTCCGTGCGAAAATTCAATCTACGTCCCGTCGCGTCGCATTGAAGCTGCAATAGAATCTACAACCCTTTCAACTGCTAGCTACTTTCCGGCTAACTTATATCTATTACAGTATCTAATGGCCATTGCATGTAACAACACCTAACAAATCTAACACGGTACAGTTTAATTTATAAGAATCGTGAACCTTGTATTTATAACCGGGGAGTGTTGCGGTGCGCGCAGGTGCGCGGCACGAGCGATGATCGATACAACAACGCTATCGCTTTCGGCGGGTGCGCCTGCGCAGGGACGACCAACAATTAATTTAGAAACAGCATTTGTACGTTGATAACATGGGTAATGTTGTGTGTTTGTTAACTAGGATGTGTTTATATTGGCCAAGGAGAAACGAAGATATTCAAATAGACGTTTAATAAAATATCTGAATCTATTGTAGTTAATAGATTGTTTCTAGATTATAAACAGCTCGATTGACGTAGCGGTTGAGCTATTGACTGCTTTACTGCAGGTTGTGGGTGATCTCCACATGGAGGAATTATATTTGTAAGGCCTACAGATAGTTGTTCCGGATTTGTGCATGTGGAATTTGTGACACAGGAGGAAGTCCTAGAGTAACGTTTTTTTATAAAATATTACTTCGAAAGAAAGATATTAATTTGTGAAACTTACGCGAATATTAGACATTGAATTGAAAATACTTTTTAGTTGAGAAGTTGAAGACCATTTCTAAACTCTTAAACTTCTGAATGGCTGGCGCAAAATTTTTACTCATGTTCATTATGTTTACTTTTCCAATAGTGGCAATAGTGTCACTATTGTGTTTATTTAGTAGTCTCTATAATTTAATGTGTGATCGCGCGTATATCATACAATTGTAAAACCTGTCACTTAAAAGATCTAAAAAAATCTTTAGGTACCTCAACCAAGCCCAACTTTCCCACCAAGAATCCTCGCAGTCTAAACGCACCCTAACCAAAAATTTAGTTTGTTCTGTTGCCATTGCATCCTTCCGTGTGATCGGCTAATTAAATTGGCCGCAGCCGGCCGGCTAATGGAAAATCGCGGCAAATAAATCTTGAGTCGCGTCGAGTTCCACCCACCGCGCTAGATACAAGATGCGCGCGCACTGAGAACGCGCAGTCATTAACCAGCGATAGCTCAAATTCATTGTTTCACCTCATGCTGGAAATTGCTTGTCTGATCTGTAATTGTTTATGGATGTATTGGTTTTGTGGTGAGATCTTTGTGTTGCACGTGTTTCATAGTATTTGAAATGTTTTACTAAGTACCTAAGCATTACTGGGATATCGTGTCTATCCTAACTCCTAAATGGGAGGCCTCTGTGTTCATTCTTGTCTCCCTTTGACCGCGCGGACGGGGTAATGGTACAATCATCAGGATTTTCACGTAAAAAAAATAGGCGATACAAGTAATTATATTTTTTGGAAAGGAAAATTGCTTTCAGCATTTATGTTGATTGGCAGAAAATCGTTAGTCGTACTGCTTATATAAGTATAAAAAAATATGCCATTAATTAACTTATTTTTTTTACTTAGTAAGTACTTAAAAACTGTTACTCTTTGATCTAATTCTAATATTGTCAAGTAAATGTAAATAAAAAATAATTGTTTCACTATAGAAACTGTTTACGCAGGTTTAATGTAAAAAGTATCTCAGCTATTTAAAAAATTCGATTGGGGTCCGTGGTGCCAATTAGCACTGCCGATGAAATGTGTGATGGTGTGATGAACAATGAGCATCTGCGACACTCCCGCGCAGATCGCCGATAATGGCGGCGCGGGCGCAGCGTAACTTAGCGCGCTCTACACCGGCCGCGCACACACGCGGAATTTCACCTTTCATTAACGCTTTCGTATTCGACCACACACCAGACAAATACTCAATTTGCACCCCCGACTTTACTGTACCGGCAGAAAAATATCTATTGAAACATTTTAATTCCGAAAGTGTTAAAATATGACTAAGATAGTTGTGCATTGTGAAAACGCATCAAATATGCAGTAGGCGTTCGAATAGGATTATGAATTCATAAATTTCATAATAATTGGACAAAACTAACACCTAACATAAAAATGTCTTCACATATTTCGTGTTAATTTTTGATTTAAAGCACTAATGACTTAAGAGTTTTGTTCTATAAAATATCGTTAGTATTGTGAAAGGTTGATATGATTGTGGTGTGAGAACGCTCAATGGTATCTGTAGCAACAGTAAGACCGGTTGTTCCCCATGATATAATAATCTAAATACTTTTCATAACTATGGCGAGCTGCATTTGCATTCGCGATTAAATTATACATTTAAATTAAATTTATGGTAGCTATAAGCAAGTTAAGTGGGATAGTGTGTTTATGTGTTAATATAGGCACATTATTACATGCATAGATATACTAGCCGAGACTCCAAGCGGTTTTTGAGAACTTCGTCACTGCCTGATCGGGAATCGAACCCAGGACCTCACGGTCAGCAACGACACTTGAGCCCAATAAGGCATTTTTTAAATATCATCATCAACCCATCATACATATACTTTCACATTGCTAGCCTCTCAGTATGAGAGAGATTAAGTTTTACCTAGTCCACTAAGTCCTCTACGCTGGCCTAATGCGGGTTGGTAGACGCCGACGTAAATCTCTAGCACGGTAATATATTACCTTGTCTCTAGGCTTCCTCAAGACATTTTTGTGATATTTAACAATATTAATACGCACATGATTTCGAAAAGTCCGAGGTGCATGCGTGCCTTGGATTCGAACCTGAGATCTATGACTTGGTAATTCAATGATTATATCTCCAGTGCAGGCTAGCACTGCTCCATGTGCAATCATGTGCTTATTAAAAAGAAATATTATCACTCGCATATGTGATGGAGAGATTTTCTCGGTGGCGTGTGAAGTCTGTCATCTCACTTTAAACCACTGTGGTGAACTTGTATCTTAACCCTCTCTTGGTCCTTGCATCCTAAGCCCAGCAGTGGGACAATTTCATCAGCTACTTTGGTGTGTTTCGTTATAGAATCATTTTCGTCATATAAATGGAAAGTTGTCAAAATATGCGCAGTGTTTGTTGTTTGTAAGGTCGCTTTTACTGTTGTATTGGCAAACGATGTCGTGTACGGAATTAACCAATGCATTGTGATATTGTATTGTATTGTAATTCTTGTAATGGCTCTTATGATTTCTATTATGAAATAGGCTCCCAAATGCATAATAAT
The DNA here is from genome assembly GCA_964056405.1 of Acronicta alni. NCBI lineage: Eukaryota > Metazoa > Arthropoda > Insecta > Lepidoptera > Noctuidae > Acronicta > Acronicta alni. The sequence goes on from OZ043914.1 coordinate 796,990, forward strand.
TAAAAACTAGTAGTTATCTCTTCATTATTTACAATTCTATGTGTCTATAAACTTTTACATTGGGGTCAATAAAAATAGGACCAGGTCTCTACCAGTTTGGGCCAAAACGCTTGGTCTTTAGCCCTCTACATCCACCACCCTAGCAATCAACCTCAGTAGCTTAGTCGTAGTAGATGAATCTACAACACCGCAAATCCGGCGTAAAAAAGAAGCGTAATATGTGCAGCCATATGAATCAACAACCTGTAGCCCAATCAAGTCCTAATATTTTTTTATGTATGAATATCTGGTCTCTTGAGGACTAGTCATTATGCACTGCACGATAAAAAAATGACAGAGACGCTCTTCATTATGTTACTCTATTCAATTCAATTCTTACACTTTTTTTCTAATTTGTGGTTTTAATTTGAGGATTCGTTCGCTCCAGAGGAATCCTCAATTATTATTACAGTGATAGTAACTTAAAGAACCATAATAAGCTAGTGCACCTAATCCGCCGCAGCAAGCAGGAGTGTTTCATCGGCCATGCACACATACCATTCGCGACGCGGCACATTCCTCGCATTCCAAACTCCTTTAACTATATAATTCGGCCGTTTACGCCCGCCAGATAATCTCGCCCTTTGTTCCAAGCCCTTCATAAACATAATTGTACAGGCAAGCCGAGTTATGGATGTAGGGGAAAAATTCTAGTGTTCTAACCCCAAGGAATTTGTGCATTTTGTGAGAGATACGATGGATGTTTTGGTGGGTAGTTTTATACAGAAAAGTTTCTTCTATGTTAGGGTGTAGACTTATCATAATCATTATCGTCATCCCATTTATTGTTCCATTGCCCATACAGCCCACCATGTTGGTGTAGTGCAGCACAGGAGAGAAAATCTCAGGCAGGTTGGAATGCAGGTGTCGTCACGATGTTTTCCTGAACACGCTAGACATATATCTGTATATATGTATCGAAGGCGGAAGCTAGTTGTTCATAGATTATAGAATCCAGTTAATAAGTTATGTTTGATTACCAGTGACGGATAATGGTAACAATAACTAATTATGTATAACAGGTGATGTACCTAGTGATGTAAACACGCCCTGTAACCGATGTGTAACGCTTCACAGAAACGCATCGCGTAAGTTATGTACCGTGGTTTCCTGCAATGAAATATTCGCGGTAACACTGTGACCCTTTTTAACAGAATGCTTAATTACATAAAGTGCTGGGAACAGTGTGATGTGATTTTGTTTTTGTTTAATTTAAAAGGTGTTTAGATTTTTTTCTAATCATATACACGCTAATACTGCAGTTTCCAGTTTTTATTATGTAATTATACTTGTTCTTTAGTTAATCGGGCATAGCGTAAGAAACCTCGCCGCCAGGAAATAATAAAGCTTAAATTAAGATGAACAGTTTAAAACACGCCGCTATATTCAGAGCACTGCATGAACAAGAAATCGAAAGCACTTACATCAAGCTATTACAAGAAATTTACAAAAACAGCACCGCAGCCGTGAAACTAAACAGTCTCGGTCAATCCTTCCCAATTCAAAAAGGAGTCAAGCAAGGAGACCCGCTTTCTCCAAAACTATTTACAGCCACTTTAGAACAAGTCTCCAGAATGCTGGCAGCTAGTTGGGAGGTGCGGGGCATTGTCGTCGGCGAGAAAAGGTTAACAAATCTTCGCTTTGCTGACGACATTGTCGTTTTCTCTTCTACTGCAGCAGAGCTAGGCTCTATGATCACAGAATTACACCAGGCAAGTCTTAGGGACGGACTGAAGATGAATATGTCAAAGACCAAGCTCATGACGAATAGCGCAAAACGTAGGTTGGAAGTCGATGGCGAGGAGATTGAATACGTCCATGAGTACCTTTATCTGGGCCAATTAGTCTCTTTTCAGCCGAGACAAGCTAAAGAAGTTGCAAGACGCACCGAAAACGCCTGGAAAAGCTATTGGTCCATGAAAGATCTCATGAAAGGCAACCTGCCCGTCACTCTCAAAAGGAAACTCATGGATGTATGTATTCTCCCCATCCTCACCTACGGCGCACAGACCTGGTCTTTGACAAAACATCAGAAGTCCGCACTTGGGGTTTGTCAGAGAGCCATGGAGCGCAGTATGATGGGAGTCAAATTAGCAGACCGCATCAAAACTGCTGCGCTCCAAAACCCAGATCGCTGACATAGGCCAAAAAGCTGCTAGCTTGAAGTGGAACTGGGCTGGACATGTCTGTCGCATATCAAATGAGCTGTGGGCTAAAAGAAGTACCGAATGGGTCCCACAAAACGGCAGACGACAACGCGGCAGGCCTAGACGAAGATGGCGGGATGAGCTTGACCTTTTCTGAAAGGATAGGCCCAAAATAGCCTTGAACCGCGAGGAATGGAAGGAGGGCAGGGAGGCCTTTGCCCTGCAGTGGGACGACAACGGCTAAATCATAATAATAAATAATAAGATGACGTTTATTTTTTATATTAGGACAACAGATAGACTAACTGACTAACAATGTTGTTGGCAACCAAACAGATGGTGCTAAAAGGTAAGGCAGCGGTTGCAGAAAAATAAAATCAATAAAATCCATGCAGTAAAAAGCAAAGACACTACACATCAAATCCAATCAAATAATTAATTAATTAATTAGGTACATTTTAGGTGTGGCAATATCATAATTATTGTAAAAATTTGCTTCATAAAAATCTGCCTTAGAAGGTGTATGAATTAGGTACAAGCTGGTAAATACAATTATCATCATCCCATATATTGTCCCACAGCTGGGCACCGGTCTCCTCTCAGATTGAGAGGGATTAGGCTATAGTCCAACACGCTGGCCTGCATGCAAGGCATGCAGGTTTCCTCTTGATGTTTTCCTTCACTGTTTAAGCGAGTGATAATTAATTAATAATACGCATATGAATTGAACAGTCAGAGGTGCGTGCCTTGGATTCGAACTCGAGACTTTTGACTTGGCAGTCCAAACATAAAACTCATCTATGTTTGTTGTTCAACAGTATACAATGACAAGAAGTGCTTTACAACAAGTATCCATGATGTCATAGGGTGACTAAGGACCCAAATGAAAATAAAAACGCCACTAACTAACACATGATACTAAAAGCACACCCCTATCTCTCCGTTTAATTCATTCAGGAAACGATTGACCATGAAATTGAGAAGATCCAATAGGGTATCAGTTGGCACCAACAAACAGCTCTATAAAGGATATTTTATTTTTATTGTGTGTGCAGACTGGCCACAGTGTTCACTGCTCCGTATTTAGACATCGGCGACAGATCGGCTATCGGCTACGTGGGTGTCAACTGTCACACCCTAGGGCTGCCGCACGAGGATATGGAGTAAGTTATTGCAAACTAGCTGGCGCCCGCGTCTTTGATACGTGGTTTTCGCATTGTTTTTGACAGATGCATGCAGATGACATACTTTTGAAGGTAAAGTGTTAGGTACTGTGGTACCCGGGTTACTAATACTTGGGAAGTGTATTTTAATTAAAAGCGCAATATTGGAAATATAGGTTTTGTATTGTGATCCCACAAGAAATTCTTAAGCAAGACAATCATCAAATTATTTTCTAGACATCTTTCAATTCTACTTAAAATTCGACACATTTTAACTGGCCAGAACGTGAACTTTAAAGACTTATTGTTTCAAACTCTTACAGTAGACTGCTTTCTTGAATTCAACTGGCGACTGGTTTGAACTAGCGAGTAAATACTTAGTTATTTTGAACCCGGTTATCTTGACTTTTCACTTATGAACCCAATCTTGTGATTAGCATTTAAATATTGTTTACTGACTTCACAGGGATTCATAAAGAGTTGTATGGTATTAAAATAAATCGACACTCGAACCTGTATTGAATACGGTGCAAGGAGCAGCCCTACTAGGTAGCATATCTCGCGGAAACGGCTTATGGTGACGCAATCGACTCTTGCGCCGATGTTATAATAACGATCACTTTGTGCCATGCCAATTAATACAGCCTAACGGATAGACCTGATGGTTTGGATAAGTAATATTAAGTTATTTCAGAGAATAACTGTTTACGAAATAGATGACAATTTGAATTGTAGTAGGTCCTGTACTTTGAAATAATTTTTCGGCAAGGTATAGCTAATGGCATGCACTATGCGTTTATGCGTTGTTGTACAAACCTATATCAGACCAGTCCAGTCTCTCACAAAGTTAGGTTTCAGATTGACATGCGATAACATAGCATAATTATAGGAACTATTGTGATGACAGAATAAATAAAGAATTATTGTTTTATTAATTCTATATCTAAAAGGAACCTAGCATACACCGACCTTTTTGGTGAGGTTCTTCAAAAAGGTCAAAGGCTTAAGAGAGGTAGGGAAAAGTGGGAGAAATTCCACTCAAATTGGAGCTGTCCGACTGGGGAAGTACCTCCGCCTTGCAGAAAATCGAAGTGAAATAACACTGCTTTTTGCTGTGTTTTGTTCCTTACGGTGAGCAAGGTTGCCAGTGCTCCTCGAGGCAACGTTGCGTTGCCAGTGGGCGGACTTTGACCCTTAAACTGCCAACCCAACTATTTATCTTTCGTTTTATAGGGTCGGCAAAGCGCAAATGATACTCCTGGTGTTGCAAGCGTCTTTAGGTCATGGTAACCGCTTACCATCAGGTGGGTCATATGCTTATTTTTATGTAAAACAAAAGGTCAGATTATGATTATGATGGTAGATATCACAGACCATATGTCTATGATATCATAATGAACTATGAAAAAACCTTCATGAACTGGTAACAAGTCCAGCTGTATGCTCTGGAAGTTGAGATAAATCATTCATTCAGATTAGTCTGGATAAATTAATCCAGAAGCAATACCCTTGTTGGTTTCTAGATATAGAACGGACAGAATCCCGAAGAAACTGACAAACATTAAGAATGGATTTTTTATGCTCCCGTTCAAACTGATACATTTGACCGGAATTAAAAGACATTCAAATAAGTACATAGGTCGTTATTATAACAAATAGTTTTAGTTTTTAGAATAAGTTCCTAGTGTTGTACATACCTTGTCTTCTCTACACATTAACATTTAAGTAAATTCAGGCTTAAGGGATTAATGTATGATCCTTTAGTTTATTACATTCTAGGGAAAGGAATCTATTACGCGCACTTATCATGCGATTAATTTTATTTATTGCTTTCATAATTGTTGAGAAAGATTTTAGAATCTTGTGAGAACCCGTAATCCGATTATAGTTTTACAAAAATGTGTTACATCGACCAGGAACCCCTCATAAGATAACCGAATCCAAAACTATCCCACAATCAGTTGGATATCCCGCAATCAACATAATGAACTAAAACGAAATAGGATTATTTTGGGTTTGGGGTGTATTATTACTTCAAGTACCATCATCATCAACCCACGTACTGCCCCACTGCTGGCCCGTGCCCAGTGTCTCCTCTCAGATTGAGAGGTATTACCGTCCAGTCCATCACGTTGGCCTAGTCCGGGTTAGCAGACTTCACACACCGTCCAGAAAAATCTCTAAGGCACGCCGCATGCAGATTTCCTCACGATGTTTTCCTTCACCGGTTAAGCTAGTGACATAATTAATACGCACATGGTTTCTAAGTGCCTTGGATTCGAACTTGAGACCTTTAATTTGGCAGTCCAATAGTCATGTTATGTAATATGATAAGAATACTGGACTGTTGTCACGATGAAAATCCAACAACAGTAAGTCTATTGTTTCTAAAAATTTAGCAAGGCAAGCCCCTGGCTCTAGAAATTTTTATCAGAAACCTTGTTTTAGATGACTTGCTGCAAAATTCTAGTTTTTCCAGTTGTGTCTCTTTATTATTTAAGGCACAATATGTTAAGTGAACATTTTGGTCTGAGTCAGGCAATGAACTGCGTCCCACGCGCCTCACCACCCTAAATATCAATATCAAATGGTATTTATGAAGTAAGTAGTGTTACATAGTTGCTTATCTATTCCGTGTTGCGATTCACATGTTATTTAGATCTAGATACGGCAGGTTTTGTAGGTAATCTTATACGAAGGCGTTAGGCTAGATAAGTGTTAATTGATTGTTTTCCTAGTATGGACTGGGATAGATATTTTTAAGATATTCTGAAAAGTAAAGGCAGTGCTGTGTTTCTCTAAATCAGTGAAGATTATGTTTTCTTTATGTTTATATTTTTTTATGATGACGTGTGACATCAATACATAATAACATTATGACTACATTCGTTGATGAATGATAGGCATCCGACACTTACTGGAAGTGGAATAAAAATGAAAAGGACTTCTTTGATTGATTAAATCTATCAGGTCCAGCTTGGCCAAAGATGCACCGTAGGATACGAAGCAAAGCTTCACCCATATGAATACATAATGAGGAAATAGTCGTCGATAAATGAGGATTTTTTATTTAGATGCTTTTAAATATAATGCCCCCCATACTAGTCACATTCGACTGAAAACTGTTTGTGTTGCATCTCCGCAGCAACATGCTGAGCTTTGACCTTTTTTCGCTCACACGATGCACATCCCTCTCATTTAATTAAACATAAGGCTTCTAATAGTTTCTTTAACTTATCTACTATTTGTTTTTATTTTTTATTATGTTGGCACTAGGTTGCCAACTTAGTGTCTAAACTGACATCTTGGCCTTTGGCCCACAAATAATTGACGTTGCATCGTATTGAGCGAAAATGAATACTTTTTCTTTCTTTCTTTCTAGTCGAATGGGAGTAGTATTACTCGTATTACTTATGACTATTTCCTCATTACATATTCATATGGGCAATACAGTTCGTTCATTGTACGCGTGAATCAATTAAATTTTAATCCTATACTAGCGACTTAGGACTCACGACGCGAGTCATCATGAAATATTTTGCCACTTCTTGCTGTTTCTTAATGCGGCTACCCGTGAAAATTTAGATAGTTACCTTACCTCCACACCCTGATGACGTAATACTTTCTTGCTATTCTGGGTAACTCTCGGTTCGCCATATAAAGACATCATCCATTAATCTACTCGTTAAACTTGCAACAAAAAGCACTCTCACAGCAACGCATCTGCATCAGATAAAACTTTGTTTGCAAAAAATCTCTCCAAATTCCTCGGACATCCTGATGACTACACAAATTTCTCCTGAACCACTGGTTTCTATGACCTTGATGCGAGATCACATATGTATGCGCGTGGCGGCCAGGATCTGGAGACATTTCCCCTCGTTTAGTATGCCGCGCGACGTTCAAGGCCAGGGGCAACGCGCCTGGCATAATGATGAGCGTCAGTTGTATTCAAGAAGTAAGTTTTGGTGATAAATAGGTGGTTTTGGCGCAGTGTTGTGGTGGGTGATAGTTTAAGCAGTTTGTTAAACGTTGTGACCTACTTTCTCAAGGATAGAGAAGAAACTTATCTGGAGGACTTCATAAGGTTTTAAAGGGAGTCCAGTCTGCCAACTGGCATTTGAACAGATTGGATGATGCTACTACTACTGATGATTAGAGAAGGTTACATGGAGAAGGCTATATTTCGAAATTTCTCTGAAATAAATTCATATTTAGAATCATATTATAATAAATTAGAAGCGACCTGTTCAGCAAGCAACAACTGCTTAAAAGCAGTGACAGCCCAGTGATGTGCCTATTGGACCGCCAAGTAAAAGGTCTTGAGTTCAATTCCCTATCGAAACCTCAGACTATTCGTATTCATGTGCGTATTAAAAAATTAATTATAACTCGCTTAAAGGTGAAGGAAAACATCTTGAGAAAACCTGCATACCTTAGAGATTTCTCGACGGTGTGTAAAATCTGCCAACCCGCACTAGGCCAGCAAGGTGGACTATAGCCTCATCCAGCTCAATTTGAGAGGAGACTCGTACCTAGCAGTGGGACAGTATATGTTCTACTGGTTATCATCAGATAACCTGTTTCGCCCACTTTTCTAGAAGATCATCTTCTAAAAAAATTGAGAGGGATTAGCCTACAGTCTACCACGCTGGCCTAGTGCGGGTTGGCAGATTTTACACACCGTCGAGAAAAATCTCTGATGATGATCTAAGATGAGGCCTCCCTCATCTTTTATATTGTCAGACCAGACAACTATTTAGCCCGATAAAAATAGTGGTTTGACCTTTATCATTACTGGATGTTTTTATTTATTTTTTTATTAAACAATATCTATTTAGTTCCTCTTATCCTATATTATTATTTGAATTAAAATAATGTAACGCAGTACCACTGTATTATAACATATCACTCTACAGGCAGATGACGAGATATTATTATCAATATTTTTTATTAAAATTAATATCATCAGGATTAATATCTCATACCTGTTTTTGGGAACTAAAGAACTTAGACCCTCCAGAGGGTCTTAACAATTGTTTCCTATTGTGTCTGCTAATTGATCCTTGAGCGGTTAATAACAAACGGTACTAAAGTTTTGCTTTTCCAGTTTTATATAAAATACCAGATATTTACACGAATGATTGCGAACGAGATACTAAAGGAATGTAGGCGTAACTGACCTTTTAAAAGTAGCGAGAATGTGCTGGATCAATTACTTGAGGCCGGAAGAACAGCTTAGTGTAAAATGGTGTATTATGAATGCGACTCCATAATTAAGATTGCGGTGGTAAGGAGGAGATGATTGGGGAATACCTGTGTGGGCTGTAGATCTTTAGATCCATTTATTTTGTAGGGAATAATCACTATTCCGGTTCGTAATTAGAAAATGTCTGAAATTTATTCAGTGAGAGGATCGAACCCACAAAATGTGACGCTGGAGCATTTAACTCAATCACTACACTAAACATTCCATCCATTTCATATATATAATGGTATTTGGGCTAATCCTTTCTTTTTTTTATAATTACACTAGCGACCCGCCCCCGCTTCGCACGGGTGTGATGTACTAATAAGATACATGTATTATACATATAAACCTCCCTCTTGAATCACTCTATCTATTAAAAAAAACCGCATCAAAATCCGTTGCGTAGTTTGAAAGATTTAAGCATACATAGGGGTATAGGGACAGAGAAAGCGACTTTGTTTTATACGATGTAGTGATAGATCATCAGCCACCTGGGGAGGTGCAGTATGATGGACTTCTACCAACTAAAAGCCACCCTGAAGAAGACTCATCTTTTCTTCTACCTAAGAGTATTATAGTGAGGTGAAATTATTGTCAAAGAAACTGGTGAACAGATTGTCCAAGCATATCTATTAATAACTATTGTGTTTGAACAGTTATGAAAATAAACGGAGCGTTGCATTCTTTAGAGCTGAATTCCAACCGCAGTCATCTTGAATCTATCTAGTGCTGGTTACTTCAAAGTAACCTTTCCATTATTTTTTGTTATTTAAAAATACACATTTACTATTTTATTCAGATCGGTTTTCAGATATGGTTGAATAAATTAGGTTAAAATTAGACAATAGTCCACCACGCCTGCTTATAAATGCGGGTGGGCAGACTTTACACACTGTCGAGAATAATCTCTAAGTGTGTTTTCCTTCACCGTTTAGGCAAGTGATAATTAATTATTAATTCGTTCCTACATGATTTCGAAAAGTCAGAGGTGCGTGCCTTGGATCATATCACTAAGCTCTCACTGCTTTTTGACTGCCATCTAGTATGGTCTATATCGTTCATGGTTTGGTCTCGGGTATAGTTAATATTGGTCAATATCGATTTCCCTAAGTTCACATCTGTCAAAAGTATTGCAGGAATCATATCATTCGCTTCAGAATGAACTAGTAAGATCAGTCTTACGACCATAACCTAGGATTCCCTGGACATGGTCGTGCCGTCCACTTTCCCCCGATCGACAGCTTCCAGATAACATCGACCATCTTCATTGATAACTGGCAGCGACATAGAGTGAGCAGCGCAGATGTGAATGTCTGCAGAATACGTGAAAATTGTTTTATAAGTACCTATCAGCAGACGTAAAAGACCGCATCCAATGATTTATTATGATTTATATATTTAATATTTTTTAAAAGATTAGCTACGCATTCGGAATATGAATTTGATTCCGGAGAAATTGCTTAATATGGCTTTTCTAGTCTCCAAGATAGCAAACTAAGTAATCCCCAATAAAATGACTGTACCCTTTAAATAAGAAACTGACCTATATTGGAATATACTTTAAAATAATATTTTTGGCCTATGATCTCAATTAAAAATAAAACGTAGCTATGGTTGCTTAGTGTATAAAATATAATTTATTATAACTTCAGGACTTAAGGTTAAATTTCATATTTGCCAAAAAAAAACTCACTTATTAGAAATAAAGATAATTTTGGATTTCGACATCGAAATCAAAATTGGACGAAGCACTGACTTTGTTGCGATTACTCGATTGCGATTTCGGTCATTAACCCAGTCGAGATGTCTATGGCTAATAAATGCAATCAGTTACTTTTCATTATCAATGTTACATTGACCCTGGGCACGAAGTCCGTGCAATTTTATTACATTCCCGTAATTAATCTGGCTAGATTTCATTACTTTTTGTCACACAATATAAAATCATCAATATCACATCCGGGAACGGGATTCAATCACATTTTTTTTGTAAGTCTGTTCTACAGTAGTACGTTTTAATCTTTGCGCATCAAACCGCGACCGCTTTCCACGGTGCGCGCGCGCCGGTGCCGACACTCCGACATAACGGCGCGACTGCCGACGACGCGCACACGTACTTACCGTCAGCCTGCGCACGCGACGCGAGTGAAACACGCGTGTGAACATATACTTACGACAAAGTGACTGTGCCTGTGAATGCTCCTACATATTGAAGTCTTTGAGGTTCTGGTTAACCAGTGCCTATATCTTGGTCCCCAGTCATCATCTTAGGTAAGTGTTTACAATTTCGCGTGCTATTTGTAATGATTCGGCCTCTTTGAAGCTGCAGGGATTGTTCTGCGGTATGTTATTAAGTATTATTGACTTTCTAATTGTGTTTAAATATGTTGATTTATACATTTTCTGAATTATTCACATCGCATTAACATAGCCTCGTTTTGTTGTTTTCTATTTTTGCAGATTCTCATAAAGCCTAGTTGATTAAGTGGTCACAGCAATTTATTAAACTAAATTTCTTTCTCGTGAGATAGCGTTTGGAAGTGTCTATTCTGCATTAGATAGTTTTTGTTCATTACATTGTTGATCAATTTTCGCATAAAGTTTGCGCGGTTATGATTCGGCATCTACCCGCATTCGGAAACAACAAGGTCGAGTTGTAATGGGTAAAAGTTGTTTACGTCATATTTAGCAATCCATTTATCATTTTGGATGACAATATTATATGATCTTAATAAACTTACCTAATATGGAAGTGCCGACATCTGTACAATGTTATTTGACCCTCGCGTAGTGCCTAGTTACATGTGTATGAACATGGGTAAACATCAAAACGTAAATCTGTTTAGTATTTCAATTTTAAAAGTTAGTACTTGCTTTAGGGAGGATTCGCACTGTATTTTTTAATTAGGTAATCAATAGGAAAACCTATCCTCTTATAATCAGTATTATGTTTTCTTGTTGCAAAACATACCTAAATAAGTTTCGCAGAGATGTTCACATGTCTTCTTCAAGTACCTAGACGGAAAAATCATTTAAACGTCTTCAACTTTCTAGGCCGTTGTATATGCAACGTTTCCACAATAAAATGCCATAGGCGCCTTCAGCATTAAAGTGATGGATTTCTGAAGAAATCCGGGAAATTAGGATTACGTAGAACACACAATAATCTTGTTCAAAAACAAGCACCAACTTTGTTTTAACACTTATTAGACATAGTAGGTAATACGTGTGGGTGTGGAAATCTGTCAAACGACAATATTTGCTGTTCCACGCAGTAGAGATCGAACCTGCGCGTGCGCACCTGTGCACATACGGAATGTGGGCTAATGGCTCAAATATCTCCCGCCTAATTTATTAACTTCACACTTATTTCATGGTTTATGGCCAGGTTTGACGTTTGAATGACCCTGAGTTTCCCCAGATTCAAGATTTCCTTTGAGTGGAAAGAAGATTAAGTATTTAGTTCTAAGTTGGGTGAAATTCTCTTTAACAGCATTTTCAGTCTGTTCCATCACTCTCTTCACTGTACATTCTGCATTTTTAAGAAAATATAGATATGCCTATAATTTTAAATGTGGAATATAAAAGGTATTGTACATTTCCAAATATTAATGTAGTATTTTTGCAAATGTCTTACATGTCTGTGTTTTCGTTGTATATTTAAGTGAAGCAATTTCTAACATTATAAAATTATCGTTTTGTATTTTTTGGCATTTTCCATGCTAAGATTTTAAAGTTATTAAGCAAAGGAAAAATTGAGACCGCGGGCAGGATTCGAACCTGCGTCTTTTGGTTAGGTACATACACCAGACGCTATGACCACTAAGCCACCGCGATACCTACCCGCCATGTCGCTTATAAAATTGTGAAAAAAAAACTCGAATGGGTCCTCTAGTTTGGTGCAACGGAGTCCCGCCCAGAGTCGTATTTTTAGCGTTATAATATTTCTGTTTACTACCGATAAACCTCATAAAACCCAAAAACTGAAACTGAAATTGCCCAAAAATAAATATCTTGCGTCATCGACACAGCCCACAGCTAAAACAACAAGAATCATAATACATATAACGCGTGTTAATTACATTGAATATTAAAATTAACTAAAATACATGAACGTTAACCTTGATACTTGAATAAAGTGGTTTCAACGAAAAATTGGTTAATTTATTTCAACATTTTAAAACGTTATGGTTTTAATGCATGAAGTTTCATATTGGCTTCGAATATGATCACTGGGATTTTTTAAATACAGAAAAAACATATTTCTTAATCCAGAGGCTTGTGTTGGTTAGTCTTATGACGTTAACAGATTAGGCCACTGTGCCTAATATTAAAAATCCATTAGCAAAGTTACTCTACTTCCGTAAGAACACAGAAGACAATGGGAAAATAGTTTTGTGTCGTATCACAACATGCTATGTAATATGTCATAGGAAACATACTAACAATGGCTGCAATTACGGAGTTAATTACTGTATTTACTATAAAGTAGTTCTTCTTGAACTTTCATATGGAATACAATAAACCGCGAATCAAAAATACTGATTGAGCAACAAAATTCTATATACAGATATTGGCTAGGTTAAGTTAGAACTGTAACCACATATGGCACATATGCCAGAACCAAATCTGAATGTTTTGAGACCAAAGGGATAACTAAATGGCTAAGATTTTGCTGTGCAATAAGTATTTTTTCTTAGGATTGGGAATTATTTTTTATACAAAATGACTTTTTTTAAATTTGTAGTTAAATACTAGCCTAGTAGCCTAGCTTTCATATTAATCTGGGTGCCAAACTACAGATTAATTTCGCTTCTAAATGTCAAAAAAAGATTTTCCAAAAAGGTTTAGTATTAGACAGGCGGCCGGCTATGAGAAATATATGGGGCAGGAAGATGGTAACGACAGTCACCTACATAATATAACATACCATCACGATTGTATACCCCGAGGGGTTAGGCAGAGATGTATGTGTCGCCTTTATAATTAGGTCGAATCTAAAAGTGGTCGAGCCTATTGCGAAGTCCGAGCTTCTGCTAAGAATTTCATAGAAATCTTTTTTATTTTTGGCATTTTTTCATGCTAAGATTTTAAAGTTATTTAGAAAAGAAAAATTCGACAGCGGGCAGGATTTAAACCTGCGTCTTCTGGTTAGGTACATCAGACGCTATGACCACTAAGCCACCGCGATACCTACCCGTCATGTCGAATTTTCCTTTTCTAAATAATTTCATAGAAATACCTAATATCACTTTACTTGGTAGTTGCAGTCGAGCTTAGGACTAGACTGGCGACGCAGTTTTGTGGTCTTAAAATATTTCAAGCTGTAGTAGTATTATCTAATTGTAATTTCCCATGATATGACTTTAAAGTTATTTTAGCGTCAACATAAAGACGTAACTCACAATGTGATGTCAAATTTCGAGCTGGAGGGTGGGATAGCGTCTGGTGTATCTAACCAGAAGACGAAGAAACCAGTTCGAATCCTTACCGCGGTCGAAATTTTCCTTTGCTAAAATAACCGTATTGTCTGAAACCCTAAAAAACAAACAAATTCCGTCAAAATTATATTAATTCCAATCTACAATATTGATCAACAACAACTACTTACATTTTTAGAAAGCATCGCGTTGTTTCTGTCACAACTTCCTAAAAATACCGTGAGCAATCAATTGTTGAAACATTTCGTCTTATTTGCTTAGTTAATTATGATATTGTTTGTGTTAATTGACTCTATCCAGGTATTACGGCAGGTGGTAACACTAAATAAACAGTGTCCACGGAAGTCCGCGGTGCTAAGTGTGGAGCTGGGACTTTACAGTTTCTTAGCTGTGCTTAAGTTAGTAGCAGTAGGTACTATAGTGTAAGTAGTTATTTTGTCAATAATATATTTTTGAATTTGTGTTGGAACCACAAAGTTATATTATCTGAGGTTGGAGCTTTGGAGCGTTGGAGAAGTAGCTTTGAGATAATTGATCCTACTGACATTCGGAATTCCGGAAGTTTCAATATGTTATAGGTACCTAAGTAATATTTATTTTACACCCTTTCACCCTTTCGTAGGTAGGGACCTAAAGTCTCACGAAATAGGGAACGAGCCTATTGTCATTAACCGTACACAAATTCCTAGCTACTATAGGGAATTTCATAGATAAACTCCATAACACTTTGTTCGGCCCCGGAATCTAGCCCAGGACCTCAAATGTAGCACGCTCACAACGCCTAGGCTAACGAGGCAGTTAATAAATAATATAAGTAAATCAAAATAATTAAATCATAAAGCGATATGACTATTTTAAAACATGGGTTTACTTAGACCACCTCTTTATTATAAGAAAGAGTATCAATAGCTACGTTTTATATACAAATAATTTAATAGGTATGGCAATACAGGAGTCCTTAGTGTCTTGCAGCTACCAGTTTCATAGTCAATACCGCTGGTGTAACAGACAGTTGCCCGCGGATACTAAGAACCAGATATTTTGTCGCAATACTCAATATTTGTCGCAACACCGCGGTATGTGCGTATTACCAGTTTTACACATTTACACAACACCGTATAGGGAAAAAATAAAAATACAGTTAATATCGGGCTAATGTTGAAACTTGCAGCAATTACTTTTTAACTCGTAAGATGTGGATGTGCTTAAATACAAACCACGTAAGATCAAATATCGATTCTAGAAACAATAATTATAGAAAGCTTAAGTAAACTATACCCATGTAATATGTTGAATAGCAATTGAAGTAGTGAAGCCACTTTACTATTTCTAGATGGGAAAAGCCAAAAGCAGAAGTCAATAGCATAAGAGAATGAATTCCTAGGCTAGCAGTGAATCAACACAAGCTGTGTATGATGACGAAGATGATATACCTACTTCTACAGGGCCAATTTAGTTTAATTTTAGTATCCATTCTTTTAATTTACTCTTTTCTTTCCATTTGCGATCTACGATACAATACACCATAAGCAGAACATGTAACTAAAGGAGTGATGAATATGAATGTGGAGTAGAGGGATAGAGAGAGACCAAAGATAATATGGATGGACTGTATTAAAACGGATATGTTAGAAAAGGTAGTGAATGTGATGTGACGGTTGACAGGGATGAATGCGAGGAAAGGACATACAGCGCAGATCCCAAATAAATTGGGACAAGGGCAGGAGAATGATGACAAGAAGAAGAACATGTCGTTTGTACTAATTGGTGTAAAAGAAAGTAGCTTTAATTTAAATTAAATTTCCAATAATAACTTAACCGGTTAAAATAACGATCCAAAAAAAATCGTTGATTTTTCGAATTGGATATTATTCAGCCTTTAGAATTTACCTACACTCTTGAAGATCTGAAGAAGACGAATAAATAACTGAGTAAATAAAACCGCGTTGCACATAACTGCGGTGGTTTAAAATTGCATTGTTTACCTCAATAGCTAGCCAACCATCGTCAAATCTAATAAATTGTTCGTTTTCGACATTCCATCGCTTCTACGAGTAGCTTGCGCTGAAAGTACTGAATGGATGGACTGAAAGGATGTATTTGATGAAACGTGTTTTGTTCTTGCAGAGGATGTTGAGCCTGGAGTGTGCTATCTGCTTCGAGTTCTTGTCAGTCAGTATTCTTTGTTATGATAATTTCCTTTTGAATAAGTTTACGTAATTTTCTAGTTACTTCGTAAAGTTTTTCAAAGGTTTTTCATTGTGTTACCTACAAAATAACTGCGTAGCCATAATAGAAGTTTAGTGAACGATAGCCGCTAGTATCTCTAGTAATTGTTTGTATGATGATTTTAGTTCCAATAACCAAACTTCTTTGGTTTTTTTTTTATAGAAATCATGTATCGTTCATGAAACTCTTCGTAGTTTTAGGTTTAAGATTTCGCAATAAATTTTTAGATCAGTGGATTGCGTAGTAGCAATATTAATATTTATTAATAATTATCTTATCTATAATTACCTCTTAAATTTCTGTTACCAAGACTATTGCTTTCTAGACAACGCACTAAAAGCAAGATTATTTTGTCGCAATTCATACTAATACAATGCGATATTGAGTTGGTCCGTCTGTTGGTTTACTTCTCACTTTACTATGGAACTTAATGAAAGTTTGTGTCACGAGATTAACTTGAAGTTCCAAACAATAAAACGTAGAATGCTATTGTGAGTTAAAATGTTATGTCCTATTTGTCTTTTCCTGCAGGTCTTGGCGACGGTATATTAAAATATAGGTGAGCTTGTTATACCCGATAATACTTTTTCCACCCTGGGAATCATACCTAATACCCCACGTTTAGCGGCAGCACTGGCGACTACAAGGCGATTGAGGCAGTTATTGATTTCGGTGTCAACACCCTGCACCAGATCGACCCGATAAAAAAACAAAAAAATTTTTTTTTTATAAACCACTTAGGTGGCAAACAAGCATATGGCCCACCTGATGGTAAGGGGTTACCGTAGCCTATAGACCCTGCAAAACGAAAGAGGAATAGTAGGGTTGGCAGTATAAGGGTCAATGTCCCCCCATTGCCAATTTAATCATCTTAATTTTTTCAATTACCTATAAGTTAATTTGATCAATTATTTTTAAGTAAACTTTTTACATTAGGTAAATAAAAGTCACCCTGTATATGTAATTGTTACGTCAAGAACAATTCGACGGTTGAACTGTTCATACGTGTAACAAAAAACTGTATTACATGTAACACAAGCTCCCATATCCACGCAAAATATGTAATCCACTTAGACAATAGATTTTCGCGTGTTTCTTGTGTTGAGTTTCTCGTAAAACAATGATAGACATTGTGGCCGCCTTGTTGCAAGCAATATGACTTCTCAGACACATGTTGCACTCGTTTTTGTGTAGTAGTTCGGTGGTGAGAGGTCATTTTATACTTTGGAATGGATTTAATGGCAATAGGCTTGCTCATTATATTGGACCTCAATATACCGGCAAACTGTGGGTGCAGATTAGTACAGCTCTGCATAACCCTTTGGGGAATACAAGCATATGAATAGGATATTGGTCCGAAGTAAATACTGCATAGTTATTTTTGTCAAGCGACTGACTACTTTTACTGGCAAATTTTGTGTCAATTGGGGATCCAGCAAACTGTTATTACATTTGTTGTGTGTTTCTTATTTAATATAAGTGTGTATTTACAAAAAAAAGTATATAAGTATAATATTGTATCCATTATCTACAAGCTCTGCTTAGTTTAGGACTAGATGGTGCTGTGTACAATTGTCTAAGAATATTGTTATTATTTTTTTTCTTTGTAGAATTTCAACTAAAATCATTACCAACTTGAAGTTAAAACATGTCGCAATAGGTTCCCGTTACAACGGACAACATCGTACATAATTATCAGTACGATACTACATCTTTACCTAATCAAGTCAAGGTATATCCAGAATTTAAGAATCAATAGAATCTATTTAATCTATCAAGCATAGAAAGGCTTGCCAAATAGGTGCAAAATTCTGATTTATGTCACCGTCATATTTTCTGTCATACTTAATAGATGATTCGTTATAAGCTTGCTTTGTGGAGCGAGCACAATAGTAACACTATTATAACAAAAAGAAATCTTTGTAAAGTCATTAAGTTTGTATTAAAAATATAATAGTTTATATCTTACGCTGATCAAGTGTTCTTGCGACAATTTTTTATAACTTTCCATCTCAAACTTTATCGTGTTAAAGTAATCGTTTCATAAATATCTAGGTCAGATAAAATGTTATAGTTTTTTTGCTGACCTGGGAAATACGGAGCAGCAGTGGCCTAGTAAGTATTGCCACCATAAAAATAATACTTAGTTGGGTTAATCCCGAGTGACTCCAGGGATCCGAATGACATGCTACTTGTAGAACCACTGCACTCAAGTATATGTGTGTATTGGCAGACTTCACACACCATAGAGACTTATATTGACATAAAATGGTTACATTAATTTGTTAGAACCCTGACTCCTGTGCTAGTATGAACTGTATTACAGGAGCCAGTGTCTTTCCAATTTTGAAATTTATGCCATTTATACATAGCGAATTTTTAAAATTAATAGATAATAAAGACTGCCTCATTAGTCTAGTGGTCCTAAGCGCGACTGCTACACTAGAGGTCCTGGGTTCGATCCCCAGGTCGAGCAAAGTGTTATTGGGTTTTTCTATGAAATTCTCAGTAGCAGCTCGGAGTCTGGATTTGTGCCCGGTTAATGGCAATAGGTTCGCCCCCTATTACATGGGACCTAAACATACCGGCGAAATGTGGGTGTACATTAGTACACCTCTGCCTAACCCTTCGGGGAATCCAGGCGTGTTGGTATGTATGTAATAGATAATAGGTAGGTGGTAAGTATATGAAAACAATTATTAGAAAGTATATGAGGCTAGTGACTTTGTACTCTTTTTTATTAGGTGAGTTTTCTACTGCATTCTGCACTCATAAAGGACGTTATCACCCACATTGAAAAAGAAAGACTGTTCCAAGTAGTTCAGGTTTTAAATTAGAACTAAATCTTCAAAAATATTTCATCCAGTCTTGTGTGACCATTGTATACTTCTGTCCACCCAACAAAAATACACCAGAACAATTACAGAGTACTTATTGGAAACAGTTATTATTTAACCAGGTGTGCGTTGCATCACGGAACCGGCTGGTATCGACAAAAACCGAGGCGTTGGGTAACGAGTAGCGTTAGTTCTCGGTACTGGTGATATGTGGTGCAGCGGTAATTACCGACTGCATTGTTGTTATGTGGACAGGATTATGATACGTGTTGCATGGCTGTCTTAGAAGTAACCCTGGATGTACATGCAGAGAAATCAAAGGTACTTAACGTACTTTTGGTGGAGACAATATCTTATTTTATTTGCTGTGGGTTTGGGTTACTGTATTTTTGACTTGCGAAAGTTTAAAGTAATCAAGCGACTTTGATTAGACTTACGAGGATTCATAGGGAAGCTTTTGAACAGAATTGCTGTTGTGCATTTGGAAGTTTCTATCCAATCAATCTCTAACGATACCCGAGCTGGTAATAGGATTATTTAAAACGCATGAATTCCGAAAGACCGTCGTAATCATACCGACTCTTTCTTCTTCTGAACCTTTGCACACAATATCTTAGTTTCTCTCCTAGATGGTAATTTCTGTTGTTAATGCAAAATAAAAAAAAAACAGATCTCTTTTATTCAAATCAACAACAAGTTTTATGTTGTTTTCTAAACTTTATCAAGTATTAAATGTTCCGTGTTTTAATTAAATCAAAACAGTTTCCGTAGCTATAGAAGCGAATGTTAAGGCTATGTTTAATAATTAGCCACGTATAAATGTATAGGAAATGCTTGGAGATATTATGCAGTAATTCATTGTAAATGCGGAATTATAATTACTCTATAAAATTGCTTTAATTTGATTCGATTGGTAATTAGGGATTGTTAATCTTTTGTAGGACGAAGTTTTACTGTTCACCGATCGTCTGAGTTTATTGAATCTTCTGGTTGTTTTGAAAAATATCTTGGTTGCAGTTGGTGAATTGTTTTGAGGTTAAACGGAACGTATGTATAGTGTGCGATAGATGATGAGTGAGGAAGATGGAGAAAGCTTTTCTTTTTGATATAAATAAAAGTTTGATTGCTAATAGGGCAAATATATAACACTCACTCGAATATTAGACGTTAGAATATAACTACTTTTTACTAGTTTTTTCACATATTCAATTATTTAGAACGAAAAATGAAGAGTGGTTTTGAATTAATTTTTATTTGAGATTTTATAAAGAGATAGATGAAAGATAATCAGTTTGTGTCAGGTTTAATTTAAGTGTCAATAAAACCTGAGTAAGTGGAGGGTTCATACACACGCAAATTTAATGAGAAAAACAACATACAAATTCAAAAGATGTTGTACTTTGTCTTGACGACTATTCCACAAGATTGTCATCTAGCGTTGCATCCACTGCAGCCATTGCAGGGATCGGTACAATGCTGAGATGTTCTCAAATGACGACACAATCCCACCATATCTGATGGACAGCCTCCAGCGAATCTGAACACAGATCAGTAATCAACAAAGCTATTACGAGTTATTATTTTAAACTTCCATTATAAATTGCATAGCGCTGTAAAAGTCTTAAGATTACAGTTTAAATGTTTGTTTTAAGGCTGGTTTATTGCTTAACACTGGAATCTTTCTAATTTTGAATTTATAGAGAATCTCAAGCTGACTTGGACTCAGATTACCTACTGCAAAATACATAGACAAGACAATCAGCATTAAACTTGGACTACTGAAACAAGTAATAGTATATACTCTGTGGCATTAGCAAATCCTGATAATTCCTATTGGCTATTATATACAGATTTCACCCTCAATCTTATGTGAAGGCTTGCTTTTGAAACTGTTTTTATTGCTTTGTCGCAAATATCGATTTCTGCTTTCTATTCATTAATAAACTATAGAATGATCAAAATATTCTTCCGATTTATGGTGTCGTAAGAATCCTTAATTGTAAAATTTACCAAAAAAAAACACATTAAGATATTGTTAGCATTAGGAATTGTACTAAATATAAATATTGTAGCATTTATTAGATATTATTAAGCCACAAATGCGGCTATAAGTATCACTGTAGTGGATCTATTGTGATCAATTCAATATTGTAGTAACTGTAGATGACCATTGCTACATTGTCTAAATGTCACCCAAAGCATTCTAAGCTTTTATGTGTAGGTACACCGTAGTTGTCTGGGCGACTTCCTGGCTCTGTGCACTGAACAGTTTTTTGTTAAAATTGGAGAACTCTCACAGTTACGACGCGTTGCGTGCGGCGGGCGCGTTTAGCGGTCCTCTTAGACCGTGGCCCAAGTAACAGGCGATAGCTGAAAGAGTAACTGTTGTTTTCTATAATTTTTTAATCACTGTCATTAGCAGTTCCATAAAACGATTGGTAAAACTACCATTAAAGAGGTTTTACTGTTAAACTGGACTGGACCACAGGTCGATTTGTTGTTTTGCCAAAATTTATATTTTTTAGTAGGTAATAACCCTATTTATTGAGTACCGTAGCTTAAATATAAGTTTAATGATTTCAGCCGCAACTGGTTAAACTGGAAGCCAAACCTAACATAGTTGGGAAAACACTAGGAGGATGTTGAGTAGGTACCGTAATCTTTAGTGTCATAATATTAATGTTTTTCGGTACAGTTGTACACATTGAGTATGTTGTCAGTAACTTTGAGTAGAATAGTGTAGTCAAACAGTTGTTTGACTACACCATTAGAAAGGCTCAACAAACTAAGTAGCATTACATTGGTATGTGATCATAAATAAAGTTACCCGGGCAGGCCGCCACTAAAAATCGCCACAGCTTGTAACTTATACTACCATCCTCAAAGATATAATGTCTTGTGTCTCACACACAAAAAGACATGCTAAATTTCATAATACGACGCGCAGTGACTCTAGTCGATCACTATATGATTCTGTGACATGCGCCGGATTAGATGAGCATTAATGGTTACAGCGGTTTGTACAATAGTGTGAGTAATAGCTGTCTATGTGTGGGGCAGGCTGTGTGGGAAAATGATTGCAATAATTTGGGATGTAAGGATACCTACAGATTTTAATTCGCGTTTTCTGATATATCTATTAGTGTTAGTGGATTTTTCCAACATACGTATCTCACCAGGTGTGTGGAGAGAAAGCTTTGTGTTTAACGGTC
The DNA here is from genome assembly GCA_964056405.1 of Acronicta alni. NCBI lineage: Eukaryota > Metazoa > Arthropoda > Insecta > Lepidoptera > Noctuidae > Acronicta > Acronicta alni. The sequence goes on from OZ043914.1 coordinate 819,309, forward strand.
ACGAATATTTATGTACAAGTATTCAATATATATAATACAAGTATTCGTTTTTGGCTGGATATCTCTTATGTATTATAAGTAAGTATATATAATATATATATATATATATATATATATTAGAGTTCATGATGGTGAGGTTCTTCAAAAAGGTCAGGTGCGTAGTACTCGCAACCGGCGTGTATGTATGACAAGATGTGGTCGAAGCAAAAGACGTATGCAAGAATCGTAGCAAGTGGCATTCTTTAGTTTCTAGTATATACGTAGTATTGTACTTGTACAAGCTCTGCTTAGTTTGAGACTAGATGTAAAATATGTGTGTATAAAATTCTTAAAAATACATACTGTGCTATTTACGTAATAAAAACAGGCATGTAAAATAGTCATCTTTCTTTTATCTTCTTTGTACCTTTTTTATATCGCACTAAGGTGGCAAACAAGCATAAGGCCTACCACGACTAACTTGAGTTTTCATGCCAATGCGAGAAGCATTACGATATGATCTGTCCTCGAGGACTAGTGGTACATATTTGAAATTCTGATGAAATTGGGATTTTACAGATCGACCAACCGCAGGGTCTCCTTAACTTCTTTTACTTTCATCAGTTCGTTCACAAACGAGTGCTTATCAAACAAGATTCGTTTTCGTTCGGCAACACGTGTAACCGTTGTCGGCGCGCGCGCAGCTCGTCGCTGCACTAAATACGGTGTGTACTGTTTTGACTTTGACGACTAACTGTTCTCAGCGACCCCCGGTTGTATCGTCTGCAATTTGCGACGGTCGAATAATAGGCGCTGCGTCAGGGTGTCTGGAGATTATAAATACTTACTGTAAATCAGTTTAGTGTAATGGAAGTTGCTTTGTCTAGACAACATTATAAGTAAATATGACTATAAATGTTCTTGGTGCCAATCCTTTTAATCTCAATGTTAATCAGGTTTTAAATTAGATAACTGGTGTGCGAAAAATTATTAAAGTTTATTTATTTCTCCACAATAAAATACATGTTACATAAAATACTGTAGAGACTGGTGTTACAGATAGGTTAGGCCTTGTGTTACCAGGTCTTCACCCTCAGAACAGCTTACGCACTATATTATGCGTGTGCTTATGCTAAAAAGGCTGCATTAGAAAAAATATTAATACCTTCCTATTTATCCATAGAGACAGCAGGTAAATACTCCTTGTAGTAGAATGTTCAGCTACTAGTAGGTACATAATATCTCGGACCTACAATCAGTTACAGTTTCTGACACGTGCAGCAGCGCCTGCGCAGTGGGTCGCATCGTCATCAACTGACACAGTTCAAATGAACGTTCGACGCCGTTATTGTATCACCGGCGCGATTAGCCGACAATCGAGATGTACCGAGCATTCATGTTCACCGATTTGATTCGGTTAGCGTTAATCGATACTTATATTACTCCGTTATCCCTATAAGCGTAATGGTTACTATGATGAAGCCTCTTGTTACTTTAGTTGAAGCTTATGGAGTATGGAATGGAATATGGAGAATATTCATATTTTCGGGTACTCGTCAACTTCAAACTTTTTATTATTTCAAACGAAACATCTGTCTTCCTCGAAAGGTTCACAGTTTGCCGGTATGTTTAAGGTTCCATGTAATAGGGTCGAGTCTATTGCCATTAACCGGTCAAAAATCCAAAATCGAGCTACTACTGAGATTTATAGGAAGAAAAACCCAAATACACTGCCTGTCTGCCTGGTGGTTGAGTTTTCACGCCACTGAACTAATTTTATGAATTTTGGAATAAGTAGAGACAGGTTGGACCTTGAAGAAGGATATAGGCTACCTTTTGTTTCAAAAGATTCTTTGGGATGCGAGTGAAACCATGGAAACAAAGCTTATTTAGATGATGGGAGACATATCGTGCAAGTTGCGGTACATTGCTGTCGATGATCAAACCCTTATGATACCATAACCGGGCGGCCCCGCAATGTAGCGCAACTCTCACGATATTTCTTGCATCGTCTAAATAAAACTTTAGTATAACATATTCGCATACCATCGTGTAGCTATCACGGCAGTTCGACGCATTTCCGTGGCGACATGAATCTGCAATTGATTTAGCGTAAATTGGAGCAGAACACAATGTTTTATGTAAACGTCGTCATGTCAATAAGGAAACAACAATTTTCCTAAGTTAGCACAACACAGCAATGCCGCACGCGCAACGTAGTTGACATAAATTATGGGAATAAGTGTATTGAACTGCCTCATCTGGCTTAGCGCGGTTGTGAGCGTGAAATCCTTCAGTCGATTCTCAGTCCGAGCACTTTCAATGGGTATAACAATAAAAGAGACTCCTTCATAATTTCTATTCGTTCTAGTTGTTCGTACCTACTAATTACCTTTAGATTACACAACGTAGAGTGCCACTGTGTCAGTACAGTGCCGGCCACAAAAACGTGCCGATCAGTGCGTACTGACGAAGCACTTGTCTTTAAATTGCTGACATCAACTTGCTAAGGAATGCGCTACACACGAACGATTGATAAATCCGCTTATATGAGTTTTAATTTACGAAATAACTAATATAATTTTGTGATTCGCGCAAGAAGCAAGTAGTATATTTTATATACTATACACTTACACTTTCTCCTAATGTCTTCTCGGTTTACTGGTACCCTTGCTTATGGAAAACTTGCACAATATACCTTTGCCTAACCCTTCGAGAAATACAGGCGTGATGGTATGTTATGCAGTTCGGTAGCTTTGATTCAACTATCTGGAGATTTTGTTGTTTTACGCCGCAAGGACAATAGTCGATCTGCTGATTGAACCGATTACGATAATGGAAGCTTTGGCTTTATTTTTCAAATAAGATCTTTAAATATAATTAAAGAATTAAGGCAATTCCTAGATCAAGCAGATTCTAAGTTGATCTTATGGAGCAGAACCGACGATAAGCTCCGCGTACACTAATTTAAAGTCATAGGTAATTACAATCTTCAATGCTACAATATTTTGATTGAAACCTTATTGTGGATAAAATTATAGATAACTTACATAACATACCATAACGCCTGCATTGCCTGAAAGGTTAGGCAGAATGTTTAGGCCGCATAGGGGGCGAGCCTATTGTCATTAACCGGGCACAAATTCAAACTCCGAGCTGCCACTAAATATTCAAATTATGTAAACACAAAAGTACCTATAATTGACATGTTTATAGCACACGCACGTCACATATCTACACAGTATACCCCCAATCATTCGACACAAGCCTGTCGATCAAACTATTAGAGTCACCCGCAGTGCATCATGAGGTTCAATAATTGACGCTAACCTGATCGCCGACCGCGGCGCCATCGTTGACGTAACTGCGATCCAGTCTGCCATGTACGATCTATAAACCTAGGTTTTGTAACTGATTCGTGTGAAACACATTATGATAATCGTGATGTGTTTAATGTCTTAGCTAGTAATTGTCTACCGTGTGTAATATAGCTTAATGTGCAAACTGGAATTACCATTAGAATTGCAGAGGAAATAGAAATGTACTATGTATCTGCATGATTCGAGGTGGCAGACCTCTGCTGAGTTTATCTTAGATGTTAGATGGTACAGAGGCCAGCACATCAAGCTACCACAATCTGTTAAATTTCTTTGATTGATTTTCAACTTTAATGCAAAATGATAAGGTTCATATTCAATTGGGAAAATTTGACAGTTTTGGATAGCGTGACCAGCTGACGTCTGTACATTTCAATTCCAAATATTCTGTCGCTGAGCAATAATCTGCTAAGATCATTGTTTAAAATTGATATCGTTGCGGTTTAAAAGACGATGTAGTGATAAGAATTGAGAAGAATATGCTGAGATGATTTGGAAATGTCGAGAGAATGGATGAAAGGTGACTAACAAAAGGGATTTATATGGCGAATGTCAGTGGAACCGCCGGGAGGGGACGCCCTAGAAAGACTTACACCGATCTAATTGGTAAGGTTCTTCAAAAAGGTCAGGTGCGTAGTATTCGTAGCCAGCGTGTGTGCATGACAAGAAGTCAAGTCAAATAAGTTTATTTACGCGATATTATTGACAACTAAACTGATAATTACTACATTTTAATTTTCCTCCCGATTCACAACAAAAAAAGTTTACCCACTATATTTATAGTTTTATTGTAACCATAATTACATCCTGAACACAGCACGTTGCATGCAAATCGTGCGACTTTTCCAACAAAAACTGTTAGTTCACGTTAGGCGATTATGAAATAATAGTCGCACATGCGTTTTTCTCACTGGCAACGGAATATGCGTAACAATGCACCCTGCTAGCTAGCTTTCTACTGACGACAAAGTGACGTAAGGGTGAGGCAATTAATGATGTGAGGCGCAAGAATGAAGACTCTCACGGTATTTGTTTTGCTATTACATTGCTTGAGATGCGTTGTCTTTCAGTCAGGTCGCAGTTGACTGAATGGCAACGCTACCAAGAGCTATGGCTTCTTGATATCTTGCTTAGCTCCCAAAACGAATTCTGATCTCATCAGTATTTGGCATGCCAACATCTAAGGTCTAATTTGGGGTGAGTCCACCGCCCGACCAGTTGATGGCCCCAGTAGGCGGCGCATGTGGTTGATCCATGCTCGCCTTATAGTAGGAACGAGGATATGCCTCGCCCTTTGAGGAGTCCAGCGTAGGCCGGACCAGAGTTTGTTACGGTCGTGGAAAATTTCACGAATCCCATGGCCATTACATATAGGGCAATTATGTATAGTATTTAGGCGGTAGGAGTCCGACGCTGGCAACTCCCCAGGTGTAGATAACCCTGAGGATTTACCGTTCTTTAAAAAAAGGGTCTAATTCGGGATTTCGCTGCTTTTTTCGAAAATTGAGACCATTTCTTAATGGTTGTGGAGTTGAAAATTTAATTTTCGCACGATTCCAGCCATCGAACCCCGGAATTTCTCAAGCATAAGAGAAAATTCGATCTTTCTCTTGTTGTCACGTATATTCTAATTAAATTACTCGTACGCCGGTAAATATGTGTATTACATAATGCTAGCAAATGTTCCGAGTGTCTGTATTTGTCGTGAAATTTCAATACAACAACAAGGTTTAAGTGGCAGGCAAATGGTTATGTAACAGTTTATTTACTATTCGTCGATAGGTGTTTAATCAATTGAAGTTCGTGAAGTTCTCACGTCATTCACTTTCTTTGTACATATTTAAATCATTTTTTATTTTCACATTTGTACTCGATTTTCATCTTGTATTTGTCGTAGGAAGTCCACATTGTTATTGAAATAGATTCTTATGACTCAGGTGTGTATAAGTTTTATCTAAGACACTACGAACTTTTGGGTTATGATCACAGGAAAACTTATGAGATTGAAATCGCCAAAGTTTAGAATTTAACAATAATGGTTATCGCTTAAAATAACTATTCTAAGGGCTACTTTATAAGCGCAAAATACAATTACATACCGTAACTATGGTTAAATTGATTCAAAGCACAAAATACCGTTGACCACTATAATATTCACGATATCTCTTACAATTCTGAGTGTGCAATAAATCACAAGTTCAATATTCGAGCATGGTAATTGTTGGCGGTCTCGGCGGTTGGTGGGTGCTCGTTGACCGGCGCATGCGCGGTATCGCGTGCGCCCGCGCACTTGCGTAAGGTTTAAATGGTGCAAGGTAAAAGGGATCGGCGGGGAAGTTTTATATCAGATATATGGCACGATTTATATAGAAATTGAAGTGAATTTCATCTGCTAGACAGTTCTTTTGACATAAGATTACTGATTTAATTTTCTAGACTAACTGTGAACCTGTACTACATCAGAGAGGTGGACAAGCCTCCACTTAAAACGCTTGGCATTGTAGAATGCTATATCCATAATACCATTTTGTGACGAGGCCTGCTTAGCAGAGGGATAGTCGGACAGTAAATCAGTTGGCATAAGCCAATAAAGAATAGTTCATCATCATCATTATTATCAACCTATTACTGTCCCACTGTTGGGCTAGAGATTCTTCTAAGATTTTAGATTGAGAGTGTTTAGGCTATAGTCCACCACGCTAGCCTCGTGTGGGTTGGCAGACTTCACGCACCATCGAGTAAAATTCTCAGGTATGCAGGTCTCCTCACGATGAGACCTTTGACTTGGCAGTCAATTGGTCATATTACTAGGCTATCACTGCTTTTTTTTAGTTAGCAAGTTCATAGGAGGGCTAACGTCTCATTCACAGGCTGCATCTGATCTACTGTTTCCCATAATTCGCTTCATGCCATAGCTTGTTCCCTGCCCCCCTGCCGAATTCTCCCACGGCAGTCTAGAAATGGCGGAGCCTCACCTTGGGCCAGCTAACAATTGCCACAATTAGCCGATTGTTTTGCAACCTGCTGCCGCAGTGGTCGGTCTGCAGCCAAGGATCCAGATGATCGTAGGGTTGATGATAGAATGTTAAAGTGGTTAGACAAGTACCTATCTCGAGTAGTTCTTCTATCTCCAACTCTTAAGGTATTGTGACAAATGGTTTATTTTTTATTTAACTGCCTCAATGTCGATTTTTTACATATTTTTTTAAGCTAGATGGCTCCGGCTATTATTCCATAGTTCCTACATAAAACGTAAAAAAATAAGAGAAAAAGGGATTAAGAGTATAAGCTAGACTAGGATACTAACATGTGCAGTATTACAAATTTTAATGTACGTCCTACTATATTGATTTCTGACATTTACGCGAATATTATACATTTAAATAAAACTACTTTTTATGGATTTTATCGCGTATATTGATATTATTAATCCCGACGTTTCGGACCCTTTCCATCTAGTTTTAATTAATAATTAGTAATAAATGTCATTGATCATTGTATATTCCCGAGGGTCCGTTTGAAGACGGTAGTAAATAAAACACTTATAATCGGTAATTATAAAGTGTATATTAAACTTGACCGTATTTTATAGCTCACAACAAATATGAAAATTTCAGCGGGGGTCATTAAACTCGTGTAACGAAACCATAGCGCGATCTATTTCGATCCCAACGCCATCTAGGGAAACAAAGGTTAAACTTTCGAATCATATATATTTAATCGCGCTATGATTTCGTTTGCGACCCAAACAATCATGTAACAATAAAAAAAATGTAGGGTAGCTGTCAGTAATTATATCATCAAGACGCCCACCACCTCAGTCTACCCGTGACCATGGACGCTGTAAAGGGTCCGAAACGTCGGGATTAATAATAACAATATACGCGATAAAATCCGTAAAAAGTAGTTTTATATCAATGTACGTCCTACTATTCAAACTCCATCTCCGCTCCTCAGGTTAAATAAGACTATCCCTATTGTTGAATTAGAGCTTCCAATCTGATTCTTGCTTGCTAATGATAGGCATAGTGATTCGACTTTTATGAGTCATCATTTTTTGTTTCGTCAGTCACGAGGGGAACCTATGGGATTGATGTTGAGGTCACAGACCCGAGTTTTGACTTCTGTTTAAGATAATAATGAATATAGCTGCGGGGTATAATCAGGTATACCCTGAGGCAAATCAGCTAATGGTGTGTATTACGCGTTAAAAAAGAAAGCGTATGTAAATTACGCATCAGCATCGCTATCAAGCACTGTTGTGCAAAGACACTTCCTTGCACCTACTTGACTTTGTGCTCATAATGTAAGGAATAACTTATCTAAGTTAAATAAACTTAGTTATGGCTTGGCTGGTTGAAACGTCCCTCGATTACCTACCGCTGACAGCTCATGCTTCCACGACTAATAGTGGCTGAATAAAAAAAAAACTATATAATATAATTTGTTAAAGTTTTACGCTCATTTATTTAATTATTTACTAACTTATATTGATAGCACTTATATTATAATAAGCTACATCATGAGACGACCGTGTAAAATTAAATTACAACCCGGATGGTTGAAGTTCCAAACATTTGCTAGTATAGTTCCAAGTTGTATTGTTGTTATGCATGAGTTTGACCCTTGTCTTGCCTGAAAAGACAAAGAAAGCACGCAATACAGATGAATAGTATGTCTGGTTGTGGTTCTTCCATACATCGGACGGAACACAGTGACACTTTTTAGTTTGTTTGCCGGTCTTACACTTGTATAGTAGCTAGCCCGATGGATCGTTACATCTACAGCTACACCACCACCAAGAGTGTAGAGCAAAATTCGATCAAAAATATATAATTTATTCCTATTCCAAATCCAACTATAGTAGCAGCCCTGGGATTGATCACACTGAGAAATATTAAAGACTATAATTACACGTGGTATTGTTTGTATACTTGTAGTACATTCTTTACACACGGTCAACTCAACTTACTCAAAGGCCTCTGCTTCAAGTACATAATGACTTATGGGAGATCTCGTCATAATATATGTATAATTATGATTATGTAATTAGAATCACTTATGAGTCTTACGTCATTTTAAGACTTAATTCGTTTTCTTTTAATTACTGTTTGTTTTTTACTATTACGTTAAAAATATATTGTTTGTGCTCTTAATTGAGCCTATTAAATATGTTATGTAATGAGTTGGTTCTAGGAAATAAATGTTAGTTGTGGTAATGAGCAGCACATACTTGCATAAATGAGATTCATGATTTATGATGATTTTGATTTTAATACAACTTATTCATATGGACTGTTTGATACGTGATAATGATAAGCATCACCACGAATGTGTCCCTGACGTGTATTATCTGTCTCTACGTAGATAACTAATCGAACTTCTTACAGAAAGAGAGTGTGAAAAGCAGTCACTGATACTGGTAACACCCACTGTGTTCCAGTATCGTACAAAATAACTAAATTCTTAGGCTAGAAATTAAGAATACACCATTGGAGCTTAATATTTCTGAACGATAATGTCGAAACCGAGCCTAGATACCCCCAAGTCATCCCCAAAGGATCTAACAGTTCCTGGGTCCGATTCAATAATTACATAACTTTATGTGCTGGCCCCCACTGGGGTTATCACACGCCTCTGCAGGGCCGTGTGGCCATTACATATACAAGTATCCCCCCGCTGCCCCGCCGCCTCTGAGGCCACATCTTGCGCTTATCGCCGCATATCACATAAATATCGGAAGGACACGGACGCCAATTACACATATCTATGTGTTTTCAGGGCTGGCAGATAGGCAGGGCGGAATAGTGGCACGGTGGAGTTGAAATGTTGAGGATATACTTTGGAAGAGGGTTTTTACCTCCGATGTATAGAGATGAACCTCTCGTTCAATATCTTCTATTCCGAAGATGGCCATTTTTTCTGTTATTCCCATGAAAACTGTATTCTCTTGTATATTGAATTCTTCCAGAGTCAATCTTTTTACTGAGTCTGCCTCTGTTATAGTTGGTTTTTCTGATTCGAGATTTATTTTTAATATGTGAATCTCATTGCTTTGGATTTATATTAGGGATGTAAGTTTCCATTTGCTATCATTATCATAAGAAAATCATCTTGAGAGGGAATCCTAATAAAATTCGACAAATTCTTGAATGTTCTTTATCTCTGCAACTCGTTCTAGGTTAGAATACTCTTAATCTAGGAGTAAGGTTTCACCAAATAGTGGGGTTCAATAATGAAATATATTAGGTTATATGATTTTCTCGTCCTGGCAACCATAGGTTTTGGGCACGCACGCTGCGCCCACGCAGGCGTCTTCTCCCCTAGATCAACCGATACAGTTGCTATCTGGCTTACTCTGTTTTATCTAATGATCGATCCTAAGCTCTGGATATGAGGCTGTTTTTTGACAGCTCACATTTTGTTAAGGGAAATATTTATTTAGTTTTAATTCCATTAGGTGAGCGCTCTTTAGGTCAGAGGTGTATTCATTTATTCCGCCTGATATGTCGAGGTCCCATGTAATATGTTCGACGGGGTCCAGTAACTGCTGGACCACAGCCTGTCATGGTCGTGGCGAATTTCGCGGATCCCATGGTCATGACAATAGGACAGGTGAAGGCAAGTGCGATTTTTAGTCGGTGAGTCCGACATACCCTGCCACCTCCCCGGGTGGCGGAGGATCCATGAGGATTTTCCGTACTATAAAAAAAGGTCCCATGTAATATGAGACAAGCCTATCAAATCAAAAGGAACGCTTCTCTGAATCTTCTTACTTCGTACCTGTATAATAGGATTCAGAAAGTGGACATCAATGGAAAAAGATCCCCCGGGTCAATCGTTACTATGGGAGTTCCGCAAGGCTCAATTCTCGGCCCATTTTTGTTTTTGATCTACATTAATGACTTGCCTAATCTTATAAGGGACAGTCATGAGGTAGTGCTGTTTGCAGACGATACTTCTCTTTTATTTAAACTGAAACGCCAGCAACTGGCAACTGACGACGTAAACAACGCTCTTTCTAAAGTAGTGCACTGGTTTAATGTTAATAATTTACTATTAAATGGAAACGCAGTGCTGATTTTCGGCGTCAAACTAATAAAGAAAATAAACGAATGATGGCTGACGTCTCCCGGTGCGCAATGAATAGTGTGCAGGTATATTGCCCACCCACTTACAATCATAATGGCTGGTTTCGCACAGCAACGTCTATCGTTAATATACTTAGTAACAGTCGCTTTATTACCTACACATTACTATATCATTTGTCGTCGTCTGTCATCGCTCAACATTTGTATTAGAAATCTCCATTTAATACATTTTCTATGTGCGGTGAGTTATTGCTTGTAAATGAATGATTTAGATTTCTCGACGTATCGTTTGAAATGGCTTTCTTATTTTATATGCTGATATGAGAAACAGTTCATTAGAAATCCTATTATTACCATCCATACCATACCTTCATCATCGAAGGGTTGAGCAGAGATGTAGATGTTACTGTATACCCATAGTTCGCCCGTATGTTTAGCTCCCATGTTATAAGGGGGCGAACCCATTTATTGCCAGTAACCGAGCAGAAATAATATAATAACACTTTGCTCGAACTAGAGTAACGGCAATAATTTTAGTAAATAGATCTCCATGTATACTATCTATACAAAGTACTTGACTCCATTTTTGATGTATGGAAAAGCTATCTATCCTCTAGCAGTCACTTGAAGGACGTCTGTGGGGGAGGCCATTCTTCTGTACTGACGTCCTTCAGCTAAAATGATGGTTGGAGGCAAGATTAGTACCTAATTGAAGACATACTTTGTGAATTCTCACCCATCCGTGTATCAGACCCAGTAAGCGTAATAACACTCACCCACACACGATCAAAACCCGAAAGATTAATAATTTCTACAATAAATTACGACTTTCATTTAAAAAAGATAATTGCTATGCAGAGTAACCTAAGTGACGTAATCTAATATAGAATTTATCGATGAGATCTGACCCCTCCCTCGGTATGTACTTACGATGTTAAAATGCGCATTCGATATGCGTCTAATCGTCGCATATCGAATAACGCTCATTAAAATACCTTTTTTATACAGGTGTTGGTACAAAATTCAATGCGGATTAGTACTTAAGTAATAATAGGAGGTATCTTGACTTGGCGACACGAGGTTGTCAACATGTTGGACGTGAATTCAGCGATCATTGTACCAATCGTTGTGTCAGCCAATGGTCTATTAGCCAAGAGCCTCAACCAACATCTATGGAGGCTCTCGTTGGATGGCTGGATCAAGGGCTTGATAAGGAAAGCACACTCTTGTACACGGTCTGTATTGTTAGGTTTCTTTCTCTGAGAACCGGTAGTTTGATCTTGTTTGCAATGCCGGTGGGTTACTATTTTTTTTAATGTTTTTATACGTATCTACTGATGAAATATTTTTTAAATTATATGTGTATAAATAAATAAAATTCATAATAATACATTTATTTATTTCTCCACCACATTATGAAATAAAACTGAAGTCTAATAATTTAATAATTTACCTACAGTTTCGTAGTACAAAATTATGCTTACATTACATGAATCTTTTGAAGACTCGAGCCTGTACTAGGAATACCTGAGTTACAGGTCTCCAGGTCGCCGTACCTGGGTAAGTTTTAACTGTATAAACAACTGCTAAATTGACAAAGTTGTTACTGAAAATAGAAGTAGATAGTTAAACTAAGTTTAGTTTAAATATATAAAATGTATAGATTTTAAACCTAATATTGTAACTTTAGACACGATATTAAATTTAATATAGTCTATTTATTAGATATTTAATTATAATAAAATAGTTCAATCTTCCCTTTATATTTATTTATATTTAAAATAAATTGTAGTTTGTTGCTAATAAAATTAAGTTCAAAGCTTAAACTCAACATTTAATGGTATCTTTAAGGAATTTGATGTTGATTAAAAGCGATTACTTGCAGCCGTAATTATTTTATCAGGGGTCAAAATGGCCGGCTTAAAAATTAGTACTTAAGTAATCTATTTCTGATACCAGATAACATTACGAGATATTTACCTCTCAAAACAGGCCCATATCATTACTCGATACAGACGTTTTATTCACAATAAAACATTTCATAATAACGTGAAATTGCCAAATTGACTGTTCATTTGAGGTGTCAAATGCTGATAATAAAGTATGCGATTTTATTGTTACGTAAATCGAATGTCGTGTAGTGAATGGGCGGTCTTAGTGTTAGTGAAAGCACGCTGACCGGCCGGCAGCTCTTTAACATGTTAACAATATTATTGTATTTATTTTTCTCTGTACTTAAAAATTTTGGCGTATGAGAACTTACGCAACAATTAAGGTTTAAAGGGCAACGCTTTGTTTAGAGAAAGCGATTGTTGAAAGTGTTTTTGTAAGGGCATTTTTAGACCTAAAACAATTTTCTTTACTGCAAAAATTTGCAGAATCCAAATCTTTATTATGAATGCAATTAATTAGCCAGTACTCATTAGGTATCGTATTATAATACACGTTTATTGTTATTACAGAATTTAATATTTGTGTATTTCTTGGAAGTGTAGAGGCACAATAAGTAATAATTCTGTTTTAAACCTTAGTTTTAACTGTTATAAATTATTATCATAATCTGGATCAGTGTTCTTAATCTTATGGTACCAAACCTGTATTGATTACACTGTGATACCAACAGAATAGGGGTGGCGAACATTTTGAAATTCACTTAAAATGAAAAAAAAAAAACAAGTTTTGTACATCAAAAACTGATTTTCATCATCACAATAATTTTCAAATAATTGTTTAATACCAATTTACCTAATCGCTTCCATATGAAAGTGCTTTTATGTGGAGGCAGAAGTAAGAAAATATTTCGTTTAAACATATAATAAGAATACCTTCAAACCGTCGAGTAGAGACTCGAGAAAAGATTAGAGAATCTTATGAGCACTTTGGTTTAATCATCAAAGATAAAAGTATAATAATCTTAGTAATATTATGTACAAGTAGTGAATTCAAGACCAACATACACAAAAGTGTATAATTAGGCACGGTTAATACGAGCCCGCGTGCCACAGGTTTGTAATCCCTGCCCTGTAACTAAACCTGCTACTTGATGACTGTGTCACTAATGTGCGGGCGGCGAGCACAAAGAACCTGGACACATTACCACACTACAAAAAATTTACGTGTGTCCAGCTTAACTTGACATGCGGCGAGAGAAGGTACTCCCCCAATATTTTTCAAGGGAAATTATTGGAAAAGTCTGAAAGTTCAGAAAGAAGACGTAAGTAATATTATTATATTTTTGGAACGAAGTTCCTTATCGCGCGTTGTGAAAGGACACAAAGTGTCACGACACTTTTTTCGAATTTCGAAAGAGAAATTCAAATATTGTTGACAATCATTCAAATATTATTGAGTGAATGACAATATTTGAATTTCGCGCGTTGTGAATTGTTGAGTGTATACAGGTTTTTTTTATATTTTATTATTAAATTTTAATGAAAGGAACTTCGTTCCATCCGGGTGTCCCTTGACACCTCTCAAGTTTTTCCATTTCATTTTGTCCATTGACACGTCAGCAACTGTAAGATATTAAATCTTTATTAGATATTTTTAATTGCATTTTATTGTATTTTGTTCAGTAACGGCTACGAAAGGTTGGCTTGAGGGGACTGAAATCGTAAGTAGTTTGTAAGTTGTTCTATTTCTATGAGTATTCTGTCTGATCGATTTAGAATATTAGATCTAGACCATTAAACAAGTTGTGATTTTTTTCGATTTCAGCTAGTAGTAGTATTGATTAAATTGATGTTGTTACATAAAGCTTTCCAATAAAATCAGTTTGTGCAATATTTCCATGGCTTAACCAACAGCGCCACTGTAGGTATCAACGTATACTGGTTGTATGCCGTAGCGCCACCGTGTCACGCTACATTAATAAGGTTAGGAATGCCGCCCCATTTCCGACCGGGCCATTTGTGTGCAGTGTTTTTGTCTATCTTAGCTTTAATAGCACAGGTGTGAGGTGTCATAATGTCGACACGATTATAGTGTGGTCATGTCGTAAAGAAAATTACGATGAAAAAATAATCTTTTCGTCACTTTTTTCTTTACGACGTGGCCCAGCCAATTAACCTTTGTGTTTGAAGTTTCATATCTAGAGAGAGACTAAGATAAATATAATTCGTTTTGTTGTTTATATAATTGAAAATTAACACGCGTTAATGCCAAATAAAATAAATTATGAATAAGTCAAAGTCAAATATTGTATTTTAAATAGCACTGTTGAAAGTCAAAACTAGTTGCACGGTTCCAAAAATTGGGTCTTATGGTGAAGAACCGGCAAAAAACTCCAGAGATATAGTTTTTTAAACATCTCCCCTATTAGGGAACAAGCCCTGTGTCGTGAGGCACTTTACAAACACGATTACGGACACAAAGTACCTACTTCCAGACTCGAAACAAATATATTTGGATCACACAAAGATTTGTTTTAGGTGGAAATTGAACCCACGACACCCGGCGCAAAGATAGTGACGAGATGACCACATTACCACGTCAAAAAATGGGTGGCCAAATGACAGATTAACAAGTGTCAAATTGTAGCATATTTTAACCATAACATTGATATGTCAAAGTACATTTAGTGCTTATTAGTTCCAACTTCGTAGACAGTTAATGAAGTAAAGTGTTGCTTTATCTCTGCAATGGTGATTATGATGGGAAAAGTATGCGTAAATTTATTGAAATTGATATTTTTTATTATTACAGCTTATTTCCACTTCACATTTTACAAATATACATGCAATTTAATTATTTCCTGTCCATTTCATTGTTATGTGGCCCCCTATGGGTAAAAGCCTCCTCCATTCTTTTCCACTTTTCCCTGTCTTTGGCGACATGCATCCAACTTTTTCCAGCTATGTTCTTTATGTCATCAGCCCATCGTTTCTTCTGTCTTTCCACTTTCCTTCTGCCTTGTTAAAATTGATATACACCGTCTAAATTGTGATGACCCATTGTACATTAAAAGAAAAACATTCATAGTTTTTTTTATTCGTTACCTAACCAATGCACAGATTGAGTTTGAAGTCGGTTTAATAATAAAAATACCTTAACACTACATTTACTAGGTGTTCTTATCAGGGACTCAGTTGCGTATGCATCTCTTTAAATAGAACCTGTATTTTCAGGATACCTATCTTGGTTTTTTTGCTGTATAAAGTATTATTACAATGTTACATTAATGTTATACTTAGTTGTTAAAATAATAATGTTATTTTCCCTCCTTTTCAGGTTCGGAGTTGGTTTTGCAGAAGTGAACAGTGAAATTATTGTAAGTTTTAGTTTATTTTCATTACTTGTTTAGAAACACTAATTGACATTATTAAATAGGTACTTAAGTCTTAAACTAAGCTATATATTATTTCTTTGTTAGTGTTAGAAAAAAACTTAGTTAACATGAATTTCAAATGGAAAAAAAAACTATTTCATAAGAAATGCACTGTCGTGTAGATTTCTTTCAGCGATTGAGTAAAGAAAGAAGAACAGTCCATTCTTCTTTTTAAGCTAGCAACATCTTTCCGTTTAGAATAATCTATACTTCTTTCAATATAAAAAGAAAGAAAGAAAGTTTTATTAGTAAAGAAACTTATTCTTGTATTTCAAGAAGACGTCTTGATTGATTTAAAAATCTTAGTGCATACGTTATATGAATCGGCACTTAATTTTTCTTCCCACATCACCAAGAAAATCCAGACACAACAAAGAACAACAAAATAATCGCGACTTTCCTCTCATTAAGACATTTCACCCGGATTCTATCACAAAGCGTATCTATGTCAATAGTTATACAGAGCACAGAGCATGATCAGACTTGCGTATGAGTTGTGATTTTTTGTTGTATCTATGGTGAAGTAGCGACACACTGACTCCGATGACTGAATGTGTAAAATCTACATACATTAGTAATTAATCTGTTATAATGTTTTTGCCTTATGTGTTATGGAAAAGAGGGGCCATGGTAATGAAGCCACATTTAGCTATATCTATAGCTGCAATCAATTGCCGAAGTTAGGCAGAGGTGTACTAATTACCGAATCTTAAAGACCTAAACATTCGGCGACGTATGTGGACGTTATACCTGCGAGCCTGTTGCCGTTTAACCGGGCACGATCCCAATTCTTAGCTGCTACTGAGAATTTCATAGAAAAATCTAATAACACTACTCGAAAACTTCCTAGGAATCAAACCCACAACTTCTAGTGCAGCCGTCGTTACGAGCTTTATATTGATGAGGCAGATTAAATCAATAATTATTAGAATTTGTTGCGTCTTTAATCTAGGGGAGGGTTTCAAATTATGGCAAAAGGTCCCCATTATATTATAGTACAAGCTCTGCTTAGTTTGGGACTGTATGGTGCTGTGTGAAATTTCCCAAAAATATTTATGTATTAATTTATTAGGTATGTACACGGGATGCAAATGATATCGGCGAAATGTGGAGTAGGTACCTACACCCAAAATACAATATTTGCGTTTGATGAATACGTGTAGGAAGTAGCTGGCTATTTTGTCGCCTAAATCGGTTTGCAAATTATTTAAATTCCCTCGGCAACGTAGCTTCTTCCGGTATTGAAAATATAATGTAAATAATATGTATAGATAGTAATGTATGCTATAAATAATGTCATGTGCAGTGAATACCTACCTCTTCCGCAATAAGTACATCTTACTATTACACTGTGTATTGAATTTAAACTATGAAGCAATATTTTTGCGAGTACGCAAAATTTCAATTCCGTTAACAAAATTCATACTTATTAATTAGCTAGATACTTAAAAATATAAACTTACCATCACGCCCGTATTCTCAAAAGGGTATGCAGAGGTACACTAATTTACACGCAAAAAAAAGAGAATCTTTTGCCAATAACCGAGCACAAATACATCCAAACTCCGAGCTGCTACTGAGAATTTCATAAAATCCCACAACACTTTGCTCGATCTGGGAATCGAACGCAAGACCTCTAGCGTAGCAGTCTCGCTTACTACCACTGGTCTTAACTAGAAATATATCCGTATTATATCTACTCTATTTGCGTACTTATAAGGGGAACACGCACGCTGTTTGAATTCATACAGAGGTTTTATGAATGCATACTATATACGAAAAACAATTCCATATTAGAATGGTTTTTCGGAACCGTGAATGGCATATAATGCGGAATTGCATGCAAGCGAAGTACCTAGAGGAACATAGTAATTTACTTAGACAATTTATTATGTATAAGTTCCCTGTACATAGCTGTATGCACCAAAGTTTGTAAATCAATAAAATAAGTTGCTAAGCTATGTATTTCTATGTAGGTATTTTACATAGAAATACATAGCTTAGCAACTTATTTTATTGATTTCTAACACTTACGCGAATATTAGTCAATAAAATAACTTATTTAGGACTCCATAAAGCGTTGATGGTCACGAGCAGACTCTTCAATATAATGATGAAATCCGTAAAAAGTACTTATTTTTCATAGAATTATCTTACAGTATATCTGTGATAGGTAAATTTAAAAAGTAATGCGAAGACTACAGTTGATTAAATTAAAAACATCGCAATTCTCGTAGATAATATCCTTCGTCTATGGTATAACTTAGAGTTATGGTTGTCTGTGGGAAATTTGTCGAGTTCTCACTATTACAAAAAAAATATAGATAATTCTACACTATTATAAAATCGTAACCAAGCTGTTGTATGTTTACAATATTAAAAAAAAAAACAAGTATATAGGGGAAGATGTGATTTTTGGAATTCTTGTGAAATTATAATAGGATTTAAAATAAATCAACTACCTATTTAATTACATCTTACCATCCCATAATTTTATATTATGGCTAATAGTCAAGTTGCCATTTGCTCAAGCGAGATGATGGTGTCAGATTCACACTATAACCCTGATACAATTTCCCATTTTCCATATTTAATTCGTTAATGTCGCCGATAGATGGCGTGGTGGCCAATTGAGCGTGGCGATCGGTAATGGCGGGAAGCGCGCTGCGCAAGCGCAGGCTTCCGCTGCTGACGACACAGATGCCGTTTTAATGGTCAGAGAACTCAGTGACCATTACTAATATGCTTCAATGTACTTAAGGGAATAGGTCGACGAACGACCAGATTGTTTGCATTTTTGTTCGAACACAATAAGACAGTTTTAATTGTAATTGTGATTTGTGTTCTTTTATAGTTAAGCAAAAGACTTTTGTTAAGTATCAAGTTTTATCAGTAGTAGTGACCTTATCTTATATGTCGAGATTACACTTCTTTGTTTGATTTTTTAATTAGGTACTAGGTAGTTCTTATTCTTACGTTAGCTGATCTTTTTGGAGAGCATTACTAGTAAGTTCGATATGTCCTTCTAGGGCGCGTTTCCACTAACATCCTCTTTATCAATTTCTGTTTTTAATCGCCTAACATTCACACTTTTCAATCATTCATGTCACTAGTCACTAGCACGTTTTATAAACTGCAACGTTGTTATAACGTAACATTCAAATTTACACCACTCATATGACGTATTGTGGACTTTAAAAGACACGCTATTCTTTGACTGCAGTTTCTTTCGGAGTTTCTTTTCAAAGAACATAAGTATCAATTTCTTAATTGGCCTAAAGAGTCCGGTGTATATAACCGAAAGACGCTCGTTGGAATTCAGGTTACAGTAGCATTTTTCTTTCACAAATTTGACAACTTAGAAGATGCGTAGCATGAGTAAATGCGTAAGAAATATTGATGACTTAATTTCACCAAGGGGACCGTGACCCTCCGGAGGGTCAAATCAATTGCTGTTCTATTAATTAATTATTGTAATAATAACAATAAATAAATATATATTTGGAACACTTTACACAGTACCTTCTAGTTAATATTATATTATATTAAAACTAAGCAGAGCTTGTACTGGGGTACTACACACAATTGCATTTGACAATTAATTGTTTTTACATAAAATACATAAGAAATACCAAACACAATCATCTTTCTTCATCGTGATAGGTTAAAACATACTAAGATATTTACAGTAATGACATCAAGATCATCGATGGTCTTTTAATTCTAAGAGGCTTACTTGTGTCATTACCTCGGTTTATACGGATTGACCTCATTTTTTACCGATTTGTGGTTTTAGAAACGTGACCATTTTTACCGTCTGCTTCACACAGTAAACATGTTTTAGCCTTAAGTTGCTGAATTTTAACCAATCTGTTGCGAGGTTTATAAGGTCTAATAAAATTAGCTTGATTTTTATAGGGACTTGTCGTTGTCACTGGGTTGTGCGTGAGTTGTTGAATTTAAAGCTATATGAAAAATAGGCATATAACCTATATAAATGCCTTCAAGGCATGGTAAAGTGATTTTTGCGTTTTTCTTCGTAAATATTAAATTTCGCTAGAGGCTAAGGTTGGACAAATTGGTGGTAGTGAAGTGCTAGGAGAGTATTGATGGGTTTTTAGGTATAAAAAGGAATGTCGCAGTTGGAAAAATATTTATACATATTTGCAGTTTCGGAAGGCAACGTACAACACTGGAAACGGCAAATGCACACAGACAATCAAAACTTTCCAATGATATGACATTGGCTTATGACGAATAATATTTATGTTCATCTAAATGCAGTTGCTGATTACTGCTACATTAGTTCCACCTGTTTTTTCCCAGTTTTGAAGTCACTGATTGTTACGTTCTATTGGTTCCACACGTCTTCCGTTATCTATCAGCGAACACGATCGATAACGCATTCCGGTGTAACAGCCGGTAGTCTGATTGGCGTTGCGCGTGCGCATGCCGCGTCATACGATCTCATCTCCTAACATTCTTGCGCAAGTTCTCACGAAAGTGCTGTAGTAAAAGGAAAATGAAAGAATATTGGAAAATTGTTGATGTTGCTGAGAGCTTTTAAAATTGTTCAAAGACAACAACAATTTGGCAAAACACGCAACATAATAATTTATTGAATAAAGTAATGAAGTAATATGAAATTATTATCATGACGTTGTTTTATACATAGTGTAAAACAACGTCACTACCCGCTGTCGTCTTTAAAACTACGAAATGGATTTTAATACTGTTTTCAGTACCATTTAGATAATTTCTTCTGGAACGTTTATACTATTATGTATAATGCATGCATGTTATTAGTACATTGCACTCGTGCGAAGCCGGGGTGGGTCACTAAGTCAAAAATTAAGAAAAGCCTAGGTAACTGAAAATTAATGCAACTAAACGAAAAGTTTGAAATACTTATCAGTATAATATTGTCAGTTATTTAAAGATATCTTTAAATAGTTCTTTTATGATCAATAAAGAGATCAAATAGTGAACAGCTGCAGATATATCTTTATCATAAAAGCATAGAAAATTCCTTGGAAAACAGTACTTCAAGAGAATCATCACAAATCAGTAAGACAATAGACACAGTCTGATGGCTCGATCTGCGTCTGCGCGCGCGCACACACACACACACACACACACATACACACACACACACACAAACACACACACACAAACACACACACACAAACACACACACACAATCTTACATGCTTAATTTAAAAAGGAGAAAGGTTTGACACTAGGTTTTTATCAGAGGTAAGTAAGTTTAGTGTAACTCCAATTTTAAAATTAATATCGAATTATTACCTAAGAAGCTCAGTTTATTCAACGTAATGTTAAGGTAATCAATTTCCTTATTCAGAATAATTCCTTCTAAGAGATACTTAAAATCCTATCAACAAATGATTGTACATATAATGAATCAATGCACATTAAAACATGTATACGTGTGTGAGTTGTATATGTAATGCACCTTACAGTGTGTGTGTTGGATCTTCTAATAAAAACACAGTTTATGATGTGTGATCTACACACTGTTTATTATCTGTGTACAGTTTAGCTAGTGTGAGTGTGTATCGAGGCGCGACGCTGCAGCTTCTGCGTCGCGCTCCATTTCCTGCGCCCGCGCATTGCACAAACCGGACAATGGCGCTACTCCACATGTGAGGAGGCTCTGCTTACCTACTTGTGTAGCATTGTTTGAATATCATGGTGTATGACAATGGATTATGACCTGACCGCCCCGTTAAGATAGCCGTTATTCTGAATATTAAATTGTATTGAAAGCGTTTGGAAATGTAAGACTGTTTTAAGAGCTAGAGCATAATGGCATGCACGAAATAAGATCTTCTCTATTTAAATTATTTGCGTCTGTTGGTATTCTTTATGAGTATATTATAATAATATCTGATGGATTTGAGTGTGGGGGATGAAAGGGTAGAGGAACAACAAAGAAGAAATTGATTGCGTTAAGCCCGATATGATTGAAAAGGGGTTGAATGATGAAGTAACGGCTGACATGGGTGAATGGAACCTCAAATAAATTGAGACAAGGGCAGGTGATGATGATGATAAGTGTACTGTGCTTATCACCTACAAGAAAAGAGGTGATGTACTTCGAAAATTGTGTACACTTGCTGAGAGTCTCATTTAATTTATACTTGTTTCTAAGAGAGTACCTCATCTATGTTCTCTCACTACTGACCATAAGTTATCCGCCTTTGCCTATCATGTTTGTCCTAATCTAGATACTGAATATTACTACTACTAAATACAATATTATTTTATATACCAAAATACTTAAAACTTTTAAAAGTGTATTATTGCCAATCTAAAAGTTTGTATTTTTAAGAAGTTTAGTCGCTGAGAAATGCCATGTTTACTTCTTATTAAGAAAAGCAAAGAAAAGTTATTATTTATTTTTCACAAGTTCAACAGAGTTCTTTTCAACAAGAATGTGTGCACAAACATAGTATTCATGTAGATGCTGTTGGTTTATATTTATAAACAGTTATTGTATTAGATTTGCAACATGCGATTCACGGACAAATATGCGTTTCAATTTATTCGCGTCATAAAGTTGTGTCTTGCATCCGGGCTGGAGGCACCTGCGGGGCTCCGGTAGTGGGCGATGTACCGGTAGCTTGTCACTGCATGTAAGTTTAGCAGCTTATAATTCAAACAATTGTTTTTCAAACCATTGCCGGTCGTAAAAGCGTTCCTACATAATAAAAAGGAAGCTTTATTA
Source organism: Acronicta alni (assembly GCA_964056405.1). Classification (NCBI taxonomy): domain Eukaryota; kingdom Metazoa; phylum Arthropoda; class Insecta; order Lepidoptera; family Noctuidae; genus Acronicta; species Acronicta alni. The sequence goes on from OZ043914.1 coordinate 841,830, forward strand.
TGTACTAAATTTTATTCGGAAACAAAAAGATGTGCTAAGTATACTAGATTATTGTACGTATGGACATAAATGTATGATTTTATATATTCAAGTAACGAAGTAAAAAAAATGAAATTTGAAATATTTTCAAATTAAATTTGGAACTAGCGTCAAAACAATCCAAGAAATCAAATCGCGATTGTTGGGTCCGAAACACTTTCGTAACAGGAAAACGTGCGATCCGTAAGAACTTTATGGAGTTCTGAAGTTTCAGGGCTGTACCTAACTCGAACTATGATTTGATTCGTAGCAGCCCTGTATTTAAGTTGTATAGTTTCTAGCACATGAGTCACTCTCCCGCAGCACATCATCAATCTAAACGGCTCTCAACTGGCTAGACGAGCTGTTACCCCAACGTGTTCCCGTGAAAGTATCACGTTTCACTTTCAAGTGCAACATGGACATGTGCACTTGGGCAGTTTGGAGATTTGCATTCTAGGATGATAGATGGATATCTATATATGTTTTCGATGTATCTCGTTAATTGGCAAATGGAGATCTCAATAAAAAATATCAGATTATATATAAACAATAGTTGCAACTAGTAGAATCTGTTCCGTGGATGCCAGAAGAAGTCGATAAAAGGATACAGGTTAACAAGACAACAATCAATGAGCAGACATATTAGAAAAGCTGAGAGAGCACTCTCTGAAGGGTCACGGAGAGACCGTGATCTTTCAGAGAGTACCGTCAATGAATTTGTATCACTGTTGAGCGCGTGTCTCTTCTCAGAATGAGATGGATTAGGCTATAGTCCACCGTGCTGGCCTAATGTGGGTTGGCAGACTCCACGTATCATCGTTCTTAGTAATTTTCTACAGCATTGGATTGCCGCAGTCATTTAGACGCAGACTTATAGCATATAAGGATTACCAATGAATTAAGGATTATTTGAAAACTAAAACGTTTTTGAAATGTAAAACTAGTTATGGGACATATGATGAAATAAGACTTAAGTAGATTCAACAGAATAGTTACTAAAGCTAGATGGACAGAAATGTAATTGCATCAGGTCAATTAGTGCCATTTAAGGTTCTGATTTGTCCCAGATGTAAAGCAATCCATACCAAAGATGGTATATGTAATACGGTTGTGCAATAAGTAGCTAACATCCTTGAAGTGTGTGAAGTAGATACCGTCAATATTTATGTAGACCGGTTTGTGAATATCTAAGAGGTACTTCATAATAATTCTGGTATTCCGTGCCAACAGAAATTTGGAGAGTGATTTTCTGTTATATCATAAGAGAGTCTGTGTTTTCGGTACATTTGGTGTATTTAATTGTTGAGGTATCGATTTTGCATCACGGGTTGTGGGTTTGATCCCTACACTGAACTTTTTTAGTACCAGTAGTTGTTCAGGGTCTGGGAGAGTGTCTATGTGAAAATTAGTATTTGTAAACACGACATGAGGAAACCTTAGTGTAAACTTAAAATAAAAGCTTGTAAAAACTATAAATTATCAGAATTAAATGAAGTTATCAAAGTCTAAAACAACCTTTTCTTTTTCATCTGTAATAACACAAATAGACATCTTGATAATATCTGTGGAAAAAAAGAAATCATTTATTTGCGTAGAATACAGGTACATTATATTTCTTGATAAAGCGCTGTATTTTGCAAATGTTTCTCACACAAGTCCGTTTTCTCGGCAGTCCAGCAATTTCTCTCCTCATGCTAACGCCAACGTTCAATACATTAGAAATAAATTATAATCACAAGTACAGCATTATTGCTATTTTCATATTAGCTTGTGAGAGGTTCTCTCCCGCTTTTCATCGCGATATGTCGACGGAGATAAAATCTATTAGTCACATAAAAGCGAATAGTAATTATTTATTGGAAACAGTGAAATCCAATTACTAATAATAGAAGATTTTACCTTTACCTTATAAGCACCTGTTATCGTATTTTTATTAACTTAGAAAGTTAACTAAGTTCGAAAGTGGTTTGGTATCTTATCAAATGGGAGTATGTGGTGCGAAATTACGTTTGTAGCTGTAAAAGTTATTGTTGCACGATTACCGACTTTATGATCAATTAGAGAAGGTATATTGGTAGTTTTAGGAGTGGTATTATGTATGTTGGTGTATGTTATTTCGTAGATAGTGACAGTGGTTTGGACAAGGCTTGTTGTGCGTTCAATGCCGCCGTTGTTTTTGTTGGGTGCAGTGTAGTCTGCAGTGATCGCTCTAGTACGGCGGCTGATATCTTTATAATGGTATATTGTGTTCATTGTTGGTTAATCAGAACATGGCGCTATCATCACGTTTTGTGGCACAACTTTAAAAAGTGAAACTGATTGTACAATGTTCAGCTTTTTTGAGGCTGTATTTTGACAAGTTCTTTATCAATTTATAAGCTTGACAGAATAGAATCTATTGTTTTTTTTTATAAAGCCTATTGAAATTGAGGTTTTAAATCATTGGTGGAGTATGAGATTTTTCCAAGTTTTGCTACATTTGTAATATCAGAATTTACATGGACATTTGGATAAAAATTCAGGTCAATTACGTGCAATAACAATATTTGATAAATTTTCGAGTGTCATAGCTCAGAATCAGTCACAGTACATTGGAAGAGTTTTTTTCAGCTCAAAAATATTAACCATATTAATATGAGATTTTTTGGTTAAATGTCAGAAACAATTAGTAGTGCAATTTGTCACACATTCTTATAAGTTAATTTGTTTTGGAAAATCGGCAAATTTAAAAACAAATCGTGATGACAGTGTCCTTTATTTCTTAATAGCAGTCATATATAATATCAGCTATCATCTTTACTGATACCATAAGTGTTAAGGGGAAGGTTCTTAAAAATAACATTTAATTATGTTCTATGTTTAAAATATTTTATATTTGAATGATGCGTAACAGAAATAAAAAGAATACTTATCAATAGATGTCACTGACGTCACCTAAAGACGTAAATTCAGAATGTGAAGGCAAATTTCGAACTGGTGGGTTGGATTCGCGGTGGGCTTAGAAGTCATACCCAGGTCCGAATCTTGTCCGCTGTCGAATTTTTAGCACGACTAAAATAATTTTATAATCTTAGCATGGAAAATGCTAAAAATACAAATGTTTCTACTTTTTTAATGATAACTGGTAATACAAGCTTTAGATAAGTATTATTCCACCAACAATAGAATTCGAACTCACGACCTGTTGCTTGTCAGTTCGCGCTTTAGATATAATAGCTTAACCACCTTATGCGCGGCCCTCTTAATATATAATTAATACAACCGCATAACCTTTTACATAAAACCATCGCTAGAGGTCATCGAAAGGTTAAGGTTATGGTCATCAAGCTATAGGTTAAGTGCAAAAAAAGATACTATAGCCGTTGCCCGCGGCTTCACCCGCATCTCAGTGTTTTTTGGGACAAAAGGTAGCTTATGTCCTTCTCCAGTCTAATCTAACTCTGTACCAAATTTCAAAAAAAACGGTTCAGCAGTTTAGGCGTGTAAGTGTAAAAGATAGACTAATAAACAAGTTACTTTCGCTTAAGTAGTAGGAATTAGTAGCGATTTTAAAATAACCATACTAAAATTGTTACGAACACATGACAATCGTTAGTGGTTGTCAGAAGCTCAAAAAGGTTTACAACCTGTCTATCCCCAGAATATCCGTATTGTCCTGAAATCGGGTTGCGGAGGTCTGATGGCAGTCACTTCGTGTAAAATACTGATATTCAGCCAGCATCTGGTTAGACTGGAAGCCGACCCCAACATTGGGAAAAGATTCTGAGGATGATCCGCTTCCTGTTTTGCTTTTGCCGTAATCGGGTAAAATTAAAACCTTTTAAAAGAGGTAGGGCATAGTAGGAGTAATTCCACTCAAATTGAAGCTGCCCGACTGGGGAAGTACCTCCGCCTTGCAGAAAATCTAAGTAAAATATCATAACACTGCTTTGAGCTGTGTTGTGTTTCTTACGGTAAGCAAGGATACGAGTGCTTCACAAGGAAACGTTGTGTTGGCAGTGGGGGGACTTTGACCCTTATACTGCGAACCCAACTAGGTATTCCTCTTTCAATACAGGGTCGGCAACGCGCAAGTGGTACTCCTGGTGTTGCAAGAGTCTATATGCTACGGTAACCGCTTACCATCAGGTGGGCCGTAAGCTTGTTTGCCATCTTAGTAGTTTATAAAAAAACTTATTCAACATTTCTGTTTGATATAATATTGTCCTTAAACTGAATGTCATTCATCTCGTCTATGGTAATGTGTGAAACCAACATGGTCGTAAACGTAGCCTCGGTTTATATGATTAACATATTTATGTGGCTTGACCCACTAAGACAATGCTAACCGGTGCGTTTTTATATATTGCGTCGATATGCGCTCATGATTCGCGAATAATGTTTACGTGTGAATTGATTGCTAAATAATATGTGGTTTTATTGAAATTTGCATATTTTATAAATATTGCTTATTAACTGCTTCATCATTAGAAGCAGTGATAGTCTAGTATAGTATATGACCATTGGAAGTCAATGGTCCCTGCTGCGCGCTACTGTTCCACTGCTGGGCGCGGAAAGAGCTCGTCTCACAGAAAGAGAGGGATTAGGCTATAGTCCACCACGCTGGCCTAGTGCGGGTTGGCACACTTCACACGCCGTCGAGAAATATCTCTAAGACATGCAGGTTTCCTTACGATGTTTTCCGTCACCGTTTAAGCGAGTGATAGTTAATTATTAATTCGCACATGAATTCGAAAAAAAATAGGAATGTGCCTTGGATGTGAACTCGAAACTATTGGACTGTCACCACACATACTATCATACTACTAGACTATCACTGTTTCTCTGTTATTGTTTATCTATTTACTCTTATAACCACACAAGCTTTCTCTGTAAACAGCCACATACAGTACATAATACAGTCCACTTCGACGGCATGTTAAATAGTTGCATATATTTTGCGGTTTTTGCTCAACAATGTTGTGGAGAAAAGTGCGTAATATTTAGCGATAAACCTTGTCGTAACTCACTCCATTAGTCTATGAAAGTTATGAGTTTCACTATGAGCGCTGGATATTGCATGGTCACCCTGCTTGTAATGCTGTATCTTTAACCCTGGTAACAGTTTTAAGGGAGCTGTCAGCACTGGGCTGGAAACTAGTTAGTCTACCGGTTATCGGCACTCTTTCCACGTTCAGAAAAGTAGCCTGAAAATAAAGTTTTATTATTATTATAGCTCTTTTTGGATCTCACGGTGCTCCTCCCGTAAAGAAGGCAAGGAAGGCTTGCGCAGGAACACAGGTCCAAGGCATAGAGGTTCCTTGGAGAACTTTGATCTAATATAACATGGGGCACCTATCCGGGACACTCCACACAACTGCACCATAGAAGTACAGCCTGGACTATTGTAAAATATGGATTTTAAATTATTTTATTATTATAAAACTTTAGCTTATTTATTTAATAACCTTCAGTGCCCGGGCCACGTCCCGGGCTAAGCACTGTTATTTGTGGATAGAACTGTAGACGGAAAAATAAAGAAAATATAATTCTTTGTGTGTTCACACCTTTACATAACTGTTCGTCGAAGACCTGCACTGGATTTTAATTAAATAGTCTGTACATAGTCGACTTGACTTTATGTTGGATGTAAAGTATCCAATTATGACCACCAGCCAGCTTAATGATTAATAATGTTATTTATATGACGTTAATCATGGTAAAGACTTTATGCCTTTATGGCGATATATCACCTCTCGTCTTATCTTGTCTATTTCCCAACTATATTTACTGGTAGGATTCTGCATAATTTAATTTAATTTTATTAGGAAAACAAACAGTATTGATAACTTAAAATAAGAAACAGGTTATAAAAACTAATTGCCAATTACATTGTTTTCGCATATACAATAATAAATAAGCAGTGATAGCCTAGTGATATGACCATTGAACTGCCAAATCAAAAGTCTAGAGTTCCTCTCGACTTCGGATTCATGTGCGTATTACTGATTAATTAATGCTTGCTTAAACGGTGAAGGAAAACATCGTGAGGAAACCTACATGCTTTAGAGATTTTCCTCGACGGTGTGTGAAGTCTGCCAAGCCGCACTAGGCCAGCATGGTGGACTAATAGCCTAATCTCTCTCAATCTAAGAGGAGACCCGTGCCCTGTAGTGGGAACTGTCCCAATATGGGTATATGGGTTGATGATAGTAGGATTCTGGTGCTGGGGACATCTGACTTGGTGTCAAATCCAAACAGAATTTACTGTACAGCTGTTACTGAATATTTTATAGAAACACCCAATAAGACTGCTCAACCTGAGAATGGAACCTATCCTACCTACCTAGGATGATACATACATACATGCTGAGCCCCATGTACCGGGGCCAGCCATGAGCATTGCCATTAACCGGACACTAATCCAAACTCGTGAACTTTTATTTCTTTTTATTTTTGTTTTCTGATTACTGTTTTTTTTTTTATTAGGTATTATTTTTTATGCTGTACCATATAAATATTTTTTTCTTTCTTTCTTTCTTCTACTGAGAATTATCATAGAAATGCCCAATAATACTGCACGACCTTGGAATCGAACCCAAAACTGACGACCACTAGACTAATGAGGCAATACCTAGAATGATAAAATATCTATCTAATAATCAAAACCTGATTATAAAGTAAATTAACTTTACATATTTCGATTAAGACAACGTTTGCATAAAATCTAAACACTGCTTACCACTTAGAAACTACTTCGATCAACACTACAAATTACCGTACGAAAGAACAATTTCAATATAGGTAGAGAGAAATCGTAACAGCCTCTATTTGTCGGCGTGTTTACTTAAAATTGTAACTAGAAAGTGTATGTACACCATAATGCTAATACACAAACTGTTGAAAGTAGTGCTTTCGCTAAGTTCATGGTGATGGGAGGAGGCTTGGGTCACGAAGGTCGGTTAATGAAGGTCTTACTATCAAATAGGTCCGTCCCAGTTCCTTGTTACAACTACCGGCAACGTCCACCAACACTTCTTACAATTAATAACCTACCAATTAAAGCTTCTTAAGACTCTTTGATTAGAATCCATGGTTTGATGTAGATAATTAATTAATGACGACGTTTTTGGTCTAGTGGTTCGCGTGTGCCACCGCGTGTCAAGGCAGTGGGTTCGATTTCCACAAAACACAAATATTTATGTGATGAACATAAGTTTGTCTGGGTGTTTGTCATGTATTATAAATTATAAAAAAAAAGTATATATATAAGTGTTTTGTCCATTGTCTAGTACCCATAGTACAAGCTCTGCTTAGTTTGGGACTAGATGGTGCTGCGTAAAATTGTCCAAGAATATATGGCGGGTGGGACTCGCGGTGGCTTAGCGGTCATAGCGTCTGGTGTACCCTTGTGCCCTTTGGCAAAGGCCTCTTCCAACACTCTCCAATCTTCTCTCTCCCGCGCCAGTCTAGTGCAGGTTTTTCCAGTTTTTTAATCACATCATCTTCCCATCTTCTGAATGGTTTCCCCTTTTTGCTCGTTCCCTCTCTTGGGTACCACACTGTTACTACTTGGTTCCATTTCTCTTCTTCTCTAATTACAATTGTTATAATTATTATAATTATCGATCGGCTAATTGAAAAGCTAATGTATTCATAGGCACGAGCCATACTCACGCGCTCGCGTGCTCCGGACGACATTACTGTTATCAAGCAATTTGTCTTGACGAGAAAAACACTGCGTTTGAGCAGAAATCAACGGCGAATACTGATTAACATGTTAATAGAATTTAAATTAATGAATCTGCGATGATATTAGAGATTGATAATAAATAAATAAATATTCTTACTTAATAATTAATCGCACATTATCACTCCTGCGTCCTCGAAGGGATAGGCAGAGCTGAACTGTAAGTTCACACAGTGGAGTCAAGATTACTTAGTTTTTCCCATTAATCGGGCACAAATCCAAACTCATAGCTACTACTGAGAATTAAACTCATTAATACTAGCCCTACTTATGGATCGAAAATATCTCCTAAATATAAATATACGTCACGGTCAGCAGCCGACAAGATTAAATCAAAAATCAATGTAATCTACTCTTAACCGGATTAAAAATACATAACATTTACATAATGTATAGCCTTTTGTGGGTGATCCACGATCAACAGAGGTCGGCGATGACTTTCTCGAATGGGCGCGCCTGCTTTCACGTGGCGACCACCCGTTCCCACGATAGACCATGCTGGACCATCACAAGTATAGGAAGATGAAAGTCAAGTGTGTGTGACACTGCAAATGTCATGTAAATATTGAAAGATAAATATATAAATAAATATTCTTGGACAATTTTACACAGCACCATCTAGTCCCAAACTAAGCTGAGCTTGTAATAGTACAAGCTCAGCTTAGTACCCATAGGGGTACTAGACAATGGATATAATACTTGTATACTTTTTTTTTTGTAAATACATACATAAAATACATAGGTGTTTCCAGACAAACATAACATAAGTGTTTGTGTTTGTCTGGGTGTTTCCAGACAAACACAAACACTTATGTTCATCACATAAATATTTGTGGTTTGTGGGAATCGAACCCATGACTTCGTGATCAGCAGTCCGACACTCGAACCACTAGACCAGACAGACGTCGTCATTTATTAAGTATGATTAAGTATGAATTATGTTTTCATTGATATATTAGAATGGTGATTTCGTTCAATTAAGGTCGAAGATGTCATTTCCATTGATTCCCTTGATTAAGCTTAGATACAAGAAGAAATACCATGGTGATTAACCATGTGAAAATCAGTTTCATGGTTTACAAGCAAAATCAGCAACTCATTTACCGAATGTCCCACCGCTGGGCACATGAAGTTAAGCTGAAGTCATCACATCAGTCAAATGACACTTCCCCATAGCTGTTCACTCTGTCTGTCTGTGTGGACTCTGCCAGCTAGAAAATCTCTGTCGTGCAGATTTCCTCAAAATATATTTCTTCGCCGTTCAAGCGATTGGTATTTAATTCTTGTTTACAATAGTTATGATTCTTTATAGATACATATTTTGATTATCGGTAAATGTAAATTCAAATGCCCTACAGGAATGTCTTAACTGGAATCAATATCAACTTTTATCCAGAAAATACTTAGAATTCTTATCCTTGTCCACAGTTTCTGGAAATCCTAACTAAACATTGCACACGAACACAGTACAATATTTAACACTATCGATAACCAATAAAACAAATATTCCATAAAGTGACACTATCCTTTTTAGGGTTGATACTTGAACTAACGTAAAATAAAATTTAATAATAATTAATTTTCATTCATTATTTTGATGAAATTCATGTATAAATTAAAATACTTTCAGTTTATTTTGAATCGTGTGTTATCTTAAAATATAAAATTACTTATAGACGTGAGCTAAAATTAATTTAAATTAATGCAGTAAATTATAATTTACAATGTCCACCAGATAAAAGCTTTTCTAGTCTTTTAAACAAACTTCTAACTTAACGATAATTATTTATGAATAAGCATAATTATAATTTTTAATGGTATTTTAAAAAGCGCTTCAATAAAAAATTACTATACTAAAAGTGACAGCCCTTAATCATTCATGGCGGGTTAAAGGTGCGGCCCTGGTTCGTGAAATGTTGACCAAACCTTCACATTTACGTCGACACACTACAGTGCAGACTGTCGACGGACCGAGAAAAAAATGGAATTTGTTTACCGGATTATAAAAGTGGAGATAAATAAAGGTTCGGGGAACATTGGTGCGTGTGCAGAACGTGTGCGGGAAAGAAAGAAAGAAAATTTGTTCTGACAGTCACAACACAAGACAAAATACAAAACAACAAGACAATAGATTCAAGTTGAAATAAAACTACTTTTTACGGATTTTATCGTGTTATGTTGATATTATTAATCCCGCCGTTTCGGACCCTTTACAGCGTCCACGGTCACGGGTAGACTGTATAACGCGATAAAATCCGGAAAAAATAGTTTTATTTCAATGTATATTCGCGTAAGTGTTAGAAATCAATAGGTTCAAGACACGTTATCCTGTGCGATGTCAGAATAGGTCCCTACCTCAGCACTACGCTCCAGCAAGCAAATGAAGCTGCAGCGCTGATATTCTGGCAGGTCAACGCTTTTTAACGTCATTGTGACACCTCGTGTACGGTTTCCATCTGCTGCTGTTCTTTAGCGGTCTCGGACGTCACACGTGACGTACTGCATACTCTTTTATTTTTTTACGACCTGGTCACCCGGACCTTTAAGTCAGGCATACTCATTCTGTGTGCACTAACGTTCAGAAATATGGTTGTAAGCTCTCATTATGATCCGAGGCATTTCCCAACTATGATGAGGTCAGCTTCAGTCTAACCAGATGCGGCTGATTATCAGTATTTTACAAGAACCGACTGCCATCGCACCTCCGCAATCCAATTTTCTGTGTAATACCGATACCTGAGGATAAACTGATTGTGAGGCTTTTTGGGCTTCTGACTACCACTAACGATTGTCCTAGGTATTCGTATGACAACCGGGACCGACGGCTTTACGTGCTCTCTGAGGCACGGAGGGTTCTCGATGTGTTAAAAATGGTCACCCATCCACGGACTGACCGCGACTAGCGCAGCTTAACCTTGCAGATCGGTTGATCAGCTTAGTTATTAGTCAGCCACGAGCCCATCTTTTTATAATATTAAGCTTTATAATATTATAGTATAAACATATTGATAACGTTACTACTATAGTACAGAAACTAACCTACTAGGTACCTATTGCTATTTTGAAATTTTCTACTAACGTTTGCAATGCTCAGAAAGCCGAAACATTACACGACAAATCAGCCGGATCTGTTTGTTATCAATTAGCCATGAGCCAACCCATGCATGATTTAGGCAAATAATAGTTATTGTTCGTTCTACTTGAAGTAAGTCAAAGGCCTATCGGTACGCATCAGAAGCCACTGGTTCCACAATCAGATGGAATGGCTACAATCCGTGCGTGAACTAACAATAGAACAGCAAGGTGAAATCTGATGCTGCGGAATTGGGCTGAGATGAACGATACAGATCACGAACAAAATTGTATCATATTAGATAGACTGAATCAAAAAATACAGACTAAGGTTGGTGTACGTGAGATTGTGCCAATGTTAATAAACTGGATATTTTATATAATGAAGTACGTACTAATTGATCTTAAGTTTTTTAGAACTGCTGCTCTGTGGGTATGTAAATAATATAGGGCATAAAATCACCCCAAGGAGGAGGGCAGTTAGTTCCCGTGCTTATTATTCACGGACAACAAAACCGGCTATATTTTCCAGTATCATGTTATTTATTTATAATAAGTACAGCAACAATTCAATCACTTAAAATGTAAACAAATTTTATGTTTCCAACAGACATACAAATAACAGGTATTAATTAAAAATTGAAAAAAAAAAGCTAGGCGACTCTGTACAATTAAAAGTATGCAAAATGTAGGTAGTTGTGCGTCCGGGAATCCCCCCTTTTTCTTGATAGCGTTCAGAGCTATCAGTCACCTCGGCATCTACCTCTTTCTACTTATAACATCATTGGGGTGGCTATATTTAAGAATAAGAATAATGGTTATTAACCATATAAAAATGTACATATTTAATACAGGTGTTATTAGACAATAAAGATTTAGGAACTTATACGTAATTAAATTAAAATTAACTTATGACCTCCGAAAATAGGTCGAGCCTGTCTCGTGGAGGCCTATTGCACTATATTAACTCTAGTTGCATAATTATGATGTTCGATACCGTACAATAAACACATTATTTGAAAAAATAGAAAAAATAGAAAAAAAAATGTGTATAATATTAGTAGAAAATTATTTAACTACCGACTTTATAAGAAGCACATTAAAGCTATATAATTTTTCTCACAATCTATCACATTCTTCAGTCTTCCTTATGTCCTTCCAAGTGATTTTGTGGCACTTCTAGCCACGCTTTCATTACTCGTCATAACATGACACCGAAATATAATTCCTACGTTTCAACTTTTCTGTCATTGACGCTACTAAAGTTGTTTGACAACCCTGTAGATCTGTAAAATACTAGAATACTTGCAAATGTGTTGTATAATTTACTTAACATGACTCACTTGAATATCGAAAGACTTTCTCTAAATGTATTAGGAAACCAGATTTATGATGAAAGTCGCTTTGATTTACGATGGTTTTCTTATACAACTTGCCACGGAATTTTAGTGAGTGGTAACTTGATAACTTGATAGTAGATTTGAGTCAACGATACGTGGCGTGTGAACTGTGACACTGGCCGTAAAAAAAAAGATTAAGTTCGTGGTGTACACTGTCAGGTATTTTTCCTAAATGGGACCAAATTGTGGCGTCAAAGTTGTGTCTAGTGTATTTAGTCTGCTCATAATTTGAAAGAAGTGGACATCAGTGATCGATTTCAGAGATCGTATGTGAATATGTGTACCTAATAGTGGAAGCCGATAGATCTGCAACTGCCTTATTACCGAAAACATTTTAAGGGAGTGTATGTGTACCTACTCCTCATTTTAAACAACTGTTTTTAATTTTGATTGATGTTTTTAAACTTTTATTTTTTTCGCGATTTCTTTGGTGGTCCCCTAGACAACAGACACCCACAGTAAATATTTCAAAAGTACTTTAATTGAAATGAAACATTTGATTTTACTTGACTTTGAGGTATTATAATACCCTGATTAAAGGAAATGCGAATAGTTTCCACGTCGTGCTGACGTTCTCCCAGGGTTAAGCTCATATTGTTCTCGAAAGCTTTTTACTGTAGGTACCTAACTGCCAAATTTATACGTATCACCTTCATAAAAAAATACTACAGTAACATTCTCACACTCGACTGCCCAACAATAGGTCAGAACTCAGCATCAATGGCCGCTGACCCACACCCAAGGATGCGACGACCTCACTGAGTAACGACCACAAAAACATCGATAAAAACCTATCGATTTTACGCCACTAGCCAGATTACGCGCGTCCGTTTTTTGTTGAGCTAATGAATGATTCGACCGATAAATGTGATCGCTTTTGTATGCACGTGACTGTCAAAATTGAATGCGGATTCATTTTTACTCGCGGAAAATTAGCTTTTAGGAATTGTACAAGTTGATCGTCAGATACTTAGAAACTTCCTACATAGACTAGTCAACGAATCTAGAGGTTGCATCTCTGATTCGAAGTCATATTTGAATCTGAAAATCAGATTGAGCCGATCTCAAATAAATAAGGGCTGGAAGATTATGCAGATCAGAAATTAACTATCTATGATAATATTTTTTTGGAGCTTTATTGGAGACAGGAAACATCGTGATCTTGAAGGCATGAATGTGAAGTTTTCCAATCCATACTAGACCAGCGTGATGGACTATAGCCTAACCTCTCACAATCGGGTAGTACTGAACTGAACGAATTAAGGTAACAGCCTAGCAGATGTTAAAAATCACAACATAACATATATGTCACGTATTAAAACGGTAAAACCGTGTATTTCACATTAAACCTTGCGTGCCCTGTTATCGTTGTACTAGTCACAAAAGATGTTATAAAATCTCATTTGCAAAACAAACCGGAACAGCAAAACATGAAATCGCAAGCCTAGAAAAGGAACTGGTATCTTCGGTTATTAATATTACGTTCAATAATTAAAACCAGTGAGCTATCACTGCATGTAAGCGTCAATTTACGTCAGCCGTATGCAAGCGAGTCATGGACCTGTTGGGAATGTACGGCCACGCGTAATTATGAGGTAACCACGTAATTGGCGCAATAATCGTAATACTATGGAGCATTATATCGATAGACATCACGAAAAATACTACCAACATTATGTTCGCTCTGCTGTTGATAGGCAGTTGCCACGTGTTCCGTAAGTTTACTTTTTAGACTGTACAGCATATTTTTTAAACTTGATTTAATCTCTATGATATCTACTGTTATGTCAATATTGTTCTCGTGGGTGAGATTAACTTGATCATAGTGCTATCTGTGCCTTCCGTGTCTCAGAAAGCACGTAAAACGTTGAGCCCGGTTGTCATACTATGACAAATCCAAAAAGTCTGAAAACCAGTATCTCCTCGGGATATCGGCATTACCTAGAAGTTGGGTAGGAGGTCTGAAGGCAGTTGCTTTGTGTAAAATACTGATATTCAGGTGCATCTGGTTAGACTGGCAACCGACCCCAACATATTTGGGAGAAACTCTCCTTATCGTCTTCATCGTCCGAGCCTGGAGGATGATTGTGTCTGCAATTTTAATTGTAGCAGAACGATCGCCTAATGACGCAAGACAACACTTTGGTAGCCAAAACTGTCAGTACTCAGTAATTCCGTAGACTTCACTGCATGCTGATTATGACAGTTCTGGTTTTGTATTTTTAATGCGACAGTTTCCTTTATAAGGCTACAAAAAAATCACAAATGCAATATATAAATGAGATTTACTCATTTATATATTGCATTTGTTCCCTTTTGCTATTCCAAACAGCCACAATATACTAATAATAATTTTAAGTTTTAATTGTTAACATTTTAAAGAGTTTTTGTAAATAATCGCAGATAGACGTCTCCTTGGAATATACATATAGACGCTGTTGCTCAATGATCTGCTTATTAAATCAAATTAATTCTGACACAAAGAAGGATAGCAGACAAGGATTTGTCGCAATAAATATACAAAAGTGTCAACTTATTTGTGACACATTTTGAAGGATTTTTGACATTTGTAAAAAAAAACTTCATTCTGACTTTACAATGCAAAAGCAACCTAGAATCGGTGGTAGGTCGTTAGTCACAGTCATATTGCCCAACATAGTTAGTTACACATTCAATTTTAGAACGTGTGAATGTTAGTTACTGTTTTCATTCATAGATTTTTTACTTAATTACAAAACGATGTTTTATCTGTTTGTGATAATTTCGAGTGAACGGCATTTGTAGTGTTGCTATTGCAAATAACGCGATTGCTACGATGAAATAACTGGTTACTTATTTGTAATGTTAATTTTTTAGTAAAAATTGTGTAAAAACTGTTTGAAGTAATGTTTAGATAGAAATCATAATTAATCTATATAATGATTTAAGCATACTTTTACATGACTTCTTACAATAAAGACAGATTATAAATAAAAATAGTCAAAATTAGACATCGTATATATTACAAGTGACTGTTTAAGCTTTCCAAATGCTTTTACAAAATCGTCGGCAGGTCCATGTATTCAGCAGTGTTTGAGTTTTCCTAAAACTGCTGGATCAGAGTGAGGGTTGTAATTCGCAACGTGGTCGCCGCCCGATGGTAAGCGGCAACCGCAGCTTATAGAGACACCAGTGGTATTACTCCCGCGTTTTTGGAACGAAGTTCCATATCGCGCGTTGTGAAAGGGGGCTAGAGGGAAAAAATTCTTACGAAAAAGTTGTCACTTTTTTTGAAATTCAAATATTGTTGACAAGCATTCAAATATTATTGATTGAATGACAATATTTGAATTTCGCGCGTTGTGAATTGTTGAGTGTATACAGGTTTTTTTATTTTTAATTATTAAATTTTAATGAAAGGAACTTGGTTCCATCCGGGTGTCCCTTGACACCTCTCAAGTTTTTTTATCTTGTGACTTTATTTGTTAAGATTCATTTGTAATGTCACTGGTTACATTACCCTTCAAACAGGAATATAATAATGTTAGCGCATTAATGCTTATCTGTCAAATATTTAGCAATGCGGTGGCATCAATCACGACATGGAAGAAAAGGACATACTGCGTCAACCCCAAATAAATTATTTAGAAAAGGAAAAATTGGACCGCGGGTAGGATTCGAACCTGCGTCTTCTGGTTAGGTACACCAGACGCTATGACCACTAAGCCACCGCGATAACAAAACAAACAAAAGCGAAAGCAAAAACTTGCATTTCAATAGGTGTTACTGACGTCACCATAAAGACGTAAATTCAGTATGTGAAGGAAAAATTCGACATGACGGGTAGGTATCGCGGTGGCTTAGTGGTCATAGCGTCTGGTGTACCTAACCAGAAGACGCAGGTTCGAATCCTGCCCGCGGGCCAATTTTTCCTTTTCTAAATAACTTTAAAATCTTAGCATGGAAAATGCCAAAAATATACAAAAAGATAACCCAAATAAATTGTGACAAGGGCAGAAGGATTGTAATGATGCGGTGGCATCAACCCAGGTGAATTCAGTAGTAGAGGTCTACCACCAGTTTAGGTAGCTTGATGTCATATATGACATCGAACCTTGCTCATGTCATGTCATGATGAGGAGTGATGAACAGTCTGCACGCAAGTCATAAGTAAATTAAACCTAACGGTATATCATGTACGCAACGTTAGCTCGTATACTCGTAAGTCGGAGCCGCTACTTCTAAGGCTCTTAACACGCACGCATGCACGCATTCACGTGATCTAGTGTTTCAATTTATTGATTACAGATGCCTATAACCACGCTAAAACAACGGCTTGTCATTATTAAACCTCTCAACTGGTTAAAGGCACTTAAAATCCTTGACGTGTTCCATGACTCTTTGGCTGGTATCAGGAAGAAAGTTTTAGACCTTAGTTTTATTTGTAATATTGAAACATGACATCTATAATATCATTATGTAATCCTGTCTATGCCGGCTGCTATAAGTATTGTGTATTTTGTAATTTAAAAAAATAATCATTTTATTTTCTAAAATAATATAAAACCTCAACTATTCTTTGTTTTCTTAAATTATAATTTATTCAATTTATCTGTTTGTCTTCGTATGTAAATGTTATGTAAACCTATAAATGGTATATAAATAAGAGAAAATACCTTATTTTATAGACGTTAAGCACTATGCATATATTTGCTGTTGGTGTACTTTATTATAAAAAGCCGACACGTAGATGACAGGAAAGAGAGGAAAGCCAGGAAAGACGCTCCGTTTTCCTTATAAACCGACAGACCCAGATATTGGTTCAACAGGCTAAACCTGAATGAACACAAAGTTGTAACAGTAACGGAAACGTGTGAGCTAACGAGTGCACGTGTGAGTCCCAAACGAGTGTTATGCAATTCTCAGTAACGTGTTGCGAGCCGTGCAAGTAATCGCCTGAAGGCGGGTAGAAAGGCGAAGCTTTTGTACTAAAGCACCAAAATTTTAATAGCATTAATTTGATAAATCCGCAACAATATGGAAAGCAACTAATTCAGTTCATTGTTGTTCATAGTTCTATCAGAATGAAGAGAGACAGGTTATACTCTAATGCTAGTGAAATGCAGATTGGTGGAACAGACAAGTCTTCAAAAACTTTGTGACACTAGACTACAGGTTTCAAGATTTTTTCTTTAACAAAGGGTCCTATAAATTCTTACTTGTTGCTTAAAATCTTTTTAATCACAGTTTTATATTGAAATAGAACTGAAGCTGCCTTATAATTTGTTATTAAATAATCTTGCTTTAAAAGTCCATGACTTGCGCCTGAACAAACTTGCGGTATGTAAGCAAAGTAGCCGGCTATTATCGCGGTGAAAGGAAATCAAAATATCACATGTTTGTAGCACAGCGTCCGCGCAGCGCCTTTAGGTTCTGTAAGCCTGTTGGCGACGGACACAGCACCAGTTAATTGGTAACCGTACTTTGTTAGAACACTGTATTACTGGACCGGAACGGTTTTTACATAACAGGATATATACTTGAATTTATACTTTTGAACCGTTTTATTAAATTTACTTCATGAGGGAGAAAAATCTCGTGTCGTGAAAAGTTTTAAAAAACTGCCTCATTAGTGTAGTATTCGTTAACAATGCTAGCGCTCCTGGTTTCGATTCCCAAGCAGAGAAAACTGTTACTGGGTTTTTCTATGAAATGCTCTGATCGTATTTGCTGTAGGCTAACTGTGGGTACCTGTGGGCAGTACACCACTTTTCTAACCCTACTAGGAATACGGGCGTGAATGCACGTTATGTTATGTTATGTTATATGAAAAAGTTAAAAAAAAACCGTTTCAGCTAATCTATAGACAATCAGCGTCGACAGCAATGCTAATAATGTTGCAAAGGTCAATAAAAAATCTGATAATCACCCATTGCTTTGTAGCTAACTGAATATTCTTGGACAATTTTACACAGCACCATCTAGTCCCAAACTAAGCAGAGCTTGTACTATGGGTACTAGACAATGGATATAATACTTATATACATTTTTTTGGTAAATACATACTTATGATACATAGGAAACACCCAGACTAACACAAACACTTATGAATGGTGATGAATATGCTATAATATAGTATCAGTATGGGTGAAGATACCGCTATCACCATGGAGTAAGGTTTATGTTTCCTTAATTTGCCGCAGGCTTAAGTGAATGAATTTAGAACAAATCAAA
Organism: Acronicta alni; assembly: GCA_964056405.1. Classification (NCBI taxonomy): domain Eukaryota; kingdom Metazoa; phylum Arthropoda; class Insecta; order Lepidoptera; family Noctuidae; genus Acronicta; species Acronicta alni. The sequence continues at coordinate 860,265 of OZ043914.1, forward strand.
TAGTGAAACTCATTTAAATACCATTACTCACACGTTTGGTGATCAGTACAAATGTGGGTCAAATATATTAATTAGTGTTCAATTATAAATGCAATTAGTTGACGCCAATGAGTTGATATATGACGATAGGACTGTTTATGTTAATCATTTTGAAAGGGAAGGTGTACTACTATTTGAATGTCAAAGATGGCCATTCAATGTTTTTCATGAGCCCGTTAAGTTGAAGAACAAGACCATTCATTTGTCTTTCTACTACTTACTACTATTTAGGTTGTGAAATTGAAACTAATAAAGATAACATTATTTTGATTTCTGACACGAGAATATTAGATAGGTACTTAAATAAAACTAGTTTTTACAAATTTTATAGTCCGTGAATGGTAGCTTTATTCAATAACATTCTTTTTCTTTCTTTCCTCTCGTCTCCTTGTCCACTACTAAGAATTAAGTATATCTTTCTCAAAAACCGCATACTGGCCTCAGTTACCGAGCTAAGATACGACATATATGCCAGGTTCATCTTTTTGAAAACTGAATATGAATAACTCATTTTCAAGAAAAAACACCTCCCAATTGAGTACACATGGGAATGATTCCAACATTAAATCCAACATCGCCAGGCTGGAAAAAAGCCAATGTTAGCCTACATCAGTAGCAACATGTTTTTATATCTAACTTGTTGAATCTGCCTCTCAAAACAACAATAATATTCAGTGTGCTTCCTCCAGAAAGACACAAATGGCATTAAGTGTTGTGTTATGGGGGGCCAGCTAGATAGAAACACATTAGCTTAACAAGGACTTATACCAGTACTAAAATAACGATAGACAAGCTCCTCATGCATTTTTTATTAATCAAAAAACCTCTTGCAAAGGAGCTTGCTTCTGAGAAAATAAAATCGGCATGCAATGACTTGTCGGATATGCTAGCGTCTATGGATGACTAACTTCATGTAGAACAAGCGATGACCGCAGAGAAACGCAGTTCTTCATCTCCCAGCACCATCTTCAGACTGCAGACCGCAGCTGGTACCATTTGATCCTCATTTGGCTTCTTCGGAATAACCTTTTCGTATACCTGATAGTTGTTTATCATAAAATATTATGAAGCGGAAGAAGAAGTCGTCGTCGGTTCCTATATGTAATCTTCAATTGCACAACCAATAGATTAATTGCAACCGGTCGCAGTTGTCCATTAATTGTTACGTGCGTTTCCTCTTGGGATGTCCACCACATGTCGGTCGTACGGTTTTATGTAATGACTTGCAAGTCATGTGGGCGGGGCTATCATTTAGTAGCCGGCTTTGATTTGTAATTAGTTTTGTGATTGTAGTTTGTTTAGGTATGATGTAATGAGGAAAAAAATATATACTTTGTGGGACAAGTGCTAATGCATGTAACTTGCGTCTTTTATCAATTTCTCTACTTAATTTATTTAAGTATTTTTTGTTAAAGAAATCTTCTCGTTTTTGTAAGCACCTTTCAGCTCACAAGTCTTTAAAATCGACTACTTTGGTTTACTAGTAAACTTGAAGGTAACCCTGACAACTGGTCAGTGTTCAATTATTCACACAGTGGAGGAGTTCCGTCAGTGTGGGAGCGCGGCGTTTGGCACCGGCTGCGCGCGCGCAAGCCAACCGCCGAGCTCCAGCTGACTACTAAAAAGGCTCAAACAGTTATATTACAGCACAAATTACTTAATAGGCACTACGTGTTGTCACTGATAAGATCAAGATCCACATAAATATTGTACAAACGCAGAATTTAAAACTAAAATTATTTTCGCACACATAATGTAGCTACAGGATAATAACTACTTTGCTATACAGAATCGTAGTATTTATTTAGCTATTAACATTGTATTTTTTTTATATTTTGCGTTTTTGTCCTATCTCTATTCAATTATTCTTTTTTTTTCCTGTCAAAACGTACTTCTTTTTCATCAAAAAGATGAAGTTGAGATTAAATACTCTTTTGTGAATATAATTCAGGAAAGATATTCAGACTTTGTTGCGTACTAACTTGCTATTAATAAAAGAAAACACAATTAGCTGCTAGAGCTGCTGCAGCTACAGACCAGTGACGACAGCTGGTGTTTTTCCTCATCACAATTGTTTCTTGTGACCTAGGCTAAGTTGTTTTGACACTTTTTTTCGCCCTTCCGAGCTGTGACGAATCTCGTGACGTTGTTTAAACAATTAACGAGGAAAACGTTGAGGCTCACTCGAAACACAAACAATAACAACAGTTATACAACCAGAAAAAATCTTCAATGAACTACCCAGAATCACAACGAAGTGATTAAAAAATTAAGGTGAACGACCAGATGTACGAAATACCAGTAAAGTGTACTTACTTTTATTTTTAATTGAGTAAAAATAACAACACTTATTTTGTAATGACGAATGCAATCGGCACAAAAACGTTATTTGATTGTGTTGCGTTTAATTCGTTGCTTTAATTCTTTGTACCTATTCATGACGGGTGTTCAGATGTATAGCATCAATTTCCATGATAATAAAAGTGTTAAGAGTTTTTTATTTGTAATGTTTTCATATAATAAATTATTATTGTAAGCTTAGAGAGCTGTTTGTGCTATTATTTATAAATTCGGTATCTCACAACATTTAACGTTTAAAGGTCATGCGTACATCTTAACAGGCGTTTGACGTGTATTTACTACCGAAGTTGAGCTTAGTAAAGCTGTTTACGTGGTGCGACGTCTCAATAGCTTGCACGTAAGCTTGTCAAATTAACCACGATCTTGAGGCGCGGACTCACCGTCTGAAAATGACAATTGAGTATCTATTATGTCTGTAATTTGACGTTTCTTTCTTTTTTTCTGATGTAAATATTTTACAAAATAGATGGAGTTACGAACAGAGACTCTGAGAGAGGAACCGTGCCCAGCAGTGGAATAGTGAACGGTTTGATGAAGATTTTGAAATTTAATTTATAATTTAAATTTTTGAAAAATATACCCTAAATCTGAAAAAAATGCCTCATTAGCTTAGTGGTCGTACGAGCGACTGCTACGCAAGCGTACCTGGACCTGGGAATTGAACCTAGGACCTCAAGAGATCCTAGGTTAATTCCCAGGTCCAGCAAAATGTTATTGGTTTTTCTATGAAATTATTAGTCCGAGTTTGATTTTGTGCCCGGTTATTAGCTGTAGGCTCGCTCCCTATTACATAGGATCTAAACATACCGGTAAACTATAGATGTATGTATATTAGTACACCTCTGCCTAACATTCCGGGGAAAACAAGCGTGATGGTATATTACCTGAAATCTCTTTGACCCGATCTTCTGAAAACAAATACGTATTCTCATAAATTGAGTTTTTTCATGGTAATTAATAATAGGCAAATACAATAGTATTGGTAATTCAGTACCTACCACAAGGCCACTTCTACAAGTAACAGTTTCCAAATAAATAGCGTACACGCAGTATGAAGTCCACTACATTCCCTTGAATGAAGAAAGTAATTTTCCGATCCGACAACTTCTGTACACAATGAGAGAATATTTTTTGTCACTTTCACTCGTTGACGAGTGTGTCTGCTTATCAATACAAGATACGTGCTGGTATTGTGGGTGCGACGTGCTGCGTCCAGGGGTTATGTTATGTCAATATCGACAGTCAGTCCCGTAGGTAGAAAGTTGGGGAAATGATTTTTTTTGTTGCGTTTTATTTAGATACCGATAGCGCAGTAGTTGAGTTTCCTGCGCCGCGGGAACTTAGCGTATTCATCATACTATCACGCCCGTTGCTTGAAGGTAGAGGTATACCTATTAATCTACACATAGGTACCTATGTACTGGACTAATGTCCAGTAGCAGTTTCACAAATCAATCGCATCAAAACAAGTCGCACTTACGACCTTTTTCTGTAACAAACATTTTGCACATATACACGATCTCGTATATCGCATTGTTTCATCATTATCTAGACAGACAGAGTGCGATATAATGATCATTTGCCTTAGTGACAAACCACACACTATCACCTTCTCATAGTTATACTATTTGACCGGTTAATTTTTGAATTGAAATCACTCACACATGTGTGTATACGCGCAGTACCATGTAAGCGGTTATGGTCGTTGGCGTGCTACTGGACTTATGGCCCCAGACTGTACATCATCATTATTCATCCGCCTTTTCCCATCTATGTTGGGGTCACTTTCAGTCTAACCAGAGGGGGCTGAATATCAGTATATTACACGAAGCGACTGCAATTAGACCTCTGCAACTCAATTTATAGACTTCCTAAGGATACACGGTTGTCAGGATTATCGGGCTTCTGACTTCCTACTAATAACGATTGTCGTTTTCATAATCTACACACACAGTTCGACGGTGAAGGATTGTGAAGAGAACCACCGCCCCTGATGTGACGACCACGACTTCTCTGTCAAGAGTGTAGCGAGTAAAACTAAGACACCGTATATTTAAGTCCAACTCAAATCAAAACTAACCCAATAACACTTTACTCGAACCTGGGATCGAACCCGGAACCTCTAGAATGGCAGTCGCGCTTACCAAAAAAGATAAATAAGTTGAAATAAAACTACTTTTTACGGATTTTATCGCGTATATTGATATTATTAATCCCGACGTTTCGGACCCTTTACAGCGTCCATGGTCACGGGTAGACTGAGGTGGTGGGCGTCTTGATGATATAATTACTGACAGCTACCCTTCATTTTTTATTGTTACATGATCAATGACATTTATTACTAATTATTAATTAAAACTAGATGGAGCCGGCATTTCCTAGCTGACGACCTCTGAGAAGAAACGCCGAAACAAACTCAGAGAATCATGGTCTCTTTAACAACAAAGAGACCATGATTCTCTGAGAGTCTCAGTCTACCCGTGACCATGGACGCTGTAAAGGGTCCGAAACGTCGTCGGGATTAATAATATCAATATACGCGATAAAATCCGTAAAAAGTAGTTTTATTTCAATGTATAATATTCGCGTAAATGTCAGAAATCAAAAAGATAAATAAGGCTTTTACTCTGTACAATACTTTAATATTCTTTGTTTCTTTGAAGTCAGATTTTTTAAACTTTTTTGTGACTATTTGCTATCACTGTGATTTAATTTACACGTAATAACTATTTTATTATTGATCAGAAAAACTAACAGAAAATATTATAAGCTTTCGTTCCGTAGATGGACAATAACAGTGCTACTGAGAATTTTGTTCTTCATTTCTTTTTATTGTATGTTGTCGATTGGACTTTCAGTTGATCACACGAATGTCACCAGGTGGTACAGTCAGCAACGAAAGCCGCTGCATACGATGCAATCTTTAAAACGGTTTAGCGTCTTTATTACCCAGAAGTTATTGACCCGAGAAGGTAGTACGAGTGTTCCATTTGACGATTATAATTATAATTAATTTACATTATTGGAATCTAATTAAATGCTGTGATGCTTTAAAAATTCGATAGTGTTCAGTGACTTTCGTTGCCGACCGTACCAATAACTCTCACACGGCGTTACGTGATTGGATAATTGACGTGTGAGTTTTTTTATCTTAAGGTATGCGTCTATGTAATCATGCTTGTAGCTTGATTTGTAGGCAAACATGATTTTAGCTTGGCAACTTTAAAAAAACCCCCAGTCCCCAGGTATTAAATACACTTCATCATCATCATCATCACCATAATGGTCAGCCTATTGCCGTCCACTGCTGAACGTAGGCTTCCCCCAAAGAGCGCCAACCATCAAAATAAATACACATAAGTAGTAATAAGTAATAACCGATAAATATTCATAATTAAAAAATAATTATGCACACACTATAATCATGAATAGTTTATTGGACTTTTGTCAATAAATATTTACTAAGAAAAGCGAAAATGTCTAGACTCCAATATCAAATTACCATGTTCCAGAATGATCGTAATAGTATTTGATTTAACATCGTCTTTTCATTGTAAGAGAAGCATAAAATTATACTGGGTTTATAGCAGCATCCCTCTTATACAGCAGCACAAGGGATACGATGGTAGTGTCACGTTCTCATTAACTGCATCACGATATTAAAACACGAAGTATGTTAATTGATTAGCGTCATAAAGTTATCCGATAACCTTGTTAATAAAACTGAGGCTGTGAGTTAGTGATGTAATATTTTATTATTGTTTTTGTTTTTGATAACATTTATACAAGATTGTATAGTATTCTTACTATCCGTATTACTAAAGCAGTTATACTTTACTAAATAACTACGCTGATCAACCGATCTTCAAGGTTAAGTTATAACCAGAAGGGTGACCATTCTTAATACATTCAGACCCTCCGTGCTCTAGAGAGCACGTAAATCCATCGGTCCCAGTTGTCATATGAACACCTTTGACAAGCGTTAGTGGTAGTCAGAACCCCAAAAAGCCTGACAATCGGTCTATCTTCAGGATATCAGTTTTGCCCATAAATTGAGGTCAGATGGCAGTCACTTCGTGTAAAATATTGATATTCAACCGCATCTGGTTTAACTGTAAGCCGACCCCAACATAGTAAGGAAAAGTCAAGAAAAGTTTTTTATTTATTTATTTATTTAAAAGTCTGAGAGGATGATGATGAGAGGTATTCTAATATTTTAATAGGAAGTGTAGTGTAAAATAAATGTATGTCAGCTAGGTCAGTTACGGTGTCACGGTCGTGGCGAATGTCAAGGATCCCATGACCTCACGGTCATGGGATCCTTGACATTCGCCTATATATATCACTATATATAGAAGAAGAGCTAGATAACGCAAGTGCGGTTTTTAGTCGGTAGGAGTCCGACATACCCTGTCGCCTTCCCAGTTGGTAGATAATCCATGAGGATGGATTAACCGTACAAAAAAATAATTACAGTGACGGCACTTCGAGCAATAGTATCAATATCGAATCGGTTTTGTAATTCCGTTCGGTAGTGGTTTAAAATGTTTTTTTTTTTAATATTCACATTTGCTTATTAACCTAAGCTTGCTTGTAGCAAAAAAGCAATGTGCTGAAATTTCACTAACTGCATTACGCTTTGAAAAAATAATATTTACAGAATACCTACAGTTTAATTGCAGAATATCTGGTAATAATGTTAAATACCCCACAGCAAAAAGATAACGTAATATTATGTATTACATAGTTATTAAATAGTATGTGTATGTCCGAGGTCATCGGCCGATGTGCCGCGCTCTGAAATTTCACTTTCGATCGCTTCGTCTGGACCGCGGTCACATCGCCAGTAGGGCTGCCACGTAATGTTTTTGTTAGTTAACTTTTATTTGCGACCGAGTAAAATTCATTCAAATATATTATTATGGTTATAGTTATGATTATCTGTGTCGGCCGTAAAAACATATAAAATATGATAAAATTATCATAATTTTATGATATGTTATTATTTATTCAGAGCACGTAACATACTTCACGGTTTGTAAATATTATAAGATTGTTTTACTCTCACTTCATTTTTTTCATGGAAAAGTAGTTCCTAATAAACTGAGATTCATGAGGAAATAAAATAAGACATGTTATTGTTACACAAGAGATGAGCATGTATGCTACAAGCGAATGTAGGACGTAGGTTTATACATAAATTTAACAACTTTAGCATTAAATAATGGGTAATGTTTACATTAGAGCAAACAGTTTACGTTGGAGCTGAGAGACAGCTGACTATTAAACAGTAACATCAATAAATGCATATTTAATCAACTTTCCAGCGTCTAGGAAAGTAGATATCGACGCTTTGATAACGAGTGACAGCCCTGCACGGATGGCAAGTTTCGAAAGAATGTTGTTAATTAATTATCCGAATATTTGCTATCCGTGCTTTCTAAATCCGAGAGTTTATTCTAATATTAGTATAATACTGACCCTGACAGGTCAAACGGCATTTTTATAAAAACGTTGCCTCGCACTAGAATGCCATTCAAATACCTATTTTTGTTCCGTTCTACAAAAAAAACTACGCTAGCGCAGCTATTGAAGCTTCTTCTTGGATTGTCGCCATGAGCTGCTGAAAACTGTTAAGAAAGTTAAATTGAAGTTATGTTGCAACTAATTTTTACGAATTTTATCGTTATATTGATATTATTTTAATATATTATTTAGTTTTAATTCAATCATATTATTTATCTATAATTTCGTAAAATACAGTTTTGTTTCAATGTTTAATAACTAGTGTAAGAAAAGCTGTTAAATATTCTAATAATTATCTTTTAATTTCCTTTCATAACGATTGCTGCGATGTATAATTAAACGACGATGTAACGAAAGCGAGTGTTGTGCAAATATGCGTGTGCGCCGCCAGGGGGTCAAGTGCTCTTACGTCATTATGCAGTTTGGGTGTGCGTGCACTTTTGTGCACACATGTTACGATGCTCAATAACCTAATTTTCAGCCAATCGACACGCACGTAATAATATTTATTTAACAATATCGAATTAATTTTATTATTACAACTTTTTGTGGTGTGTTATTCAGTTTAATTTTTTTTAAGACACATTTTTACATATACATACCATCACGCCTGTATTCCCCGAAGGGTTAGGCAGAGGTGTACTAATGTACACCCACATTTCGCCGGTATGTTTTAGGTCCCATGTAATAGGGAGCGAGCCTATTACCATAAACCGGCCACAAATCCAGACTCCGAGCTGCTATTAAGAATTTCATAGAAAAACCCAATTACACTTTGCTCGACCTGGGGATCGAACTCAGGACCTCTAGCGTAGCAGTCGCGCTTAGGACCACTAGACTAATGAGGCAGTTACATGACACATAATTATTTTACGAACATAATAATAATGATTATCATGTCTATTAGTATGAGTCTGGGTAGACTCGAAAAAAAATATCTATAGATCACACAGAGAGATATGCCTCGTGTGGGAATCGAACTCATGACGCCAGGTCGCCAAACCAAAGGTTTATCAAAATAGGAGTCAAATAAGTCATCTAATGTCTGTGTCCAGCACTGATTTGCTTTTTTCAATTAAATAGATATTCTGACGGAATTGAGAAAAGAAATTGAGGCACCCACTTAGAATTAACGTAAGTAGATTTATTTACGCTCGTTCTAAGCAGGTGGCTACAGCCTCCGAGGAACCTACCAGATAACGGTTATAAGAGTTCCGAGTGAATAAACCACAATTACCCCTGCATTATCTCTCTTAATTTTAAGTAGATGATATTTCAATATGCTGGTCGGATTAAAATATGAAACAAGCGTTACTTAAAATTGTTCAATATGTTATTTGGGTCCAGTTTCAGTGCCATAAACGTCAAAAATCTCATGTTTGAGTCAATGTTCGATGTTAATTCAATACTCCTATCTTCCTAAGAGCCTTTTCACAACTATGTTGGGTTCGGCTTCCAGTCTAACCAGCGGCTGAACATCAGTAGGGATTTTACACGAAGCGACTGCCATCAGACTACCGCAACCCAGTTTCTGGGTACTGAAATCCTGAGGATAGACTGGTTGCCAGGTTTTTTGGGCTTGTGACTACAATTGTGTTTGAATGTGATGAAATGAAAATTAGGGCATTCATAGCAATAGAACTGTTTATGAGAGTGCACAGTTACTTAGTAGACATATACAACGTAGAAGAATGTGTGTTGCCATTAATACCAGCGCATGCGTCCATCCTTTTAACAGTATAACAGCCGAGGCCGACGGCTTTACGTGCCTACGGAGAGCCGAATATAAAAATGACCCACTCAATCCTCCCATTTGCTTTACACGTTGTTTACAAGCTGATATTATAATTTCATTGCGACCAAGAAAAATCTTAACCGAAGCTGTACCAAATGGAGTTGTTATTTCAAATTGACTTACAATATGTTTCCTTCCCCAGGTGTGGTGTCGGGTTGCGGTCCCCTCGCGTTTCGCTACGTGACCGACAGACGAATCGAATAAAGGTATGTGACACACAAAAGGGAATACTTTTACTTACATTGTAATTCGATGTAATTGCCATTGCCGACATGTAACACGACCGATTACAAAAGACATCGGTCTATTCGTAATTTGCTCGTTGAAAGTTTATAAATACGGGCCCCCTGTTACACGGTACATACCTAATATCCTGGCGAACTATGAGTGTACATTAGTACACCTCTGCCTGAACCTTCGGGGAATACAGGCGTGATAGTATGTTATTTTATGTTATCTTAATTGTGATGTGCCGTCTATCGCTTGTTATATTTAAATATCTTTGAGTAGGTATGAGCAAAATCCAGAAATCCATGCAAATAGAATTCCTGAAGTAATTCTTTCACAAAAGCATTAAAACAATTAACAATAATGAGTTCATAGAAAATAATCCAAGATCTAGTATTCTAGATGTTGCAAAAGTAAGCTGAATTCCAGGTTGTGGGTACCTTCTCACAATGGCAGTTCACAATACGCTCAGCGTGCCTTCGTGTAAACGTAATGTGAACGTCATTGTTAAGTGCTACGAGTATATCTCGGTTTATCTAGTAAAGTAACGGTGATCTGTGACACGATAATTGTTGTAAATGGTGCTAAAAATTATTTTAGCTATTAGTAAAAATAAGTAAAGGCTTTGAATAAATAAATAATAAAATTTGACAATTTCTAGATACCTAAATTGAAGACTACATGTTTTGAAACTAAATTCTTTCGTCCAGTAAAATAATCGTTGACAGTTAAAAGATCGTTAAGAAGTTTTAGACAGGAGATATTAGAAATACCGAGCTAAGTCTAAATATATGTATCTATAAAATAAATAAATTTAATATAATTTTATAATCAAAGTTTATAATCAAAGTCTGGACCTATTTGAAGTGCCAAATTTAAACCAACTAAACGGAAAATAATAACATATTGAACACAGGAACGTTAATCAATTACTTGTCAAATAAGACTTAACAATAAGGGGACAATCAAAATTTCAATGAACAAGTCTTTAAACTCAGTTTGGAGAATGATTTATGGTTCCTAAAACACGTTTGAAGCCAGAATTTCAAAATGTAATATAATGATTGTGTGAATTTAAGTTCGGGGTAATTTACGAGGTTTCGATTTTGATCACACTACAATTGCGAGCGTGGAATGTTTGCACTAAGTGCTTGAATGGCACACCTTCTCAATTTCAACGTAAAAGTCGTAGTATGTACGTAATTGTCTATTCAAGATTTCTTGTTTATAGTACACAACCATGACCTAAATGTCATTATGAGTTTATTTTGTGGAAAAAGTCAACTTTTCATAATATTCCACAATCCTTTCTACAGATTTTTTTGACATTTCATTTTTATTACTTCGCCAGTTTATAGCTTGAGACATTGTCTTTTATAGCTATCTTTTACGACACAGCTTTCTTGCTGGCTGGATTTCCACTGAATCTACTACTTGCATCAGTTTGTCTTTAGCTATTCCTGTTCTAATCTTTCCATTCACAACAAACTGCAGAGCCTGCCTACAAATTCTCATCGCCAATCCGCTGCATATTAATTAAGGCTTCATTTCGCTCTCCGAATACCAGAGATAGTCAACCGCGAGATGTATCGGGTTCCCACAGACCGCTGCGCAGGAGTTTTTACATGTTATCACCACCTCGCATCTGTGCCCGCCGAGTGATCGGAATGGCCGCCAATATCTGTAACACCGAGTGTGGGATAAGTGTTGGGAATGTCGGGAATTAGATAACTACTTGAATGTTTAGTGTTTATTTTGTAGAGATGGTGTATGGTGTGAAAAAAGTCTATCATGTTTTTTTTATAAAGTTTGTTGTAGGAACTGATTTTGTGGTTTCAAAATCAGTATCAATAAATAATCATGTAATCATCAGCAGTATAATAGCAGTAGAATAACTCAATTGAATTATATTTCTATTAAATAAGTCAATATGATGAATAATAAAACAATAAAATTGTATAGGCAGTTCCTTTTATGATCACACTAGCGACCCGCCCCCGCTTCGCACGGGTGCAATGTACTAATAAAATAAATGTATTATACATATAAACTTTCCTCTTCAATCACTCTATTTATTAAAAAAAACCGCATCAAAATCCGTTGCGTAGTTTTAAAGATTTAAGCATACATAGGGATATAGGGACAGAGAAAGCGACTTTGTTTTATACTATGTAGTGATTTCCGTAAAACTAAAATAATAATATTTAATCGCTAAAACGTAAACCGAAATCGCCATCGTTCATACCTCGTACTATCGTTCATAAACCGTCCGGGCCGGCGCACGCGCTCCGCGTAATCTCAGCCATCGATCCTTGTTAATTGATCACCCGCACCTGTCCGCTGTCCGCCGTCTGTCCGGCCGGACGGCCCGGACGCTCTGTCCGGTGGCACGCCATCTGGCCGCGTGCCTGTGCTATCTCATCTTCCACCTTTTAATATTAGCCGCGTGTTATCTGTCGCGGCTACTCCTTCTTTTATGATCAACTGGTTTTATATTGAATGAAATGTTCTCCGTATTTCTTTGTCGCAAAGGTATGAATATTTTGCTGGTTGTGTTATTGAATGCTGTCCATTTAGAGGGATCTCTTTTGATTTTTTGACGCATGCTAATGGATACTCGGGCACAAAATATAGTGTCTGTGCTGAGAGCCACATTTTCAAAGAATGTTGCCTTATACTCTCGGACTGAAAACCACTATCTCTTCACTACTACACTTCTAAGTATTCCAAATGACAGGAGAAAGGAAAGCCTGCAAGATGGTGGCTAATAATACTAAATGTCCTCTGCGGACGCTCGCTGAAATATTTTTTGTAAAAGTCAACAAAAACCAGCTCGCTTCATGGCGGATCTAATACCGAACAGTTTTGCTATATTCCGTCATGTGAGAGCCCAAACCCAAAACAATAATTGCTTGAATTGCGTACTCCATCTTAAGCATTGTGTGTTTTCCATTAGGCAAACAGCAATTTCAGTTTCAGTCGTACACCAGACTATTTTTTTTAATTCAATTTTCAGTTCGTTAAAAACCCTACACGTTATAGTTACGTGACTGACACTCATAGTGCTACTGATTGAAAAACAGCTTAATCCCATAACAAAACCGATAAATAAACCTGATCAAAGCGAGTTTATATGTAAGCATTTTTGTCATTCCCTTATTATGTCAAGGATAAATTTGCAGATACAATAGAAAAACAACTGTTTCTACCCTCTCGAGGGTCAAAGTTTCTTTAATGAGTTCATAAATAAACAATAAATATGGACGTCACATAAGTTAATCAGCAAAGCAGTGATAGGCTAGCGGTATGACCATTGGACTGCCAAGTCGAAGGTCTCGAGTTCGAACCCAAGGCATGCACCTCTGAATTTTCGAATTCATGTGCGTATTAATAATTAATTGTCACTCATAATGTGAAACATAGTGAGAAAACCTGCATACCTTCGAGATTTTTCTCGACGGTTTGTGAAGTCTGCCAACCCGCACGAGGTGGACTATAACCTAACCCCTCACAATCTGAGAGTAGACCCGTGCCCAGCAGTGGGATAGTATATGGGTTGATGATGAGATGATAAGTAAGTTAAACACACACCCATGTCATAACACGGTGAGTTTCACAACTAAAGAGAAAAACACAAAATGTATGAATGGCGAAGTGGGTCGAGCTCATATGTGTACGCTTTAAAATAAAATACCATGAAATATCAATTTGTAATTCCTGCGACACGGTGTTGAGTAAGGCGTTGCCTTTAGCTGCCAATATTAGTAGCGTACAATAAACATTAACGTTCTAAAAGGTCCACTCTAATCGAACTTACTGTAGACAACATTGAAAAACTTTGGGGCTTGAAAGATGAAAGGACTTTTAAGTATGTTTAGACGACGTCTGTGGTCTAGTGGTTCGAGTGCCGGACTGCTGTTCATGGGGTCGTAGGTTCGATTCCCACAGGACACAAATATTTGTGTGGTTTAAACATGAGTATTTGTGTTTTTCTGGGTGTTTCTTATGTATTATAAGTAATAAGTATGTATTTACAAAAAAAAAAGTATATAAGTTTTATATCCATTGTCTAGTACCCATAGTACAAGCTCTGTTAGTTTGGGACTAGATGGTGCTGTGTAAAAAATGTTTCAAAAATATATTATATTGAAAAGGGCAGGAGTGGATGTAACTCTAATTTGGATTCAGATTTTATGTATGGCCAGCAGTAGGAGAGAGGTTGATAATGATTTAGAATTTACCCCAAACGGTAGTAATGGCCAAGGACGCGTACCTCAAAACATTTGGTACTGACTCTGACTTTTTTTTAAAAATGTTATGTAGTTGTATCGCAAATATGCTGTTATTACTGCTCCTTCTGCACCATCTTGTTATATACAGTAGGGCACGAACCAACGCGTGCGCATTACAACATAGCCTTTCTGATTACCCACTGTCGCACTCGCGTACAAATGTCCAACGTTTTGTAATTACCAATCGGTGTTTTTAATTGCCCTGTGTGTCACGAATTTCTGTAATATCCGTGGTTTTGTTAGAAAATATTGACACGCACTCTACGGCTGAGATTAGTTCGTAGTTTTCTTTAACATAACGCAATGCTTTCAGCGCAACTATTAATACACAAGCAATAAAATAAACGCCTTGTATGTAACATACCACTTAAATTCTCGTACAATTTGCATATAAATTGCTTTCCAAGTACCAGTTATTGAGTCGAACATTCGGAAACAAGCAAAGTAACAAAGACAATACATTACAATCAGGATATTTCAGATTATTATACATAGATATGAATTTACCCTTGAATAGAGCGAAATATAATTGCATAATGGCTCACGCAAGTTGAATGCGCCATTAGTAAAGTGGTGAAGTGGCGAAAAAGTTGTGTGAAACAATAGGTGCGCGTGCGCCGGCCGGCCGCGCGAACAATGAGCGAGGAGCGCCGCGGGCAGAGGTCTACCCACCACCTGACCGCCGTGCGAGCCTGTGGAGATGGCATGTAGTTCTTCAATTACGACTAGGATTACTTAGATAGTAATAACGATACCTAAATTAAACTTGGAAAATAAATGTCAGACTAAAAGTTAAAAAAGTCAATTTATCAATCCAGTTATAAAAAAATCATGTTCAAGGAATTTAAGAAAACAATTTTAATTTTCTTAGGGTCGTGATAACCAATCAAAATCTAAGAGAAGATTTAAAGTATTTTAAAAATCTTTGCTACTTCGATAATTTGATTTGCCTACCGCATCTACAAGACTTCCTAGCTCAGATCGTTGCGGGCTAGCTATTAGAGCGTTTGGTAGACAATATGGGAGATGTTAGATTGCGCCCATTGTTCCGGCGTCGCCTGCCGGCTGCTGAGGCAAAAAGAGCACGCCGCGCTGCGCCCGCGCCGGACCACACCGAGCTGTGGGTCACTAGAGAACACCATGTATAGTAGTTGTAACATTCCTGGCGATTGTAACTAGTTTGGGAATGTAACAATGTCGTTTAACCTGAAAAAGCCCTTACAAAAGCTCCTCATTTGGTTAGTTATTCATGTAAATAAACTATTGTAATGTCAACTGGTTAGTAATTCCAGTTTTATTTCGTGTGATTATCTTCTAAGAATTCTTCTCCTTCTTCGAAAGAAATAATAATT
This sequence comes from Acronicta alni, assembly GCA_964056405.1. Lineage (NCBI taxonomy): Eukaryota > Metazoa > Arthropoda > Insecta > Lepidoptera > Noctuidae > Acronicta > Acronicta alni. The sequence continues at coordinate 875,858 of OZ043914.1, forward strand.
GTATTACTTAACAGAATCAATTAGTAGATACAATAGAAAAACAATATTGTTTCGACACTCGAGAGGCTCGAGTTTATATAATAAATTTTAAAAGCATTATAAATTACTTTACTTAGGTACAACACCATTTAAAATAGTATTTGATAGAAGTATGTAATATATAAAACAGACAATTATTATTAAGACGAGCTTTACGGGTTAAAGGTATCTGTGTTTAAGGAATACTTCAGTTATCAGTACTTACAATAACATTTGTTTGAAATCGCATAAAATAGCATCCTCCTCTATATTCATTGACTCTTTATATGTATTACAGTATTGATTAAAATTATATCTAGTATTAAAGATACACTTGGAATAATTAAGTAAGTATTTATTTTTAAGTATAATCCCCTTTCAAACTCTTGTCTATTTATTGTATATCTTGTATATCTTATTTCTTTCTAGGCGATATCCCTGTAGTTAAGTTCTGTGCCGTTTAAGCAAATGTCTCCCTAAGCTATCTACTAATTCCCTCTATTGAAAGTCCATAACATCTTCACTACACGTACCAGGTGCTTTCAGCTACAGATCATTCGTTAGATTGAACGAAGCTTGGCTAATCTAGACAAAAATCTCGGCAATGTCTGTCGGTACTAATTCAAACTTCTAAAATTTCCTGTCGTCGTTTCCTGGCTTTCTGATTGACAAATAGATATACCTTAGGGTTGGCAATTAAGGTCTTGCTAATTAATTGGTCCTTATGTATGTTACGGCTGTTTATTGAAAATATATTTTGATTATGCTATGGATTAAGGAAATAACTTTGAGGTCAAGAATTTTTGCCAATCTGATGCTAAAAAACATCGGTATATTCAAGTTGAAATAGAAAATAAATATTAACATCTACATATGCATGACCAACAAAACAAAATTGTAATATGAGTTCAAAGAAAACAATACAGAAAACTGATGAATAACACGTAGGTATTATAATATATTTTATAAAGATAATTAAAGGCTTCTGATTGTATTTTAGTTGCTAGAAAAACCGGCAAGCCGTATTCACAACGGTTGAACCAATGCTGACGTTTAACAAAGTCCTATGTGACTGTCGAGGAGGAAGGGTATGCGGTAACCTGAGCATATTATAGTGTCGCACGCGCAGATGATGTGCGAGCAGGAAGCGATGTGTGCAGATAGCGGAGCTCGAGTTACTTGGGGCTGGTGACTTCGTAGGAAAGTTTGAATTCAAGTTTTATGGGATATTGTCTCAAAATTATTGATAGAAAGCTTACAAACGTATTTTGTACAGGAAATTGTAATTAAACTTTGAATTGAAGTCAATGACGTTCTTGGAAGATTTGACCCGGAAAGATACGAATAATGTAAGACTTTATTGAAGTAACAGGAATAAAATAATAATATAAACAAAGTATTGGTACCTAGAACAAAATATATTGCACTGTAACATGTTAATTTTACCTTACACTTTAATCAGTTCTATACTATTGTCTGTCATCGACAGCCCAGACATGTCCAAAATATCCTAACCTTCCCATTTCATATGCTCTGCACTTAAACAACCATCTTTATAGGTCTAACTAATATGGACGATATTATATTCAACCCTTTTGTGTGGTATTTTTAATCATCACCACTTGCATCGTCACTGACGTGTTAATTTCAGATAATAATTTAAAATTTAAACCATACATTTATAGTATTAAAGATGAATTTACATTGAAGCTCCTGTATTGTTGTTGTTAATATCATGATTATCGCAAAGTCGTTATGGGAATGAGTAATCGATTTTTGGGCCTTTTGTATCGAGAAATCAGGGATCATTTTAATTATCGATTACATGTGGCTGATTTTTATTGAGGCTGTTGTCTGGCCCACCTTTGGAATGGAAAATAATAACATATTTGGTTGGTACATTGGTTTTGATTGTATCTTTAATAGTCGTGCGGTGTAGAGTTCAGGTATGGACAGGACCACCTCAGCGCTTTTCATCACATGTCCACGAGAGGTACATGATGGGTGTCGTAAATGTTGACTAAGAGTTTATAGTGGTAACATCTTAGAACTTTTAACATTACCGCACCTATAATTAAATAATATTTATACCGAGATATTCCTTTCATAATATTATTTGTCGACCTCTGTGATCTTAGTCGAACTGCTAATCACGAGGTCCTGGGTTCGTTTCCCACATAACATACTTAATTATTTATGTGATGAAACATAGGCATTGATGTTTGTCTGGGCGTTCTTATATATAATAAGTATGTAGTTACAAAAATATATATGTTTAAGTATTATATCCATTGTCCATTGTTGGGTACTAACCCATAGTATAAGCTCTGCTTAGTTTGGGGCTAAATGGTGCTGTGTAAAATGTCCCAAGTAATTTTTTTTATTGTTTATTAGGTACTAATAATATCTGGTAGGAAAAATCTAGTTTAAGTTTAAGAGATTTAAAATTTGGTACTTCTATGCACCAAGTTTTAAATAAATGTGTGTCACATAAAAAGTCGTTATGCATTTCATGTGGCATTAAAACGTGTAACATTTACTTTCATTAAAGATGTACAGATTTTATTTTAAAAAAAGGATGCCACCATGAAATTAACCTTGTTTGGAGCTGGCTTGCTTATTACGCGATGTTTATCGCTTGACATTTCTGTTCGCTTAACCACAGCAGCGCATGCAGATAATTCCCTGTACAGGCTGTATTACACCGCACACAGATTAAAAATAAATCTTAATTTACTTTTTAAAAGTTCTCACGAAACAAAGCCGTATTAACGTACACAAAAGACGTTTTGTTCGTCCGTCAGTAGTACAAATAATGTGACATTTTGAAATAATTACTCGACAGTTTTTCAAGAGATTCTCATTGTTACTTAAAGTGCACCAATTACTATGTGGAAGAATGCTCGTTTAATCACACCATGAGATATATTTAAAAAATAAACAAAATGTCGTAATTAGTGTAGCTGGACATTAGCGAGCCGCCAGTGGCTTGCGTGAGGATAATAGGTTCAATCTTTTATTTTTAGATTGCCCCAAAATCACGGGAGAACTTGCTTTGTTAAACATGCTACACTAACTTATATTAATAATTTTCAATTTTAGTTTTTGTGAGAGCAAAGTATCCTTTTGAAGGATTTTAATCCCAGTTTGATTTCTTTCTTTGTCAGGTTGGCGTACCAATGGCAGATACTGACTGCACTAGTAAAAGCGTTAAATAGAGGGGCCCGGGGCTTAGTAATAACTACGCTGATCAACCGATCTTCAAGGTTAAGCTGCGCTAGTCACAGTCAGTCTGTGGATAGGTGACCATTCTTAACCCATCAAGACCCTTCCAACTTCGGAGAGCACGCAAAGCTGGCGGTCCCTGTTTTCATACGAATGCCTGTGACAATCCTCAAGATTTATTGTAGAAGTATTACCCAGAACTTTCGGAGGTCTGATGGCAATTGATTCACGTAAAAAAATTATATACTACCGCATCTGTTTGACAGACGGATCCCAATATAGTTAGGAAAAGGGTCGGAGAATGATGATGAAGAGAGAAGATAACTAGTGTTCGTATTGTTGTTTGTGATGTCGCATCTGATGTTTTTTTATACCACTAAGGTGGCAAACAAGCATACGGGTCACCTGATGTTAAGCGGTTACCGTAGCCTATAGACGCTTGTAACACAAGGAGTATCAAGTAGCACTTGCGCGTTGAACCCTATAAAACGAAAGAGGAATAGTTGGGTTGGCAGTATAAGGGTCAAAGTGCCCCCACTGCCAACACAACGTTTCCTCGCGGAGCACTGGCAACCTTGCTCACCGTAAGGAACACAACTCATCTCAAAGCAGTGTTGTTTTACTTCGATTTTCTGCAAGGCGAAGGTACTCTCACTATGACCTCTCTTAAAATAATATTTTTTGTATTATTTCACTATTTGATGTTCAATAACGCGCAAATAGTAGTACTTAGTAACGTTACTTGAATAAATGATTTTGACTTTGATTTTGGATTAAAGAGATGAATGTTGTGTCTGCTAATTGTTTCTTGATAGATTGAATATCTTTGGTCAGATGTCATACCTTATTTCTCTTATTTATCAATATTTCAATCATGCGCAAAAGACTATGAATACCAAATGAGTATCACAACTTTTTATTTCCATTTTTGTCTGTTGGCGGTTTAAGTGAAAAGAGGTTGCAAACAAAATGAAAAGTGAATGAGCAGTCATTGGTAGTCGAGCGGGTTTATTATCATAACAGGGACATATTAATACATCAATGTGTGATGTCGCACCCACTCGTGCGCAGCTCAGGTGACACACAGACGAATGAAGACAGTAGAGCAATATATTTATTTTAACAGTACTTAATTGCTTTTTAAAGATAAATCTGTTTGTGAGCTTTAGCAACTTTTTTCTGCAGTTAATTAATATATTGACAGGTGTTTAATGAGGCTTCGAGCAGTCACAAATGTCATTTAAAATATATATATAAGTATATTAATTAATTATATAATAAAATATAAGTATATTAATTAATTGGTAATGACTTGCAAGAGTGTAGTTTGAGGTTAGTTTCTTAGTATTGATCTCATCTTCGATTGACTCCTGAAATATTTATACTAGAATCCTGAAGTATTGACGTAACTCCCTATTATTCTTGTTAATATTAATTTGTGACTACATAGAGCAAGATTAAGTTCCTTTTTTAATAAATAACCCTTTTAATTTAATTAGTTTAAATGAAAAAAAAAGGGATATTAGGGAAGGAAGGAATAAAGGGAGATTGCCAGAAATAATTAAACAGGGATTTTCTCACCTATGCCATACCAATATTCGTTCTGTTCAGGAATCGAACCCTCGGCCCTTGGAGCAGAAGATTTTCACTCAGCAAAGGCACCGCGGCAATCATCCCGTCTACACAATTAAGGCGGAGTTCCACCATGACATTTTGCAAAGCTCATAATATAAACCACCTACTGTTGTACTGTTTTCATTGTTCTGTGACAGTGTTGTGTCTACCTGTCTCGAGAAAGTGGTCGCAGGCGCAGATGCTATTGTTGCTATCACTTTACGAGCTCCCGGTGTATGAATTAGCATACACTCATCGAAGACTGATTGTTTCTCGGTTGTGGATTGTTTTTGGTTTATGATGGACGTGGGACTTTCGCTAGTTCTATGTAGGATAAACTTATTGGATAAGTTACCGCAAACTCAGCTACAGGTTGTGGAATCCTGGATTCATTAATCAAGCGAGGCAGTGTTATTTAGTGGGATTTTCTACAGGTAGAATTTGACTTTCATTTGTTGCTGGCAAATGGCTCGTACTCTATATCTTTTTCTCTGGCATTTTCCATGCTAAGATTTTAAAGTTTTTAAGGAAAGGAAAAATTCCATTCAAAGAAAAAGGAACTTTTCCTTTCTTTAAAAACTTTAAAGGCTCGTACTCTATTTAAAAAATAAAAAGCTTAAAGCTTTCGGAGATAACAGGCTGATTTTACTTCAGATAATAAATAACCAGTTTGTTTTCTTAATAATAAGCAGATGGGAACGCGGACTATGGTAACGTGGATGATGGATACGTCATCATCAATCCATATTCTGTCCCCCTGCAGGAAATGGTCTCCTCTCCAGAATAAGAGGGATTAGGCTACAGTCCACCACCCTGGCCTAATGCGAGTTGGCAGACTTCACACGCCGTCGAGAAAATCTCTTAAGGCACGTCACACGTATTCTAAGGAAATCCGCTATAGATGAGTCCTGAGTACTTCGCTTTTATTTTGTGATACTATATCACTGGTTATTAAACAGATTTGACGCTATAAATTCCCTATGTATTAGTGGAAATATTTGAAACAGGAAATGATAAGCTGTGACAATTTAATACAAAACCACATCAAGATTAAAAAATGGTGTAGGCGTACATATGTATATTATGTAGCCTTGTTTGGAATAACAATGAAGTCTTAAAAGGATTTAGAGCGATTTATTGTGTATAATAATTTAGAAGAATCAACATTTTTAGCTCACTAAATTATATTTGATTACTATAATTTCGGTTTGCGGTTGTTCGATTTTCGCATTCTCAGACAAACTGGCGTGAATTATTTATGATAAGCAAATAAAAAAATGAATATTAACTACTTGATTATTGCACCAAAACATAAATATCACGTGAAAGTCGACAAAACGAAGGAGAAAAGAAGGACAAAAAATAACAACACCAACAAAAAAAAATAGTCAAGTCTCAGGAAAATCCCTCTTAGATTCAACTGTTCTTGAACCTACATTCATCATCATCATGAGGGCCTTTCTGTTATCCAATCTTGGTGATATTGTATCGCCCTGTCTGACTCCCCGTTCAAGTCGGAACTCGTCAGTTTTCTTGTGCAAGGCGACACAGGCTGTGGCATTCTGATGAAGGTGGTTTAGTATTTGGATGTACCTCTCGTCTATACGGCAGCTGACGAGTGCTCGTTCCACAGCCCACCATTCAATAGAGTCGAACGCTTTTTCATAGTCAATAAATGTAAGGACTAATGGCTTCCTGTATTAATTACACTTTTCAATTACGGTTTTAAGAGTTTGAAGGTGATCATTTGTGCTGAATCCTGACCGAAAGCCAGCTTGTTCTCGTGGTTGGTAGAAGTCGAGTTTCTTTTGGAGTCTGTTGACTATGACCCTAGTGAATAGCTTGTACAGGTGTGATAGAAGGCTAATTGGCCTATAGTTGTCCAATCTCCTAATGTCTCCTTTTTTGTGTATCAGGGTGATTACTGCGTTGTTCCAAGTTCCTGGCACTCTGCCTTCTATAATGCATCTCGTGAAAAGCATCGCCAGTACCTCGCTCATAGTCTTGGTGTTCAGTTTCAGCATTTCTGGTAATATACCATCTTCCCCTGGTGCGCGTCTATTCTTCATCTGATGGGTTGCGAGTAATATTTCCTCGGGAATTATATCCGGAATTTCTTCCGAGCCAACATTTTGGACTGGATGTCGTGTCTTCTGTTGTTGGCATGCCAGCTGGTGGGGTGCTGTCTTGCTCGTATACAGCATTTGGTAAAACTTCTCGGTAACTTGAAGAAGTTGCTCCCGATTAGTAACGATTTCGTTTCGATCGTTGAGTAGTTTGAAAATTTGCTTTCTTCCCTGACTGAGTTCGAGTTTCAGGACTCTACGACTGCTATTTTTCTCTATTGCGGTTTTAATGAGGTTTGCGCTATAGGTTTCTAAATCTGCACGCGTTTGTCTCCTGATACTCTTTTGAAGATTTTTGTACTGAATAGTGCCAGTTTTTCCTTCACTACTCAATTCTCGTCGTTTTTCCATCATTTGCATCGTGACCTGTGTCAATTTGCTCTTTTTTTTATGGAGAACGTTAGGCGTTATGGATTCCAGGCTCCCAGTTACAGCTTGAACAATTTTATCGTTGATATCGTCGACTGACAAGTCGCAGAGTGTGTCGGGACATAGCAGTTGTTCAACAGTGCTCTCATATATATCAGCGTTTGCGCGTAAAATATCGACTTTCATGTTGTAAGATGTTTGTTTCCTAGTGATTAATTTTCTCCGATCAGAACGAATGTTAAAACACGTTTCTGCTCTTACTAATCTATGGTCACTGCCCGTACTGAACCTGTTAAGTACAGAGACATCCTTAACTATGAGCTTGTAGTCCGTAATGATATAATCATATTCGCTCTTATGTACACCATTCGGATGCCTCCAGGTCCACTTTCTTTGGGCCGGTTTTTGGAAAAAGGTGTTCATGGCATAAAGAGATTTTGATTGAAGGAAGTTAATGAGCATTTGTCCTCTTGGATTTCGGGTTCCCAGTCCATGTGCTCCGATGCTCCTTTCTGCCTCCATCTCTTTTTTTCCGATGCGGGCATTAAAGTCTCCCGTTATGACCGTGTATTTTGTTTTAATTTTGTCCATCAGGCGACCAAGATCATCGTAAAAAGCTTCTGCTTCTTCGTCCGGATGGTCCGCTGTTGGTGCGTAGGCTTGTATGACTTTTAACTTATGCATGTTAGATATTTTTAATGTCACGTAGGCAAGTCGATCGGAAACTCTGTTGATCTCCGTTACTAGGTCTTTAATATTTTTATTGATGAAAAAACCAATACCTCCGATACCGGGTTTTGGGCCTTCGCGGAAATAGAATAGGTGTCCTGAGTTAAGCGTGATTAATTCCTCCCCGCTTCGGCGTATTTCGCACAACCCAAGGATATCCCAATTAATCTTATAAAGCTCGGTTTCGAGTTCTAAAAGTCTATCATCCGACGACAGCGACTGGATATTATATGTTAATATTTTTAGTTTCTTACGGCAGTTAGTCAACTCCCAGGGATTACTTGTCGCACCCCTGCCCCGTATCACCTGGCCACTGCTCGAACCAAGGATTGACGAAGCGCTGGGAACTCGGGGTCGGTTTTGTGTTTTGTCATTCATGGTTTGAAGAGAAGGGGTTTAGCACTAATCACCACGCCAGCCACGGCGGGTTGGTGATCGCAGTACGGCAGCCGATTATGATGGTTTCCATCCTCGCCTGCAGTTAGGATTTCCAGGTGGCCGTTCTTCTCCCTGTGAGATCCGCCCATCTCGATACTGGCAGGCTGCTGCCCACTGCCAGGGCAACACCTATTTGATGGCGGTGTTTTCTCGCCATGTCATAAGGTCGTCATCGGGATCGTTGTGCTTTTTCATGGGAGTACCTGCGCCACCAGGTACTCCAGCACTCCCTGTTAACCTTACCGCCTCTGGTCCGGGACTGCTTATTTTGGTTTCCCTTTATTCGCAGCTGTCCTATATACTATAGGACGTGTCACTATCCGCCACCTGTGACCCGGTAGGTAGCTGAGGCTCGCCCCTACTAACCTACATTACAAATTTCTTTTATGTAGCCTCTTTTGTGTCCCCCTGCTGGGCAAAGGCATCTCTTAAGACGCTGTGATTAGCCAAAAGAGGCTTATTAAAACAGTTTTTTAGCAAAAAGTATACATTATAAAGCAGCAAAAAAAAATGTTAATCTTGATCATATTTATGAGGGAACCTTTGTTTTGAAAATACATATTCGGTAAATTTTCAGTCTAGGATTTTCTATGTCGTGTCGGATTCCATCCATATTGGGTGATCTACAGACCAAAAACACACGGGTCGTTTTTTGTCTCGCTATTTGGTGCTGTGGCGCGACATTCATTATTCAGAGACTTTCCTCGGCGACTCGCTAATGTCTCCTAGTTCAACATGGTTCACAATTTGAATTGTAAGTAAAAATTATAGAAAATTAAAAATCGAGTAATACTATAGCAATTGAAAGGAAAAAAATCATGACGATTAGGGTAAAAGCTAGCTCATATCAATTAACGTTATTACATTTTTTATAATCTGAAGCTTGCTTTCTCTCAAGTAATATTGGAGGTAAGTGCCTTGGACTGTTCCCAGGGAGTGTCGCAAGCGCAGCCATGTCCAGCAGCGCAGGAATGTGTCGGTCAGCACGACGCCACGGTAATGCACGCAATCATCACAATTATATGCGCCCGCGCCGATCTGTGAACCACCGAATTATAGCGCCGCCCATTGAATTCTGTTAAGGGAAAGATGATACTCAGTTTTTGTAACATAAATTACTTAAGATCATACTCATTACTAATTTAAAATGTTAAGGTAGGATACGTCCTACGTAATTATTTAGTCGTGTTGGTTTCTATTTATTTAGACATGTTAACATCGTATTTGAATCGAGGAGTTATGGTTATATTCGAGTACTTATATGGCTTAAATTTATTTCATATTTTGAAAATATTAACGTAATTTTACTGATACACATTACATGTACAATTTTAATTTTTGATTTGTTTGTTACAGGTAAATAAATGCTTTCAATGTCTTCAAGTTAAGGTAAAAATATCCACTTTAAACATTTTCTATGAAAACAACAGGTGTGAAGAACGTCGCCTTAATGCCTAGTGTGAATTCCCACAGGCTGATCAAACGCGCCGGCGACGCTCGTCTGTGATATTCTCACTTAGATATTATAATCACACTTGAAATAAAGTTAATGCTACGTTAGGTTTATTATTATTTAAGTTTAGTGTGGAGCACAGTTTATTTTTATAAGTCTTATCAAATAAGCGCTTGCGCACGGGCTTGCTGTTATGATTATTCATTATCGATGGATCGAACCCGTGGCCATAAAATCAATCTCTCAGTCATTAGGTACAGACGCCAGCAGGTCAAGCTATAAAAAAACTGTAAAAAAATCCCAATTGAATATGAACCTTATCGAATTGGATTAAAGTTGAAAATCAATTATAGAAATTTGACAGATTGTGGTAACTTTATGTGTTGGCCTCTGTACTTCAAACGCTGTCACAAATATCTAACATTAATATTATAATTATTTATGTAACATAACATGTTAATGTAACGTGAAGGGCTCGTGGCTAAGTTAAAGCTTTGCTGGTCAACGGAACTGCAAGGTTAAGCTGCGCTAACCGCTGTTAGTTTGAAGATGGGTGACCATTCTTAATAGACCGAAACCCCTCCGTGCCTCGAAGCACTTAAAGCCGTCAATCCCGGTTATCATGCGAACACATATTAAGATAATCGTAAGTTGTAGTCAGAAGCCCAAAAAGGACAACCAGTCTATCCTCAGGATATCAGTATTGCCTAGAAATTGGGTTGTGGAGGTCTGATAGCAGTCATTTCGTGTAAAATACTGATATTCAGCCGCATCTGGTTAGATTGGAAGCCGACCCCAACATTATTGACTTAACTATTGGGAAAAAGTTGGAAAGAGGATGATGTAACATATACCATCACGTGTAATATTTATTTATTTATTTATATAATATACTTTATTGTACACCATAATAATAGATGCAATATTAAAGTACTTGATGCAATAAAAAAACATACAATGGGCCCATATTCAAATATTCCCCGATTGCAAACAACAAGATGCTCACAACATTGTAACGTATTTATTTACGAGCATGACATGTTTGTGCATGTGATTTCTGTATGCAACAACAGACACTGGGTGCGTGCGATTTATCACCAATTAAATTAAAATTCGGCTATTATGAAAGAACTCGGTCGCTCCGTATCGAGAATGAATGAAGTACATCACCGACATGGCGGCGGCTCACCTTGGCCAAATTACCCGCTGGTGCCTTATTGCCAGCGATCTCGCATACCTCGAAAATAAACAGTTAATGGCAACATTCTCCGGTGTAATGGACGCCATTTGTAAATTTAATGGCGTTTGATGGTGTTTGCTACGTTTGGAATGGAATTGAATGTGATCCGGTGCAATTTGTGTGTATGTAAAACGAATGGCATTTTAAACTATGTGTTATTTGTAATTATGAGTTTTATGGATTTTTAAATTGATGTGTTTGAAGTAATTACCACTCGCTACGCATATTTAGATAATGTTGGTAACCTACGCTACGTTTGCAGCGTTATTAATATTGGTAGGTATAAATTAATGCACTCAAGGCGCCCAAACATTTGAAAGATAGATTCGTATTTTATACATATAAGTATGGGCCTAAAACTGTCTAAAAATATGAAAAAAAGGAACATAATATGTAAAACATAGCTTACCATCCTTACACCTGTATTTCTCGAAGGGTTAAGTAGAGGAGTACTAATGTATTATACCCCCAGTTCGCCGTAAAGTTCCCATGTAATATGGAGCAAGCCTATTGCCAATAACCGGGTACAAATCTTATTAAAAAAATATAACACTGCTCGGCCTGTGTATCGAACCGAGGATCTGATGCGTAGCACTCGCGCTTAGGACCACTAGACTCACGAGGTAGTTACCTTAAGTCATAAAAATAAAATTAAATTCATAATCCAATCAGCTCTCAATCAATCAGCAATCTCTCATACAAGTAATTATAAATTCAACCAGTGATGAGAATGTATTCTCGGAGACAAACGCAAATAGTTGTTTTTGTCTCCGACAATGCAAAATTCAAATAAAAAGAACAGTCAATTTTACAACACAAACAAACCAGTACCGACAACGAAATTGAAAGCTTTAAAGTATTGATGGATATACGCACGAATTCCGATGTAAATTATCGGATATTACCTACGTTGTTGACCGTCGGCTGCCGGTCACACGTCCAGAGCTTTCATTGAAGACCGGTTGTTTAAATAATTTCAATAGTTGTTTTCGGGTATTGCTAGATAACAGGTGGCGAGCTTTGATATAAGTTCGTGTTTATTCAATACAGCTTATAATGTAAACAAAGTTTTTATAAATCTATACAGCACTCACTTTATTTACCTACTTACTTTATTTAGCTTCTTCCAGCGACTTCGTTCGCGTGGAAAAGTTAGTTTTAATTATCGTTGTAATTTGGCAAATTAACTCAAAATCGTTATAAATATATAGCCTATATGTTATTCTGATGTATAAATAATAATACTAAAGTAAAGTTTCATCAAAATTCGTTCAGTAGTTTTAGCATGAAAGAGTAACAAACATTCTTCCATCCATCCTCACAAACTTTCACATTTTATTAGGAAGTAGGATTAGTATATACATAATATTAGTAAAAAGAAAAACAATTTATTCTTTGCGAAAAAAAGAATGATAGAAGATCACAAAGACATTTATAATAATAACTAGCTGACCCCGCAAACGTTGTTTTGCCATAAAAAAATATCATAGGGGTATGAAAAATAGATGTTGGCCTATTCTCAGACCTCCCCGATAAGCACAAAAAATTTCATCAAAATCGGTCAAGCCGTTTCGGAGGAGTATGGCAACGAAAACTGTGACACGAGAATTTTATATATTAGATTTAACAAAAATAGTGCGTCGTATCCCCGCAAGGAAAAGGGATGCTCAGCATTATGCTGGAGCTGCATAAGGAGGTCTTAATCCTTTATGCCCGCATTTTCTACCAGGATCAACCACCATTGTTTGATGCAGAGACGGTCATGGTAGATGCACCAATAAAGTAAATCTGAGAGTAGCTACTGAAAATTCCATAGAAAAACTCACGCATGACCTGGAAATCGAACCCAGGACCTCTAGCATAACAGTTGCACTTATCACTAGACTAGACAAAGTGCGGCAGTCAATTTATTTCATCGATTATTATGACAAGTTATACATTAGGAGAAGTGGGTCGGCGGTTATCCCTTTCGGTACGAGTCGTAGGTTCGTTCGCAGCACTTCGTAGTCCCGGAACCAATATTTGCATCGCCTATAGATACTTGTTCCACATCTGGTATTTGTGCACGTGAAATGTGTTTGTTAAAACACCTACAATATCAACGAATAGAGAAACTTGGTTTCTCCTATCACGAGCAAATGTTCTTTATTTTTTCTTTCTATAACTTTAGAATTCACTTTACATGCGCAGAATAATATTCACATTAAATAAAGTTATAAATGGCGTAGAATAGAAAAAATAATAAAGAACGTTGCCACGTTAGCCTAGTGGCTCTAAAGGCCGACTGTTACGCTAGAGGTCTTGAGTTCGATTCCCAGGTCGATCGATTGGGTGTGTTATTGGGTTTTTCTATGAAATTGTCAGTAGCAGCTCGGAGTTTGGATTTTTTTCCGGTTAATGGCAGTAGGCTGGCGAGCCTGGGGGTGCCCATAGGGTCTAAACATACCAGCGAACTGTGGATGTACGTTACACCTCTGTCTAACACTTCGGGGAAAACAGGCGTGATGAATCGAATAGAATCGAACCTAGGACATCTAGCATAGCAGTCGCAGTTAGAACCACTACAGACTAATGAGGCAGTTCTCTAAAATCACACTCAAAGACAAACTCACAACAACCAACAAATTGGTAAGTATATGAATGCGTAGAATGAATAAACAAATATTTATTAAATTTGTATACGTTATAAGAGCAATGGAGTGCTGTTTACTTGGAGTTAAAAGAAAAGACAGAGTCTATAACATCGAGCTACGCTCAAAAACTAGCATCGCTGATGTTGGTAGAAAAACCGCTGGACTGAAGAAGGATTGGGCGGGTAATATGTCCCGGATGCATCCGAAGAGATGGGCTAACATTGAAAGTCAATGGTTGCCTCAAAACCACCGTTGACGCCGATTTGCACGTTTTTCCTCAGATAACACCGAACAAAGTTCAGTGGAAAGAGAGAGAGAGGGGGATACTTCTGCTAAGGAGTGGGATTGCATTGGTTACAATAAAAAAAAAGAAGAACTACCTCATAGTATGAATTACACACTCTTCTGCGGTCACGAAAGTTACGATTATGTTATTTACAGTCACGTTATGTAATAAGTAGGATTCTTAATACCCATCGACTTTTCTTCCGCGATACAGAATAGCGGCAAACAATGAAAAACACACTCAAAACTAGCCTTTAAAGCTTACATAAGTGTCGGAAAACATTAAAAGTGATTTCTTAAAGGCTCAAATTGTACAATAAAATTGTTTTTACTCGAGTACGGTTTCATGGTGTAATATGTAATATGTCAAGCGTCGATTAACTCTCCCAAACCTGTCAACACTATGACGCACCTGCGAGTGAATCTGTGACGTTTGTATGCGTCTTTTGTAAGTAGGGTTGTCTCAAATAAGAATCTGAATTGATTATATAATCAAATATTTATTCACACCGTTATTACAAGTACTTTTGAATAGTTAAAAATTAGTTGTACGGCTCCAATAGTGAAATAATAATGCTTACTTAACAATAAAGTGACGGAAACACAACGCAAATTTTTATTATTATTTATTTAACACAATTTTTTACCTAGACCGGAAAGCGTACATGAAAAAAAAAAACAACAACAAAATTATTGTTACTTCCTACACGTATTTCTCTTCCGTGAGAATTCTAGAAACTTTACATTAAAAACATTAATGTTTTATTAATTGTGTGACTTATTGAAAGCTCATAACCCAAATAAAATACGATACGAAAAGGCCTGACCGGACGTACTTATAATACCGCCCAACGGAACTCCGCGATAAAACAAATCCGGGTATGTGTGACAGCCCTATTGTTGTCAGTGAAAGTTATCACATAATGTTGCTGATACACCCTGCGGCATGGGATAGGCTGTATCGGACACAAGCTTACGTGAACAAGTGGGAGCTTTCCATGTAACGTTGTGAAAATTCCGAGCTTTTACGGCGAAGCTGTGAAGAAGTGTGAGAGTTTTGCCCCACGGCGTGTTGTGTCATACCCGGTGGCCACATTAAAAATATCTCTCAAATCGACCGTCAGACAAAAATTTTGTGTGTAAGTATGTAAAAGTCGTTAGTTACGGACTGCTGGCGCCATCTAGTAGGTTCTAAAAAATGTATTAATAAATGTCTTAAAAATTATCAAAGTGATCAAATATTATTTTCTAAGTACAAGAAGATTTACATTTATTTAGCATTTGTTTAGATTTACTTACCATTGCTTAATAAATTTGAAAAGATTTCAGTAAAATTTTTAAGGATTTTTTTCATAAGATTATAAATAAATAAATATTTAAGACAGTTCACACAGCACGATCTAGTTCAAAACTATGCAGAGCTTGTACTATGGCTGCTAGACAATGGATATGATACTTAAAAGGTATTTTTTTGTAACATTCTATACATATTTATATGAAACACCCAGACAAACATAAACACTTATGTTCGTCACATAAATATTTGTGTCTTGTGGGAATCGAACCCTCAACTTCGTGATCAGCAGGCCGACACTCGAACCACTAGACCTCAGACGTAGATTATGACTAAAACCGTTTTTTAATACAAAATATTTATTCCTCCTCTTTCCTACAACGTAATTATAAGCCACAACATAACATCATTAAAAGTTGCCTCATAAAATCCCAATTATTTCCTAATATCTTAAGATGAACCACTCCAAACATTAATGAATTGACAGCGAATGAATGAAGATACACTCGCAAGATCACTTAATCATCAACACACATCAATTTGTATATATGTCAAGCATGTTGGTACAATAAAATGTAACCTGTGAACTTAATGTTGTGTATTAAAACTGCATGATCATAATTTAATTGTGTAATAGGCGAAAGTAAGTGTCGTCTGTGACCTTCTAGCCTAAATTATGTTTAATTTTGTAAATAGATCTTTTAAAGATATTTAAGTTTTCAGTACTAGATGGCGCCGTCGGCGTTTGACCTCCGGGACGAAACACCGATACAGCATGGTCTATCAGTTACGCCTCTGTCTTCCAGGCATATCTAAGAGTATAACTACCCAAAAATGGGTTTACAAAGAGCATACTGCTATAGAGTAGCGAGGATAATGAAGTAACTCTTAGATAATCTGTAGCTAAGATTCGTATCGGTATTGTCCAGTGTTGTATTGTTGCATTGTACCTACAATGATGAATTCTGGCGCATATTGTTACACAGTCATCATTATCCCGTATTTATTATATATACTGCTGGATTTAAGGCGATACACACATTTTTTTAACAGTTTTCAGTTTGATTTTACTTCGGAACTATAAAAGACACAGACCTGAAATTTGGTTTCTAGATAGAAGAGTACCTAATATATGATGAAAATAAATGTCGATCAGTAATACGATTGAAGAAACTTTCCTAGACAACTTTATTTTTTCAATAATCAACAAATCAGCAAATTCAATTTCAAAAAATCAGCTCTTTTAAAACACATTTTTTGCTATGCACCAAACTATTTAACATAAGATATTTTTTACCAAACCAATTTAGAGTCAAGACGTCAAGCCAATCCCTAAATAGCCGCAAAAAGACCGACAGTTTCCGTAGGGTACTACGTGAAAATGGATAACACAGCAAAGATAAAAAGCGTGAACTTATAATTATAGTCCTATATACCTATATATATACTTTTATATTCAAAGTTTACGCAATATACCTTAATGTTTCACCTCGTTTTCTGTATGAACATGGGCGTCACTTAAGCAGACGCACCCACTATTAACATCTTACGTCAACGAAGAGTTCAACAGAAAAAGTATTACACAATACAAGAGTTCCTGGTTTTTTGTCTGAGAAAATGTGTGTGTCAGTTTACGTATCGTTTTGTTGCATAATTTTGAGATTTATTATCCTTACTACTTAATAATACTACAATTCAAACCGATTATCTAAATGTAATAAATCAAAGTCAAATGTTTTATTTTAATTATAACATTAAAAAGTGCAGATACTTTTTAAATTTCAAAATTAATTGCACGGTTCCAAATAGTGGGGCTTACTTAGAAGACCCTTGCCTTGTCTAAGGAGTTCCTTGCCAGCTCTTGTCAACTTTAAATAATTAATGTTTACAATGTTTTCTGCAGTTTACAATTTTGTTCTATACATTAATGTGACACAAACCAACATCGCAGTTAAAGTAAAGTAAGATATCGCAATGATTATCTTGTTAAGCTTGTATTAGCAATTTACTTAATTAACTCTTAAAATAGCGCCAAGAATGCCTAAAAATCACCGCAGGGACATGTTAAGTGGTGATTATCACAGGAAAATAGAACATAATAACTAATGAGAGTTAAATGAGGGTAGATTTACTGTATTATTGTCCGAGATGTGGGGAAAAAATAATTACGTGGGCTTTTTATGAGGTGACATCTTAATACCCCGTCTAAAAAGTGCACGGGGGAGTATTATGGTAGCATTCCGGGGATAATTTGTGGGCAAAGCGGTGATGATCCTCCGGTATGCACTGTTTACCGACCGATTTCCCACAAGCTGATTGTTTGCAGATTAAGCCGTGTTGGTCAAATGTTAGGAAAAAGTTAATGGGATCTGATTTTAAGTGCGTTCCGCGAATTACGGAAATAAGTTCACAGAACACGCTGATGTGTATTTGAATGTCGCACGTGTCTTAAGTAGGTATATCGTGATGCTTAATTTTAGTATGAGAAATTATATTTACGTTTGAATACATTTTATTGGCAATTTTTAAATTACTCTACTTCTAGAATTTTAGATTGGTACTCAACAAAACATCGACATTCCAGGGGTCATTTTGAAGGTTTTCGAAAGTCCTCTATGGCTAAGAGAAGGGTTAAAGTGATAATTGATATAATAGGTTGATAATAATTATTTATTTCTGTAAATAGGTCGTTTATAGAAAATAAATAAATATTATATATTTATTAGACACTTATTAGTCAATATCTAATACTAGATGGCGCGAATTATGTCTACATAATTCCGTAATTATTTTTTTAGTCCCAACGTCTATTATGCATCACTCAAAATGACAACGAACTCCAGAAATACCGGCTGAAATATTTACCATCCTTTCGCGCTTCGCCATAGCCGGAAAGTAAAGATCCAACAAGCAAATCAATTGTGATTTAATTACAGTTGTCTTATAGACACTAGTCCGAAGCTAAGACTTAATTGTTTTAGAGTCTGCAATATTAATTATGGATCATAACCAGTGCCTAAGTGGTTGATTAGTTAATTACCGTTGTAAAGTATGATGTAAACGAACCGCGTCTTCCAGTAGATGGAATAATTTCTGTTGGTGTGTAAATGAATTGTATCAGGATTTAAGTAGTGATGCTGATTTTGTTCAGATTTGCACTAAAACGGCCGGCATTTTGGATTTGGCCAAGTATAGCAGATGTTACTCAATGTATTTACTGAGGTTGAACTTAATTATGTAGTATTATACATATTGCAACATAAAACGGCAAACAGATTACATTAGTAGTACACCCGCAGCAATATCTCACGGCGTATCTCACGATCCGATCGCACCTGCGCGCGCGCCGCTCTAGCGTACATTAGGCAGTAGGCTGCACACGTCGCGACCTTTGCCTCCAAACAATAAAGTTGAGCGTTGTGAAATTAATTAAAGCATTGTTTGGGCATCAAAGTTGAGTTTTTGTGAATAGGGATCCAATTCGATTTTGAAGGTTGGCTAAAGAAAGAAAGAAGTTTTGATGTGTATTTTTGTGCAATACTTTACTTGACCCCGAAAAAAAGCCTACATTTAACCAGGTCGATTTTCAAATCGTAGGAGGACAAACCGTTAAATCCGTCCTTGCATACCAGGCGTCATTAATACTTAAAAAAATGCTGCAAAAATTTGAATGCAAAGAATACGCCCAGACCCAAATATTGAAGGAATTGTACTGTCCCACTACCCACGATACTACTATAGGGCACAGGTCTCGACAAAGGAGGGCAAATATCGTCATCTCACTTGCTTATTGAAGGTTGGTTCTAACATACACAGTAAAGTACTCTTAATTAATTGGGTATTACCTAATTCCTCTATTGCAGAGTTCTATATCACTTTATTGACATCAAGAAGACAAGGACAGACATCAGTTGCAAAAGCATCGTTTTTTTGCAAAAAATGTTGGAAAAAAAAACTCGAAACAGTTGTAGGATATCGATTATAAGATTTGAAATTGAATTAAGTGTCATAATTATTATAGTGATGTCTTTGGTTTGGAAAGCTCTCCAGCCTGTTAATAGTGCTATCATGGACTGTTAAAATAATGAAGATTATGTAATGTTACATTGCGTTCTTGTAATGACTACATAGTATAAAACAAAGTCGCTTCTTCGTTCTATGTATGCTTAGATCTTTAAAACTACGAAACGGATTTTGATGCAGTTTTTTTTAATAGATAGAGTGATTATTATTATATAATACATGTATGTTTTAAGTACATTGCACCCGTGCGAACCGGAGGCGGGTTGCTAGTATACATCATATTATGTTAAACCTCTAAACCTCTGGACCGATTTAGATGAAATTTGGTACAGAGATAGATTGTACCTTGGAGAAGGACATAGGCTACATTGATCTCAAAAATTTCATTGAGATGCGGGTCAAACTGCAGGCAGAAGCTAATAGATAATATTGTTTATGAGTAAAGTTCGTTAGTCTATCGTCGATGTTCCAGCAACGAGTTTTTTGATTTATTAGCACTATCATTGCATTGATTAACACTTGATATATTTTTAAAGATATGCATGAATAAGTCAGTATTAGTTATTCATAGCTTGTAGGTCGGTACTAACTAGTTTCCGTTATTTATTGATTATTAAATCGAACGGTTAACAGTTGATTGCTACTTGCAGAATGTATCTAAAATAATTACACAGTTTTAAGGATATTGACATATTTTTGGCGCATTTGACGTATTGCCAGTGCGATCGGTTTCAGTGCTACGAGTCCTGGGTTCGATCCGCGCACGAAATACATATTTGTTTATGCTAAAAGTAGTTGTCTCGGCTCTGGTTGCTGGTTCAAAAATTTATTTGTATACAAACGATATGGAAAGAATCCTGGAGTAACACTTCTAAAAATATTTAGATAATGTCTTCATATATAATAACGACATTGTGGATGCCCCAGGACATTAAAAGACGTCGCGGTAGACCCAGTATGAGATGGCGGGATGAGCTTGACTCGTACTGCAAAGTTTGGAGGCAGAAAGCACTCGACCGAGAAGACTGGAAAAAGGAAAGGGAGGCCTTTGCCCTGCACTGGGACGATCATGGCTGAAAATAAATAAAAAAAATAAAATAATGTCTTTGTGGAGTAAAATCGTTATTAGATTTAACCATTATAACGAAAAAATAAAAATTTATGCATAAAAATGTATTTATTACATGAAGATATCTTGTATAGAGAACGAAGTGTACAAATGATTGTGAACTCTTTCAGGCATGACAAAATTAATTGAATCTAATAAAATTAATTCAATTTATTTATTGTTATTAATAATAAAAAAGTTGTAATCATTTTGTTAAATCATTCAGAAGGAATAGGTTCACCTGAACTGATATTGGTGCTGATTCTATTTTTTTAGGAATAAAGAGTACACACAAACTTAAAACAAATATCTGTGGATTGCACAAAGATTTGATGGGTGGGAATCGAACCCCCGGCGCAACGATAGTGGCGAGGTCACCACATTAACCTCTTTGCCTAACGTGCAGTCAAAATTACTGCTTTTTTACTGTTGGTCATTTAGTAAAGGTCTAATATTAAGCAAGACAACACTATCAGTGTAATGGTTTATGATATACTTCCCCATAGTTTATGAAGTACTTCCCCTTGTTGGTATAGTAAATGTAATTGTTAACTGTTCAAGTAAAGACCTTCACTTCCCAAGTTATTTGCGATAAACCTTCGATGTTAAAACATGTTGAATTAAACTAACCTAATATCCATATACCTACTATTATAATTAGACTTATACTTACTATAATACATTATAATTATACTTATTATATGTAGTTTCATCACCATGCGAGGGCTACGATGACCATTGATAACACATCGATATCCCTCATCACCCAGATCGCCAGTGTTAATCAGCAACCTAAAAAGCCTGACAGCCAGTCTATCCTCAGGTATTGCTCAGAAATTGGGTTAAAAAGGTTTGATGGCAGTCGCTTCGTGTAAAATACGGATATTCAGTCGAACTGGAAGCCGACCCCGAGACAGTTGAAAGACAAAAAAAGCTTTTATTACTTCACATGTTAAAATAAAAAGCATTAAAAAATAAAACAAAAAAATTACATGTGAGGCCAAAATACGGTGATGGTTGAGAAAACGCTCGAATGATGAGTTCTTTTACCCTTACGCCTTTTTCTCATAGGGGCAGGCAGAGGTCATGATGCCACATGCATACGATGCCTCATACAGCTTTTGTTTCGTTCACTTGTCATGAACGTCTGCTGCCAGTATTAAGCACCGGCCTTATAGGGGGAATTCAACGATAACGTAATTCATTTAACACAGACACCATCGTTAGAAGTGTCACTAAGACACATTAAGTAAGGTATTTACAATTTTATTGACAAGCAGTGATAGCCTAGTGGTATGACCATTGGACTGCCAAGTCGAAGGTCTCGAGTTTGAGTTCGAACCCAAGGCACGCACCTCTGACTTTTCGAATTCATCTGCGTATTAATGTCTAATTAATTATCACCCGCTTTACTGGTGAGGGAAAACATTGTAAGGAAACCTGCATACCTTAGAGATTTTTCTCGACGGTTTGTAAAGTCTGCCAACCTGCACTAGGCCAGCGTGATGGACTATAGCCTAATCCCTTCAATATGAGAGGATATCCGTGCCCAGCAGTGGGACAGTAAATGGGTTGATGATGATGATGATGAAGGTATTTCCAAAAGACAATAAAATCATTTGCACTAATATAGTTAGGTATTTGTCTAAGCCAATGTGCATAAATAATTATTATGACCTTAAAGTACCTACTCAATAAACTACGGAAACGAAAGTAGTACTATGAAATTCAATCTAATATGGCCAAGAATTTCTGAGTTAAAGATCACGAAAACCTTTACTAAATCATCGTTGGGTGTCAGCATTGCGCAAGCACAGAACTTGGCTACCCACGGCCGGTGGGCGCGGCTACATAAACCGCTCGCGTTTCGGAACCACTTATAATGCATATTATTTACTAGTAATTATTTATATTAGCTTGCCGACGGGCTTCAATTGCGGGTATTGGAATCATGTGCTCGCCCTGATTATAACTGATATTTAATGTAACAAGCTGGTTAACAGAGTGTAAGAACGTGCAGAGAGTATTTAACTATACATCATCATTAGTCCATACAATGTCCCACTGTTGGGCACGGGTCTCCTCTCAGATAAGTGTAGTATATAAATTTATAATCATATTTCCAATGCTTTTTAGAAAGAAGAAAACAATGGCTCTACCAATCTGAACTCACAAATGTCTCCCTCACAAACGTAAGATTTATAAAAGACAGCTGCCGCGGTACGTTCTACAATCTCCGTGTCGCGGTAGACTTCACAAACATAGGATTAACAGAACAAACTACGTATATTACTCAACTCGGAACAAATACACGTGGAATACATTTTTGCCTCGGGTAGGATTTGAACCAATGACACGCGGTGCAACCGTAGTGGCGAGCGCCTCGTCGATCTGTGGTTTTTGCACTCATATGTTTTTTTTATACCACCAAAGTGGCAAACAAGCATACGGCCCACCTGATTGAAAGCGAAGCCTTAAACGCTTGCAACACCAGAGGTATCACTTGTGTATTGCCGACCCTTTAAAATGAAAGGGAATAGTTGGGTTGGCATTATAAGGGTCAAAGTCCCCTCCACTGCCAACATAAAATTTCCTCGCGGAATACTGGCAACCTTGCTCACCGTAAAGAACACAACACAGCTCAAAGCAGTGTTATTTCACATCAGTACTTCCCCAGTCAGGCAGCACCAATTTGGATGGAATTACACCCACTATGCCCTACCTCTCTGAAAATGTGTGTTACTAATGCAGGACCATTGTAGCTGAAAACGGACTCCCAAAGTGTCTGATTGCTACTACACTCCACTTGAGGCTTCGTGTGACCTTTACGCCTCTTTACTTAACAGGTAGGTAGGCTAAGTTTGTTGACTCCACCACGTGGAGCTGTGACGTGCTGGGTCAAAGATTGTAGACGTGCTAAATGTTAAATATCTACTTACAAATTGGTTGTTACTTGTTATGAGTCTACTTACTTTATATAGAATACAGACAGAAATCCTGAATGGTCTGAAAGCTGCTCCTGAAAATCCTGAAAATGTTTTTTTTTTTGGTAATTTGTGTTTATTTATAACGAAAGCCGCTTATCATATGAACACCTAAGACAATTGTTTGCGGTATTCAGAAGCCCAAAAAGCCTGACAACGTCAGGTTAGACGAGAAGCCAATTCCAACATAGTTGGGAAAAAGACTAGAAAGGATGTGTTTATTTACGAAAATTTGAATTGATTCCTTTTTGGAGCTCTAAAGTTTTAAACCTTAGAGCTCCAAAAGGAAATCAGAGAGGTGATGTTTTTACCCCTTTCTTGTACGGGCCGGCCCGTACTTAGCAAGTCCCCAAAAAATTTAAATCATGATCCAACGGAAACCAACGACGACCGTCAAAGCTTATCACACAAAACTTCAACCTTAAGCTATTTCACACTAGCAACCAACAATTCACAATACGAGAGAGGTGGGCGTGCGCACTGCGCCGGCGCAAGGCCGTCCGACTCACGCGCACTTGTCCGCGCGCATTTTCCCACATAAAGCCGGAATGGCTCGCCCACTGACCTATTAATGACCCTGGTTGGACTCAGGCTTATCACTCGATAGGCTTAGCCCGTAATAAGACGATATTGATGACTCCATACAACAAGATCCATCAAGATTGCTCCTTGATGGATCTTCTTATATGGACTTGTAATGGGATTGTTTTATGAGTGTATGAAAAGTTCGGTTAATATTGCGATATAATTATGTATTTAGGTATTAACGATAGATAACTGTTTCTGGTTTCGATTTAACAAATTGCTGTTTTGCAACAGTCTGATAGTAAATGGAAACAAGTATTTACAACTACCAACGACACGATGTAAAGTCACAACAGAAACGCAATTACTTACCTGCTTAAAAAATGGTCGATTTTAAAGATTTTATACCAAACTCAAATGGTGTTTAAGAAAATTATATGTAAAAAAAACTTACATTTATTGTTTTTTTTTAATATACTTTTCTGAAATTCAAGTTTAATCGAGTAATGTATTTATTATTACACATATGATTTCGAGTCAGAGGCGCGTATCTTAGATTCAAACTCGAGACCTTTGACTTGGTGGTCCAAAGGTCATAACACTAGGTTATCACGGCTATTTGTTTCGCATTCATATCAGCCTAATACCACCAAAATTGCACTTGCTCAGTCTCTTCCCCTTCCTATTCTTGACTACGCTGATGCCAGCTATCTTGATCTAACCGAAGAGCAGTTCGATAAACTTGAGCGACTCCAAAACTTATGCATCAGATTTACATTTGGCTTGCGCAAATATGATCATGTCTCTGAATTTCATACTAAGCTCAAATGGCTGCCCATCCGCTTTCGCCGGAATGCTCATATACTTTCTCTACTATATAATGTTATTTTTAATCCTTCCACCCCGTTGTACCTAAAAGGTCGCTTTGAGTTCCTTTGTGACACGCACAGTAAATGTCTTAGGTCATCTGAAAACTTGAAACTGAAAATGCGAATGCATTCATTTCGCACCAGCTTTTTTGACAAATCATTTACTATCCAAGCAGTTCGCCTGTGGAATGCTTTGCCAATCAGGATTAGAGGTGCTCAATCACTGCCTATCTTCAAAAAGCTTGTGAAAGAGTATTATTTGTCCCTTATACCTAGGTATGCATAGCTCCTTAATCACTTGCTCTACCGTTCACTAATGTCCATAGCATATTATATTTATATATTATACGTATTATTTAGTTTATTTATATATATATACTACATATTTACATATATATTATATTATTGATTATTATGTACTTATATGTATACATACTTAACGTTTTAGTACGCTACACTACCCACTGTGTTTCCTTCTTCCAGTCCATCCAAAGGTTGTCTGGAACCTTGCTCATTTCTATTATAATTTATGTTTGTATTGGTGTGCAATAAAGCGTATATAAATAAATAAATAAATAAGTTACTCAAAGTTACTACTGTGCCCATAGCAACAAATTTGAACCAAAAAAATAATGCCGTTTAAACAGATCAATATGGTTGCCGGCACGTAATCTAATAGATCACAGCTCTGGTGATTAGTACACAATGGCTGCGGTTTCCTAGTACCCGCTGTGATAATAAATGCTGGCTAGCTAATGTCATGGCCGCCTCGACAAATTAAGAAAAAAATATTGAAGCCAATATATTTGTAGAACAATATTACAGTTAAATTAAGTAAGATATATTGATTGCTATTAATAACGCGAATATTATACATTGAAATAAAACTACTTTTTACGTATTTTATCGCGTTATATTGATATTATTAATCCCGACGTTTCGGAACCTTTACAGCATCCATGATCACGGGTAGACTGACCACGACAGTCAGTAAAGAGTTTTATTTCAATTAAGTAAGATGAAAATTAAAAGTATTTTATCATCATCCAACCCATTTACTGTACCAGAATGAGAGGGTTAGACTTAAGTCCACCACGCTGATCTCATGCGGCTTGGCAGATTGAAAAAAATAGTGCATGATAAAGATAATTGATTATGGATATATTCATTAAATATTTATATGTATTGACGTAAGTTATTGCAAATTAAGAATATGATCAAGTCGATTAATGAATTAATATCACGGAAGGACGACGGAGTGCCACAGACGAGAGTTAACGACCAATTAATTAAATTGGACGTAAACTTGATCGTGTGTAGCACTGCTTTAGACATACACTAGTTAATAATTATGATATGTATAAAACCTATTGCGTTCAATCATTCTTCAATATTTCTTGTCCAAATGGTTTCATGTCGTCCCCATTGTTCAGAGCAATTATTAATGTTTTGTTTTATTTGTTACAGGTGGGTGGTCCATCGTCTAATTACCGTGAGTAATTATACACAAATAAACTAATGAAGTTTTTAATTACAAAATATAATAGCTTGGTAATTGTTCTGTAACTGTGTAGTAATCAGGCAATAATAAGGCAGTGGCTGACTGCTTAGTGAGTGAGTTGCTTGATGTTAACGTGTTAGAAATGTTTGGAATTTTTAAACTTTCATAACTATGTTTGTAAATAAGGATTACTATAAGTATTTTGAAAGAATAACGCGTGACCTAAAATATAAAATTTAACGAGACACAACGCCGCCTGAAATTTGCGTTTAGAAGTGCGTTGCAAACAATAACCTAAGAACTCTATAAGAAAAGTTCAAAGTACTGACCATGTTAATTTCTTCATCGTATGCAAATCAGTAAATGAAAAATATATAATGATATAAAACTCATTAGTGTAATACTGATATTCAGCCGCGTTTGGTAAGATTGGAAGCCGTTCCCAATATAGTTGGGAAAAGGCTCGGTGGAAGTAGGTACAAGAAGCTGGTAGTAATCGAGTCGTAGGAATCCTACTAAACTGACGCATTGATTACCAACCTTTTTCTCGCCGCCCGTCAGCCCGTCAAGCCATCAAGCCGGACTGACAGGTAGCACATTCAGTGATCTAATTCGTTGTAAGATCATTTATAACCGTTGCGCAAGAGTGTTTGACATTAAGGTAATTAACAGTCGTGTGGTGCTGGCGGCAATTCGGTGCTCGGTGCGCGATAATCACTAGTTACGTTTGAGTAATTGTAAATTATAGTTGGTTATGTTTTTGTATGGTCAGTAGAACTCTTTACGGGACAGTGACCCGAGTGGCCTAATTTTTTTCAAAGATGTTTTCTAAAGAAAAGTTCTTTAAAATAAACTATCGTAAAGTTTTAATTTCAGGCAGGATTCGAATCTGCAGCCCTCCGGTTAAGTACACCGGATACTTTAGCCAACAGGGGGTCTACTCCCTAAGCACGAAGTCCGTAGTTTTGACCTTGGTTACGGGCGTTTCCTACTCCGTATCACCTACGAATGGATGATTCGTTCTAACTAAGAATGAATGACAACACAATTTGACAGTTGTCCCTACTCTAGATGTGTTTTTACCCGTTCGAAAAATTGAATTTGACACTTGTTTTATCGGACTCCGAAGTTTCGGAGAACTTTCGAACGGTTCGTAACTTCATTGACGGAGATAGGGAGTAGACCCTCTGAGCTACCGAGACTGGTTGTGATGACGAATTTCTCCATCACATTTTACGCCGTTTAGGTGACGTCAGCGACATCTCTTGACGAAATATTAGATACTGTGTTCTTCAACTGACATGGTTAACTTTACAGTAAATGCCAAATATAATAAAATAAATATTACTGGAGTTATTACTGTACAGGTATCTCTCCTCGGCAGCCAGCTAGCTTATCCATATACAACCTAGAATATTGAAGGCTGACGAAACAATTGGCGAAATGGTAAAGCGATTATATTTATCGTGGATCGTGGGTTAGGTTCTGGTACGGAGTATGGCTTACTTTATTGCCCATATTTACTCGAAAGAAAAACTAGAATGGAAAGTGTTTTTTTTAAGTCAACTAAAACTTCCAAATCGTTAGAAAACTGTACAAGGGCAATAATTAATTGCAGCGGTGATTATTTCACTTACACAAACAGCCGGAACCAGTATTTGCTATAGATATCTATAGCAAATCATCAGTCTATATTTTATTATTATTAATTCTATTAATTAATTTTTATAAAAATTTGTATCTAATCTCCCTGAAATAAAATATATTAATATTCCCTTTATATACATTTACACATTTTTTTGCATTTATTTGTCAATGATACCCAAGTATAGAAAACTTTTTTATAAACTAACCTTTAAACATTTATTATCATTACTACTAATGTTATACGTATAGGTTAAAACTAGAAAATTAATAAACAAAAGTACCTGTAACAACGATCTAATTTAAAACAAAAATATTTGACTTTGAAAAAGCTGTTCGAAACTGAATCTTGTCTGTAATTCTTGTTATTCCAAACAGAAAGTAGTACCTAATACTTATAACTAATTAATACATTTATTTTATTGCCTTCACCGGATGTTCCTACGGCCATACCTTTACACATTCACTTTTCCAACAAACAATCAGACAAACAGGTATACACAGTAACGCGAAGGATGTGCAGTTTTCTATTTCCCCTCGGTAACGGACGTGACGCTTCCATTCAATGTTTTAAAGAAAATACGACATCGTCTGTACATAATTGGTTTTAATTCACTAGAAATACGTTTCTTGTGGACTTTCTTTATCTTAGAAATTGTAAATGTTGTTTATATTCCCGACACAAGGAAAGTTAATTGAATTAATTAAGAAGGCGAAGCGGTTTAAGCTATTTAACAGACTGTGGGTGGATTATATACACCTCTGTAACCCTACGGGGAACACAGGTGTGACGATCATCGGAATTAAAAATTCCCAACTCTTCCCTTATACCTTTTTTGGATACCCTGATGATAAGTTTTTCAGCACGAATAGATACTTCTCCTAATAATTAAATAAATAAATATTTTGGGATATTTTACGCAGCACCATCTACTCCCAAACTAAGCAGTGGATATAATACTATATACTTTTGTAAATAAATACTTATATACAATATATAAGACACATCCAGATAAACACTTATGCTCATCACATAAATACTTGTGTCTTATGGGAAGCGAGCCCACGACCTTATGATCAGCAGTCTGACTCGAACCACTAGATCACAGAGGTCGTCAATTCGATATGGGTAAGTCAAAAATTACAATAAGCTAAAATGGCTTTATAAAATCTACTTGTCGTCGAGTCCAAGCCCATGATGGCCGATCACAAATAGGTAAATACTTAACCCAAGGCAAACGATTGTATAAATCAATAAGCAAGGTATTGAATAGCAAACACGATGAACACACAGACAAACAGACGGAACCTGTCCGCACTGTGTCACAAGGTCGCAGGGCTGACAGGTATGGTAATCAATTAGGAAATATGCGGGCTTCCACCTCACTATTTGGTATTTTTTAAACTGCAATTCCATTTTGTGAAGTTGGTAATACGTGTATGCACAGATTGTATCGAATGCAATAATGAAGGTTGAGCTCTAAAGAGGTTGAATTTATTTGAGCACATTTTACGTGTGCTCATTTTGAATCTGAATGATAATGTTTAGTTATTACTAATAAATATGAAATATCGACTTCTTATAGTCCTTGATAATGAATGTTTTTTATTCTGTATTTTCATTAAAATAATATGTGTGCAAAAACCAATTTGATTAATCTTAGGGATTTTTAAAAGATTCCCCTGTAAATGGTCTAAGGCAATATTAGACACTAGCTGCCCCTCGCGGTGTCACCCATCATTCTTCAATTCAAACCAATAGTTCCTGAGATTAGCGCGTTCAACCAAACAAACAAGCAAACAGACTCTTCAGTTTTATAATATACTAGCGACCCGTCCCCGCTTCGCACGGGTGCTTCACAAGGGTTCAATATACTAATAACGTACAAGTATTATACATATAAAACATCCTCTTCAATCACTCTATCTATTAAAAAAAACCGCATCAAAATCCGTTGCGTAGTTTTAAAGATTTAAGCATACATAGGGATATAGGGACAGAGAAAGCGACTTTGTTTTATAATATGTAGTGAAGTATAGATTTATTGCCTCTGATAGAGATAGCTTAGATCTAGTAAAACATTAGATATAAGAACTACAGTTTTCTAAAAAAAATATATTACTGCAATAACATCTCCAAAAAATATTGATGTAGTAAACAGATCTATCGACCCAAAACACCCAAACCGGTTGGTACGATGGCCCTGGTGCTGGTTGACCGGTATTTGGGTAAACATTCGGGACTGGAATCATTAGCACCGGCACGCCAATGGGCCGGCCCTGTGACACACTAGCCCATTACCTGATAACGGGCCCTGCACGCCTAAATACAACAAACAATTTATGCATGTTAGTCTACCCGTGACCATAGACACTGTAAAGGGTCCGAAACGTCGAGATTAATAATATCAATATTACGCGATAAAACCTGTCAAAAATAATGTTATTTCAATATCTAATATTCTGCATAGAATAGCAGTGATAGACTAGTGGTATGAACATTGGATTGCCAAGTTGAAGGTTTCGAGTTCGAATCCAAGGCATGCACCTCTGATTTTTCGAAATCATGTGCGTATTAATCATGATTTATCACTGGCTTAAACTGTGAAGGAAAACTTCTTAAGAAAACCTGCATGCCTTAGAGATTTTCTGAATTGTTTGTGAAGTCTGCCAACCCGCACTAGGCCAGTCTGGTGGAATATGACCTAATCCCTCTCAATCTGCGAGAGGAGACCCGTGCCCAGCAGTGGGACAGTATATAGGTTGATTATGATCTAATATTCGCGCGTGTGTGTAAGTGTCAGAATTCTATAAATTTATACATGTACCGTACAAATGGAAATTAAAAATCTACCAATCTTTCTAATCCTTTAATACATAATATATATATTTTGATATAAATTGCACACTTATAGGATTCTGGAGGTCAAATGACAATCGTTTCTTAATGATAAATTATATTGAATTGAAAGTGTTCTTTAATTGATTGTACAAACTTCACAAACTTGAGCTATCGAAGTCTTATTACAATAAAGATGACAAATATATCGTCTGTGATACCCATCTCATCTGTTAAAAAAGCACTAAGAGAATAAAAATCAGCAGATCTTTTGAATAAAAATTATGGAAATTTAATTCAAAATATAAAGAAGCGTTAACAGTAACATTAGTTATGCTATTTATATTTAAAAAAGCTTTCACTTTTAACCAAAGTACGTTTGTGTAGTAAAACAACCGGGTTGTGAATGTAACACTGTGAGTTTTGAGAGCGTCCCGCACGCTCTGATTGGCGCAGTGCGAACCAGTACAGATGCATAGATATGTATGTAAATCACAATACCTAGATACTACATCCACAGTAAGTAAGTAGTAAGTTCCATGTAATAGAGGGCGAGCCTATAGCCATTAACCGGGCACAAATCCAAACTGTGAGCTCTAGGAATTTCATAAAAAAACTCATAACACATAATTAGTGTAGAAATTACGGTTAAGACCACTGACGGTCTTATAAATTTTAATTATATAAATTTATTGTTGATTCAGGAAGTTCCATTCTCATGTATCCATCATATAGGCTCCACTCGATTGCCGTGAAGTCAGCAGCATCCCAAGATATTGATCGTAAGTGAACGAACAGTGAGCCATCAGTAATGGCAACACGTACCGGCTATCAGCTAACAGATCGTTGGGTACCGGTTGGCAATTGCATTCCTTAATCGTGAAAAAGTTATTTAACACTGTTCTTAGATAACATTTAGTAATTTGTGTTTTATGAAAGCAAACCGAATGAAACATCGCTTGGGAAAATCCTGGTTCAACTGCTCGGTGAGATTTGCAACTACAGTTGAACAGCTAAATTTAATTAATTTCAGCCATTGCCTATTGTATCGCCTAAGAGTCATTTGCATTCCGAGCAGTGTATCATGTATCCGGATTTTATCTAGTTTGGTACAATAGAACGCGATTAATTTACTTCGGCGCAAAAAATATTATTTATTTATTTAAAGAAATACTCGGAACTATCGTTTAATTTATCTACATCGTTTACTCTATTTGTTTTATCAAGATAAATATACGTTCGGCCTCCATGAGTAGATGTAGATGTAGTTAGCCTTTTCGGGCGGCTGAATTGGGGATTCCGCTGCCAGACCAGATAATGGCCCCAGCAGGCGACAATTAGGATGCAAGGAAAGGCCTCAGTGATTGAAAGGGTCCAACGACTGCTGGACCACAGCCTATCGTGGAAAATTTAATGTATCCTATGGCCATGACTATAAGGCAAGTAAAGGCAAGTACGATTTTTAGTGGTCAAGTCCGACATACCCATCCACCAGTTGGCGGATAATTCATGACGACTTGCCGTACTTATTATACGTAGTTACTTATCGGATCTTCTACATGATAAAAATTAGAAGAAGGATTCTACAGCCTACACCTTTCAACTTTGACGTGATCTTAGTGCTTTTATAAGAATATAATAACGAAAGAGAGTACAGTGGCCAGCACATCAAGCTACCCCAATATGTCAAATTTCTATGATAGATTTTCTTACTTTAACAAAAAGTAATAAGGTTCATGTTCAATTGGGAAAAATTGACAGTTTTGGATAACTTGACCTGCTAGCGTCTGTACATATTTATAATATGATATTATGTTTTAATTTGTAATTCTGGAATACCGGAAGACGTCCGTCGTCACATTTTTAAGGTTGTAGCTGAAAATCATCGTTGTGGGGTTACACTGCTACTGCTCACAGCAATATGCTGAGCTAAACCATTTACTGTACGGAATTTGTTTCTTTTTTAAGTACCTAGTTATATTTTTCGTGCAATAATAAATATGTTTTCTTTCTCTCTTTCTTCTTTCATAGGAACTCGCGAAAAAAAACAAAACATAAACACTACAATTGAAGTGTTAGTCTATACCAGTAACCTTAAAGAGGCAAACCCTCTCACTGTGCACATTGACTCCCACACTGCCGCACTGTTACCAGTTAACACGGAAACATCGTCAGTCCTCATTAGATGATCTAGTTTCGCACGATTCCCATGCTAATCACCTCGAACCGCGCACCAGTGCATTGAGTACATAATCTGCTTACCATCATGATTATATGAAGATCGAGATGTACTATGTAAGCTATATTATAAAGCTAGTACTTTCAAATGTTATTTACTACTAATATAGATTATTTACGTCATTTTATCGTTCAAATACGTCATTAAAAGCCTGAAATGAAAGAAAGAAAGAAAAACAGTTTATTAAGGGTACCCATTGCGACACACAAATACATATAAAAAATAAAATAAAAAGTCAGTACAAATAAACAGAGCAATAATTTGTGGGTCAAGGCTCCTCTAAATAGGATCTGGTTTAGCATGTGCCAGGCATTTGCCTGGCGCTGGTTTTCAACCAGACCCTTTTGTGACCTCCGGATGCCAATTTTGCGGTACACAATGACATTTAATGTCAAAATGAATATTAAAGGCCATAGGCTTAATTTTCTATTATTATACTAAATTATTGATTTATTTATTTATTTATTAAGGAAACTCAACAGCTATTTTAACATTTACATGAGTTCTAAATGTTCACTTCACTATCAATGAACAGCCCAGTAATGAAAGAGCATATGTATACTGCACAGTGATAGCGAGATGATGACAATTGTCTCTTAGCCAATTACAGAGTTCCACGTCATTGATAAAGGTAGATCAACTAGAAAGTAGCGAACAATTATTATAATTCACATTTACCTACACATCAAAGTTACAAATATGTTTATAACGTGCATATTGAAATAAAGGGAAAAAAAGGGAAAAACAAAAGATTATGAAATCTGTAAACAATTAAGGACGCGCTTAGTAAGAAATGAAGAATGAGTTAGATAGATATTATGATACAAAATAAAAATATATCTATAAATAAATAATATATAACCATATATATATATCCATTCGTAAGAACACCATTATACATAATATCTCATCGCATCAAGTGGTAAACAATAAATTATTAGTTTATTTTCATCAAGCTTGGTTCCAAATAAAATAATATTAATAAAAACAATAGGGTTCAATTGAAAAATCCGAGTTGTTACACTAGGTACGACATTTTGGCACACATTATTAATGGTAATATTATCCGCTGTTTCACCTACCCATGAAGACTTTTGCATTTCAGCTGTACTTATTACGAGAAATAAAATGTAGCTACTATTCATTTTAATGTGTATCACTATAATCAACCCATATACTGTCCCACTGCTGGGCACGGGTCTCCTCTCATATCGAGGGGGATTAGCCTATAGTCCACCACGCTGGCCTACTGCGGGTTGTTAGACTTCACAAACCGTCGAGAAAAATCTCCAAGGTATGCAGGTTTCCTCACTATGTTTTCCTTCACCGTTTAAGCGAGTGATAAAATTAATTATTAATACGCACATGAATTCGAAAAGTCAGAGGTGCGTGCCTTGGGTTCGAACTCGAGACCTTCGACTTGGCAGTCCAATGGTCATACCGCTAGGCTATCATTGCTTTAACGTGTCTATTTATTTATAATTAGTTCTGCTTCATTAACCTAGAACGTATACTGCTACGCTGGAGGTTCTGGGTTCGATTTCCAGGTCAAGCAATGAAATTCTCAGTAGCAGTGTGTGGTTAATGGCAATAGGCTCGCGCCATATTACATGGGGCCTAAACATACTAGCAAATTGTGGCTATACCTCTGCTTAACCCTTCGGGGAACATAGGTGTGATGGTTTGTTATGTCAGTTATACTTCTGTGTGTTACCTACGTGGTAGTTTCGCGCATGCGTGCGAGCAACAGGTGCGCGGCGCGGGCGGCACGCGACGAGCCGGTAAACTTTGTTTCTTATTAGATGCACACTGATGTCTGATTGGGGATTGAGTTTAAAAATACTGAGAATCAAATAGGTACTGTAAAATCCCATATTATAAAATAACCTTATAATTGTGTTTGACGTCTCTAAAGACAAAGTTCTTGTAGTTCTTACATATTTTAGTTTTGCCAAATCGCATTAGAAAGCTTGATTTCCTCTCATCTCAATTAAATTAACATGCAAAACTTGACTTTAATATTGAGGATATTAATTTTTTTATCTCCATTAAATAGTATACCTAAGTACTACTTACTCCCCTTAGATTATTTAATCCCTTAACAATTAACTAGGTAATCGCCTTTAATAACTCAACTAAGTACAAAATATTTCCAAAGAATTAGCGTCCAGTCCAGTCAATCTTTATTTTACGAGCATTGAATAAACAAATAATTCTTGGCCACTGGCGGTGAATGCATAGTAAACTCTCTGTGAAGTGGCCACTGAGCGACGAACAGTTGATAAACCGGCGCCCGCGACGCGCAGTCTGGCCCGGCGACAATACCGGCTTTTGGTTACTTACCACAAAAAAAACATAATTAGACAATTTTGTTTTTTGGAAAAAAGATGAGGAAAACGTCGTTAGAGTGATTTGAGTAAGTCTCGAATTGTGGTTTCTTGTGGATAAACTTCCATGAGTAGCGTAGCTCTAAAACAAGTAGGTCGTAACGATTCGCCTGATTATTTTTGTGGCCGTGTTTTTACTATTAGGTATATATTACAGATATATTTTACTACTGGTTACACATTTTAAATTAATAATAACTATAATACTTATTTATTATTTTGTTCTCTATGGTCTAGATAAATTGAGTATAAATCCTATCCTA
Source organism: Acronicta alni (assembly GCA_964056405.1). Lineage (NCBI taxonomy): Eukaryota > Metazoa > Arthropoda > Insecta > Lepidoptera > Noctuidae > Acronicta > Acronicta alni. The sequence continues at coordinate 911,664 of OZ043914.1, forward strand.
AAGAAAACAGGTTGGGTTCTTCGTTTAATTTAATTTGATAAATGATATTTATTTCGTAATAAATCTTTTAAAGACACTTTTACAAGTCAATATTTAATTAATAATACTTGATGTCGTCGGAATTTCTTAGCTGACGACCTCTGACGAAGAAACGCCGAAACAAACTCAGATAATCATGGTCTCGTTTCAAGTCCAGACAGTAACAATATTCAGTAATTATCATAATATACGTGTTTTACAATGTAGGTAGATTTGAACTGGCCTTTTGAAGAAAGAGCCATAGCAGCTTTGAGTTGACCAGTCCAATACTGACGTCAGGCGTACATCAGTCATCGTGTAACTCAACCATTATTTAGGGAGCTCAACTACCGTCGCGCGACGATACCGGATCAGCAAGACATTTCCATCTTCAATCTCCTTAACTTCCCAGACACCCAAACAAAACAAGCTAACGACACGTCCTCTTGTGCGACACTAAACTGGCGCATGAGAGCGACGCTATCTGTTTATCAGAACAGTGAACATTGGAGATGCGCCGACGCCGATGTTCCCGCGCAAGCGTAACTCACTACAAAAGGAGCCACAGAAAATTCAATCTCAACTGTATACGAGAAGGAAATTAGGTACACTGATTTACATGAACTCTGCATAATATTTTATCATCAACCCATATACTGTCTTCTTACTGGGCACGGGTGTCCTCTCAGATTGAGAGGGATTGGGCTATAAGTAGTCGATAAAAATCTCTAAGGTTTTCTGGGTTTCCTCACGATGTTTTTGTTTGCCGTTTAAGCGATAATAACGCACAATCGCACATGAATTCGAATAGTCAGAGGTGTGTGCCTTGGATTTGAACTAGAGACCTTTGACTTGGCAGTAAACCAGGCTATCATTGCTGCATATCATTGATATGATTGCAGCAAATTTACTGTAGTGTTATATAGATAGATAAAGTATTCTTTATTTACACCATTGAACAAATCAGAAAACAATATGCAAACATTACAAGAGTACAATTGGCGATATTTTGGAGATATAAAAATCTAAAAAACAAAAACTATAGGTACTTAGTATTATATACTAGTAGGTAGTTAAAGTAAAGCTATGCATATTGATTTCTGACATTTACGCGAATATTATACATTGAAATAAAACTACTTTTTTCAGAGGTCGTCAGCTAGGAAATGCCGGCTCCATCTAGTTTTAATTAATAATTAGTAATAAATGTCATTGATCATGTAACAATAAAAAAATGTAGGGTAGCTGTCAGTAATTATATCATCAAGACGCCCACCACCTCAGTCTACCCGTGACCATGGACGCTGTAAAGGGTCCGAAACGTCGGGATTAATAATATCAATATACGCGATAAAATCCGTAAAAAGTAGTTTTATTTCAATGTAAAGCTATGCATTCAAATCTGTATACCCCCGTTTTCTGAGCATGTTGTCGTGTCGAGTGAATCTTCTGCATCTTATGCGTGCAGGCTCAGTGCGCGGAAGCGCACGCGCACCTCGGCGAATAATTTTCCACGTCCGTGCGCGCGCATAACTGTTAACGTTATAATGATCCCCGCCGGGCCGCAAGGGGTGGATCGCTGCTCATTGCTATTAATGCTCGGTTTTATAGATAATGGATAATTGTGGGCTACGCAAGTAGCTAGCACAGATCTTAATGATACAGATCCTATCTCTTAGATAATGCTGATAATCTAGTTGACTACACCGAATGAAACTCAAAGACTTTAAACAAATGAGTTTGCATTAATGTCCCCGAAAATAGATGTGGTCAGCCGAATAGAGTATACTACTGTACCGGAAGAAAAAGCCAGGAATAGAAAATCTTCTATAAAAACATACGATTTTAAACTTAAATTTAAAAAGCCAAACAGTACGCACTTTGAGTAAACACCAATACCATTGACACTATCCCATATTCCTATTCGATTGGCAATGAAAACAATAATTAAAACATCTACAGTGTCTCGACGAATTTCAAAGAGATCATTATTTGAGATCATTTTATGATATGCAGCGGCGGAGATCATCTAGAGATTCTAATAGCTAAATAAATATACTAAAGGTACTTAATATTCGTAAGAGAATATTATTACCCAGCTTGATGGTTTGTTGATAATTTTATTACTAGCTTTATAGTGTAGCCAGAATATCTGATGTTAATTTTATTTAACCTTAAATTCCACACAAATATTAAACTTAAGACATTTATAATAAAAATTATTTTCATACACTTGTATGAAACAATTTAATGCATCAAATTAATGTGTTGAAAATAATATAATATGTAAATCAACATTACGTTGAATTAAATATTCATATATTGTTTAAATAAATTATAAAACAAGCTATTAATTAAATTAATTACATATTAAAGGAGAGAGAGAGTAAAATATAAAGGAAACTACTAGATGATACTTAATGTTTTCACAGTTTTAGTATTAATGGCAATAGCTATTAGAAGAGCTAACAAAATTAACATAACGTCTAGTTATTTACTAAAATGCATCACTCTGAAACAAGATAATAAAATAAAATTGTATAACCATATTTCCTGTGTGTTTACACTTCTACTTTGTCGTCTTCATCCGCCACCTTAGCCTACCTAATACTGAGGAGAATAGTCGTCTCGCCTCTTGATATATTCCATTTAGGCCAGCTCTTTAACCCTTTGACCGCCACGGACGTCTATAGACGTCAAATTAAAACTTGCTCAAGACGCCAACAACTTTTTTTACCTATTATTAGATATTAGATATTGACGCTTGGCGTAGAGAACACAGATTTTCGTTATTGACGTGGCGGTCAAAAGGTTAAATTTTTGTGACGTAGTAAATCCTCACGGATCATCTGTAGTCAGTACCGATTAAAATCTGTATTTCCCTTCCTTAGTTCCATAAGTAGTGACGACCATGGAATTCGTCACATTCGCCACGACCATGACAGGCTGTGGTCAAAGAGCGAGACATGACCGCGCATCCTACTTGAAGGACTTTGGCTGGACCCACACTATTCGTACCCAGACATGACCTTCGATCCATTGTGCAGCGAGACATTGGTCCTATATAGTGATGGTTAATATAGCATAAAGCGTTATAAAGTAGCGTGCTTATTATATATAGCATAAAGCAAATGATATCGCGGTTCGCACTTTTTGCTTTATTGCTATAAAGCTATTTTTCTTTATATCGCATAGCACTCTCTCTCTATCAACCAACTGTCCGTCGGGCGTCGCGTATAGCATTAGTAACAAGTAGGCATATAAATTAAGCACATAAAATCGCTTGCTTAAAAAATTAAGCATAGAGCATTAAGCAAGATATTGATTTATAGCAACTTTGAACACCACTAGTCCTATATGGTCATTAAAGTTATAGGTGCAGTCAACTAAAAATCAACTGGAGTATGATAGCATTGCCGGCAGTCGGGTCACACAGAAATCGGTTCATCAGTTTCCTGAAGTTAATCCGAAAGAAAAAATACTTGCTTGTGTAAATGCGCCCGCGCCGGCTAGTGCAAGCGTTACGATACTGCGTCAGGTTGCTACAGCGAGTGGTGGCGGCCGCACAACGGTTTTATTTCAACTGAGCTGTAGTTACTGTTTACTTTATTAAGTGTACTACTTGTTTCTAGTTAAGTAATTTATTGAGGTTAACCGAGCTTCAGTCAAGTAATACCTGCAATGTTTTACATTTTTCATAATTATAATTTCATTGTAATCATCTTTGTCAATCTGTCAAGTACACTAATGTGTGCAAGGAGATAGCTATACAAAAATAGTTTTTCTAATACATTTTATTATTGTATTTACGCAAACACAAAATGGAACCAATCTCCTTTCTTGTGCTGACTTACGTGTGTTTGCAATCAGTTAACAATTAAACTTATTTATGATCATGTATTTACTAGGAATAAAACCAATAAACCTTTTTTTTATGCAAAGCTGTATTTTACATATTTGTAATCTTCGCAAGCATTCCTAAATTGTTCTCTCATGTAAGTATCCAATTTATAGTGATTATTGTATCGAACATCATTGTACAGAACGATGGAGTTACTTGCCAGTTCTTCTCCATAGGAAACGACTAATTTGGAACCGTACACATGTACTAATAAGTGCCTATATATGGTTTATATGAAATTAAAAGTATTTTGAATACCAAGAAGTATAATGTATTGATCGTCCTGAAGTTACAAACAGCTCAAGTTACTCAATATTACATAAATCAACTTTTATAACTAATTATCATGGTGTCGTCTTCGACAGTTTCCGTCACTTACACGCAGATTTAGTAGCAAACAATTAAATTGTTATTAATAGCTGTCGTAACTAATTATGACGTAATCTTCTTGCGTTTGCGTGTAGTTAGCTGGCTCTCACGCTTTTCCTATAAATTATAAGAAGATTCAATTGATATATCAAACGCGTAAATAATCTTCTTGGTATTGATGAAAGTAGGTGCACGTCTCCTAACAATTCTAAAAAAAACTGCTTCAATATTAAATAAATATTTGGAACATTTTACAAAGCACCATCTAGTCGCAAGCTAAGCAAAGCTTTTACCATGGATATGTAATAGATAATAATGAATATAATACTTTTTTTTTGTACATACTTATAATTTATAAGAAACCACCAGACAAACACTTAAAAAATTTGTGTTTATCACAAGTTTAATTTAAGTATATAATGTATTTAAGTTTTATCTTTTTGCATTTCAAAACACCCCTTCGTTAGTCTAGTGATCTTAAGTGCGACTGCTACCCTAGAAGTCTGGGGTTCCATTTCCAGATCGAGTAACGTATTATTGGGAGTTTTTTAATGTTATTGGGATTTTCTATGAAATTCTCTGTTCGGAGGATCTCTTCCCGGTTTAACAGCAATAAATTCAGCCCTTGTCTTATTATACATAGGACCTAAAACATATCGGCCGACTTTGAGTGTACGGTAATACATATCTGCCTAGTCCTTTGGTGACACCAGACGTGATAGTATAATGTACATATGTGATCATTCACATATGTACCTACATTTATACATCATGCCGCCACAAGACATTTCTCATGCAATGTCTTGTGTTTCTGCGTTGTAAATATTACTGATAATCATCAAACCCCTCATCTTATTCCCTGTATGCTACTTCGGTCTATGAAAACAAATTACCAAAATATTATCACAAATTGTGGGAGTAATTCATAATTTTCTGCAAGGCGGAGGTACCGCCTTGCAGAAAATCGAAGTGAAATAACACTGCTTTGAGCTGTGTTGTGTTTTTTACGGTGAGCAAGGTTGCCAGTGCTCCGCGAGGAAAAGTGTTGGCAGTAGAGGGACTTTGACCCTTATACTGCCAAGCGCGCTATTCTTGCGTTTTACAGGGTGGGTAAGCGATATTCCTGGTATTAATAATAATAATTCGTTTATTTCAGACAAAGTCCACAGTGTGTTATCCATGATTTAGTAGTATATTTATTCGCCGATTGCCTTGGTTGTTCTATAGGGTCTAAAGTGCCGACACGTAACACCGTCCGGCCACAGTTCATTGTTCAGAAATATGTTTAACTTATCCTTGCTAATGACTATTTTATACGCGTTGTATGGTTTATCCATTTTCATTTTAATTCTCTGCAATGAGACCTTTTCTTGCAAGCGCCTATAGGCTACGGTAACCGCCGACCATCAAGTGGGCCGTATGGTTGCTTGCCACCTTAGTGGTATAAAAAAGAGACATACCTACTAAAAATATAATTTTCGCTTGTATTATTATATGTACAGAGCCAGCACATCAAGCTACCCCAACCTGTCAAATTACTTTTGTTATATATATAGAACGACTGAAATGTTTCACGAAGGTTCTAGAAACACGTGGAAGTTCAATCGAGACAATTCGCGTAGGTATAGGTAGGTACTTATGCCTATAAGTACCTATAACAATACTTCAAGGACACGGCGGCTCGCGACGCGACTCGGATTTTCGGGATTATTCGATTCTGGAACTTTCTGAGCCATATAAATAGCGGTCCTAAGGGGCCGGCAAGGCAGTTCAATTGTGGACACGGACAAGTGAAGATCGAAGCGAACTACGAAGCGACTACAGTACGATAGTGAATTGTTAAGTGTACTAGTATAGCGACATACTGGTGATTTGTGTTTTGTATTTGTGTGAGTAATTAAAGTTTGATTGTTTATCGGTTAAATTGGTGTTGATTAATTTATCCCGAACCCCAGCTCATAACACTGATAGATTTTCAACTTTAATACGATAAGGATCATATTGAATTGGGAAAATTTGACAGTTTTGGATAGCTTGACCTGCTGGCGTCTGTACAAATAGGTATAGCAGCCCCTATCACATTTCTAAAGTCGTTTAATTTTAAATTCAGTGCATAATAACAATCGTTTCACATTAATCTCGATATTATGGATGCTAATGTACAGGATCTTTATAGGATAAGCTTAATTATGTTAATGTAACCTTTTCAGACCTTACTACTTGGATTAACTGCACTTACAAAGTAGATTTTAATAAATAGGAAGATAGGTAACTAGTCTTGTAATAATCTAAGGTAATTTAAATTCATAAATTTGGCAGGTTCCCTAATGATTAAATATTTGGGACAATCTTTCTCTATTTTTGCATTTTCCATGCTAAGATTTTAAAGTTATTTTAGCGAAGGAAAATTTCGACCGCGGGCAGGATTCGAACCTGAGTCTTCAGGTTATGACTGGTGGTCGTGGTTGTGTTCAGATTGCGGTGGACTATTTGGCACAATTTTATTCATACAGTCTCAAACTATGCAGAGCTTGTACATGGCTACTAAGTAGTACGTAATTGATACTAATACGTATTTAAATATTTTCTAAATACATAGGTACCTACTTATAATTCATAGGAAACATCGACACAAAAACTCATGTGCATCATATAAATATGTGTGTCCTGTGGGAATCAAACCCACGACCTCGTAAACAGCAGTCTGACAGTCGAACCACTAGAACACTTGTACTTTTCTATCAATATTTAACTATATTAAGATCTGATCGCAATTCTGTGCCATTTGTATGCCAATGTATGGTCGGCAAAAGTAATTATATACCATGAAATTAAAATCCACTGATAAACTTTCAGGGGTGAAATTATCCATGATTATAAATAAGTTTCAATATGCGACCAGCCTAAAATTTCACCCCCTAGATGTCGTTAAAAATAGTAAGGGTGCACATACCCATACATCCATACGAGTACCTTCACTACTACAGAGTATTTATTATTATTTTTTTCTAAATAAACAACTTTCTTTTTATTCTACTAAGATGGTAAACAAGCATGCGGCCCACCTGATTGTAAGCGTAGCCTATAGACGCTTGCAACACAAGAAGGTCAAAGTCCCCTCACGGCCAACACAACGTTTCCTCGTGGAGCACTGGCAACCTTGCTCACCATAAGAAACACAACACAGATCAAAGCAGTGTTATTTTACAACGTGGGGACTTGGGACACACATCTGTAATAGTGAATGTTATTTCGAGTGCTATGGCCTAGACCATAGGACAAGGAAGAGTACGTTTTTAGTCAGTATAAGACCGACATACCTTGCTGCCTTGGACTCCCGAGGATTTACCGTACCATAAAAAAGAAATCTTAAATTATGGGAGGTTCCAGGTACTATCATTTTTAATTTGAAGTCGGCAAACGAGCAGAAAAATCACCTGATGGTGAGTAATGATAGCAGCCCAGGTGCTAATGCACTGCAGGTCCTTAACAATTTTAAGAACTCCTTGTCATTGGCCCAATGGGAAAACCTAAGCAGCAAGCCTATTCCATGTCTTAGAAGTTCTAGAGAAAAGTACTAAGTGTTCAACTGATCAGCTTAAGTGCTAACTGTATCTAAGGAATCTTGTTAGGAACCATAATCTCTATATTACGTGTGAACGCAATTATTTCTAGTTAGAAATAACATACAAATACTAATAACTAGTTATCTTCTCTGTGTAACGCACTATAAGTAACTGTTTGTATCGTTAAATCCGATACGTTATTAACAGTTAACCGTTTACACGTACTTCGTCAGACAGGAGATTAAATTTAACTGCTTCAATAACCGAGGATAATGATGAAACGGTTGTCAGGGAAAATGATTTTGGTATAAGAGGCATCCTTACATTAAAATAGTAAGTGCGTACCTAAATATAAGCTTCACTTACTATCAAATCAAATTCTTTATTTGCAGAATATGGGTGGGTATACAGAATGTTACTATTAAGAAATATATGTCGCCATACTCAGGCTCACACCATGCAAATTTTCAAGCATAATAATTAATTAGGTACTGAATACGAAATGAATCAACTATAGACAGTATCAATCGTAATCATATAAATATTATATCAATATAATTTATAATTTTGGAATTTTCTATGTATAAGCCCAATAATTTCAAATATTCCGTTCAAATGGAGCGTCCAAAGAAAGAAACCCAGAATTAGGTAACATATTTAAAATTTCCAGCTAATTCCGGGATCAACGCCCCACGTCTGTTGATCAACAAAAAAAAAAAGAAAAAATTTTTTTACCTATCACGTGTATGAAGTTTTCCTAAAGAATTACAATTCACTTAGAGAAATTAAAAGCCCAACAAAAATGCAAAAGTCGACACCTTGGGACTGTTAGCGCAAGGCCGCTGCATGTGATTCCGCACGCCGCGATAAATAACGCGCAGACGGCGATACTGGATCATTAATCGTTATTTATAGCATTCCTTCTGCTAGCCCCCTCGTAAATCATGCGCGATAATTGTCCACCGATCTACGATTATGGAACGGTAAAGATTATCTAACGAACAGATGCGGCAGATGTTGCTAGTATAGCAAAATGCCTACGAAACTTCATTGTTTATAAAATAACGTAGGAACTTATAATATACTGTATGTATAGGAATATGTTACCATTACCAGTATTTTAAATCCAGGCTCCGGGTCGCTACTGAAAGTTTCACTATACAAAACCGAAAACGCTTTAAAATAAGGGTATTGTTTAGAAAATTAAGTAGATAATAAAATATCAGCTCAGCAATGATCCACTTCGACCACAGATAAATGAGTTACAATAATTGGACTGAATGTGAGCTACTTCTTTTTCTTCACAGTCGTTCATCGCTCTATATTTAAAACGACCTAGTCACAAGTTTCATAGCAATATTTTTCATTACGTAAAGTACGAATTCCAGTTATAATCATATAAACAACATAAATTTTTAAAGAAATAACGTATTTTGGATTATTCGTAAAGTTTTGAAATACCACGACTTTATAAGTTTATAACACATTAAATATTCGTTTTATTTCAATGTCTATCTATCTATCTATTCACGTGTCAGAAATTAAAGCCATTTACGATCAACAACATATTTGCCGTCTTAAAAATCAAAAGAGTAGGTAAATTTCTGAGACATAATTGGCATAATCAACGCGAGTTACACATCTGTCTATGTGTAATTAAACTTTAGTCTATGACAAAACTACATGGGATCATTTACTGTGTACTAATCGCGTACCTAATAAACGGATGTTTCTAAGCAGTCTATGGCAAAATAATTTACCAGCATCTAAGTAGTCTCGTTACTACATGAGAAACGTGTGTGTATCGGTGAGATCTCGCCAGAAGAATTCCTGAGATGCTCGGGTGAGATGCGTCGGTATCTCGTGTGAAGCGGAGTTTAACAGTAGTAACGGGAAAAGCGGTGTAGAAAGATACAAAATCCTTTGATGAATAGATAACTACGACAAATATGTTGGTCCGTGCACGACTGAAACCTGAAGTCTCGCAAACCACTGCAAGTCAACTATTTAACACTAAGGTGGTAAACAAGTATACGGCCCACTTGATGGTAAGCGGTTACCATAGCCCATACACGCTTGTAACCTGGTATATCACTTGTGCGTTGCTGACCCTGTAAATCGAAAGAGAAATAGTTGGGTAGGCAGTTTAAGGGTCAAAGTCCCCCCACTGCCAACACAACGTTTACTCGTGGAGCACTGGCAACCTTGCTCACAGTAAGGAATGTACCTTACGGTGAGCAAAGCAGTGTTATTTCACTTCCGATTTTCTGCAAGGCGGAGGTACTTCCTCAGTCGGGCAGGAGCTGCCCGACTGAGATTTTATTTGAGTGGAATTACTCCCTCTATGCCCTACTTTTCTTACTCCCACTATATTCTACCTCTCTTAAAAGTACCTAGCTTATGTGCAGTTTTCCAGATATGACAGCATCATCCGCAGTCCAGCTTCACACTTCTCTACGCTCCTGTGCCGCAGTCTTATTCATGTTTGACCCTGCATACTGCACGTTTTTTAAGGTGTTAATAATAATTATCTTCCCAATGTATAAGCCCCACACTACCTTTCGAAAGCTATTGTCATGGCCATACCATTGAGACCATATTTCTTCTACGACTACGACCTGAATACTGCACCTGCCTCTTGAAAATATTAACAGAAATCAGAAACGATCCCACTATAAGTTTAATAGCAATATAAACCTAACTTAACCCTTGAACCACTGATGTGTATGATTCATCTATTAGTCACTATTTGTCTCGTAGCGCGCGCAGATTATCATAAAGAAAGTGGGGCCGCGTGCGCATCCGCGACGTTTCCCCGCTAGAAAACACCGGACTTACTGCACTTTTGCCTTCGGTGAGCGGGGTTTGCTAGTATTGTAGCAGATAGTACAGCTTTAGAAGCCACTTGAGTGTGTTTTAAAGTTCCATACCTAAAAAGGAAGAAAGCCTTTGACCACCTCGTGGTCCGACTGTTTGTCTATCATCAAGATTTTTATAAGTTGACATTTATTTACTCTTTCCAACTCCGTTTATAATTAATTATCACTCACTATAACGGTGAAGGAAAACATCGTGAGGAAACCTGCATACCTTAGAAATTTTTCTAGACGGTTTGTGAAGTCTGCCAACACGCACTAGGCCAGCGTGGTGGACTATAGCCTGATCCCTCTCAATATGAGAGGAGACCCGTGCCCAGCAGTGGGATATTACATGGGTTGATGATGATACATTGCGGCTGAATACTAACGTGACTTTAAATCTTTGTAATCTTTAGAATCCAACTACTAAAATATGTTTTAAAGATGAACGATAACAGTAATGGGTCAATGACAATGACTTAGACATAGTGTATAGGTTAGTTGGTACAGTTAACAAAGGAGTCTGGTATATAGATAGCGAACAAACTCTGCATCTTTACACATATTGCGACGTAAATAATTATGTGCCAAAAGGATTTGGTGTGTAGCAGCTACTTATGTTTGGACATATATTGCGTGATGTATTATTACACAATCTTTATCAAAACACAGATCATTAATTTATGCGCATACAATTCTAACGATGAAAAAAAATAATGTTCAGGAAAGAGGAATATCTCAGACCTTTATAACAATAAACAGATCTCTATAGGCTCACGCAGGATGGCTGTGGTAACATTGTGTACTCGATTTTCACGGAACAAATTATAAGATACCACCTACTCTCACTTAAATCTTATTATAGTCTGTGTAAAAGAACGAAGGATGAATTAATGTTGATTATAATTCTATTTCGGTATGCGTATTATTGTCCCTCCGCCATAATACACGAATATGAACCTTATTGGTGTCGGTTGTATCTGTGTCACAATCTGTTACATATTCATCGCGGCATTGAACGATGTTGTTTTGTTAATTGTTTGTTTATTGAACAACACCGGTGTCCGTTAGATCGTTTAGTTTACACCGCTTGTTGGAACCAATGTGCTTGATTAAATGTATAGAATCTAGAGATTGGAGCAAATATCGTGGGAATCTTGAGCGGTTAACATTATCTATGTGAGTTTGCCTTCACTTCAATAGTAGTCGTAAAGTGTGAATTATTAGCTCAGCGCCGTGATTCATATTGATCGATACAGAGTACCTACTAGCCGGCAACATTCAAACCAAAAACGTAGTAGGTAATCGGATTGCTGAACGGCTGGAATAAGTAACCCTTAGAGCTCCATATAACTCGATTCCTACCGGCTTCTCCTTTCAACATTTACTTCTTTCTTACTCAGCTTTTGTTCAGTCAATGCTGAGTGAAGGTATCATATTATTATTTCCACACTATTATTTCCGGAAAATATGGAACAATGTCTAATATTGCCAAGTAGCAAGTCTAGATAAACATTTTTCGCTCCGGTTTCCCTAGAAAGCGGTATAGAGGATAGTGCCACCTTAAGCACCACTTTCTTGTAGGCATTGCACTATTATAATCTTCATCATCGCTAGGTATTTCTATTACATAAATGACCATCTTATATTGAAGTTGGAACGCCAAGCAATATCATACATCAGCACAAGTACCGATTAAATCTAATAAATTCAATCTCGTTGACCCGTAGGACATTCTACCCATACACGAAAGAGAAACTCAGTTATTTTTAAATATCTCATTAGAAGCCTCGACAGCTTTCCATACCCATAAATCTAAGCAGTACTGGTTACCATAAATTACCTAAATTGTCGGTGCGGGCCGCACACGGTGCTCGGAGGCTTGTCCCGGCCGACCCTGAGATATGAGGGCCCCGGGATCTTATTAAACAGGGACCAGTTATGCCCGAGGAACTTCTAGCGGTAATAGATACCAAATTACGTCGTCGGTAGTGGTTTTGGATGCTTTTTTTTCTACATACATCATTCCTTGACCATAGGAATACTAATAAATTTTCAAAATTATTACCAAACGTCAACAAGAACAGTAAAATAATTATAATAGGATATGTTCATTGGACTCTTTCTCCATAATACCTACTTATGCCTTCATTTCAGTCAAAGAACCATCAAAGTTAATAATGAACCAAAGTTACCTAACAATTCTTGTGTCGTGTACGGGAGCTATCACAATTTAAAATATAATAAACTACAATCAAGTGTATTTAGGCTCCAGATGAATGAATAATTAGAGAAAGTTAAGTCCAAACTAATTGTCCTGTCAAAGGATTAGTTTAAAATATTGTTCAAATGACTTCGGCAGGGATACCATTATTTTTATTAAAAACATGAGTTACTAATATTTTTTTTTAATGGCAAGCGTGCCGACATTGTTGATAATGTTGCCATAATAAGTAATGACAGGGGGAATGTTTATCCCATAGTTTATCATTTGCGTAAAAAAACTTCCTATTGTCAAAAAACTAAAATAGCGTGACAGGTGTCAAAGAACCACAGATTAAAAATAATTGCGTTTTGTTATCGATACTGTGAGCTTTTGTAATAAGGAAGACTTTATTGTTCGATTATGTAATAACTTTCACTGATAAACTCAAGTATCGTAATAAAATAATGATTGTCGAACGTACGCTTGATTTACGACTTCGCATGTGTGTGCATAAATGAGATATAACATGTAGACACAATAAGTGTTAATGGTTCTGAAACGTAAAAGTGAAATCGTTTCTCTGTTCACTCTTTTTATACATATTTATAACAACGGGAAAACTCAAAGGGCAACTAGAAGGATCATAACTAAAGGAAACATCAATCTGCATTTCCTACATAGATGAAAGGACTGAAAAAACTGACGGTCCTTAAGAAGTAGTAGCCTAATTATTGAATTGATTTGCAATTTTACTGAAAGAAGAAATTGTCGTCGTCAGTATTATTGACGTTGTTATTAAAGGCGTCGGCAATTTATCACGTGGTCATTAAAGGCTTCGCCATCAAAAGCGTCGACATTTAGGACTCGATATTAAGGAAACACTCTAAAAAAACATATCCTCACTTGGTCAGCGAAGGGTTTCGTAGAGTTGAGTGTGTAGTTTAAATGTTGCCGGAAACCCACAGGTCGCGAGTATGTTTTAGGTCCCTTTTTATAAAAAGCCCCCTTTTGCACCTACATATAAATTAAAATTAAATGCTCTTCGTTGGTAAGCGCAATACTTGAGAATGGCTGTACAGATTTGGTTAATTATTTTCTTAATAAATGTTACGTGACGTCACCATGAAGACGTAAATTCTGAATGTGAAGGCAAAATTCGTCATGGCGGGTGGGACTCGCGGTGGCTTAGCGGTCATAGCGTCTGGTGTACCTAACTGGAAGACACAGGTTCGAATCCTGCCCGCGGTGGAATTTTTCCTTCGCTAAATAACTTTAAAATGTTAGTCCATGTTAGTTTTTCAAGGAGAGAAAAAATGTCAAAAATTCTCATGGAAAATTCGGATAAAACTGAGTGCTTTATTTTATGGGATTTTTGATATTTGGACAAGACACAACGTCTGTAGGTTCAGCTAGTTACTAATATTTATGTTCTGTGTGTGTTGTTTCAGATGTGTGTGTAAAGCGTAGTGGCGCGGCATGGGCCAGGCTGGCAGCCACGCGCCGCCGCCGCAGCGCGGCCGCCACGCTCACACACTGCCGCATGATCCGCCACGACTCGCGCCTAAGGTAAGGCTAACTATCATTTAAAATTTCAATAGGTAACAGAAGGCTTCTTTTCTATGCGTTTGCTTTATCGCAAAGGATAGAAATCGTAAATACATACTATCCATAGATATAGGCATTCTGATTGGTTCCAAAGCCAAAAGATACCAACGGCTACTTTCTACCATCGGACCTCTCGCCATCGGCGTGGAGTTCATCCACATACCCTTGAACCACTTTGGTCTCATACCGTGCGATTCCAGAGGCATTTTCTCCCACGCACGCTTAGGTTGTGGAATCAGCTCCCGGTCCAGGTTTTCCCCAGAGACTATAGCATGGGGTTCTTCAAGAAGGGTGTGAAAAGATTTTTACAGGGTCGGCAACGCGCAAGTGATACCTCTGGTGTTGCAAGCGTCTATAGGCTACGGTAACCGCTTACCATCAGGTGGGCCGTATGCTTGTTTGCCACCTTAGTGGTATAAAAAAAAAAAGATGGTGTGGATTTTGAGTCTACTAAAACTGTCCATATTTTGACCAAATTCTTAATCCTTAGAGTCTACAATTCCTACACTGGTTGTAACTCCGTTTTCTGTGCAGGTGCTACCCTCACTATGCGAGTCGCCGCGCCTGCGCAGTACGGACAATGGTGCGATCCTGCACTCCGGTGGCACCATCAGCGGTCGGAAACCTAACGCTGGTCACGAAAATGTACCTCATGGACATGTGGTAAGAAAACTTTCTCGTTATGAATTAGGTATCTTATTTCCTCTTATGCCTTATTCAGATTACTTTCCATCTAATTAACTGATATTTGCTGATGTTCATTTCCGTACTTGTTCTGATTTCAGCACGCAAATGTGTACCGGTCCCGGTCGGCGGGCACGCCGGGTGAGACCGCTGAGATACGGTCGCGGGAGAGAGATCCGCTGCACAGGTCACACACCAATCTGGAGCTACGACATGACAGTAAGTACCCAGTAGGCGTAGAATAATAATTGCTAGTCAATTTTGTCACAATTGGTACACAAATAAAATGCAAGTATAACTTGTAGGTAACATTGTGTATATCGATGTAAATTAATATAATAAATCGATGAATTGTGGGATAGACAATAAAATGATATGCTTAGTGACAAAATATAAGTGAATCATCCACACTATCATTTGTGGACCTAGTAGCTCCGATTCATTCGTCGTTCGTCCATTTTATTATTTTTATTAACTGTTTTATTAATTACAGGCAGCAGTATTAACAAGCGATTTGGATCTGAACCAGATCTGAGGGTTGAAGAGGAACAGAAGACGAGAAATGGAAATAAACATTTCCGAAAAAAATACAGAGCACCCCCACCACCCACACTCACTAATGACGTAAGTATACGCATAGATATCTTACCTACTGATTTTAATTAGTACATGTAAGGTTGATCATAATTATCACTTCCACCACGATATTACAGAACATGGAGGGTTCATCGCCAGATTCCAGCGAAGGGAACGCGAGAGCTGAACCCCAGAGAAAACTAAGACTGTTCAAAACGAGAAACGAAACCAAAAAACTGAACGGCCAAGATAAATTACAGTTCAGAAATTCATATCAAGACTACAAGTCACTCGACATGTTCGATAACCAAGCGTTCGAGAGACGGTATAGGTCGCCTTGTAAAGACAAGGAGCCACACTTCAAATACCCTGACAACAAGGATATGGTGCAGACAACCGCGTCGCTCAAGAGGGAAGAACGCCTCATACAAACAAAACAAGATTACAAGAAGACGAGGATAGACAGGGTGAGTGGATGTAGAGCCAAAACATCCAAGAATGAAAACAGCGAAGCGTGGAAAACGCCACTGTTAAACAGAAATTTCAGGTACTCTGAGAGGTTCAAGAAAGATGACAGCGATCTGCCCACGCTCAGAAGAGAGAGGACCTTCGATGAAACCTTGGTAGCAAGTAAAAGGGAAAGCGAATCCTCTAGAGCGGCGCACGAGAGCAGGATGAAAGCCGTCGGCGAACAACTCAAAGGGAGCAAATTCAGCCCCCTGGCAGAGACCAGCAAGCCATTGAGAAAATCTCTTCCTTCACTATTGTTAAAAAATAATGAAGAAAAAGATGAATTTCAAGCTGAACTTAAGAAAGCTACGAGTAGAATTAGAAATAAATTAGGCAATAAAATTAATGATAATGAAACCAAAACTAGTCAAGAGAAGCATGAGCAGAAAAGCCCATCGAAAATACCGAATAAAGTCAAAAAGTCTAGTCCACAAATTACTGCCAATAAGCCAGATGCGAAGGTTATCAGTAGAAGGCCTTTGAGTCGAGCTAATGAGGACAAAACTAGACAGACCAATACTAATGCTAATACCAATATATCAGACAATAAATATAAAATGAGTAGCAAGGAGAATAGTCGACCGATGCCGGACAGAGGACAGGCGTCCGGGAAGGAGTCGACACCCGAACATTCACCTACTAGGAAGTTAGAAAAGTTAATAAGCCAACCTTCACAGGAGAAGTAAGTATTTACATTTTAATGTCAAACATATCAAATTAAAAGGGATTTACTTTCCTGACTTTCAGGATAAGTGCAAGTTACTATTTAGGATAACTGTCTTATATTTCTGTTGTGTCCTGGGGAGATATAATCCTAATTTGAATTATGATTTATTGAAAGTGGACATTTTAGCTACACAAGAGCTAGACTTTTCATGGCTAGACATCGTGCAATATAAGATGACTGAGTGTACGAAAAGCAAACGCAAGGTCAGTTTATACTGGTTTTGTGATCCTCGCGTCCTTTTAATAATTTTATAATATGTATTAAACCATCATTGCACTTTTCAGGCAAAAGCAACAAGCTCCATCAAAGCAGTTCTACTTCGGCATGATAGAGAGCAAGCAGATGAAGACGCATGAGCACCTGAAGGACTTCCCCGGGCTGGGCAGCCCTATCATTGAGGAGATCTCCAACTTCCACTTGATAGAACAGAAGCTTCTCAGCTATCACGAAGAAGACGCGGAGTTTGATAAGTTCAATGCCAAGTTAAAGGAAGAGTGCAAAACCAAAAACAGTGAGTTACAAAAGAAATTTGGTCCTTTGAGCTTTTTTTAATATCATATTTTATGTAGTTGTCGTTTAATATATTAAAGATGACCGATGACCGTCCAGAGAGTCTTAACAATTATCTTTTTATTGTCTGTTTATTGTTCCTTGACAGTTTAAACTTATTATTACCTACACTTAATAACGTCCGATAAGTAATGTGTTATTCAAAATGAAACATTTTGTTTTTTCTATAAATTCACCTCAATCATAATCGTCAGTCTTTCATAGCAGTAGCAATTTATCTGCTGTTTCACTTTTCAGTATCATCAGAGTCAGCGCTATCGTCGGAGGGGTCGGAGGGCTCATGCTCGGAAGGTTCACTGGGTATTGCGCTGCGGCTGCGGCCTACGCTGCCAAAGAAGCAACGCGCGGTTCCACGTTTCTCTCCCGCCGCCGCTTGGAGACAGCTCGCCAGCCTCGATGACCACCTGGCTGCAGGTACCTTTCAATGCGTAGTGTAATATTCTGGATTGAGAGAACATTGGCCCTCGGTCACACTATTGTATATACATATGACTTTTTAAAATCTACTTATGAAGTCTAACTATCAAAATGGGGTATAATAGACATCACAAGTATTATATTAAGTAGGTACCTATATTTTTAAGTACTTATAAACCATAACTGCATATTTCGTCACGGCTGATCTAAAAGGACCAAAATTTACTGTGTTAAATTATGTTTTGTTTTTCTGTAACAGAGACTCAGCCTCTAGCAGTGGAGACAAAGATGTCGGGTGACATATCAGCGGAGTCTTCTCCACGGTCGGACCAGTCGGCCGATAAGTCGGGAGACTCGGGAATCTCAGGCGACCACGCGCACTCCGACCATAGAATAGACTCACCATCTAGACATCACGTAAATATTGTTAGTATAACCAAAACAAACTTAAAAGAGATCATAGCATTGCGTCTAAAGTTTAACCTAAAATAATGCTACTTTTTACTATATTTCCCTTTCTGTTCTGTCTCATTTTTTGTCCAAAGATGGACAGGAAACTGGTCTTAAAAACGACTAGAAATGTATTAATAAAATTCTGTAAAAGCTAGAGCTCAGTCAGAGTTGTACGAAAATTCTTGCACGTTGAAAAAGAAACGTTTAATAAATGGTATATTAATTAACCGAATAATCGCTCAATTTTACTCATTAGGTACAAGACTCAAGTCCAGCCACCTGGACTCCCCAGCAGGATTTAGGTGACAGCAGTTCGGATGGAGCTGGCGGAGGGGTAGCATTGTTAGGGTCTGGGCTAGCCACCTACAGCCCCGGACACCAGCCCTTCAGCCTCTCTCTGCCACGGGAACAGCAGGATCGAGTGAGTAGCGTTACAGGAGCCGCGGGATGTTAGGCGAGGTGTAGTGGATTTGGTAGTTTGTGTCTCCGGGTGATGCTGTCAATGAGAGTTGTATTCTTACAGCTGTTATTGATGTATTAATACTCTTAGATAGTACCTAGTCTTAACACTGGTAGTTGTTTGATTAATTGTAGTTAGTAATTAATAAATTGTACTAATTAATCGTGGTTATAATTATATTATGTAGTTAATTGATTAATCTATAAACACATACTATTCATTTCATATATTATATGTATTTAATGTTTTATTTTTTATAACAAATATATAAAAACTAATCGCCCATTGCCATTGGTTACAAGGTTTAAGCTGCCGGTGTCACTCACAACTGCCGCGATGTAAGTAAAATTGCTGCGCACGGCAAATATTCGGACGTTGACCTGACATGGTGACTGTCCCGTATTGATACAGTGCATCCTTGCCCTTACTCTCCTAGTCGACCGTGAAGAACATTGATAAAGTATAATAAGTTCTGCATAGGACAATGTGAAATGTCTCGGCGCCCATCGAAGCATCATCTCGGCTCGCAAATCATTCATAATTGGTAATTAACAATGTAATAACGTAGTGACTAACAAACTAATCCCTCACCTGACCTCCCGCGGCCGCTGACGAGGAGTAAAGGTACTCACACATTACAAACCCATGTATTATGGTGGCGGGCAGTGGTCGTAGTAGAATTAATTCATAGCTTTAACACTGTAGTTTTGAATAACTTGAATGCACGCATGTGGGTATTTGTTTAGTGGATCTTAGATAGTCTATTTTTGTTTTATGAGGCTATAACTTACTTATTCTGCGATCCTTTTTATATCTTTGAAAGTCTATCATAGACTTTGGTAAGTTACTTAGGTATTAACATGTTAATAGATATAGAAAATGTGTAATTTCACTATATTTACAACCAATAAAAGTTTCCCAAAGACTGTCTTATCCGTATACAATATTATATGCTTTCTTGAATAATGAAGCTTAAATATCTCCAAGAATGTATTTTTGACCAAAAATACACTCCCATCCAAAGTATTTTATGGTCAAATGTATCTACATTCCATGGAAGTAAAAAAGAAAAATATTATATATTGCATAAAATCCAGCTACCTTTAAATCCAGCTTTATATTATGTATATGTTCCTACTTAATTCCTACCTATATTTCCTCGTTTTTGCCTTGTATTTGCTTGGCAAAAACAACTCTAGCTTGAGGTGACGACCTTTATTCCTCATCAGCTCTTCATAGGATAGTTCACAGCACACTTCGCGTAGTTTAAAGCGATGTCGTGTTTCTACGACTGCTTCCAGGGCAAATCACTGCAACAGGGGTTCAATAGTCTACAGAAGCTTCGCAAGTCGGTATCAGGGGCGCTAGGAGCGGCTTTGGGTTCCAGAAGGTTCGATTTGGAACACGAACCAATGTTGCAAGAAACGGAACAGAACTGGTTCCTCACGAAGTCTGCTCCCAACTCACTGAGCAATCCGCTCATATTCCAGCAGCCGACCAGGGCGAAGGGCTCGGAACAAGATGTTATTAAGGAGGAAGAGCTTTTGCCAACTCCGGAAAAGGTGAGCTGGTCTTATATGATGAGTATAAAACCGAGTACAAGAACCTAAATTATATACTTACTATAAAATTATAACATCAACCCATATAGGTACAATACTGTCTCACTGCTGGGCACGGGTCTCCTATCAGATTGAGAAGGACTAGGTTACATTCCACCACGCTGGCCTAGTGCGGACTAGACGGTGCTAGACTTCACACACCGTCGTGAAAAATCTTTCAGGCATGAAAGTTTCCTCACGATAACTCCTTCACCATTTAAGTGATAAAATTAATTAATTATTAATACGCACATGATTTTGAAAAGTTAGAGGTCTTTGATTCGAACTCGAGACCTTTGACTTGGGCAGTCATGGTCATAATTTATAATCACTAAACTATCACTGCTCTATAACATATAACATATACATTTACCCTCAAAAACGCTTGCAACAGAATTATCACACATCACTATTTCTAATATTTATATTCAAATTCACGCTAAACAAGTAAAGAAAACAGAATTGAAAATTTTATTGAAATACGCTCATTGTTATACTGACCGCGACTACTTAGGGAAGTGTGAAGTACGAGAATTCGATAATTTTAGTACTTAACACTATACATGTTTACCTACTTAATTTCTTAGTTCGTAACAATAAGTTCTGGAGAACCTTAAGAGTGAATACTTGGCTTTACAACTCTTTGTTCGAAGTAAACACTCTATTAAGTTTTACAGGAAATGTAGGTAATTTTAGGTTAGTTTAAAATTAAGCATATTTTATTAGCGGACAAAATATTTTAGCTTCAGTAAGTGGATGCTGATGATTCAGGAGCCAAGTTCCAGGATCTATAGCCTACTTATGTTCAGTCTGTTTTTTATGATAATCATGTTGCTGTCTTTTGTATATTTTTTGCATTTTCCATGCTAAGATTTTAAAGGTTCGAATCCTGCCCGCGGTCGAATTTTTCCTTTTCTAAATAACTTTATAATCATGTTATGTCAGGAATTTTAAAAATTCTCGCCAGTTCTATAATGTGATTCGTATTTTCGTATGAGATCCATCGAAAGAGGCCATGAGTGCCTAGTAGAACCTAACGATGTTTTTCTTTTTCTGTCCTATCGAGGACTATGAGTTACAGGATAATAGTTAATACCATAGTAAATGAATAATAATCAGTCAAATTATTTAGCGAGACTGACTAAGTACTTAGAGTACCTATAATGGTAGAATACACATTGAGTTTGCGTGCTACATCCTCGGCAGCATCGTCACTTACCGTCAGGTGAGGAGCTGCCAAACGCACTCAAATAAATAATAAAAAAGGTATAGTTAACCATATCCATTGTATGCATCGTCTCTCGTGGAAGCTCTTTATTGCATTTTTTGCAACACGTACCTAATGTTAATTAAAAGCATGTCGTCAAAATGTCAACATTAAAAGTTGACTTGTGTCCAGGAGGACCTGGGTTCATGGCGCCCGGGCACGTCGTACCTGTCGTGGGGTGGGCACGTCATGTACCTGCCGCCCGCACCCGCTGCCGAGCAGCCGCTCTCCATACTGGGTCCGATCGACAGGCCTGTCAGGTTAGTATCGGATAATCATCATCATCATATCAGTTACAGGAGGTCCACTGTTGAACAAAGGCCTTCCCCATAGACCTCCACAAAGACCGGTTATAAGGCGCTTGCATCCAACGACTCCCAGTGACCTTTACCAGTATCGGATCACTGCTGGCTAATTCAGCAAAAAGCGTAGTAACCCCCGACGTCCGAGAACAATAGATTTTGCATTGTGCTTGCAATTTGTTGCTTCACGGGTCAAATTTACATGTCACAATTTTTTTATTAGTACTTTGATGGGCTTTGTAATTAATTTAGTTAGAAAATACTTACTTTCCCGATCATTGCCATCATTTATTATTTACTACATTAATTACCAGTTGCATTCTTGTGGACCAGAATGTAGCCTTTTAAGATGGCCTAAAGTTAAAAGTTCCTTTCTATAATTTTATAGGTACTTCTGTTTTCCTTTACTGGATAGTTTTTTTAAAACGTTCGTGGTTACAGGAGTAAGTCGAGCGGCTGCCTCGAGGCGTCGGCGCGTGCGGCGCGTGCGGCGCTGGGCGCAGAAATGCGCGAACGCGAGCGATCTGCGTCGCCTGAGCTAGCGCGTGCGCTGCCTGCTCGAGTACTGCCTGTCAACAACGTAAGTAGTAGCTTAGTTCTATTATAGAAATAGCTAAAGAACGTAGGTCAGCGCTTCCTTCATTTAAGATTTTCAGTGGCAGGAATTGAGAACTTTTTAAAAAAGGGTAAAAGCGGAAGGACACGTTTGAATGGTCATTTTCTACAGCAGTGTGAACATCGCTTTTCCTCCACGTTTTGGAACGTCAATAGTTTTAGCTTTTAGCTAATGTTTACAATTTTAACTAGGTAATTGATATGAGAATAAGGACCGGTTATTATACCTACCTAGTGTGCTGGAAGAAACCGATTTCCAGTAGCGATAGCTTGACTAACTTATTCTTCCCCATGAACGGAGAGAATATTTAGTACAGTCAATTATGTAGGCACATATTCGTAATTCTATAAGTACAAGTAAAAAAGTAATTTCCTAACCGTCAAGTTATTCATTTGTACACATAATTAATTGCAGAACCACAATCAAATGTAACTGAACATCATAGTTAATGGTGTTCTCATGTCACCGCTTGTTCCAAGTGTTGGGCAATATTTCCAACCACGTGTCACTCGTAGGTACAGTAACTAATATAATCTATTGCGTCGGTTTACAATCGTGCAGTACAGTATAACTATGTACGAAAGTCATTTGTGTATTACATTTGTTTTTAAATTTGACTACGAAGCTTTATCTAACAAGAAGGTTGAATAATACAAGAATTTATACAGTACAGCTTACAGATTAATAATTTCTAGTTATACACCTACTTAGTAACACCTCTCAGGCAGGTTGAAGAACTCAATGTCTTCGATAGGTGTCACTAATTTTATGATGATTAAATTCGATATCACACATCACAGGCAGTCTCGGTAGCTAAACGGCTAAAGTGTCCGGTGTATTTAACCGGAGGGACGGCATGAATCCTGCCTGAGATCGAATGGTAAGCGGTTACCATAGCCTACAGACTACCTAGAATAGTCGGGTTGGCAGTATAAGGGTCAAAGTGACACGACACTTTTGGCGCAGTGGCTGAGCAAGCCTTCGGTGCCACGGGTTGTAGGTTCGATCCCCGCACGGAACAAATATTTGTATCACCTACAGGTAATTGTTCAGATCTGGTCTGTGTGTGTGAAAGTTTGTGTTTGTAAACGCACCCACGATACAGGAGAAAATCCTAGTTTATCCTAGGCAACGTTTTCTTAGAAAAAAAACCCCCACTGCCAACACAACGTTTCCTCGCAGAGCACTGGCAACCTTGCTCACCGTAAGGAATACAACACAGCTCAAAGCAGTGTTGATTCACTTCAATTTTCTACAAGGCGGAGGTACTTCCCCAGTCGGGCAGCTCCAATTAGAGTGGAATTACTCCCACTATGCCCACCTCTCTTAGCATTATATATCAGTACACGTAACAGACATCTTCTTGATATGATGACAGCAGTATGTTGATCATTATTCCTTACTTTCCAGTACCTGTGTAGTAGGAGGTAAGGAAATATGGTATTAATGGTCACTCCTCCTCAGACTTATCCTCACAAGCGATCCGTACAATTGTAATTAATCCACTAACCGTTCATAGGTTCATACAAAATCCTTCAACAATAAAATAATCCCACTAGTAATCAACAGGAAAATACAATCCGTCAGTAGCTAAGATATCTAGGCATATAACTGGCATTGATTTTAAAAACTAAGTGCACACAAACATACATTAAAGCACATTTTGTACTGCAACGATAATCATCGTGGTAACGTGTTATCAGCCATAGTGAGGTGGAACAAATCAAGCGATCAATTATTATATTGAATAGGTTCTTTGACAAACAATGCTTGCAATTATAGCTTACTTATTTAGGTACTAAAATAGAGTAGTACCTAAATATAGCCTGACATTTCGGAGGCTTAGGCGGCATTACCACAATGATGAGATGAAGGTAGTCATTGAGGTATAGGGTTTGTTATATATTAGACTTAAGAACTTAGGTAGTAGTAAAAACAATAATAACAACAATTTAAAAAAGTAATTTAGTTAGGTTCGCCGTCATCGAAAACGATGAGAACTATAAATATATAGTACAGACGCCAGCAGGTCAAGCTATCCAAAACTGTCAAATTTTCTCAATTGAATATGAACTTTATAGTTTTGAATTAAAGTTGAAAATTAATAAAAGAAATTTGAACTGTTGACTGTTGTAGCTTGATGTGCTGGCCTCTGTACATTGAAATTAGGTCATAAGCTATACAATCCAAGACCTTTGCAAAAGATAAGTATGCACATGTTATGAAAAAAAAAAATTGAGAATATTTTTTACTAGCGACCCGTCCCCGCTTCGCATGGGTGCAATGTTTCCGTCCGCTTAGTTTAAATCCGCTGCTTAGTTTTTTAATTAGTTATTTAAGCACACATAGGGATATAGGGACAGAGAAAGTGACTTTGTTTTATACTATGTAGTGATGATGATGATTGTCACCAAAAAGCTTATAGAATGAGAAACAAACTAACTTAAAGTAAGAAGTACCTAAAAGCAATTAGTTTGTATCTACCTATCAAATTCAAAATCAAAACGTTATTAATTAAATTAAAAAAATTCAATGTCAGAACTAAACATTTTGACCAATGAGGTTTATTGCACTCATTACCATTCTAACATTTAAAAAAAAAAAATCATTAATATTTTTTATTGTATAGACTAGGTCTACATTTTTAACAATTCAGTTTAACCTTATTTCCCGTCCTGCATAAACTGAACACTTACCAAATCACTTACCCAAATCTGCTCTAAATTCAATGATGACCATTTAATATATTTCTAATGCCGCCCTACTTCATAATGATCCTCTGTCTGCTCCATTGAGCTCATTACTGAGCAATTTTCAACAGAATACATGAAACGGTTATAAAAATTAACCT
The DNA here is from genome assembly GCA_964056405.1 of Acronicta alni. Lineage (NCBI taxonomy): Eukaryota > Metazoa > Arthropoda > Insecta > Lepidoptera > Noctuidae > Acronicta > Acronicta alni. Next base: position 937,221 of record OZ043914.1, read on the forward strand.
GTATTGTGAGCCTGACGATTGTGTCGCGCGGTTTGGCGGTCGCATTGTCGTCGCCGAGTTCCCACGACCAGTCGCGGCGACTTGCGTTTCCGCGTCTCCTTGTAGTAAGTCGAGCTGTTGATATAGTCAGAGACATAATACGGCCTTGTTACCTTCCGTAATTTGAAGATCTAGGTGTGGGTGTGATGTCTGCTTTGTAATTTGTTATGTAATCCACCCAGGCAAAGTAGGTGTTACAATTTGGTGCAAGTAATTTGAGATTTTATCTAGATTCTTGTAATAGCAGTTAATTGTGTTACTTTATTACATTACGAATTCTAAGCTACGTTGAACCGATGACCTGCAGCATAGAGACAAGTGCTCATAGCCACGATAGCGCTATAATTATCCGCTCTAGTTTAAAGTATTCTATTTCAAAGGTAAATTATCGAATGGTTCTGACTTATACGATTTGTTTCATTTGCAAACCTCCACCCAAAGTTTATTGATCTACAATCTCATTACCATCGATCAAAACACGATAGTCGCCAATCCACACAAATTGTATGTAAATGGCGGAATGATTCAAACTAGCTCGCTTTGTATGCGTGTGCGCAGGCCGCCGACATGTCGAACATGTTCCGAGTTGGTAATAGCTCACGCTTTGCTCCTGTTTCTTTGTCGTGACGAGTAACAATCGTAGAAACAATAGAAATGTTTTGTTAGCTTGTCTCTGGTTATTAATGACTACCCAACTATGTGACTGCAGAAAGCTGACGCCGGGTACCTAGTGTTGTTCGTGCGTATTTTTGTATGTCTTGGGGCCTGCTACGAAATTCGAACGTCGAAAAACAAATAACGCACAATTATCTACGATGTCAAATAACTAGAACATTGAATCAATTGCTGGGTCCGAAGCATTTTCTTGGTAAGAAACAAGTCTTCTTGGTAAGAAGACTTGTTCAGCAATGGCAACAAATGAGGGAGTCGATAATATATTGCTCAGTACTGATTTTAAAACAAAATAATATCAGAAACAAAACTACCTTACGGCTGTGAATTATAGCACCTACTTGTGCAAAACGTCTAGTCTCTTCTAATTATTATTTATCTAGAATTCCTATACACAGATATATTTAGTATTTTATTGCTATAATAAATTTTTATTTCGTTCTTAATTTCAGATTTTAATATTATGCTCATATGAAAATTGACCGACTTTTATATTTGTTCCGTGTTTTAGTCTCGTATATCGCATGCGTGACAAAACTCGTTTTTTATTATTAGATACCTAGATTAAGCAATATTATATTATTTCCTCTTAAAAACTTATTAGCACCATACTTAGGTACCTACCTACTTATTTCTGTCGCCAGATTGACTCCTGATTTTAAGTTCCTGAAAACCTCTGTAAAATTACACTCACCTGAGATTTTTAATACTCTCCCCCTATAACATGGATCCTAAACATACCAGCTAGCTGTGGGTGTAGGTACATTTATACACTTCTGCCACTTACCTTTCTGCGTGATAGTATGTCAAGGATAGAGAACGGAGACACAAAAATACTATGTATGTACCTATATTGATCTCGTATATAAATAGTTGTAATTTCCCTAAAATAACAGATTAAGGAAAACCATACATAAAAGGAAGCTGCTTCTCAAATTAAACGTAGTACCCAGCTGTGCGTTAATCACAATCAGGGAGTTTCAATTTATTTAAACAGATCAAAATAAACAGAGTTTCTAAGCGACAGAATTATTAAAGTTATCGCATGATACTTTAGCCCACGTAGAACACGATGAGAAACAACTTAGCGTGTGTAGGAATAATAATAAGTAAGTAAAGACCATTTAACACTCGATATTAAACCGATCAACTATAACAAAACATACCAGACAAGTTTTGTTAGTACATACAAATAAGTAGGTGTAAAATTTAATAATTATTGATACATGCATTTAGCACCATTGTTGTAGGCAACACGCGAATTCCTGCACCTTGTTAGTATTCTCCAAACACGCAGATTATAGCGAACCGATTGGGGATACGTTCTGTAAACGGTTTATCGTAGAGCTAATGTTGTGGGACTGCCAAATAGGAATATATTTGCAACTTGCTGCTCCAATAGACGTTGTCTAGTCCACATTTTAATTACCCAAACTTAAACCCAATAAAAAAGCAATTATTCCCAATTTTTGAATTTATTGATGACGTTCTTCAAGAAGGTCAGGTACTCGCAACCAGCTTGTGTGATTATGATGTATGAATATGGACGAAGCGAAAGAATTATGCAAGAATCGTAGCAAGTGGCGTTCTTTAGTTACCGTGTACCCCTCTGGAAAAAAGGCATGAGATTATTTCAATTTCTTTTATAATTTAATATAAATAGCAAATAGGTCCAGCCGTACTCAAGTGATGCGCTTACCAAATAACATTTATCTAAAAAATATTTTAAAGATATGCTCGTAAATTGGACCTCACCCTCACCCCGTTGGCGCTGGTATTGATAGGTTTACACCAACAGGAGTTCTAAAATAGGCGGCATGGGTTGCTCCACTCGTGCCTTTGATTAAGATGCGAGGGAAGGCCTCACTGATTGAGGCGGTCCAGAGATGCACTGGACCGCAGCCTGGTCGTGGCGAAATTCACGGATTCCATGGCCATGACTATAGGGCAAGTGAGCCATGTGCGGTTTTTAGGCGGTATGAGTCCGACATACCCGGCAGCCTTCCCAGGGGGCGGATGATCCATGACTATTTTTTTTTACTATAAAGGACTGTAAGGACTAAACAATTACTTAATTGATCAATGTATGTTATGTATCGATTTTGACCTAGCATTGGTTATTAAAACTCCTAAAAGCCTGGATGACTAGACAGCAATTATCATCAGTCAGAAATAAGAAAAAATAATAAGAATAAAAAAACCATGGAATCTCCGAGTACGTACCTACTAAAGTCGTTGCGAAAATTTTTTTTGTTACATATTTAATCACTTTCCGCTTCCTTTCGAAACTAGTTGGGCACGTAAATATGGATAAACATATTAATTAAATTAACCTGTTTTGATGCTCAAAATGACGTTATTAATCAATCCTAATTACTCCATAATATGTTAAATAGTGATAAAAGAACACACCAACATGTTGCCTGTGTGTGCCTGTGTTCGCCGCTGGGCTAATTAGGCATGTTAATTAGGTGATGTTTTTAGATATCATATAACAGATAACTGCTGAGTTAGTCTAGCACTAATGCTATGCTAGAGGTCCGGGGTTTGACTCCCAGGTCGAAGATAGTGTTATTGGGTTTTTCCATGAAATTCTCATTAGCAACTCGGAGTTTGGATATTACATGGGACCTTAACGTACTGGCGAAATGTGGATGTAAATTAGTACACCTCTGCCTAACCCTTCGGAGAATATAGGCATGTGATGGTATGTTGGATTATCATGTAATAGCGGGGCGAGCCTAACATATAAGTTAATCATCAACATCCGCCTGCCCTTGTTCTAATTCATGTATGGTCGGCGCAGTATGTACCCTTCCTCCACTCATCCCCGTCAACCATTCATAAATAACACACATCAACACAAAATAAATGTGTTTATTTAGTTACTTATATTTTCATTTGGTGAGATTATTTATGATACACAAAAAGGATTTCTCCCTCAAAACGAATTCGACTGAGTTCATCTATTAGTCATTCAGGAATGGGGACCAGATTAATAATAAAGTATGCGATAAATTCTTCAGTAACAGTAGCTGTACTGTTTCTTGTAGCAACTTCGTAGCATATTCGTAGCAATAGAACAAATTCTTGCCTCATGAAAAACTTCGATAAAGAAATCAAACTTTTCGTTTCATATTTGGCAAACCTCGCGATTTATTGCTGATAAGTTGCATTAAACATAAAATAATTACCTACAATGCGTGTATGATACGTGAATGACGTTTCGCGCGCATAGTGGGAGGATGCGCGCGCCGTAGCGTCTGCGCACTAACGCGCACGTGGGCCGGCGCGCGCGCACCTGTATCGCGTACCTCTACGATTTTTTTTATTGTAATTTTTGACGCATCTGCGAATCAACGTACCTACTTTACAAATTTGTTATATTAATTTGTTGTTGTTATTTCAAGCGGTTTGTAAGGTCAGTGATTGTTTTATTTTTATTTATAATACTTATTAAGTTAGGTTTTAATTTATTTGCGAAGTATTTTTTATAGCTTATTCTCAATGTTAGCAAATAGAAATAAAAACTCTTTAACAACAAATCTCGTAATAAATCAATAAGATTAGTGTGTTCCGTTTATTTTTCATAATAATAATATAGTTAATTAACTTAAAAAGTAATCATTTTGTAATCCTTAATAACAACAATACGATTAAAAAAATGATAACATTTATAATTATTGGGAGAAATATGTTAACGATATTTGTCTCTTTTTTACGTTATATAGGTAGGTAAGTAGGTACTTCCTACAAATATTTTTCTTATTTTATTTTGCCTTAATACATACACATTAACTTTAATATAGTTGTATATAAAATATATATTATTTTAAACTGTACAACGCCTGGGTTGTGTACTGTACTTACCACCTATATATTTAAAACGTGATATACGATCAATATTAGCAAATAAAATTGAAAAACAATTGTTTCGACTATCTGGTCACGTTCTCAAAAAGATCTAGTAAGTAATGAAGTCCTATCTACAAAGAATATTGGGTTTACGAATTTTTTTATGGTTATTTAGATTTATGGACTGGTATATTTCTAATTTTGAATACTGATTTTCATTTATGTATTATTTATAATAAGATAGGAGTTATTAACGAGGATCCGATAAGCAGAAAACCAAATGTTGTGTCAATTTCTTTGTTCATCTTTATTATCAAAACAGATTTTTCGCGATACTAAAAGGTTTAAAAATACACATTATAGACATAAAAACGCATATTAAACATAATCTATATCTTAGTGCCTACAGTTTTTGAAAATAACCCAAACAAAGTTTTATCTCAAATGAACATATAAGTGAGAGTGTACAAAGCCTATGTGAATAGTATAACACTATCAGAATCATCTTATCTGATGTGCAAAGCAATATAATCGCACAGTCGGATGCGCACGACAGGTCTCGAGGAAGACGCGCGGACTTTCGCGCAATTATTCCGATTAAAAATATAAAAAACAAATACTTTGCATAATGAAAGTGAAGCGAAATACACCTGTCAGCTTAACATTAATATAATATAATGTACGTACTGGACAACTCCATTTCTTAGTAATCTTCTTGGATCTTCTGCCAACTGGGGAGGCGGCAGTGTACCTACTATAAACTGCCCTTACGTTCCCTTGCCCTATAGTCACAGATATACCTAGGATTAGTGATGTTCGCCACGACCAATCTAAACAACCATAAGTATTTTGCAACCTTACTTAGAATTTACATTTTATCTGTAACAAAACATAAATTATGATAATAACCAATAGTAACTATTATTATTTCGGTGAGTGTATATTTATAACACCTCTGCCTAACCCTTTTGGGAATACAGACGTGCATATTTTTTTTTCTTTTATAGCTTCACAGGTTTATTGCGTAATAATAATAAATTTATCACTCTATCTTTTTATAAAGAGTATTCATCATCATATTATAGTCCCACTGTTGGGCACGGGTCTCCTCTCACAGAATGAGAGATATTAGTCTATAGTCCACCACGCTGGCCTAGTGCGGGTTAGCAGTCTCACGCTGACGAGAAAATCTTTAAGGCATGCAGGTTAACAATAAACGTTAAACAGTACGCTGTGTTTTTAAAAAAGGAAAATTCCTCTATAAACATCCCTGTTTATAATATAATTTTCCTTTTTTGTTGTATTTTAAAGTTATATTACAATATTTCGCATGATTTAACATTTTCCAACCAACAGCTAAATTAATTTAGGAAAACATAAATAACTAGATACTAAAAAAATCGTCTAGCCACAAAATATGTTTATTTATTGATTTACATAGCTAATTGATTAAGCAAATAAATTGCATCTTGTCAGCAGGTCATCTTGAATTGGTCGTTATTAGAAAATGCGTTTTTATTGGCTAATTATCTCATTAACCAATCGGTATAATAAAATTGTTGTATTAATGTATTCATATAACTAGTCCATCAACACTCTACCACTTGATTTATATTAATTTTAAGTAGTCACTGACTTAAAACGTAAATCAAATCAGTTAAGTGGGCTGCAGCCTGGCGTCCTTGCCATCTTCGTGATGTCATAACGTAGATGCGCTCGTCTCATTTCATACAAAATGTTTCACAACAAAATGTCGAAAATACCTGATATAAATTATGCATTTTAATAATTCAATTCCTGGTCTGATGAAACAAATAACATACACACATGATTTTAAAAAGTCCTTTAACGTTGCTTTGTTGTTCCTGGTACTTCACATATAATTTAAGTAAATAATATTAAATATTATTTTATTACTAGAAACACGTTCCAAATACAAGTTGGAATAATAATTGCGCGACATCCAAAGAAAAGTGTTTCGAATAAAAATAAATTTTGTATGAAACAAGAGGCATACTCGTGTCGCACATAATTATACGCGTAGTATGCTTATTGTATGAAGACGTGTAGGAATAACAGATTATTGGTATTTCAAAACACATTTGTATGCTAATTCGGTATGTTTTTAAATCGATTTCATTAACGATATATTGTTCTAATATCTTTTGTGTAGTAACGTATAATTATTTTGATAATCGTGAAGATATTCAGGTTTCGTTCACAGAATTATAAAGATATTAAAATTAAAATATTGTAACCTCAGGGTAAGGTCATAGTCCAAAGTATCAAAAAACAGCAATTGGAATTTAATGAGAAGCAATTTTATGAAATAATCTAGAGAAATATATATTTACATAGACATCTGTTACGACGGCGACGCAATGTATTTTTAATTCTTTCATGGTTTATACCATGAAAGAATTAAAATACATTTTAGATTTATTTATTGTGACAATACTAGTCTAGAAATACTTTGAAACATATAACTTGGTATTTGTATATTGTCATATAATTATGAACATTCTAAATATTCACTATACTATTTCAATACATAGGTAGAGATGATGATAGGTATTTTTTCAACAGTTTCTCTTAACAAAGTGGGTACACTTTTGTGGACCGGGTATAATAATGATTAACACAGATGTAGTAATTAATACCCGTCAAAGTTTTGCACCAAACAATATGTCAAAAACAGTTTTTAATTTGTCTTTGACTAATGTTATAATGTCAACGAAGCATTAACAAATTAAATTAATAAATGTAATAATTATGATAATGTATACTTTTATACACATGTATTATAAAATGAGTTTTTGTGAAAAGGTCATGATAATATTTTATTTATTTCATATTATATTACTTCCCTATGTTGTGACATAGGTGTCTAAGTTTGATGAGGTTAAAGATTGTGGCTGGGTTAGGCGAATTTATATAATGGCTATTAAAATTATAGTTTGCTAACTAATTAACATATTTTCTACATATATTAACTGGCAATACCAGTGTTATCGTTTTATCTATTTCTTTATTTATAATTTGTTGTCACAATCTCTTAAAGAAAGGATATTAGCACATTAGATATAATTAATTCTTAAGCGTAAATGATCGTGAACATTTTTAATTTATATTAAATATGATTAGCCCTATAGGTATTGTCTTTTGTATTAGCTCCATAAAGGCACCGAGAAAACTGAGCTGAAAGTATCTGCAGGTTCATATAGATAGGTACGTCTTTATAATCCTTTGAGAATCGCAAGCGTGACTGGTGTGTAGTGTAGTGCAGGTATGCTTTGAATAATGTACTAGCCCTTGTCATCTATTTACAAACACTTACGAAATCTTATTGTACGTGACTTTAATAATATTCTATGTTATGCTAATGAAAACTCTACCGTTTGTGAATCCTACTCAACTTACAGAAATGCGTGACAATATTGAAATATGCGTGATAATAAGCTGGCAGCTATTGGATGTTTTAACTTAGTTCACTTTGCCTCGGGGAGCTCGTAAAACCTTCGATCCCGGTGGCAAAAGGTAGGTACCAATATCGTGGTAGGCATTCACGAATGCCATGGCCAAGAAGATGTAGATGATAGTTTTGAGAAGGTCGGACCAGGCAGTAGACTATCCATATTGATTCACACTATTAAAAGTCGTGTATCAATAACTAATATTTTTTTAAATAACGAGGCCATTAGTTGGCTCATAGCTTTGATCCCATCAGCTTTAAAATTTAATAATTAAAATATTGTATCTGATTTTAGACTACCGAAGTATAAAAATCATTCTGTAGTTAGTCTGTAGGTACTTATATCGACCAAAACATACACAGGACGAAGCTAGCATGACATGTGAATATTACGTAGTTACAATTATAATAGGATTCCGATGTTTTTGTGTGACATACTCGAGTGGTGGCTATGATTTCATAGTTTATTTATGCACGAGATGAGTCGCACTTACGTAATATTTGACACGTTTCACCTCGACCATAGATTAGCTAATTAGTTGCAAACATTTGTGTTAGAGTTGCATAGAACATAAATCTATTAAGCTTGCACTCCCTTTGATGCTCCTGTGTCCCTGTTAATCCTTCTTCTTCTTTTCGTGTTAATAGCACATCATCATCAACCCATATAGTGTCCCACTGCTGGGCACGGGTCTCCTCTCATAATACGAGAAGAATTAGGCTATAGTCCACCACGCTTGCCTAGTGCGGGTTGACAGACTTCACACCCCGTCGAGAAAATCTCTAAGGAATGCAGGTTTCCTCACGATGTTTTCCTTCACCGTTTAAGCGAGTGATAATTAATTATTAATACGCATATAATTTATCTATTTTTATGTTACTTGTGTCTAGTATGGGGCCACGTTAATTGCGACTTCAGTGTTTTAACTCCTCAAATGTGAAGTAGGTGTACAAACGCACACTTTGGGATACTTTAGCACTCAACAAGAGCAGGTTTATTATGTGTAATGGATAAAATACGAGTAGCTATAAATAATGCGTGCATAGTGCAAGGTTAAAAAACCTTATTATTTATAATTTAATTCATAAATAGTACTTTTAAGCAGCATTTCATTTTCAAAGAAAACTTGCACAAGCCCTTTTGAATTCATTGCAACAATACATTCAAGAATGTCACAACAATTTAAAAATTATAAATTCTAGAATGTCACAACTAACCGTTATATGAAATATTTTTTTAACAAAACTGTGTGGTTTATAACGTAAACACACAAATCGTAAACGTGCAGCCTCCTTAATTTTATCGCACTATGAATACAAACACGCCACGGGACTATAACCGGACTATAAATTAATATTCCTATCATGAAGGGCCCATTCACACTTCATTGCTAAATAGATTTTTAAATTTGGTTAGGGCCATAAAATCGATGTTTTTATTTGTGATAAGAAGGTCGCGATTAATAGTCAATTTGTTTGAAGTTCGTTGGTCTGGTCACCTTAAGAGAAGGAAAAAAGGTATACGATCGAGGTCAGCAAAAACTATGCTTTGTTTTTTACAAAAACAAAATTAGTAGACACAATATTAAACGATGAGCCGTATGCGAGCGTTGATGTTGAAAGATACAACTTAAGTTCAAACCGATTCTCTTTTAAGAGTTAGGTAGGGATATTCCTACACCCACAGTACGCCAGGGTGTATTAAGGTCCCATGTAATAGGACGAGCCTATTACTGAGCACTTAATTTCGACATAACATAACATACTATTAGAGCAGTGATAGCCTAGTGGTATGACCATTGGACTGCCAAGTCGAAGGTCTCGAGTTCAAACCCAAGGCACGCACCTCTGACTTTTCGAATTCATGTGCGTATCTTCTTCCCCTGCGCTTAAACGGTGAAGGAAAACATCGTGAGGAAACCTGCATACCTTAGAGATTTTTCTCGTCGGTTTGTGAAGTCTGCCAACCCGCACTAGGCCAGCGTGGTGGACTATAGCCTAATCCCTCTCAATATGAGAGGAGACCCGTGCCCAGCAGTGGGACAGTATATGGGTTGATGATGATAACATACTATCATGCTTATATTCCCTGAAGTTTTAAGCAGAGGTGTACCAATGTGACCTTATTTTTCTGTTTATGGGCGAAAACCTTCAAAAGTCTACCGGTCTACTGGGGTTAGACCGGGGAGTGTTGGATTCTTACCCACTAAACCACCCCGGTGGCCACCTTCAGCACATGGAGGCAGCACTGTGTCCTTTTAATAGACCAGCCCAGAACCCCTGTGCAACGTCGTATGTTTAGGTCCCATATAACAGGGGTGCCTATTGCTATTAATCAAGCACAAATCCAAACTCCGAGCTGCTGCTGAGAATTTCATAGAAACAACTCAATAAACTGCTTGAGCTGGGAATCGAACCTTTAACGTAGCAGTGAGGACCACTAGAATGTACTATGTAACGAGGCAGATATTAGTTTCGAAATAGAGACATTAATTGAGAGTACATTACGCCTAGATGTTCATGTAACATGATTTGATGTGCCATAATTGCTATCCAATCCCGTCTCAATCACCCAAGACTGTACACAGGCCAAGCTGCCCCAATCTGTCAAATTTCTTTAATAGATTTTAAACTTTAACACAAATCAATAAGGTTCATATTCAATTTGGAAAATTTGACAGTTTTGGATAGCTTGCCTGTACCCAACAGTTACAGTTATTTTAACGCGCACTCGTTACAATTAGCTGCTGTTATTCGTTAAACGCTTAATTGTTAACTGTTGTCTGCACCGTGATGACGGTGTGATGCGTTTGTGATAACACGATAGCTTCACGGCACGAGGCGGTTGTTGTTTTTATAACGGGTTTTAAAAAAGGCCTTATGCCTTTTTTTATTACTGATATATTTACGGACTGTCTTCGCTATTCTTACGAAGTGACCCATCGGACAAGACCTTTTTTTTTTGTTTACGAGGCATACCTTCAACGGTCTACGGGGGTTAAACCGGGGAGTGTGGGATTCTTACCCACTAAAACCACCCCGGTAGCCACCATCAGCACCACATGGAGGGGGGCACTATGGCACATCCCTGGGATGGCACAAGACCTGAGTAAATTCTTCAAGTAACCTTTTTACGGTATCGTGTTAATAAAAATAATAATACATATAATTTAATAAAAAAAATATATAGTTATTAAAATTATTTCCATTTATCGTGATTACTTTTTTGAAATACGCAATGCGTCACACTATGCCTTTTTCTCAGAGGTAAGAAAAACTAAAGGAAGCCCATGCCAAGTTTCAATATTTATTAAACAAATCAGTAGAGTTTTAGTTGAGAATTCAGGGTTTCAGACATCCTAATCTTGTTCAAAATGTGACTGTGGCGATACAGAGCACTCTATATCCGTTGTACACATGCAAGGGGGTCGATCTCGACGAATTGAGGCGGCCTCATATTACTAACGAAATTGTTTTATAATTGAAACGATACGAAGAAGCAGCCAATATGCGGACTTTAAAATCGAACTACAAACAAGACGATATTTTACAAAACATTCGCCTCGCTACACTTATTTCCACTTAAACTGTGTCTCAACCGATGCCTGAACACTTGTATAAGCACAGGTATTTGCATACTGATCCAGTGTGACGCTAGTGTAGTATTTTACGGAATTCGGCGGCAATTCTGTGTTGGGAAATGTGTAATGTTTTACCTTCGGAATAAGGTCTGTTTGAAGAGGCCTCATTGCCTTAAGTCAGGTTGTTCTGTTCATTACTAGCGGGTACCTATATGTATGTACATCTACTTCTGTAGGTGTTGCTTACAAACTACATACCTTCAGATTTAAGGGCGCTATACATCTTTTTAAGTTCGAATGACTGAGGAAGTTCTAGGAACTCTACCTAAAACTGTTTATCTTTCTTTGACATAATTATTGTTTAGACCAGACGAAGTCAGCCGACTTGTCTTTTTTTTTAATCATATTTCTGATAAATAAACAAATCTATTATGAAGCTTGAGGTCTGGGTTTCGACTGGGTTTAGTGGGTTTTCCCTGTGAAACTTTCATTAACTCGTAACTTGAACTGAGGGTATCCATCAGTACCTGTAGGTACAGGCACTGATGACTGAGGTGTACCTCTGCCTAACTCATTGGGGGATACATACAATTATGCATTTTATGGCTTAGATTTGAGTAGGATGCTAGTAAGCCAGTTTGCCTCACAGCACATGTATGTATGCAAGACACAATTTCATGTTCTCTATAGAAAGCTCACAGCATTATGTCATTAAATAATGTTAGTTCACCTTTGATATCGATCCATCACTCCCCAGGTCATTGGTCCTACACTCAAATATTTCAACTGTTACCATTTTAGTACATACATACCTTTTTCGACACAGAGGGCCGGCCGCCATTGTGTTCCACAAAGGCGCGTCCTTGAGGCGTCCTGGCTCGTTCGATACACGGACTCAAATAGAATAGGCACTTTAATAATATAATTGTATGACATGTATAGAATACAAGTATTGATGTGGCGGAAAACTCGTGACTGTTTGCGTCCTCTTATTAGATGAAGTAATTTTCCTGCTCTCCACTGATAAATCTTTCGAGAAATGTGGTACATATTCAAAACAATTAAGGTTTATATTTCCTGAACATAATTATCATGAAACATGAGGGGTTTGTGGATAACCCGTCTGCAAGGTTAAGCTGCGCTAGCTCAGCTCTGTCGGTGGATGAGCATTCTTAACACATCCAGTGCATCCACTCACCCGTGCCTCGGAGAGCAGGTAAAGCCAGCCGTTGATCCCGGTTGTATGCGAACATTCATGACAATCCTTAGTGGTATTCAGAAGCCTGACAACCAGTCTATATTTAGTATATCCGTATTGCCCAGAAATTGGGATGCGGGGGTCTGATCGCAAATCGCTTCGTGTAAAATACTGATATTCAGCCGCATCTTGTTAGACTGGAAGCCGACACTAATACAGATGGGAAAACGTTCGGAGGATGATGATGATGAATTATAATGAAACATACATGGTCAATATTCCATACAGTCAGCGGTTGTCTCGCTGGCGGGTCTAGCGGATGTGATCACCACTTCCATAACCCTGTCAAAGAGATGGAAAATGCGGTTTATATGTAGTCGGTACGATTCCAACATACACTGCCCGTTGCTACCACCCCTTGGAAGACCCTATTGGATTTTTAAAGTATTAGATACCTAATCCCTATTTGCGGCTATAGTATCACTGCGACTGTAGTCGGTCTATTGTGATCAACCTAATCCTTATCATTCTACAACAGTCGGCCAGAAATAAAATACTAGTTAACAACTTTAATTCCATCTCTTCATTATTAAAGTAGATAATGATATGCTTAAGTACAGCAATCAACAAATGCATGCCTGTATTACTATCGTCACAGTTTATTTATCCTGTTCCATCTAGGACAAAAACGGCAGTAAAATATCTAACACCCACATGAGTTCACAATCGTTTTTTGTCTAATTGCATCTAGTAAACCTTGAACAGCAAATTCTTGGCTAGATTTTCCAATCTGAACGCGATCAAATTATGCAAATTGTTAAAAAAATATTCAACACCAACACCATTTGAGTGAATCTAAACTTATACTCAATCAAAATAAATCAAAAGGCTTGACAGTTTAAGTAATACTGGTCATTAGTAGAATTGTTAGAACAAAATACAGACTCCTAAGCTTTAAAATAGGTATTTCCTTTTGGAACAGCCTGAAAGTTAAATGGTAACTCACTACTGAATAATTCTACTTACTTATAATTAATTTTAAATAGGGTCGCTATCTCTTACTTAATCATTAACTATTGATAATATTACTTACTTTATTACCTCGTTCCGAACCATAAACGTGATGTATAATTTATGTACTCCAATAAAACTGAGTCCATTAAAACATATCGTGTATTTCAAACTAATATTGTGTAAACACAACGACATAATTTCCATGCGCACACGTCGTTCGACGGCATGTCAATATTAACCAGAATGAGCTGACCCGTGCATCACACACATTTAGTGTGATCGAGGAAGTTCGGACGGTTCTTTTTATGTTGGTGGGTCCCATCTTCCATTGTCAGTCATATTACCGCATACATTTACTCGGGTAGGCACTGGTCTAGCTTTCACAACGCATTACTTAAGTGTTCTACTTTAAATTGAGTAGGTACAATAGTAAAATAGCTATTGTCCCCTTAGTGTATAAATAAGAATTACTTAATACTCACTTAACGGCGTATTGTTTGTGAGTTCATAAACTTTAGCAACATGACAAAGGTTTTAGTAATACGGAACAGTCGTGGAAGAGATTAAACGTCGCATTGGTAATGAATGTGAATTAATTGTAGCGTTACATTGCAGCATCAGCATTATTTAAATGTATAACAAAAGATTGATCAAAGAGAATGAAGTCAGTATTCCTACTCCTATAAGTAATCTTTATGGTTACTATACGTCACAAAATAGGGATTTACTAGTTTGTTAAATTTCCTTTTTAGTTCCCAAAATAAGAGGTTCTGGATTCGATTTCTAGACCGATCAAAGTGTTACCAAGTTTTTCTATGACTTTCTCAATAGCAGCTTGGAATTTGGATTTGTGCCCGGTTAATGGCAATAGGCTTGTCTCCTACATGGAACGTAAACGTACCGGCGAACTGTGGGTGTAGATTACTGTTACACCTATAACTTAACCTTTCGGGGCATACAGGCGTGATGATATGTTATACCCGAATAAGTGTTACAGTTTGAAATCGAGTTCAAAATCTGTAGAAGCACTTTTAACTATTCTTACTAACACATTTATTTAGCATAGGGTAGACATAAGGATAAAGGACAAATTGCATTTATTCCGACGGAACAATACTTTATATTCAATAGAAACAACACCGTTCTTCCGTCAATATCATTGTCAATTTGCATCAGAAAACATGTCTCGATGCAAACAAAGAAAACCTCCAAGAAAATCTTATACCGCAGACGACAAAGCAGATAAAAGTCATTCAACCTCTTTGTTCGCTCAAACGTCTTAATTTCCCAAGTACACATTTATTCTCGACTCGTCCTTCCCCTGTTTCGCTGTCACGCAGAGTCATCACGCTGCCGAATGGCCCGAGACCACACAGATGTATTTTGCGTGCTCAATCTTGATGCACGTGACAATATTTACGTTAAGCCGCAACATGACTTAAGATTATAATCATGAAGTAATAGGTACCTACTTTGCCAACTACGCTACAATCATGTTCCCTATGCTGGTACAAACAACAACCGGTGTTTTTGTCCCGAAGTAGGTTTGATCATTTATTTTACTAACAAGATGTCGTTTTGATATGAATCTTATTTGATTTAAATCCGAAAAAGAAATGTTAAGAAATAATTCAACTCCATGTTAAAATTAGCTTCCAGTATCCAGAATCAATTCTTAGACGAAACGCGTGCTACTAATTTCAGCAACAGATAATCATTATTACATTAAGTAAATCCTGTAATTAAATAATTTCAATATCTCACGATATTATTTAGCTGAAACTTCGAAATGAAATTATTCGTATTTTTTACAGATTTTATCGCGTTATGTTGATATTATTAATCCCGACGTTTCGGACCCTTTACAGCGTCTATGGTTACGGTTAGACTCTTTAATCTCTCCTTAGACTTTTTAGTCTACCCGTGATAGTGGACGCTGTAAAGGGTCCAAAACGTCGTGATATCAATATAGTGCGATAAAATCCGTAAAATGCAGTTTTATTTTAATGTCTGATATTCGCGTAAATGTCAGAAACCAATATAACAGGAGCTCGTTTATCTATAGCGCCGATTATCAATAAGAGCTTGCTAGAGATGAAACGCTTATGTCACAAAAAGTTTAAATTTAAAATGAGCTGTCATGTTCTAGATTTTTAAATGATCGTTTGGAAAGTCATCAAATAGTCAAATATTTTGAACGCGTCATTGGCGATCTAATGTTAGCAGACAAATGTTTGTTCTACAAGCGGCACGCTCGTAAATATTGGCTCAAACCATGTCGCGTTTCAAAATGGGGACAATATCGCAATTAGTTTAGCTTTGAAAGTCAATATTTTATCAACTAGCATTAGCATTACGGATTTTAATATCTTGTCTTCGACCAAATCTTCTTGCCAAACTTATAAATGCAAATAGGAGTTAGTCTTATCAAAACATGTGACTGAGCAATAATTATTGGTTTGCTTTCTTTGGTTTTATTAATATTAGGTATTGGTACCCAATACGACAACCTGTCAGTGATGACTTGATGAGGTAGTGAGGAAACCTACAGGACTAAAATGATCGCTTTCGATTCATCATAATAATTACGATTCACATTAGCAAATTGCTGAGGATTAGCTATGAATAATTCTAAATAGGGATTGATTCTAGAAAAAATGTTCTAGGTAGGTAGGTAATTAACTGGTATTTTGGACCCTGAGTTGTGGGAGACGCGGTTTCTTTCTACCTTCTTTGATTAAGAACAGGCATTTGATACGCAATAGGAAATTGTAAGCTGATACTATTGTGTAAGTTTTCATCCGTTCCAGTTCATCGGTCATGTCTTGTTACCTACAAATTCTTGCGATTTTTTTTCTCAACTAGTAGTAAATGCTAAATGTAATCGTCTCCGTTATCGGTTTTACTCTTATTACATTGTCGTTTATCTTTTCTAAAGATCCAATAAGCTGTGGGCACTGAATGAACTGCCACGATTTTAACTCCACCAAACGCAGTAACCTTACTGTAATATATTGATTTCTGAAATTTACGCGAATTTTATACATTGAAACAAAACTACTTTTTACGGATTTTGTAGCGTTATATTATTATTAGTACCCTTTACAGCGTCCATGAGTGACCACAGATGCTGTAAAGGGTCCGAAACGTCGGGATTAATAATATCTATATAAGGCGATAAAATCGGTAAAAAGTAGTTTTATTTCCATAAACCTCCCTGGAAGTACATTTTGAATTGACATAAAAATTAAATGAATCCACGAACGTTCCTTAACTGGTTCCTTTGTCCGTTTTCATAATTTGATGGATTGTGGCATTTTCCATTATGATATGATGTTCCATGATAAATTCAAAATGATTCGCTAACTACTACTGATACTGCAAACTCAACAAATGTAATACAAAGGTCGGTTACGCAAGCACAGAGGATGCAACCTGCGCACGATACTGATCTACAAATTAGCGCATCATAGTGCGGTATCCTCGCATCGTAGCTATGACATGCACTTCCGATACGTTTATAGGTGTTGTTATATTTACGCCATCGAAATTACACTTGAATATATTTCGACTACTTCATGAACGCCAGTATTAAGCACCTGGCCGTCTAGGAGGAATTCAACGATAAGGTAATTCATTCAACACAGATACCATTGTAAGAAGTGCCACTGAGACACACTTACCCGCTTATTACCTTAGTAAGGTATTTACTTGACAAGCAGTGATAGCCTAGTGGTATGACCATTGGACTGCCAAGTCACCTCGTGATAATGAAATCATGTGCGTATTAATAATTAATTATCACTCGCTTAAACGGTGAAGGAAAACATCGTGAGAAACCTGCATGCCTTAGAGATTTTCTCGACGGTTTGTGAAGTCCTCCAACCAGCACTAGGCCAGCGTGGTGGACTATAGCCTAATCCCTCTCATTCTGAAAGGAGACACGTGCCCAGCAGTGGGACAGTATGTGGGTTGATGATGATGATGATGATATTTCGTCTACAATCTATCAAAAACAACCGCCGTTTAGATACGTCTCTTCTTCCTTTCTTGGTAACTTACGTGGTAGATATGCATCTCCAAGATATGCTATCTTCCCAAGTGTGTACCTCTAGGTACATAATACCTCCAAGAGACTTCTTAATCAAATCTAACCACCTTGCCGGTGCTCTACCTTGAGCGCGTTTTGCATCTTTATAAACGAACAAAACATAACATACCATCACGCCTGTATTCCCCGAAGGGTTAGGCAGAGGTGTACTAATTGCATACTCACAGTTCGCCAATATATTTAGGTCCCATGTAATAGGGAGCGAGCCAATTGCCAATTACCAGGCCCTAATCGAAACTCGGAACTGCGGAACATACAAAAAGGTACAGGATCTCCCACTTTATTCGACTGTGAATCAAACCCAGAACCTCTAGCGTAGCAATCGCGCTTAGGACCTCTAGACTAATGAAGCAGTATCCGAACAAAAAACTATTAAAAAGCAGTTTGTGACTATAATTTCACCAACGACTACCTATGTCATTTAATCGGAAACCTAAGTAAACATTGTAATAGTTAAATACATACATAGAAAACACGACAATTCTACCGACGTGGTAGAATTTTCCGGCTATAAACTTTCGCACACTACTACTACCTAAGTAGGAACCTACTTACCTACACTACAACTAAACTAAGCTTATTAATATGCATTCAACTTTCCTTATTAAAATTGCCAACATGGTTTTAGTTACAAATACCATTGCAAATTCCAAGTCTTAATTACGATTTACTTCTCAACACAATTTATTACGAAACACATTAGCAAATTAGAGCCACATCCAGTAGACTTCCTACACAGTGCGCCGGCGCGGGTCGCACGCTCTGAATACAGCGTCGCATTCAGGTATCAGCCCTGCGCAATGCTACTGATACTCACACGTTTTACTTTCATTAGAATAACGTAACAAATATGAAGAAGTTCCATTACAGTTCGCGCCATTTAAAACGATTAAAAGCAAAAAGTTTGAAGTGTCTCCAAAAACGTAAATTCGTGACGTCACCATAAAGACGTAAATTCTGAATGTGAAGGCAAAATTCGTCATGGCGGGTGGGACTCGCGGTGGGTTAGCGATCATAGCGTCTGGTGTACCTAACCAGAAGATGCAGGTTGGAATCCTGCCCGCGGTCGAATTTTTCCTTCGCTAAATAACTGTCTCCAAAAAGTTAAATATACTTATATGATTGTCCTCCTTATACGATTTTGAGACAAATTAAGCGCTTTTAAGATTTCCATCTTATTAATGAAGAAATTGTTGTCAAGAAACTCAAAAATATCTACTTATTTAAGTTCTAAAACATGTCAAAATTAAGAAAGTTCCTGTTTCATAATTGTAACGTGTTTGACATGACAAAACAGACATAATTTTGAACACTTTACCCAGCTTAGTATTATATTTTTCTATAATTATCAAGTTTCTATTTTATTAGATAGATACCTACGTGATGTTGTACCTATATCGGTGTGCTTCAAAGTAACCCTTTTCTCTTTTCTTGTTAAGTGTCCAAAATTATCAAGTAAACTAACCTCAAAGGTGTGAATTCTCTCCTCATCAGATAACTCGCGCCTTTGTAATGGTGAAATGAAACACAATTGATTTTCTAAGCTATTTTCACATTAAGATTTTATCTTATTTAACACCTTAATAAAGATAGAAATTAGAATATAAGACTGGTTGGATAATAGAGATACGTTGTACAGCGAACCTATTAGATAAAATGTGTGATGAAAAAATAGTGCTGAAGAATTTCTAGCACTGTAAAATGCAAAATCCTATTAACTTTTTTCAGTTGTTCTGTGGTAATTTTTTATACGAATTCCTTGTTCGTTACGTACTGTATTCCTATTTTTGGAAATTAGAACAGCACATTGAGCATTTGTTTTTATTTGAGTAGGTAGGTACATAAGCACAGGAGAAGATATATGAGCTAAAGATTTATTGTTACCTAAGTGAGAGAACAAGTCGGTACCACAATACTGGGTACTGCGGAGACCGGTAATTAACGTTAATAAATAAATAGAGTTTTTTATAAATAACTTTATTTTATTTATAACTAGCTTTTGCCAGTGACTTCGTCGGCGCGGACTTTACTTGGATAAAAAGTACCTAGTCGTAAAGTTTTCTGAAATTTTCCAATATTCTGCGCAATTTTCTAAATTTTTCTTTCCGTAAGAACCTTCTACGAAGTAATACAAAACGTGAAAAAAAGATGAATGAAATCGATAAAGTCGTTCTCAAGTTATGGCGTGACCAAGGGAAACAAGGATTCATTTTAGATAAATATATAATATAGGAGATTAGGTACAGCCCTAGTCATCTAGAAATACGATTGACAAGTAGTAGTCAACAGTTAGTAGGAACCCATGTAAAGCGGTGTGACAACGGCTATACCTCAAACTTGATGATAACTTAAATACCGTCAAACGGGGTAAATAGAGATGAAGGGTAAATCGAGACAAAACTTTGAAAGGGATTTTCAGGTTTCATTATTATAGTTTGATGCCAACAAAAGTGACACTACATGAAGTAACGAAGTAGGTACAGCATTTTGTTTAATTATCATACTTTTCATAAATCGTGGATGCTGATAATATTGTCATGTAGTACGTTCAACAAAAGAGTTAGGTGTAGAGGCAGCTAATTAATAATCTGTATTTTGATAATGATGATGTAATAATGTATCACGCAATATGTGTCAAAACGTAGGTATTGAAATAAGCCACATACATAACCCTTTGGCGCGTAATTATTTATGTATAAAAATGCATATTTCGTTTGCTCTCTGTATACTTAACTCTTTTGTTGACTGTACGTTCAGCAAGGTCGGTATGCAGGGTGCGGCCTAGGTTATGTAAGGAGGCATCGCTACTGCCGACCCCACTATCTTGATGCACAGCTCAGATAACAATCAGGTCAGGCAGGCCACAGTCACAGGGACAGATATATACGCTATTTACCATAATGAGCACACGCGTTACACGTTACGTGAAGAATTTTGTGGAATTAAAGTTTCTTGTTTAAATACTTAAAATAAAAAGTTTACTATAGAATTTTCCTAGCCATTTTCTTGTTTTTTTATCAACAAGCATGTTATGTTATATAACTGTATTTAGAAATGCGTAGTTCCATCAATTATTTCCTAAACAGTATTATTTTTGTTGCAGCGCTCAACAAACGTGGAAAGTCGTAGCAAGCGCTTTACGTTCCAATCCACGGTGAGGCAACTAGAGCGACGGCGAATTGCTGAGAAGCTGTCCAAGGAGGCGGACCTGAAGGAGCAGCAGAGACGCACCGAGCTGGAGGCCATGAGGAGGTAAATCACTATGTCTTACCTAGCAGGTTGTCGTGTTCCAGTCGTCCACAGCGAGCCATCTGGAGTGACGGTGACTTCATCATCAACCCATACTGTCAGTGGGACAGCTGGGCAAAGATCTCCTCACTGAACGAGAGGGATTAGGCTATAGTACACGCTGGTCTAGTGCGGGTTGGCAGACTTCACAAACCATCTAGAAAATCTCACAACGCATGCATGATGGAAACACCTCACGATGCTTTCCTTCACCGTTTAAGCGAGTGATAATTAATTATAAATACGCACATGTCAAGTCAGAGGTGCGTGCCCTGGATTCGAGCACGAGACCTTCGAATTGGCAGTCCAATGGTCATACCATTAGGCTATCACTGCTTTTTTAACGGTGACTTACCGAATACCAAATTGTCGAAGGAGGCTGAACTTTAGCCGCAGCAGAAACCAGCTGAAAGTTAATGAAAAATAAATAAAGAAAATGTTATTTAGAAATAAAACAAAGATATACTAAGCAAGCTGGGTTGGGTTACGAGATAAACTCACTTAGCCGAACTAATTCTGAGTCGTACATTTAAGACAGTTATTAAAGTTATAGATTGTAGTAGATCCGTAAATTGATCAAAAGGTAAAATCAACCCCGCTCGATCGATAGTAGCAAAGTAGGTAGTTCTCTGATATCGAAATTTATTCCGCCTTCTATTCACCGGCTATTAAGTTAGTAAGTTAGGTCTGTCTTTTTTCCACTTCTCTTGGCCCCGTACTGGAGTAAATATGTCCAGTAAACACGTACATCTCCCACAGAGTCGAGGAGGAGTTCCAGCGAAAGCGTGCCCGCGAAAAGGCCAGCATTCGACAGCAACTGCGACTGGTGAGCAGCGGCGCTACCAGCATGCCCACACCCACCGTACACCACAACAAGGTACCTAACAACATAAATATTGGTTTATTTACTGTTATTAGATGAGAAAAAAGCAGATGACGCGGCAACCGCAGTCTATAAGTGCCAGTAATGCCAGTAACACCGGTATAGCACTCGCTCGTTGTCATCTTGTTACCTCAGTTATTGTCACCTAGGACACGCAGTAGGTACTTTCACTGGCTATATATTATGACCCTTCGTACAAAAACACTATAATGTTTACAGTATTGCTTGGCGACAGATTCAGCAGTGTGGTCTGTTCTATAGAGGTCTACTGCCTCAATAAAAAAATCAAGCCAAAAAAGTGATACTTACGTTGTTATGGTACATCCATCATTTTTGCTAACATCGAGCCAAAACCTTGAACCAAGGTGACATTACAGTGTAATATATTACCTGAGACACATACAAACATTACAACGAACAACATAATTGATATAATAACGTTCATTAGATACAAAAACTGAGAATAATACCATGAGTGTGTGACGGTCACCTCGGTATAACACTAAATACTGTGTGAAGTATGTGTAACCTTCATCTTGCTTCTTTTAGCTATGATTTGGATAGAAATATAGTTTTTGTCTGTTAATTTTTGTGCATCCCTGTGTCCTGTTTTTGTTAAATATAATTATTATATAACTAAGTAGGTACTGTTAAAACTGTAACTGTACACAGATACAGTTACAGTTTTACAAGGAACAGTCCTTGAGATAATCACGGGGATACAGCAGAAAATCCTTCTTGTATAAATAAGAAGGATTCTCATTTCAATAACTATAAAAATATATTTTTCGTATTGATAATTAAAAGTTATACCAAAAAGTGGTTAGTCCAAGTCAAGATTTTATTTCAATGAGACCATTAAAAAGTTTTGAGAAGTCAAAACTCACGGTTCCAACAAATGGGTCATATGAAGAAGAACCGGCAATAAACTCCATAGATACCTACTCGTTTAAAAAAAAACATAATTACAGTGTTAATCTTGGTTACTACTATAGGTACGCAAAAAATGGAAGGCTCGTTAGTTAAATATCGTGTCTTGTGCTTATTATTTGCCTGCATGAATTTCCAGAATGAAGCCAATGTAGTAATCCCCATTGTATCAGACTGATTTAAAATAAATAATTAATTTGATTTAATTTGTCAGTCACGCGATGAGCCGGACGGCTCGTGTCGCGATTCACCTGCACCTGATCGTCCACGGGATACGCGTCAGAGACACAGCAACGCGTCTTCCGAAGTCAGCGGACGCAGCAAAAGTACAACGCCCGTAAGTCTAACACAATATATTTTTAATTATACCCTGTGCTCTCTGTATTTACTAAAATTCTCTTTACCAATATCGTGACAATGAACTGGAATACCAGTTTATTTATTTACTACTAGCGGCCCGTCCCGGCTTCGCACGGGTGGACATAAGATTCCCTAATCTTTTCTAGCAATAAATATAGCCTATGTCACTCAGGGTGAGTGAAGCTTTCCAATGGTGAAAGAATTTTTGAAATCGGCACAGTAGTTTTTGAGTTTATTCATTACAAACATACACACAAAAATACAAATCTTACCTCTTTATAATAGTAGTGTACAGCCACATCACATACATTAAAATAAGCATAAAACAACATAGTATTTTATCTGTTGCACATAACAATTAAGGCGTACATAACACAAATTTAGTTAGCTCAGTGATTTATATCTAGAGAAAAGGTATCAAAGAATATATCTGACAAGTTACATTATTTGGTTAAAACGTAACGTTTTCATAAAATATTTAAATGCCCGTCCATTTCCTTGCTTAAATCTTACACATAATTTATAGAAAGAAATATGGTATACCATGTGTTTTCCATGCCCAAAGATTCGCAGCGTGGAGCTGTCAGAGTGGCGGAGCAGCAATGGCGCGCGCGTTTACCGCGATTGGACCTCTGCGCATGCGCACCCGCCCGCCTGCGCGCGCATGCCCATCGCTTCACACGGAATGTACAACGGTAAGTGCCCTAGTAATACACTACACTACATTAATACCTAGATACCTAGAAATATAATTATGCATGTATGTACCATGTACACCGCCAATTGCCCATTTATTTTTTTCTTACATGATCTGTGTCCATCCAATGGTTGTCTGTAAGAAATTGCTCTCAGCGATAAGACCGCCAATTGTACTACTTTAAGTTTATTGTTTAATTTTATTATGTTTCTTGGTGTACAATAAAGAATATTCTATCTATCTATCTACACTGTCTATGAGACCTAAACCTTGACGATTGCAGAGACACAGTTAAACGCATTGATTTCTATGGAAAACTGGATTATACTAAAATAAAAAAGGCAGCATTTATTGCCCGTCTCTTTGTCTCAACGGGTGGAGGATTTGAGCCCCAACAATAATGAAATAAAATAGTGAGCTAGCTGCAATAATTGATATTGACGCCCAAACAGTTCTCAACAGTATGCTTACATACTCTTAAGTACAGTCAGCAACGAAAGTCGCTGAACACAGCAAAATTTTTTTATTGTCACAGCTCCAGAACTTGGTGAACAGGTCTTTTCTACTAAGGTAACCTAAATATTTAATGGTCATCTATGCAATTATTTCGCATAGCCTTCGTAGGTCAGTAACTTCATACTTGTTAAAAATCATATTGAAGATTGCAACATGTTCAGCGACTTTCGTTGCTGACTGTACATTGTTACTTACGTAGTAGTTTTTCTATTATTTATAATATTTTTTATTGAATCACTAGGAACAAAACTCCTCATATAATTTCTTCTACCTACTAATGTCATGTTAGAAAGTCAAACTGGTAGTCTTCATATATGGGTAATCGAATGCATGTCTCGCTCGTCCCCAATGCATTTAGATCTGGGACACGCCATAAGTGCCGACAGTACTCTATGAACTGTTTGTTACCACTCAATGTGCAGTATTGTTGCGATCATAACTATAACATCATACCTACTTATAATTATGGATCGAGGCCTATTTACTATAATATCTTACAAAAACTGGACTTTGTGTAGCATTCAATGCGTTTGACCTTTGTCTTGCCTGATGGAAACCAAAACCAGGGTTCTAACATGGAGAACGCAATTCAAGTAGATACTAATACCACTATATATACTTAGTAGATATAAAGGTGGCATTTAATATGGATCAACGTTTTTTCAGCATGACTGATTAATGCATCTGCCACGCTTTGTCTCTGTATCACCCTATGGTCGACTGGTAGAGAATGCTTTTAGCATTAAGTCCGCCTCTGTACAATTTTATGTGCATAAAGCATTAAATAAATAAATATATTTACACGATACCTGGCTACAGTAAAACTAGTTCATTAGAAAAATTGCTACTTATATTATACACTATTTAAAAGAAAATACCCCTCATCATTCGATAGTCCGTTATTTCCCGAAATAAAAAAAACACAGTGATAACCTAGTGATATGACCATTGAACTGCCAAGTCAAAGGTCTCGAGTTCGAACACAGTTCGAACTGTGAAGAACGAAATGAAGTATGCAGATTTTCTTGACGGGGCGTGTGAAGTCTGCCAACCCGGATTAGGCCAGCGTGATGGAGTATAGACTAATCCGTCTCTGTAAGGAGACCCGTGCACAGCAGTGGTACAGCATATTATGGGTCGATGATGATGATGTAATTTAAAACATTTGCTTACATCATTTAAAGATAAGTGCAAAGTATTATGGTAACCTACCCAGAGGTT
The DNA here is from genome assembly GCA_964056405.1 of Acronicta alni. Taxonomy (NCBI): domain Eukaryota; kingdom Metazoa; phylum Arthropoda; class Insecta; order Lepidoptera; family Noctuidae; genus Acronicta; species Acronicta alni. Next base: position 963,058 of record OZ043914.1, read on the forward strand.
TGCGCTGTGCTTTGATAAGTAAATTAGTCCGCGTCTTCTAAAGACTGATAGAACACGCGCTAAAACAGAACTCTAACGACCTGATAATAAATACTTACGTACAATGTAAATGATAGAAGGTATAGTATTTTTATTAAAAAAACACCGTACATAATACAAAACGTGTGTACAAATCCAGGTTATTGATAAGTAGGTGGGTCAGGGCTATCGGAAGTACATTAGCGATGCCGGACAGTTGGCAAGGCGTGTCTGCATTCACTACGGCATTTCTATGGGCTACTTTTTGAAAGTCTACATAGATTAGGGTTGTGTATGTTTTTACAATGTGATTAGGAATTATAATTCCTAATCACTAAAATCATAAATTGAACTTCAAAATCTTGTATTTAGTCAAATTATTTGTATAGATGTTAGAAGCCTACTTACTACCTTTTTGTATTTTTTTTATTTATTATTATTTAAGACGCTTTTATCCACAATAGCAAATCAGCCTCATCATACCTTAAACTAAATATCACCAACAACCACCTACTTACTTAAATAAAATAATGTAAGGACGTGGAAGAAGCAAAACAGAAAAGAAACAATGGTTTAAGTTTATTGTATGTTGCGTCTATATGTTGTGGTTGCCGCTTACCATCAGGCGGCCCGTATGTTTGTCATCTTGTTATCATCATCGTCATCATCAACCCATATACTGTCCCACTGCTGGGCAAGGGTCTCCTCTGTCGGGTCTGAGAGGGATTAGGCTATAGTCTACCACGCTGGCCTAGTGCGGGTTGGCAAACTTCACACTGCCTTGGATTTGAACTCGAGGCCTTCGACATCTTGTTATAATTTAAAATAATAAGTACATGTCGTGTTTGGTGCAGGTGGCGCTGAGGCAGAGGCATTCAGCGGCAGCCCACGTTCGGATAACTACCGGCTGGAGTTCGCGCGCGGGCGATCGTCGGCGTCCCCGCGCACGCCGCGTGCGCCGCGCCTGCTGGCTGCCGCGCGCGAGCCCTCCTCCTCCGGCTCCGAGCTGTCACTGCGCCAGCCCATCAAGATCAGGTACGTGCACCGATCAGACCTTACTTTACTTTAGCTTGCCTAAGCATAGCGGCCTCCGCCTTCATAGGTAGTTGAAAAGCAATATCTTACAGAATACAAGGCAGAATAAAACCAAAGAATTTCTCCTCTTTTGTCGTTATAGTTTTCATTTAAAAAACAGGGTATCGTTTTGTTAATACAAAACTGCAAGAAATAGCGCTAGTAAAATTTCATCCCATCCAAATTCGATAAGATTTTAATTCAGTTTTGCATTGAAAGAAAATGTATTATTTATTTTGAAACTAGTAATAAGTATTGTAATAAATAAACGGATGTGTAGACAAATTCTTTGGGATGAAGACTAAATATTTTACTTAGTTTTTATTTTGAAAGTAACTAGGCTGTATTATCAAGAGAATTGCTTGTAAAATAATAAGAAACCTAGTTACATTAAATGCTTTAAAAATTTTACGTTTTATGCATGCAACATTTTTGTAATGTACAAAGCATGCGGAGGGAACAAAATGCTTCTAATAAATGATCGGTCTTGTTGATTCAAACTTATTTAATTTAATCTGCTTTTTATAATGACAGCTAAAATCTTGTTTATGATTGAGCCGGTGTAATAATAAGCTAGTTGAAATAATGTTGTTGTATGGTGTTTCCCAAGGTGGTGATGTGTGGGAGTAGCGCTATTACCTAACACTAACCCTGCGCGCGCGCATAAAAGGTGAGTGCTTGCCATACGCTTACGTACCTCATATTCAGTGTATCAGTATTACTTAGTTCTTTAGATTTTTAATCATCTCATTAACTGAAAAAGTATATGTTACATGATTTCTTCCAAAGGTTTTCTTCTAAAGTGATGAATAACATTAATCACTTTATTTATAGTTTTTTGGAGTAGGTTTATTTTAAACGTAGTTGTTGTTGTTTTTGACTGGCTAAACGATAATGCTTTATATTACTGTTGGAAGTAGATAGAAACTTTAGATTGCATGGTGGATAGTCCTTGTAGACAAAACATAATTCTTCGACGCTTGAATTAAATTAAAAAATATTATATTACCTACTTACAATTTTAACATTATAATCATCATTAACATAATAAACACATTTACCTATTGTAAAAAAAAACAGTCAATTGTAATACTTAATTATCCACGCCAACAGTGAACCAACGAAGGAAGAACCGGAACCGGAAGAGCCTGCCATAGTACCCACACTACGACCGGCCGGGCCAGCGCGCACTGCACTTCTCACTCACTGACACTGAGTCGCTAACACTCACTGAGTCACTGACACGCACCTCTACTCATTGTGACACTGACATGCATTGAGTCACTGATAGTCATTTGTCACTGATACTGAGTAACTGACACTGTTTGTATCTCCCATATAAAAATTTGACAGAATGAAATACAATGAAGGAAACCTAAAATATGAAAAAATATCAAAACTACATTATGATCCGAAATGTCACGTGATAGCGATTTGTAACGGGCTTTACACTCACTGGGTCACTAACCCTCACTGACAAATTCGACAACAAATGCGAAGATGCATGTACCGCACTATTGTTAAAATAAACGTATATAAATTTGTATATTATGATGAAGTGTAATCTATGTAAACTTCTTATTTATTTGACTTGAATTCTAATTAGGAGTTTGTTACCTGATATAATATTGGTTTCGCAAGTCCTGTGAATTGATGGCCAATATACGTGCCAATCGAATAACATTTCTTGAGATTTGATCTAGGATTTGATGTATAAAGCGAAGGAAGCCCTCACTCATCAGCGAGTATACTCAGGCTGAGGAAAAATAATAAAGTAGGGACTGAAAGTAATAGGTAAGAATAGGATACGGCTGGGATAAGAATGTTTTTATTTCTAAGTATTTTCATTTGGCACCTAATATCCGTATTCTAATAAGACGTTTCATAACTGAATAACCCTATAAAGTTAAACAGGTCTTTACAGCACTGAAAATTAGTCACAATAAAAGAAACCCGTTTTCTTTAGTATTGTAAGTAATTACAGCACGAGGGGTAAATGGCCGGTGTTCAGTGGGAGCCGCCGGAACGGGAGTGCTACCAATCTGTATGTAAGCGCGTCACGCGAACCACCTCACCGCACCGCTGAAATTTGGGTCGGTGACCATGTATTGTGCTATTTTTATTTACCCTTTACTTTCCTTCTGTCTTGACCTATGGACATGCGAGGTCAGACTAAAAGAAAGCCCAGACTTTTATATTGTTATACCACGCCTTTTGTTCTTATTTGTTTTACTACTTTTTGTTACATAACCTACTCTTTTTCTTTTAATTTATTGAATATCGACTGGTTCTTGTCACTTTTTTACTATATACATTCGGTGTTTAAAAGCGGTACCAATTACCTCTTTCTAAAACAAAATACAATTAAAATCTCTGCAACAATATATGTATATGTGCTCCTAGTATTAAGTAATATACATTGTATTGTTGGTGAAGTTAAGAACTCCAAATAGTGCTTTAATTCACTGTTACATGTAAGTTATCCATATACAACATTATATTTTACCTGTCAAGCTGTTTTTGTCAAGAGAAAAGAATAACTACAATGGCTTACTAAACAATAACAAATATTTGGTTGCAATACTTTTGATTTTTAAAACGTTTCATTCTCCCAACTAAAGATAAGAGTATATTATTATTGTATATTTTTAACCTGTTTAACAATGCGAATTGAAATAATCGCTCTTATCATCAGCTTTTAATATAAATACTTTGTATTTTTTTATTATATTTGGCATTAATGAATGAACATAAACGTTTTAAAAATTATAAATTTTATAGAAAGAAAATTTGATTTTTTTCTTTTTCTAAAATAAATACCTAGTTTTAATTTCAATAGTTACGGTCTTCCGATGTAAGCTAAATACTGAAGCTTTAATATAGGGTTAACTCTAGACTTATGTAGTGGTGCTATCCAGCGTTAGTGTAGAAATGATGCTACAATGTCAGCGATTTCTATAGTTTGACGACATATTTATAATTACTTAACTCTGTGCTGAATTGTACCAGTTTTATATAATTAGTATGACATTTTTTCTATTTAAATATTTGAGTTTCTTAGTGAAAAGTGAAACATTTTATAGTCCTAATTTCATAATGTATAAAAAAATATAGTCGACTCATTAAGAACGCTAAAAAATATTTATTGTTATTGGACATTGATATTCGTAGTGTTAGAAGTTTTGGTGGAATGAATTAGTCACCCTGTATAATGTCAAATACAACTAGGGTTGTCATTTTTGAATTCGTGAAATTATAAAATCTAAAATTGTGTCAAACAAGTTTCGGTTCACTCAATAGGTATATCAAACACTAATCATCAATCACATATTTTTTTAATCAGAGTCCTTGTGAACAACACGCAGTAGACAACAGCGACAGTGTGTTTTTTGTCTGGGTAATATTAATCCACATCTGAACGCTACCCTGGTGTTCCAAATTACGAATAATTTATACAGAAAACCCCAACAGATATCAAACCTAAATAAAACTAATCAGTTCTTCCTATAGCCTTTTATAAAGTTCAAGATATAATACGATTCATTGACAATCAAATTTCCAATCTAATTCCGACCATGTCAGACCTGACATCTTCATTGTGTCCCCTAATTGATACTTCCCCTCGGCATAACCTTTCCGACCGCAGGCTTGCGTCGATCAATCATTTTGTATACAGCGGGTAGAAAGGACCGAGGTGCAGCATGACCGGGTTATCCGCGAGTGGCCAACCCTAATGAATGCCCCTGATCGATTCAAAGCCACTTGCGTGACGTCAAATAATATTGTGCAGGTTTATATTGAGTAATATTGTTAACCGTTAAAAAATAACGTGTGAAATGGTTTCTGTGAAGGTTAGAGGTCAAATGGAAATGCACCAATAAAGTTTCAGAACGATGATTATATGACATAAGAATATATTGAAATAGACTTAATATACCGGCCTATATACTTAGACCAAACAGTGAAAGACTAAATACATGATAAAAATACATAAACATTGAGTTGCAATATATGGAAAGTAAAATAAGAAAACTTCACATCTACATTATTTACATCATTTATTCAATTGTTTACGTTATTTGATTAAGTTTATAAAATCATTCGATAAATTTAATATAAAAGGCTCAATTGTATATAACTTAATCAATAAGCATTATTAATATATTATTCATATTAATTTTGTTAAATTTGTAATGGAAACGATGAAAATATTTGAATGTTGGTTAGTAACATTTCTTTGCAGTGAAAAATATTGTAGTAAAAGTTTTAAAAATACATAAATGCAGACTAATTTTAAGCTGTAAGAAATGTTAAGATCAATCCACATCGTGTTTAGACTTAAAAACTTGTATCATAAGTATATAAGAATAATAAATAACTTGTGTATATAACATTGATTAAAGTTCGGTGCATGTATATAATGTAGAATGTAAACTGTTTATTCTACAAATAATAAACATAATGTATAATGAATTATTTGTGTTGTTTTATTTCTATTGTAGATATTACTAAACCCAGCGTCTGTCCAGCGGCGCTATGAACTGTACAAAATATACTACTGTTTTCCACAAATACAAATAATCGGTCTATCTTTAAAAGTGTTACCTATTACCTTACCTACCAGTAAATGTTTGGGATATTTCACACAGCAAGATCTAGTCTTTAAATAAGCATAATAACTACTTTTAAAAACTGAAATAAACGGGTCATGTCCATGGACGCTGTAAAGGGTCCGAAACGTCGGCATTAATAATATCAATATAACGCAATAAAATCCGTAAAAAGTAGTTTTATTTCAATGTATGTTCGCGTAAATGTTAGAAATCAATACTTATATACTTTTTTATTTTAATTTATTATGTTCATCATGTAAATGAAGAATGGAACCCACGACATAGACCTCATCATATTCAGTAGGAAAAAGGATATAAATAAAGTTTGACCACAAATCCAAAAACGGTACTTCTTTTGAGAATTACCTAATTTATATAATTGGGAGTTTATTTATGTAATTAGGAGGTGTGTGCCTTGAATTCGGACTCGAGACCATTGACTTGGCAGTCCAATGATCATAATTATCATTAGACTATCACTACTTCAATCAATCACCCACCATAAAATATTCAACAAAAATTTAATTCAGCATAAAATTAGATTCTCATTCTAGAATGTTACTGACGATATTTGTGACTCATTTATTTTATTTTCTAAAATCATTTTTTTAATAATATATTCAGTAGCACTAACTAGCAGACTTAAACAAGCCATAAAGTGCAACACTTCACTTTAGAGTACTTTACGACGTCAAAATGTCGCAGTTTAAAATATCAACGTAACATTTAGAAACACGCCAACTTTACAGCTCCAGGCAACTAAGAACCGTAACTAACTGAATATAAAAAATATATTCATTCATTTACATAATACAAAGCAGTGCCCGCAGTGTTGATGTTTTTTTTTAATCTTGTGTAGATTTTCCTAAACCCTTTGCTAGCGTATAGAAAACCGTAGATATTTTTTTAAAATTACCTACTAAAGTCCTCATGGAACGTCTACCAACTGGGGGCCAGGCTATGTCGGACTCTTACCGACTAAAAACAGCACATTTCCATGTCATATATGTCACGTCCATGGCATTCGTGACGTTTGCAACGACCGTGACAGGATAGAAACCTGCCCGCAAAATTAAAAGTGTATGAGCTTCATAGTTTCTTGAAATTATCATAGCTGCCCAACACATGACTATGGTCGTATCAGAATACCAGCGCTATGGCTTATGTTTTTTTTAATGACGCATCATTATGCTGAGATTGGGGCCTTTTTGGCTTCGTACAGGGTTGCTATAATAAACTGTAGTATATACTTAATTTCTGTACGAGTTCAAATAAAAAGTTTTCTTTCTTACTTTTAGATTTATTATATTTTACATTTTTACCTGAAAACATAGAATCGAGCCCACCGACATCACTGCTAGCTGTATTAGCATTTTAAAGGGAGGTATACCCATTTACTTAGGTAACTATATTAACCTATAGTAGATTATAATAGAAAACTTGAGGAGACCCTCAGATTTTGCATGAGCCTAAAACCAACAATTGCCTGTAAATACTAGATCCCACCAATTGAATTTCTTAAAATCTTATAAACCGGTATAAAACCTACATTACTCCAACTCTTCATGTTATTACGTGACTTCACTCATTAAACTTCCCACCATTACTCTTGGGTAGCCTATGAGCATCGGAAAAAATCAAATATACATTTATGACATGTGGTAACATGGTCTTAGAAGGCAATTATCGGTCAACGCTCTTCGGTAGCTGCCTGAAAACTTAATAAAAACAAAAGGAATTCCCACAACAAAATATTGTACATATACATTGAACTATCCGTTTAAAAAACGAGACTGAAGCTCATATAAAAGAGTCGATGGATGTCTTGAGAGGCGTTATAACAAACGTGAAAGGTTGGGCATGCGCAAAGCTTTTAAAAGTTAACCTTAGTGAAAAAGTTTTCAGTTTGAAAGCGGGCTTTCAGTGAAGTGAACACATCGGAGAAACATTTGTTTTTGTGATATCGGAGAGTAACTGAACACATATCAAACTTTTAAGTAACAATACAAGTACACAAAAATAAACTGATATACTTACTATACGTGTCTTACATTTGTAATATAAAGTTTTAAACGTAAAGTTAAATGTAAAAAGTTTTAGGTACGAAATTAGACCAGAAGTGTAATTACTTTACTTATTAAACAGGCCCAAGCTGATTATTCTTTGTGATAACAGATTATTATCGATCTAACCACATATAACAGAAATAAACAAAGCATTGTTACATTTATACTAAATAACTGTACAGAAGTGAATTACTATTTTCACACTACACTTAATTAAAACTTTAAACATCCAATAACAGTGACACAAAGGTCGTACCAAACCATTTTCTTCGAGAAATTCTAAAGGAGCTCACCCACTATCCTTTACCGTGGCCTTTGAGGACGTTCCGCTCGGTTCCGGCGGCTCGGCCGTCCCCAAACTCGTCCGGACCACATCACGACAGTGCATCGCCTGCGACCACCGAGCCAAGCTGCTGCCGGACATACCCGAGCCGGTATCGGCTCCTCCGGTGCTGATACCGACACCCGTTCCCGAACAGCCGGAGCTCGACCGTGTATCTGGTCGCCGGACCGTGATGACGGCAAAACCGGAGAACGTGCACGAAGCTCTAGAGGATAGAGACCCTAACAGTCTGAACCAACACGTGCAGGTTCGTATGTAGACTATTTGGAATGACCTTGAGAATTCTTAAGTTGTTGTTTTTTCAGGAGGACACTTCTAATAAAGTATTGGTTTATTTAAAAGTTAACAATCAATAAAACTCGACCTTGTATGTAATACATAGCTTTGTCTGTCTTTATGTAATAGGTGTTCAACTATAACATTAAAACAATTAAGTAAATGTATATTCAAATTCAATTCTTAAAATAGATTGTTAACTTCACCACCGGAAACAAATTTACATTTCAAGCACTTTACAAAAGGTCGTTAGAATGATGTCGTGTGTATAATAGAGGATGAAAAAATCCAGCAACTTGTTATTGTGCTGTTATTAAAAAGAAAATATGTAAGGAATGTAAACTGCTTATTATTTTACGAGTATGTTACACGACGTCTGTTGTCTAGAGGTTTGAGTGTAGGACTTCTGATCACAAGGTCTTTTGTGTTTGTCTGGATGTTACTATTATGTATTATAAGTATGTATTTCCAAAAAAGTATATAGGTATCATATTCATTGTCTAATAGGTACCCATAGTACAAACTCTGCTTAGAAATATTTTTTCTCTACTTAGAAATGCTCTGTCCCAAATATTTATTTATTTATCCGACTTTAAATTAAGCATGATATTTATATCTCTAATTAAATATTTTAAACACTTTTATATGTAATTTTTTAATACTGGATAGCGCTGGCATTTCCTAGATTCCTAGAAATACCGAAACAAACTCAGAGAATCATGATCTCTTTTAAAGTCCAGTCAGGAACAGTATTCACGCTTATCAGATGTGTATTACAATGTAGGACAGAATCTGAACTGGACTTTTAAATGAAGAGCCATAGCAGTTTGAGCTTGAGTTGACCATTCCTAACTTAGTCATATAACATAAACATACCATCACGCCTGTATTCCCCGAAGGATTAGGCAGAGGTGTACTAATGGACACCCACATTTCGCCGGTATGTTTAGGTCCCATGTAATAGAGGGCGAGCCTATTGCCATTAACCGGGCACAAATCCAGACTCCGAGCTGCTACTGAGAATTTCATAGAAAAACCCAATAACACTTTGCTCGACCTGGGGATCGAACCCATGGCCTCTAGCGTAGCAGTCGCCCATAGGACCACTAGACTAATGAGGCAGTCCTAACTTAGTCATCCTGTTAATTCCACAACTTTCTTATGTTAACACAATACACAACAATGTATAGGTGTTGTATTTAAAAATACAACTTACGGGACAACCAAACTTTGTGGAACCTAAAATCCAATTAGCTTTCTAAACGGTCTCCGGATATCTGCTTACCATCATGAATAGAGATGACTAAAATATAGAAGAATTAAAGAAATAATAATCTTAACTTAAGCATAATAAATTATGAGTATTGGTGTCTAACCACTATTCCTTTTATTAATAAAATTAGTATAAAATAAAAACTTGATCACCAAGATTGCTTACGACCTTTGCAAGAAGTCTAAAAAGAAGCTTTAAAGCAAAATCCAGCAAACATTATAATTTTTCCGTTCTTAGAAAAACATCAGTCTCATTACGTCTATGGCATTTGTAACCAATTTTATTTGACATTTCACCAACTAAACAATTTTACACAATTCCAGTTCCAACAATTTCAATGTCGCAACGCGGTGAATTAACCCATATTTTTCCTGTTGCGCAATGTTGGGATTTCCCAAGTATTGTGGGGTGTTTGAATAAACTGAATGACGACGATGGGGATTTGGTAAAGGTTGCTGGAAGCCATTGGATGCAGGCAGCATATAACCGGTCCTTGTGGATGTCTATGGGGAGGCCTTTGTTCACTTTGGACCGCCTGTGATTGACATGATGATGATGACGTTGATGATGATACCGGTTTAATTAACCTATTATATACACCGCTATCACAAGCAGTGGTCTCGGTAGTTTAGTAGGCTAAAGCATCATGCCTGAGATTGAATTTCTTTCACAAAAAAATATATCCACCACCCCAAAATAGTAAACAAAGGCTGGGACGATGTCCTAATCATCTTCTTCATCTTCTGTTTGTGTTTGTCTGGGTGTTTTGTATGTATGTATTTACAAAAAAAAAGTATTATATCCATTGTCTAGTATCTACCCATAATACAAGCTGTACTTAGATGGTGCAGAATTGTCCAAGAATATTTATTTATTCTTATTCATTCAAAACATAATAATATTATGTTTTGAATGCATAAGAATTATGTCTGCCTATTGACTGTCTTCAGCTTAGAATTATTGGACACGCTGCTAATAATTTCTGTTTTACAAACAGTTGTTTATTAATAAATGGGAATTATCATTCTAGATTCATACCTGTAAAAATTATACCTATCTAGATGCTATCAAACCCTGATTACAGTATGTTTTGTTTGAACTATATATCAATGTCAGTGGAAAAATAAACATTATTATACACACAAACAACCATTTGTTCCGTGATGCCGTGAAATTGGAACATAACAGCTTATATTTTAAGCAGCCGAAGCTTTCAAGGGTTGTTTGAGGGCTCCGCCTAATGGTTTTGTAAATAAATTATAGTTGAAATCATTCTTCGAATACATTGTTGTTTTTCTAGATTAAACATTGAAGTTTTTCTATGGTATTTAACCAATGTGCATGATAATGTTTGATTTTGTTCGGTTTTACATTTCCGATACGCGGTTCCCGTTATATATTTTTTTAAGTTCAACAAATAGGCACTGCAATATAACAATCAAATAATATTGTGCATGCTACGAAAACTTAATCACGTTGGTGCTATGAAAAAATTTCGATCCTACGAAAAAAGTCCTGTGCTATGAAAAAGTTCGAGCTACGCCATAAGGCCTATGCTACGAAAAAGTTCGAAGCTACGAACAAAGTGTATTTTCAAAATTCGTGTAATTACGTCTAAAAAATCTGAACTCGTACTAACTAAAAATCACAGCATTACAATTTTTCCCAGTGAACCTTTATATATTCCTTAAAAAAGCAGTGATAGCTTAATGATTAGGCCATTTGACTACCAAGTCAATGGTCTCGGTTCGAATCCAAGGCACGCACCTCTGACTTTTCGAAATTATGTACGTATTAATGCTCATTAAAATTTCGATGCTACGCTAGAGGTCTTGGGTTCGATTCACATATAATTCAGTCGACCAGTGTTATGGAGTTTTTCTATGAAATCTCAGTAGCAGCTCAGAGTTTGAATTTGTGCCCGGTTAATATACCGGCGACCTAAACAAACCTGCGAACTGTATGTGTACAATTAGTATACCTCTGCATAACCCTCTATGGAGTACAGGTATGATGATATGTATGTAATGATCACTCGCTTTAATTGTGAAGGAAAACATCGTATAGAAACCTGCATGCCTGAGATTTCTCGACGGTGTGTGAAGTCTGCTAACCCGCACTAGGCCAGCGTGATGGATTATAGCCTAATCCCTCTCATTCTATGAGGAGATCCGTGCCCAGTTGTGGGAGTATATCTGGATTGATGATGAGGTTCTTTAAAATCTACAACCATGACCGGACCATAAAAAGCGCACAGCCCTATTCTTGACATTCATTTGACCCAATGTTATCAAACATGTAAATTGTTATGACTACAAAAGAAAATTAAAAACTTACCTACGAAGGAGTCGAGCCGTTTGCGTGACTCAAGCACCATGAGCTCTACAACCACTGGTCACTGTAGGCACTATATAATTGTTCTCAACTAATTAACTTCTAGTGCTTTCACCCCAAGGAGAGTTAGAAAAATAATTCTCTCGAAAATCAATTTTCACTATCTGCTGCTATTACTGAGTAATTGAAATGTAATGATAAAAGTTAGAAAAATACGAAAAGTCCGAGTGGGAGCAGATTCAATTCAACTTACAAACGTCATAAATAAAAGTCAAGGTTACATTGAGGGAGATAGACGATACCGTTTCTTATTGGGGTGCACTTCTTTCATCTTCATATCTATATTTTCGATTTACACAAATGTTTATACAGTCGTCTCTCGTTAATTCGAAACTCGAGGGACTCTTTAAATATTACGAATTATCGAGTGTTTGAAATATCAGATTGTTCGAAATTTGTGACTGAGAGTACATAAATAAGTAGTACATAGGTTAGTATATAAGCAGTACATAAGTAAGTACATAAAGTACATAATCAGTACATAGGCAAGTACAACGCTGTAAGTATATAGGTAAGTACATAAGCAGTACATAAGTAGTACAAAGTTGTGTAAGTACATAAGTAGTACATAGGTAAGTACATAGGTAAGTAGATTAGTACATAAGCAGTACATAAGTAGTATATAGGTAAGTACATGTGTACTGCTTATGTACTAATCTATGTACTGCTTAAGTAGTACATAGATAAGTACATAAGCAGTACATAGGATAGTACGTAAGCAGTACATAAGTACATAAGTAGAACATAGGTTAGTACATAGGCAAGTACAACGCTGTAAGTATATAGGTAAGTACATAGGTAAGTACATAGGTAAGTACATAGGTAAGTACATAGGTAAGTACATACGTAAGTACATAGATTAGTACAGAAGCAGTACATAAGTAGTACATAGGTAATTACATAAGCAGTACATAAGTAAGTACATAAGTAGTACAAAGTTGTGTAAGTACATAAGTAGTATCTACATAATTATGTTAGCAAATAAGCAGTATATAAGTAGTACAAAATTGTGTAAGTCACATAAGTAGTACATAGGTAAGTACATAAGCAGTACATAGGTAAGTACATAAGCAGTACATAGGTAAGTACATTAGCAGTACATAAGTTAGTACATAAGTAAGTATGTACTTAATACTGCTACTAGTAACACTCACATATTTGTTAGGTACTATTCTATGTCTGGACTTTAATATGATTCTCCTAGTTTGTTTCGGTGTTTCCGGATAAATCCGGAGCGGTCGGAAAAGCCGGAGTCATTCAGCTTAAAAAAATTTAAAACATTGACTTGTAAAAGTGTCTTTTATCATTATCATTAATATAGTATCGGTTTTATTCGACGATTTTATAGCAGCATTTGTTAGACACAATATTAATGAAAGCTTGGAATGACAAACGCTACGAAATTTTAATGCGATTTCAATTTTGATTTCATAGCGCGATTCCGCATCGAAATGTTTACAAGTTTGAGGTATTGAGGTAAGTTAAGACAACTAATAAGGGCCTGGTTTATATTTAAAAAACAATCTGGGGAAACAAAAACCCATAAATGAAAATATGAATATGCACAGTAAAGTATGCCTATCAACAGATAGTATGGGACGATATAATCGGTGAGCCGGAGGGCGCGCGCAGCCCCGAGTGCGCGTGGAGGCTGAGTCACGCGTGCTTCAGACACGCGCGGAACTGGTGCTACACCGTGCTGGCCGTGCTGCTGGCGCCCCCCTGCGCGCTACTGCTGGGCTGTGGCTTCGCCTGCCTTGCTTTTGAGGTAAGAGTCATATTACTGCCAGTAGCCGCTATAGCTATTTATTTTATTTGGGAAAACAAACAATTGTACAATGCAAGTTATATAATAAAATATTACAAGCTAAGGTGGTTAATGTACAATCCACTACGTTTCCACATACTACAATTTGAATTGAGTTTATGATATATAACAATACATAGTTGTTAATAGTTGTATATAAGTTTTCTATACAACATATTTCATTCACTAAGCTCCTGGTTAGGATATAGTTATGTTTTATTAAAATTTGCACTATTAGGTAAGGTGTTGGTTGTACTGTTATCGTCCGTATACTGGGCTGTGACTTCTCATGCCTTGCCTTCGGGGTATCAAGCCCCTGTCTGCATTACCGTTTTCTTTACCAAAATCAAAAAGCTGATTCTGAGCTGGATTCACATCTGGCCCTTACACTTATAGGTAAGCGACACCTGTATTTCAGGAGTCATGTTAGGGGAATTTGTGGTAGTATTTACTGTGGAAGCGCTAACAAATTCAATACTCATACTCAATATTCTATTGCATTCCATAATGTTATAAAAAGGTGGACTATACATTAATTTTGTCGGCCACAGCAGAATTAGGAGTGAAAGAAGAAGACGAACCACGCATTTTCACTTATCCTTTCTGTCTTACAGCAAATCTGGTGCACAGCTCCATGCCTCCGTTGCGTGAAGATCTACTTCGCGTCGCTGCGCACCATGGTGCAGTCGTGTATGGCGGCTACCGTGGTGCCAACAGCGGATGCCGTCGGCCACATGTGTCGTCACATCAGAGTCAACTTCAGAAGGGACGCGCCCGAAGAAAAGGATGTGTTGATCGTGTAATGAAAACTAGCCGACTTTGATAATGCTGGCATTCACGAGTAGACATTCTATGTCACAAAGGCAGAAATTTGAACTTTATGTCAAATGACATAAACTTCACTACAATTTATTATCTTCGTGAGAGAGAATGACTGTAACATGAAGAGTTAAGCTTTCATCGTAATATTAATTGCTATACAGATTAAATACCAAAATAGATTATTTGTAGGTATCCATAATGGCAAGAGGAATCTTGAGATGTATTAAAAATAAGTAGGTACACTGCATTCAGAATTTCAGATGTATAAAAAAAATTGAAATATTATAATAAGTATCTACTATCTACATGAAACAATCCGGTTCAATAGATGGTGTTCGATCACAACAGACCGACTGCAGTCGCAGTGATACTAAAGTTGCATCATAAAAAAAACCGATACAATAACAATGAAAATTAAATAGAATTTCGTTGCCTACGAATCAGTAGATTAGTATAATAGTTTGTATCACAACTATTTTACTGTTGCAATGAGTAAACCACAGTGTCAATAAAATTCAATTGTAAAAGTTAAAAGAATAAGTATTATTGTTAGAGATGGATTTTTTTTAAACTTACCTTGTAATAGGTATTCTTAGGTTTAGGCCCCGTGGAAATTTTTGATGAAAAGTGTTTTACTTTGTTTAGGGTTCTGGAGCAAAATATTGAAACATTTTGAAGCGGTGTACCTAACATAAATTAAACAGTAGACTAAAATAATGTATGTACTTAATACTTACTTAGGTACTTAAAAATAATAAATTATACACCATCAGTGCCTTTTATAAAGATGTTAACTTAATATCATAGATTTCAGTAATACTTTACCTACATCTATGTTAAATATCGTGTTTTAGCACTTTAATAATAATTTAATAAGTATCCTATGAGTAAAGACTCATAATAGAAATAAAATGTAACTAATAAATGATAAAATAATAAGTACAATTTGATAATTATTATATAGCTACATATTAATTAATTCAATAAATTTATTAATTTACTGTTGTGTGAGGAGCTTTTTTAAATAAACTACTTACCTATCATTATTAGCTAGGTATTTGTTTCATTTAACACGGGTCAGAGCCCATTCGTCCCCTAAGATTCGCACCCTGTGCCCACTCCTCCCCTGAAGAATATTTATTTTTATTCATTCTTCTAATATAAGTACATGCATATGTGTATACTGCAGCTTGGTAGTCCTGGTACAGTCGCGCAGAAAAGGGTAAAATAAAAAATATAGTAATTCGGTAGATATCATGTTTATATCAAATAAGATTAAGTTTAATAAAATGCCTCTAGGCTCTAGGCATTAAGTCAGTCTTCAAAATAATTAATCAAGTTATTTAGAAAAGGAAAAATTGGACCGCGGGCAGGATTCGAACCTGCGTCTCCTGGTTAGGTACACCAGACGCTATGACCACTAAGCCACCGCGACTCCTACCCGTCATGTCGAATTTTTCCTTCACATACTGAATTTACGTCTTTATGGTGACGTCAGTAACACCTATTGAAATGCAAGTTTTTGCTTTTCAATTGAAAAAATTTTCAATTTAACTGTAAAGTAAGTTGTGTCGGTTGAAAAGCAAAAACTTGCATTTCAATAGGTGTTACTGACGTCACCATAAAGACGTAAATTCAGTATGTGAAGGAAAAATTCGACATGACGGGTAGGAGTCGCGGTGGCTTAGTGGTCATAGCGTCTGGTGTACCTAACCAGGAGACGCAGGTTCGAATCCTGCCCGCGGTCCAATTTTTCCTTTTCTAAATAACTTTAAAATCTTAGCATGGAAAATGCCAAAAATATACAAAAAGATAATTAATCAACTTTTGGTTTCTTGTACATTTGTAAATATTTAGCAAAATATATGATAACTATAATATCTTTATGCAGTAAAATAAAACTGTGTAACTATTTAAATAAAATCCCAGTAATAACTGAATTTTAGATTAATTTACATCCAGTTTACAAACAAATAACCAAATATCAATACCAATATAACAAAAATAACAATTAATTGTTAGTACTTTGTACAGTCAAAGAGATCTACAAAATAATGCAATATCACAATAACTTTGTATAAAAGAAATTATTATTATTATTATTACTAGCCCGTGTTGTCCCACTGCTGGGCAAAGGCCTCCCTCCATTCCTTCCAACGGTCGCGATAGTGCGCTTCTTCTCTCCAGTTCTCAAGGAAGACATCCAGTTCGTCCCGCCATCTCCTTCGTGGTCTGCCGCGACCCCGTGTCGCTGTTTCAGGGCACCAATCCTGAGCTTTTCGGGCCCACAGCTCGTTGGACATGCGACAGACATGTCCTGCCCAGTCCCATTTAAGTTGGGCAGCCTTTTGAGCCACGTCAATAATTTGTGTTATGGAGCGCAGTGTAGTGTTTCGAACGTGATCTGTTAATTTAACACCTAACATACTGCGCTCCATAGCACGTTGGCAGACCTTGAGTTTGGACTTTTGGACGTTTGTCAAAGACCAAGTTTGTGCGCCGTAGGTTAAGATGGGGAGAATACACATGTCCATTAACTTACGCTTCAGAGACATGGGCCCTTGAAAAGCTCTTTCATGGACCAGTAACTCCTCCAGGCATTATCTGTTCGTCTTGTAATCTCTTTATCTTGTCTTGCCTGGAAAGAGATTACTTGGCCCAAGTATAGATATTCTTGGACATATTGTATATTCTCCCCGTCTACGTGTATGCTCCTTTTGGAGCTGTTGGTCATTAGCTTGGTCTTCGACATGTTCATCTTCAGTCCAATCTCAAGGCTTGCATTGCTGAGGTCTTCTAACATTTCTTGTAGACCTGTGGCTGTGGGAGAGAAAAGTACAATATCATCAGCGAAACGTAGATTAAAAGAAATATAAAAAGTAAAATCAGTCTTTATCAACTATGTAAAACCAACATTTTTACTAACTACAAATACACATGCAAAATCACAATGTCCTAGAAACTAACAAAATACAACTCTTTTACAAAAATCAGCCTTGATTGACCATCATATAAATCAACATTAAATATAAAATATGCAAAAAAATAGAACACATAATCAACAGTAAATAATAACTTTTTATTTTTTTGTATATTTACCAACTACATACATGCAAAATCATAATAACTTAAATTTAAAAAAATAAAAATATTATTATTATAATATTAACAATATTGTTTATTTCGTTAGGCGAACTTCATTTAATAAAAGATCAAAGACACATTGAACAGTCTCGTATTCGCAGTCACTTTCAAGAACCAATATGTCACCGAGGCAGCCATAACATACAAACAAAACACCTTATCTATTTTGTAACCCGTTTTTTTAACAAGCCATTCGTAGAGAGACAATATTACATCGTAAGCCTATCGACAGGTTATATTATTATCATGACGGATTATCATTCATCATAACTCTTTTTTCAATGATCTGTTATGACTTATGATTTATTAAATTAATTCCGTTAATAAACTGTTCACAAGTGTACTATGTTAACCGTTTCTTATGTAAAATATAGCTAATTTTATCTCAGGGGACCAAAAGGCACCTGAACAGGTGCCGAATCTTTAACTTATATTGTATATATATTAGAGGGGACGAATGGGTACCTTAAAAATAATATTTTTTATTAAAATATTAATTGGTCCCCTACCAGGAGACCAATGGGCACCTATAAAGGGGCCGAATCCACAACTTTTATGCTGGGGGACGAATTTTAGAGGACGAATGGGCTCTGACCCTTTAACACCAAGGAGAACACACTACCACAATAGTCAGTGCTACGCCGAAATAATCACATATTACCCACATTAAATAAACAAGTGATCAAACTAATACTTACCTAATACAACGAAAATATTAAATAATTCTATCGACTATCGACCGCTTTTAATAACCAATCCATAATTATAATTAATCAGCTCTATAACAATATAATATAATAATAAATCCTTTATTTTCAGGCTACTATGGCCCATAAATACATACCTTAAAGACTAACATATATAATAATATTACAAAAAGTGTTAGTACAATATTAATTCTTAGTCTATGCAAATTGTGTCAAAACTAAACTGTAAACGGGTAAACAAGATATCGATCTATAATGAAAATTGCGGTAAGCCGAGGATCACAGACTAGTTAGTAGACTAGAAAAGAAAGTGCTGTTTATTTTTTTAATATTTTTGACATGGCTTCAGAGGCCTTTGTGCTATGATGGTGCTGAATATTCACATATTCCACAGATTGAGTACAAGATGGCGATCTCCTAATTCAAAAATCAATGGTCAGCCTTTGTTGCATCCTATTGCAGTCAATGGCTCACGTAAACGACATACTTTCATAAATTGGTCTACTATAGCCATCCAACGCTTAAACTACAAGTTTATATACCCCATGGGCCATGGCATAATGATTAACGTAAACCCAAACAAAGAGGGTGAGTAACCGCATAACGCCATAGCAAGCCGTGAGTGTTGTATGTATAACATCACGCCATGTTTCAATAAAATTATTTCAGTGTAAATGCTGAATATTTCATGCGATTATAGTAATCGGGAAATAATATGTATTTACCTACTTATTGTAGAACTGGCACTGACACAGTTCTTGTAAATGCTAACTTATGAGCACACTATTATTTTAATAAGCACTTGGTACTCATTAAAATAGTAGTGGTTAATTACGACACAACTGTACTTATTGTATACATGTAATCTACATTTGACCAAAGTTTATACGCAAAAAAAAAAAAGACTACTATGGTATGTACGCAATGCCTTTTCTTTCTCTTTAATATTTTTTATTTATTGAAAAAGTCTTATTTTTTTAAGGTTAAAATTAATCTTCTATTTTTGAAAACAGACAATTCAAATAGAGTAATTTTTTTTATTGGAACGAAGTTCCTTATCGCGCGTTGTGAAAGGGGGCTAGACGGAAAAAATTCTTACGAAAAGTTGTCACGACACTTTTTGCTTGTCAACAATATTTGAATTTCGAATTATTGAGTTAATGACAATATTTGAATTGTTGAGTGTATACAGGTTTTTTTATTTTTTATTATTAAATTTTAATGAAAGGAACTTCGTTCCATCCGGGTGTCCCTTGACACCTCTCAAGTTTAAAAAAAAATTAAAATATATAAAATGATGTGTAAAATATGCCTGTAACTCAAAATTTAAAATGATTAGGATGTATGGTTTTATGACCTTTGCCTTTTTGTATCTGCAAATTCTAAGAAAATAAAAATAAACAAAAGACTAAGCGTCGGAAGGCGGGAAAACAAATTCTCAAAAGCGGTGTTGCGATTAATAATTGTGAGATTAATTGTGTTGCGAAGTATTTGTAAAGTTATTGCACAAATATGGCAGAAACATCTTCCGATGAGACTGCAGCTTCAATGATGCGACAAACAACAAACAGTACAAATAACATGAACACCAACCAACCTGATAATCACTTTGTTATAGCGCAATGTCGAAGGTTTGTCCAATTCACTCATAATGTTTAAATTGAAACAATAAATGTAGTACCTACTCCATAATCCACAAAGATATATGTTATTACTTTTAAATTTCTTATTTTAGGACTGATAACCAAAATACGGACGGTCAACACGAGTCTAGTGAAGAATCTGAGACAGAAGAGGTAAGTAGGCAAAATAAGGTAAGATAGTCTCGGCTCCAGGGTGACAATTCATTTGCTTTAATGGTAAGTATTATCCATGATTGCTCGAGCTAAGTAGGTAATAACTAAGCTGATCCACCTACAATCCAGTGACAAGGTTAAGCTGCGCTAGTGGCGGTCATTCTATGGATGGGTGACCATTCTTAACACATCGAGACTCCTCCGTCCTCGGAGAGCTCGTAAAGCCATCGATCCCGGTTGTGATACGAATATACGAACACCTATGACAATCATTTGTGGTAGTTAGAAGCCCAATAAGCCTGACAACCAGTTTATCCCTAGGGTATCGGTATTATCCAGAAATTAGGTTACGCAGGTCTGATGGCAGTCCCGCTTCGTGTAAAATACTGATATTCAGCCGCATCTGGTTAGACTGGCAGACCGACCTCAGTATAGTTGGGAAAAGGCTCGGAGAAAGAAAAAATAATGCAAATCTCTACGTCATGAATGTTATTTATCTTTTTACAACACCCTTGGGTCTCGGTCAAGGTCTCGAGATCGAACCCAAGGCACGCCTCTGACTTTTCGAATTCATGTGCGTATTTAATAATTAATTATCACTCGCTTAAACGGTGAAGGAAAACATCGTGAGGAAACCTGCATGCCTGAGATTTTCTCGACGTTGCGTGAAGTCTGCCAACCCGCACTAGGCCCCCGTGGTGGACTATAGCCTAATCCCTCTCGATATGAGAAGAGACCCGTGTCCAGCAGTGGGACAGTATATGGGTTGACGATGAACACCCTTGGGAAGGAAACACGCACACAATTCCCTCTAGTCACGTTATATACAATACCTGGACGAACACTGCTTAACGAAAACTGGCAGCACTTGGTTTATGTAATGTAGCGGTGTTTATTAGCACAACTAGGTGTGGTTACCCTTAAACTGCAGACCACTACATGGTTGATTAAGAATATCCAGACTCGGTGCGGTCTCGAAATCCCCGTGAATAACGAGACTTTCGAGACTATTTCAAAAGTAGGTTTCATACTTAAAGGCTAGGCATTTAGGCAGTCAAAACAAGATATTTAAATATTTTTTTTTATTAATAACTCAAAAGATAAAATATATAAGTATGTAATAATTTTTTTATTGGAATAAAACGACTTTTACGAATTATTCACGATCCTATATTTTTGTAAATTATCTCCGTGTTTTTTGGCCTTGCAGATTTAGGCTTGGAGTCATTTGCCACAAAGGAATCTATAATGGGGTTCCAGGTGGTGAAACCCAGCCATCTTAGTTAATGAACATTGGGTGTTTTTTTAATTTCAATAGCCTCACGCGCTGGGCGGAAGTTGGTGTTCGGTTGCAAGGACTTCTGGTTAATAAAATCTTATGTAATACTGGGCCTTGTCCAGGTTATGTTAACGATCTGCTGACTTCCTGGAACGGCGGTGTTTGACATCCTCGGGGATGTGTTCTTTTATGCAAGTCCTAAACACAATCCTTTAACATGGCAATACAACAATGCCCTCTCAAACACGAAGGGAAGTAGCGTGTGCGATCTGTGATGAGCTACTTCTATGTACTCCTTATGGTATACATATACCATAAGGAGTACATAGAAGTAGCAAAGGTAATACATAAGTAGTACAGAAGGAGTACATAGGTAGTACACTGGTAGTACATAGGTAGTACATAAGGAGTACATAGGTAGTACATAGGTAGGAGTACATAAGGAGTACATAGGTAGTACACAGGTAGTACATAAGTAGAACATAAGGAGTACATAAGGAGTACATAAGGAGTACATAAGGAGTACATAAGGAGTACATAAGGAGTACATAAGGAGTACATAAGGAGTACATAAGGAGTACATAAGGAGTACATAAGGAGTACATAAGGAGTACATAAGGAGTACATAAGGAGTACATAAGGAGTACATAAGGAGTACATAAGGAGTACATAAGGAGTACATAAGGAGTACATAAGGAGTACATAAGGAGTACATAAGGAGTACATAAGGAGTACATAAGGAGTACATAAGGAGTACATAAGGAGTACATAAGGAGTACATAAGGAGTACATAAGGAGTACATAAGGAGTACATAAGGAGTACATAAGGAGTACATAAGGAGTACATAAGGAGTACATAAGGAGTACATAAGGAGTACATAAGGAGTACATAAGGAGTACATAAGGAGTACATAAGGAGTACATAAGGAGTACATAAGGAGTACATAAGGAGTACATAAGGAGTACATAAGGAGTACATAAGGAGTACATAGGTAGTGCATAGGAATGTCAGGTCATGAGTCACTTTTGTTACTACAGAATGGCGTGGTAGCGTGGTAGGGAATGTCGATATCTTACCGACTAAAAACCGCCGGTTAAATCACCTGACACCAAAAGGGCGAGGCGTCTCCTTGCTTCCTACTCGAAGCGGAATCGCCGTACGCCACTTACGGGGGCCAATGTCTGGTCGGGCGGTGGACTCTCCAGGTCAGCCTCCCGCACAACTCATAGAGGCCGGAGGGGTGTCTGCGCAGTCCATCAACTACGAATCGGTAAGAAAAAGAAAGGGCTGCTCTGTCCAAGCTTTGTCGTATACGCTCCCGGTGTATTATTCGGGAAGCTATGTCAGTGACTCCAGTTCTTTCCGGATAACTTCATTACGAATTTTATCTATCAAAGTAACCCCGAACATAGCTCGCTCCATCACTTGCTGAACAACTTCAAATTTGTGGACCAGCCCTACTGTCAGTGTCCACGTTTCGGCACCGTATGTCATGACAGGCAGGACGCACTGGTTGAAAACTTTCGTCTTCAAGCACTACGGTATAGGCGACGCGAAAACTCGGCGAAGTTTGCCAAATGCCGCCCAGCCTAACCGAATCCTCCTGACGGCTTCTTTCTCGATGTTGTGTCTACTCAGCTGAATGTTCTGCCCTATTATAGGTAAACGTATTCCTGCACAACTTCAAACACCGACCTTTAATGACCGATTTCCTCATAAAAAGCACAAGTTTAATAAAAAATGTAATACTCTTCATAATGTGACTTGAGATTCTCGAAAGTCTCGTTATTCCCGAGACTAAAAATATAATTCTTGAGTCTCGAAAATACCAAAATATCGTCGAGACTCGATATTTTCGAGACCGATACTCCCGGGATGAAAGCCATTAGTAGGCACTGACAAATTGATAATTTAAAAAAAAATCACGTGGCATTTGACACGACATTTTTGCTAATTCCTGCTAGAAGAAAAAGAAATCGACGTACATTATGAAAGTTATAAGTAAGTAAGTATGTCATCCTCTGAGACTATGTTGAGGTTGACTTTCGATCTAACCAGATGCGTCTGAATATCAGTATTTTACAATACAGACCTCCGCAAACCAATTCTGGATAATGTGACTATCATACTAATAAAAATGTGAAAGTTTGGATATTTGTTTGTTTATTTGTTACTCAATCACGCAAAAACGGATATAGGAGAACTACTTACGGGATTTGAATGAAATTTCATACACACATAGTATGTGACCGGGAATAACACATAGGATATATTTTACCCCAGAAAAATGTGGGAATATCCCGGAAATCCCGGAAAAACAAATATAGGAGAACTACTTACGGGATTTGAATGAAATTTACACATTAAGTGACGGGAATAACAAATACGATACATTTTACCCCAAAATGATGTGGGAATTCCCAGAAAACTTATGTAGGAGACCTACTTACGGGATTTAAATGAAATGTTGGTACTAATAGTTTGTGATTGGCGCTGGCATATTGAATACTTCTTTTCTCGGAACAGAGCGGGAATTTCCCTAACATTGACTACTTCTTATCCCATGAATACAATTCGACAACAATTGTGTTACTAAATCTAGGCGTACGAAGTCGCGGGTAAAAGCTAGTACTTAATAATTTTTCTCCAATAAGCTCGGGGCCTATTTAGCATACACAGAGGTGTACCACCACAGTCGTTCGTAGCAGGCTAGCCTATTGCCATAAATTCTGACCTCTTTTGTTCCGCTGCAGTTGCACTTGAGAACAATTTAGGCCAATGACAAACACTCGTCATTTAGTCATAGTAATATGGCTTTTATATGACGGGAATCACGCAATGAAATTAAACTCATTTAAACTAGAGGGTGTTGGTGGCGTATTGTCGTTCAGGAAGACTGGGAGCGGCCTACTGCACCCCAAACACTGGCGAGGTAGGTATCATTTATGAACCTTACAATACGGCTTTCATTTTTATAAGCTTTTAGATTTACCACCATTGGCTAATGTAAGGCCACGGTAGTAAAATTGTAAATTGGAGTACCTAGTTGTAAAGATCGTATCTTATGTACACTATTACATAAGTAGGTACTTACTTAACTTTGGACTTAATTGTGCTAGAAAATATATCATTTCATCCTAATTTTAACACTATACATAGTGGTCTAATGCTATGTATATTCTGTTGACTTAATGTTCTTCCATAATGGGAAAGCGAGCTATTATTGAAAAAATATTTGTATTTAATGCTTCCAAATTGTCTAGAAGTAGTAGCGGTAAAATGTTTTACCTAAAGAAAATATTAGCATTTTGAGTAAACGTCTTAACTTAGTAATGTCAATACCGACATTACGCAAGTTAGCATTATTTAGGTACTAACTATAAAAATACTTTTACCTATAAAGAAACTCAACTCTAACCTTGGCCTTCCACCCCTCCTAGTTATTAATTCTAGAAGAGATAGTGGACCGACCGCCGGAGTACCAGATGTTCTGCAGTTTATACCGCCAAGTGGACCCGGTCTGCATCCTACTGGACGGCAAGAACCAGGGCGCGTTCGTGCAGACTGTCAAGAAGACCGTATTTGACAGCGACGCCAATGATGAGGGACGTTGCAAGCTCGTGTTCTTGTCTGCTAAGGAGTATAGTGAGTCTAAACTGGTACCACTCACTCTTTATTAATAAAAAATCACGTTATACATCAAGTCCTTAATTTTTATGCATAAATTTTCTTTTCTTCTTATCTAGTCAATAACGAGTTCATACTGCTTTGAGCGTATGTAGTGGAGCGTTTCCTGATAGAAGGGGTTTGTGGTTTAGTAGCTTTTTTGCTTATTTCGGGTTAAAAAATTGCATACATAAACACTTCAGATTTACGTGGTTGAAACTAGCAGAATACAATAAGAAGCAAATCTTATGTAAAAATAACAATAGCATGATAAGTTAAGCAAATCTATATCAAGGTAATAGTTTTATCTACAGGCACAACCAAGGCAAACCCAAAGTGCCACCTGCCAATTCCATTACTTAGAAAGTCCAACGCAAGCACATCATTTTAAATCGAAAAACATAATCATTATAATTAGGAACATAGGTATAATAATATACAATGATGTATTTCTTTTCAAGGTTTCGAAGCATGCAAAAGACGCATATTCGCGTTATCTCTACCTACCGAACCGCCAAACGCTTCTGACGAAGAGAGGTCCCTGTACCTCCGTACCGTGCTGGACTTCTCGCAGACCCAGAGTGTGCACGCACTCGGTGCTCTGCTCAGATACCTAGACCTGAACTGGGCCAAGCTGAGCATGGACCTCCACGCGAAACCACAGTTTCTGAGTCTTAGAATTATTTCACTGTGAGTGCAAGTTAGATAAACTTAAAAAAAAATTAAAGATAAACGTAAAATAGACGAAATTTTGAAGCAAGTTATCCTCACGGCTTTCTTTCAATTTTAATTGAAATTAACTTGGTGTCAGCGCAGTAGGTATTTTTTTTTCATACATACGTATCAGTTTTTATGAGATAATAAATTCAAACACTTATCTGTCAAAAACAACAATATATTATTATCATGAAACAAGTGGATGCGTATTCAATTAAATTGAAGATATTTCGCATCCCCCAAGTGGTGACATAGTGACAGTGGACGAGGACACGTACCGCGGGCTGCAGGTGTTCAGTGCGGTTGCGCACCCCAGCGCGTACAAACGCGGCGCGCGCGGCTCCAGCCGCGAGGGACTCAGCCTGCTGCAACTGTTCAGTAGGTGCAGCTCCAAGCTCGGTCAGAGCCGGATGAGGTGAGATACAAACTTTCAGCTCTATGTTTAAAGTAGCTTATAGACTACGTATACAGGGTGTACAAAACTACCCGTAAAGCCGAGAGGAGGTTAAATGGGGCCTTATAACGAGTCCATTCACAATATTTAAGAACCGTAGTAACGCTGTATAACATACCCCAAAAAAAGGAAAACAACAACATTTATGAATGAAAAATAGAAAAACTATTAAAGTACACAATTATTAGGTAAAATAGGTATGTAGGCCTTTCTGTTAAATAATTTGATTCCCTGACATGACAGCTGACAAAATTTTGACATGACAGCTGATAATTAATAATATTTTACGGGGTATTTTGTAACACGTTGTACCTATAGGCTACCTACAGATACTGCATTCTACATTGTATTCTATCTTAATATTATGAATAGAGAAATAAATAAGAAATTAGTTTAATTTGCCGCTTGTGGTATAATTATGTGGAGCTTCTACATATCCAGTAAATATTCGTTAAAAAACGAAGCACACCTGTGTTATAAAATGAAAATCCTTAGATGAGAATTAATAATGCTTCAACCGAGCGAGTTTAGTATTAATGGAGATTTCACTACAGAATTGAGATTAGACTCAAATACTATAAATAAATTAGACTGCATCCAAAGGAGACAAGGACAATATACCCTTTCATAATAATATTAAATTTTATTCAACTCCATTTCTGTTTCCAAGAGTGCTCCTACAACACCCGACCTCAGACTTGGCAACGTTGAAGAGTCGTCAGGATGTAGTAGAGTACTTCATGAAGCCGCAGAATGACGCACTGATGAGGAACATATGCTCCTCCATGCGATACATTAAGAATGTTCACGTAAGCATAAATATTATAATAGCTACAGTCAGCAACGAAAGTGTAACATGTTGCCATCTTCAATATGGTATGAAGTTACTGACCTATGAAGGTTATGCTAAATAATTGCATAGATGACTGTTAAATATTTAGGTTACCTTAGTAGAAAAACCTCGACAAGTTTTGGAGCTGTGATGATTTCAAAATTTAGCTGTGTTCAGCGACTTTCGTTGCTGACTGTACCTACATATTTTTAAGGTTAAATTGAAGTTATTTCGCATCCCCCCTGTTACCTCTGCTCACGCTACAGTTCCTCCGAATTGACACCCCCGCATTGATAAATATTCTACTGCTACGCAATAATGTGTTAACATCATTATCTATGGTCCCGTTGAAGGTCAATGTAGCCCGTGAAATAACTGGTCATATGAGACTTAACAACTGAGGTCTCAAGATGACAATGCGCGAGTGATAGTGGTGTTGTCTATAGGTTACTGTTTCCACTTATTGTTTTGTCACGATGAAAAAATATACTATACTATGACAGTTTTTATGTTTTTGTTTAAATATGGACCGCATTTGGCGTAATAACTGAGCGGTTTCTGCGCCACGTGTCTCAGATTCGACAGGTAGTAAATGTTCCTGAAATGAGTCTGGGTGTTCGTGTATGCGCATGTAGTAAATGAGAATGGGATAATCAAAGTCTAACATTTTATTTCAATTAGACCATTACGGCACTTTTAAAAAGTCAAAACTAGTTTCACCGTTTCGAAAAAATGGGTCTTATGGAGAAGAACCGACAAGAAAGTCCATAGACACTCTTTTTAAAAAAACTTGATTACGAACATGAGTGTTCATCTTGGTTGTTCTCATGACCTATTCAGATTCAGACTGTAAAGTCTAAATCTGAATAGTTCATGAGAACAATGCAGTTTAATGTGTACTATTACATTAATAAAATAAACAGAAAAAAAAAGAGATTGCCTTTGACAGTAAGAGCTGACCAGCCCCGACAGACGGCACCCGTTCACGAGTATGACGTGTGTATCGGCGTCGTTCGACTCAACCATGTTGCAGGGAATAAAACGACTCGACACACAACGCCACCCGATAGCTACAGAACCATGCATTTCAATGTTTTACAGGGAATTTTGTCGAAAATCAAGGCTTTGTCAGCGAAGCCTTACCAGTGGAAATCACTTTACAATGTAAGTTTACATTATTTACTAACACTTCGAATCCCCTCCGTAACTTGGAGATCACGTAAAGCCGTCGGTCTCGGTTGTCATATGAACACATGACAATCGTTTGTCAGAAGCCCGTAAAATCCTGACAACCAGTCAATCCTCAGGATATCTGTATTGCCCAGAAATTGGGTTGTGGAAGTCTGATGGCAGTCGCTTCGTGTAAAGTGCTGATATTCAGCCGCATCTGGTTAGACTGGAAGCGAACTCCAACATAGTAGGTATAAAGGGCTAGAAGGATGATGAATTGAAACACTAATTAACTAACCCTGGATGTTTTCTGATGGACTGGTCTTAGACGCTGTATAACGCAGTGTTGATCTGCGAGATGTGCGAAAGTGCAGGGAAAGCCAGCGAGTTTTTAGAACAGCTCGCCTGTTACGACAACACAAAACTCTATGAGGTTAAAATATATTTCTTTACTTAAATTCTATTATTAAGCAAATTGTCTATAAAATATAAACTACTATATTCGAATTTTATCGCGTTATAAAATCCTTACGTCAAATGGGGTGAATATGGATGCAGGGGTGAATCGGGACAACACATTTTTAATTGTTTGGTTTAATGATTTATTGTAATTTAGTAACAATATTAGCCCCTTTTTGCAACAAACTATAATAACTAAAGCTGAAAATAACTTTTAAAAGTTTGTCCCGATTCACCCCATGGTATATAATTATTATGTACCTTTATGTTTTATTTCTATGTTAATATTCGTGTAAATTGAAAGCAAGAAATCACCCAATCATTTTTTGTTTTTCTTGTCAGTTCAGCCAGTAACTATTATTTTATCTGTAGGTATAAGTTCGGATCTTTGCCAAAAACCTTTATTCTTTCACCAGATGGCGCTGTACATGAATAGAATAATAGACTTCGATCTATCCAAAACCGAGGGCAAGTTTACTGTGAAGCCTGGAGTAGACTCTGAACTTGATATGAGTAAAATCATTTTTTACGATTTACGTATTTTAGTATTTTTTACGATACGAACCGTAGGTATTTCTGCTTTGCAAAAAAAGTTTTTAGTGATAAAACTAGTCATAGGTCTCGAGATTGAATCCAAAGCATGCATCTTTTCATTGTAATTAGGCAGGGGTGTACGGCTGCACACCCAAAGTTCACCAGTATACCTATTTACTGGCCCCAAATAATCTCAAATTGTGGACAATAAATAGACTGCACTTAGATTTTCAAAAAAATTGATTCCTGTTTCTGTCCGTTTTACGCAACTAGAATTTGACGATTCCAAACATTTTTAATGTCACTACAAAGGACAGTGAAATTACTGGGGAAACTGAGGTCTCAAACTGATAAAGCGCTAGTAATACCACTGGTGTTGTTAGGGTCTATAGGCTGCGGCTACCACTTACCATCGGGCGACATCTTCATCATCATCAACTCATATACTGTTCCACTGAGAGGCACGGGTCTCCTCTCAGAATTACAGGGATCAGGTTATCCCGTCATGGTCGTGGCGAATTTCGCGGATCCCATGACAATGACTATATGGTAAGTAAAGGCAAGTGCGGTTATTATTTGGTACGAGTCCGACATCTCCTCCCACATCCCCGAGTGGCGTAGTTTCCATGAGGATTTTCCGTATCTACTATAAAAAAAGGGATTAGGTTATAGTCGACATCTTAGTCATCATCAACCCATATACTGTCCAACTGATGGGCACGGGTCTCCTCTCATATTGAGAGGGATTAGGATATAGTCCACCACGCTAGCCTAATGCAAGTTGGCAGACTTCACAAACCGTTGAGAAAAATCTCTAAGGTATGCAGGTTTCCTCACGATATGTTACTTCACCGTTTAAGCGAGTGATAATTAATTATTAGTACGCACATGAATTCGAAAAGTCAGAGGTTCGTGCCTTGGGTTCGAACTCGAGTTCGACTTGGTAGTCCAATGGTCATACCACTAGGCTATCACTGCTTTTTGACATCTTAGTACGTACGATATAAATATATTATTAAATAATATTCTACCTTTAGAAAAGCAAACAATGGCGAGTCTCCACGGACTTATGTCGGAGACAGCTAAGGTGGAAATGGAACGGCTTCCAACGTACATTCAGGAGTGCAGCATGCTGTACATGCCACACTTGGGCTATCTGCTCGGTGTCAAAGTGTGGGCTGACGATCTGAGCCCCGAAGATAAGGAACTGCCCGATATGAAGTTTATGGTAAGCTGTAAAACTTGGTGGTAGTTGACAGTTTTGAGAGGATTCATAAGACGTATACATATATATAAAGTTGACTTGATTTTAGAGAAAATTGCTTTGCTTGTGCAACATGAGTTTTTTCTGCACTTTCTACGGTAATTCCTAAATTCAGACGAAATAATATTAGTTATCCTAACACTGACCCAGTGGCAGTACAGACAGTGCTCAGCTTAAACCTGTGTGGAAGCATAAAAACTTGCACAGGATGACCTTAAATTGATAAATAAATAGCTAAATGAATTCACTTTCCCAAAAACCAGTTCAATTTCTGTAGAAATTACTACCATCTCTTTTTCTCTTCCAGTTTCAAAACAACGACTATATCCATTACAAAAGCAAAGGATGCGAAGGTAGGTGCTTTCACCGAGACTCCATCATCTAATATACAGTACCCACTACCCACACATCCACAACTTATTACCACCAGGACATGCTAGCCTACTGTACAATCTTGTACTGTGTATATTCCTAGAGCTGGACGTGATGATAGGCGACACGTACCCGGAGATAGTAGCCCACGAGACCCGCATTATGATGCGCCTGACAGCCGTCCTGCTGGAGCACCTGCACACCCTGGCAACCGTCGTCGACACCTGTGCGCAACTCGACTGGTAAGATCAGACCACTAAATTCTTTATATAAGTTCTTTTGTAAAAAAAAAATGTAGAGCTAGTTCAGCCAAAGAGTACCTGTGAGGACCTGAAGTGGCCTTTAACCAGCAGTGGGACAGCAAGGGCTGAACAGAAAGGGTATTTTTATCCACCAGATATGAGTCATGATATATCTTTTTGTTTACGTGGGTAAACCTTCAAAAGGCGGTTGCCCTGGGGAATATCCCGGGTTAGATTAAATCTTACACTCCCCGAACTATTCCCCAGGGCTCCCCAGCATCTTAAAGATTATTTCCTCAAAAAACACCCCAGTGACTACCATCATCATGGCGGGGGCACTATCAAGATAAGACTATCCCGGGGGCTCTCTCCCTGTCCAACACCTGTTGGAGCTAGTGATAGGCAATTTTCGGGAACATTCTCACATCGAGAACTTTGCTGATAAGTTCTTGAGAACATTTTCTGGATCGTGAATTTATGAGAATTTAAATTTCTGATGACTGTTTTCACTTGTCTTTCTAAGATAAAAAGATGATTTGAATGTTTTATAAAGTTTACGTTCAGTATTACCAGCTGTAAAACCACGTTTCTCAGTAAATTTTCTTCAGCGAGATCATTTTCGAGTAAGTTCTCGGATAAATTCTCGGGAATATTCACGTTACTTACTTTATTAATATTTCACATAGGTTTTTTTTCAATTGAACAAATTATGTTTCAATAATCAGTCTTAATAATTACTTAGGTATGTACTTACCTATGTACTTACCTATGTACTTACCTATGTACTTACCTATGTACATACCTATGTACTTACCTATGTACTTACCTATGTACTTACCTATGTACTTACCTATGTACTTACCTATGTACTTACCTATGTACTTACCTATGTACTTACCTATGTACTACCTACCTATGTACTTACATACCTATGGACTACTAATCTTATGTATTTACCTATGTACTGCTTATGTACTAACCTATGTACTACTTATGTACTAACCTATGTACTACTTATGCACTTACCTATGTACTACCTATGTAGGTACTGCTTATGTTCTAATGTATTTTTAAACTTTACACCAGATAACATGCTTCTACATCTATTTAAATCAAAGTTTCAATAAAATAATAGTATTGGATTTTAAATTCTGAATGACAGAGAATGTTCTGAAAACATTCTCAATATTCATTCTCGGTGACAGTAAATTCTGTTACGGAGATTCTCTCGACCTATCACTAGTTGGGGCACATCGCTAGGGAGACTGCAAAGGGCTCTATCCTGAACCTCACTGAACTGCACTATACATAATTATGTACCTACTTTATATTTAAAACTGATGTACCTCACTTGTATCCCATTCATACAACTCCCCAGTCTAATAGCAATATCGAAGGTGAGCAAGGAGTTCAATTTCGTTCGTCCAACGCTGACTCCAGAGAAGCTCATCAGCATCAAGCAGGGCAGGCACCCACTGTATATGCTGACGTGTGACAATTTCGTGCCAAACGACGTAGAGTCCAGTCTAGGCGCCGGCTGTGTAAAGATACTAACGGGACCAAACTCCAGCGGGAAGTCAGTTTATATGAAACAGATTGGTGAGAGAAATATTATTCGTTACATTGGGATTTCAGAGAGAAAGAGCTCATTCACCTTATAATTTATGATTTTCTAGTTAATAGTAGTAGTACCTAGTTAATGAGGGGCTCGTGGCTAAGTAATAACTAAGCTGATCAACCGATCTGCAAGGTTAAGCAGCACTAGTCACGGTCAGTCTGTGGATGGGTGACCATTCTTAACACATCGAGACCCCCCCGTGCCTCGGAGAGGACGTAAAGCCTTCGGTCCCGGTTGTCATACCACTAACACGAACACCTATATGTATAGTGGTAGTAAGAAGCCCAAAAAGCCTGACCACCAGTCTATCCTCAGGGTATCAGTATTACAAAAAATTGGGTTGCGAAGGTCTGATGGCAGTCGCTTTATGTAAAATACTGATATTCAGCGGCATCTGGTTAGACTGGAAGCCAACCCCTATATAGTTGGGAAGAGGCTCGGAGAAAGAAGAGTAGGTAGGTACATAGTTAATGAGCTCCACAATAATGTGGTCGAGCTACACAATGACTGTTGCATGCGTGCCGTCGCGTATATAACTACTTTTTATGGATTTTATCGCGTATATTGATATTATTAATCCCGTTTCGGACCCTTTACAGCGTCCATGGTCACGAGTAGACTGACCTGAGTCTACCCGTGATCATGGACGCTGTTAGTTAGTTTTATTTCAATCATGATATAACCTTGTGTTCAGGTTTGATAGTATACCTGGCGCATATCGGCAGCTTCGTGCCGGCGGAGGCCGCCACCGTCGGCGTGCTGCGGCACATCCACACGCGCATACAGAGCACCGAGTGCGTCGCCGCGCACATGTCCGCCTTCCTCATAGACTTGAGACAGGTGCGGACAGTTATTTTTCTGTCTCTAGATACAAAATATATTGTCCCCAAAGGACTAGGGCCTAAATTTTTTGCATTATCGTCTAAGATAAGTGATACTGTTTTAAAACTTCGCCAGGAATATTTTAGCACCATAAACTATGGTGATCACAAATTAACTAGGTACACAAGAAGATTATCTACACATTTTGTTAAAAAAAAACGTTCTTATACAATGCCAAGAAGTCGCTAGGCGAATCGCTCACTGATTATTTGCATTGAATTAGCTCTATAGAATTCGGCGTGAGGCTTAAAAGATAAAATAGACAATAATTCAGTCCTAGCTCCCACACTGGAACTAACCCTGTAGGTACCTATCACAGAAAGCAAAAAACATAAGACACAAAGTGCACACAGATTATTAACAATATCTATCTCGGGTGGGAATGATACTACTGGTATCGCTAACATCTGCTTGTTTGTCATCATTACAATAGAAAAACAACAGCTTCGTTAGTCTAGTGGTCTGAAGCGCGACTGCTACGCTAGAAGTCCTGGATTCGATTTCCAGGTTGAATAGTGTTATTGGGATTTTCAATGAAATTCAGTAGCAGCTCGGAGTTTGGATTTTGCCCACATAATGACAATAGGCTCGCCCCCTATGACATGGGAACTAAAACCGGCGAACTGTTGTGGGTGTACATTGGTACACCTCTGCCTATCGCTTCGGGGAAAACAGACGTATTTTAAAAGCATGTTTCCATCATGCAGATGGCCCTAGCTCTCCAGGAGTCCACGTCCAACTCTTTGCTGATAGTGGACGAGTTCGGCAAGGGTACGTCGGCCACGGACGGGCTGGCCCTGCTCGCAGCTTGTCTAAACACGCTACTGTTCAGAGGGGAGCACTGCCCGCATGTGTTGCTGGCCACACACTACCTAAACATCAGGCAGTATATAGTGGACACGCCTATAGTTAGGTTTCTGGTAAGTATTTAAATATTTGTATGAATCTTGCAGTTGTCATTAACCCCTTGAACATGCAGTCCCAAATCTATATAATCAATATCTCTTGCTCTTCGATCAAGACTTCAGAGTGATATTCTCACATTGATAGAACAAAGTTGCAAACAGAAGAAAAACATTGCAAACCTTATTATAAAAGAGTATATATGAAGTTTCTTGTCGGCTCTTCGTAAGAGCTCTTCGTCTTCTTTATATAAGACTCCCTATCACGAAACCGTGCAACTAGTTTTAACTTTTTAAAAGAACTATACTAATAAAACATTTAACTTCAATCGTGTTGGCGGCAAATTAACTCGGTACATTAGTTCTTGGCCATGACACAGGGCAAGTAAAAGCAAGTGCGATTTTTTGTCGGTAGTCCAACATATTCTGACTCCACGTGTGGCAAACAATCCATTTGAATTTTTCGTATTTAAAAAAGGTACATTCGTTATTATATTTTGTTGACAGCGCTTTGAGTACATACTACAAGATGGAGAGCCGGTATTTCTGTTCCGCGTGTGTGAGGGTGGCGCGGAGACCAGTTTCGCCTTGCAAGTGGCTGCTGCATCTGGTGTGATGCCGAGGACCCTGGCCAGGGCTAAACAAGTTATGGAATCCGTAATGGTAAGCGATTTTAATATTTATGTGATAATAAACATAACTGTTTGTGTTTGTCTGGGTGTTCTTATGTATTATAAGTATGTATTTACAAAAAAAGTATTTATACTATTTATGTATTATATCCACTATCTAGTACCCACAAGCTCTGCTTAGTTTGGTACTAGATGGTGCTTTGTAAAAATGTCCGAAAATATTTATTATTATTATTTTGTCCAATAAAAACGGTATCGTTAAAAAGGGACCGTTTATGTCTGAAAGGAAACTCAAAATAACTTGAAAATAATTAATTTTATTTTTCAGAGCAATTCCCTGCCACCAGAGAATAGGCGAATAACAACAAAACTGAACGCGTGTATAGAAAACATTAAAAACAAACTTGTCAGAGACGATATTTAATAATAAAAAAACTTGTTACAATATAATAATATGTATAATGATATTCAGCTCAGCACAGCTAACAATATTGGTATAAAATTTTAAACACATCAAAAAATTAAATTAATTACTTACGCTACTGTCGTTGACTCTTAAATAAATTATATTATAATATAATTACAATAAAGCTGGAATGATTAATTCAATGCGTTTTTAAAAAGCATTTTGAGACATTCATGTTTATATTTGAATACATTCGTAAGTAAGCACAAAGGCTTTAAGCTTAAGTATACAGGGATTTAGATAAAGTAGCAACAAATAACTTATTAATCACAAAAGATAAATAAAAAAATATTTCGGAACTTTTCGGGTAACATCACAACATTTTGAACTTGAATAAAATCTTACGCATACGCACACATATTTACTCAAAAATATAAAAAACATGAATTTGTATTACTTAATTTACTGTTACTTAAACTTAAATGGATTTGGAAGATCGGACTTTGTGGCGTTGGGAGAGGGCTACGTCCAGCAGTGGACGAATATGGGCTGATGATGATGATGATGATGGATTTGAGCGTTTTAACCACATTGTTTAATACATAAACTCAACGACTTCCCTTTTATGACTGATTAATAAGTAGTAAGTAATTTCAAGCTGCTTGTTTACAGCTGAAATAAAAGGGGCTAAGGAAGCTATTTTACAAATACTTAACTAACACAAACACTCATTAACAACCGAATCTATACCTCAGTCTAGTAATAACAAAATCATTTATGACAACCTCAAACTATTAGGTCAAAAAGGAAATCGCTTTGTGATTCTATTAAAGCAACAATTTAAATAAAATTTCTAAAACATATTCAAAACTTCCAAGAAAAAAAAATATATTAAAATAATTAATTTCCTAATGCTTTTTTCCTATGTTTAACAAAATAAACTATTCTGATTTTACTCTTAAAACTGAGATATTTCAAAACAGAAATGCTAACAGAAGAAACTCATACTCAAAATGATATGGAGAGCGTTTTCATGGCATGGTCGCCGTTTCACATAGCTAGCAAGATTGGTTACGTTTACATGGACTTCATCTGTTGCATCAGCTCCTCTAGGGAGAGCTCAGAGGCTGCTACGGCGCCGCCCGTGCTTGACTCAGGAGTGCTGTTGTCGACGGGGACGCTGTATGCCACCTGGGGAATGAAATGCTCAGAATGAAGGACTCAGTAGAAACTAGGATCTCATCGTCGAGAGATATACGGGTAGAGAGAGAACAAGCCTATTTCTTCTTTCTCCTCCTTCCTTTCCTCTTTCTTCGCGATGTTTTCGTTTAGCATTTGTTATATACAAATACTGTACGATAACTTCGTTAAATCAGACCCGACGACTACCTACTGAGCTAGCCTTTATATTCTAGCTGCTAGTACCTATTGGTGGATATCAAACGTTGTTTAGCCTTATATCACTATTAAAAAATGGAGGTTGGTGGTGAAAATTTAGGGTTGTATGTATTTTTAATGCAACATCAACATGTTTGGGGTGGGCTTATCACTAAGGTATGAAAAATAGATTACGACCGATTCTCAGATCTACCGAATATACATATAAAATTTCATAAAAATCGGTGAAGCCGTTTCCGGGGAGTATGGCAACTAACACTGTGACACTGGAATTTTATAATTATATATAAGAAAGATATAAAAGATATTGTTATATCCATAGCTTTTGTCAATCTAATCTAATAAATAGTTATAAAAAAAATAAAAAGTCCAAATACCTGAACTCCATCTACTAGTTTTAAGTTGGAGCAGTCATCGTCTTCCGGCGTATTTTCATCAACTAGACTAATGCCTGTAAAACAAAATTATTAAATAAGTACTCCGAATTGGAGAAATTTATTGTCAAGCCTTTCAAAGCCGAACTTGGCTGTTCTCACAGACAAAGTGTCAC
Organism: Acronicta alni; assembly: GCA_964056405.1. Taxonomy (NCBI): domain Eukaryota; kingdom Metazoa; phylum Arthropoda; class Insecta; order Lepidoptera; family Noctuidae; genus Acronicta; species Acronicta alni. Next base: position 1,000,769 of record OZ043914.1, read on the forward strand.
TTATACGATATTAACTAAAACAATGCAACTACAACAACATACCCCACTCGTTGTCAGCGTGGACTGGCGCCAGGTCTTCGGTGACTTCCGTGGCCAGTTCTACCACCGGCTTTGCCTTGTACTCTGCCTGGCGCGAGCGGCAATAGCTGTCATCACATTGAGGGTTTGGCTGCAACCAGAAGTTAAAAGTTAACTAAACTCGAAATAATACCAGTGTTCAAATACTTATCCAAGTTGTTACTCATGTTGCAAAGATTAATAAGCTCCATTTTTAAGTGCAAGTCTGATTACTTAGCTCTTTGTGTTAAAGTTTAGATGAATAAGTATACATATAATTATTTAAAATGTTTTGTAGAAAACAATTTTACCTTTAATCCCATTGTTGGAAAGAAATCCGTTAATGCACTGTACCCTAGGTAATGAGTGACTGTTCCAAATTCAAGCAAGTATTTCAATGTGTTTTGCACTGAAACAAAAATAAATTTTACATTTTACATATAACAAACTCTCGATACTTATATAGCACATCTTGTAATGCCTGACTTAAAAATTTAAAAACTAAAACCTGACTATAAAAAAAAACAACTGAAAAACATTAAATGAAATATTTTTTACTAAAAAAAATGCTGGAAATACTTCTATTACAATATATTTATATGAATTTGTAATAAAACATAATTAAATAAAAAGATTTAAATATTAATTAAGATTAAGCTATGAAATTATTTACCTAGGAATCCTGCCACTATGCCCATAGTGGTGGGTAGACTGGCTGCACAAACACCTTCCCTTTTCAGTGTCCTCTCATCGATTTTTGATGCAACCACTAGTGGTGGGGCACACTAAATAAAAAATACAATAAATAATTCAGAACCAAAAATCTAATAATTACAATTGATTACTGTACACCTACAGTACCATCTAAAATATCCATTAATAACTCATAGGCAATTTACAAGGGCTTAAAAAAATTAAAAAATTGACTTGTAAAAGTGTCTTTAAAAACATCTATTTACAGAAATAAATATCATTTATCATTTACAAAAGCAATTTAAATACCTGTCAAGTTATAGAATATGCTATGAAAAATATAAGAATAATAATAAAATATAAAGCATCAGCTAACACTATGGCGATCTATGCCAGCCTTCCTTTGGGAAGGCTGATGTGGTTTTTAATCGGTATGAGTCCAACAACCCATGAGGATTTTGCACATCAAAAATATAACTATAATTTGAGCTACTTATTAATAATTTGTGATGTGAGGTACTCACAGCAAAACAAGCAGTTTCCCCTGGCACAATGAACTGTATATGTCCAGACACTGCATTCTCGCTGACTCCAGATTCAAACCACTTTTGGTTGAGCTCATTGCATGCAGTGTTGATTGCCATTCTTGCTTCAAAGTTATCCACACAGCTCAACACTAAGTCAACTGGGCCACCTATCAAACTTCCTGTCCTGGAATAACACAATTCAGTTTCAATGTTAACACAACAGAATGACACATAAAAATATAGTAGTTAGGACCTTTTTTTTCTCAAATAGAGTTGGCATATCAATATTTTATTCTGTAATTTAGTAATTAACATAGAATGATAAATATATGTATAATTAGATTGTTTTTAGCCTTTTTTGTTTTCCAAGCCCGGTTCATCCTGCTGATGGGTAAAAGCCTTCCTTCCTAAGGTGACTTACAAAAGGGAAAAAATACCTACAATTATAGATGAGTTTTGTTGTTTAACTAGATTTTATAAGTGAAAATATAACACCAACAACATGGACAACCTGAAATAAATGTATTTTTACAAAAAAAACATCACAAACAAACCTAATGGTATCACAAAACTTCTGGAAGTTATCCACAGTAGTTATGTTGTAGTTATAGGCATCTATAGCCACATCGGGGTTGATGTTCTGCAGTGTAGCAGCAGCAGCATCCACCTTGCTGAGCCCAGCCTGGTGTGGCTGGAAGAATAGCCTGTTCATATTGGCTAGCTCTACCTTGTCATAATCAAACAGGATCAACTGAAACATAATATTAGAATGGTTTTGATTTGGTATAAATTAAAAATGTTTAAACTTACTAAAATTTAAACTAAAAGAAAAATACAGGCCAGTTGTATACATAGTATACAACTGGTTATTAACTTTAAGTTAAAAATATGATTAATAAATATAATGAGGTAAATCTTTGTTATGTCAATGGTACAAATATTAACTGCTGCTCGCCCAGAACTTTGCTACTTCCACAGCATCATCAATAAAATGAGGTAATTGGAAATAAATAATATTTAATGTTATGTATGTACCTTTCCAATCCCGCATCTAGTGAGCATCTCAGCAGTAACACTGCCAACTCCACCGACACCCACCACAGCTACAGACATCTCACGAATCTTCTCATAGTTGTCCACTATACCCATTCTCTTCAGTGCCATCAGACGACTGCAAGCAAGGCACATTGGCTATTATGGTGAAAAGCATTCACTGTGCACAGTCAATGTAAAAATGCAACATATTGCCTTCATTTTCTCTATATTTACGGAAAACATTTCGGATATGAAAATACATACTGAATCCAATTATCGTATTCTTTATTCCGAGAGTACTTTAAAATTCAAAATTTTATAGCTTTTCGAAGAAACCGTCCAGAAATACCTGTAAGGATTAGAATCCACAACTTCAGATGACATCACATCGATTTTCTGACGTACTGGGCCAGCAATTCCCTGTGCGGCAGCAAGCTGGATCTCCAGCTCCTTCACTTTCCTCTGTAACTCTTCAACAGTCGCCATTTTCACTTATTTTCTCACAAAATCTGTTAAACTCGAGTCCTGTCCTAGTGTACCATACCCATACGATACGACGGTCGAGCTATTCTTCAATTTAGTTCACTACCACTGCTTTAATGTCAAAGTCAAAGTGACGTTTCATGCCACGATATCAGACGCGTTCGGGCTTACGAAAAGTAAAGCTTCGTTTAAATAGAACGATACGCTGGTTTAAATAACTTCTAATTTATAAATAATACATTAAATTTGCAAATTTATTACAATTATATAAGTAATTAATATAAATAAATACTTTACTTACTGCCTAGTAATCATAAATATTTGGAACATTTTCACAGAAGGTACCGTCTAGTTCCAAATTGATGATTTCAATTAGACTATTTTTTATTTCATTTCCTTTATTTTTATCAGAGCTTATATTATTATACTAAAGTCCATTTATTTATCGGACTACCAACAGCTACACAGAGCGAATAAACAACTAGTTTATGCTACAAAAACAATTATAAGTTCTCACAGATATCGATAAAATTAAGGAGAGATATTATTCACGAAAACTAGTAAGCACAAAATACAAAGTACTTAATCTATAAATAAAAGCGACAAAGATATTATACTAAGTAACTAGACAATTAGGTACTTACTAGGCTTTTCCCTACATACATACTTTTAAACAGTAAATGTTCATCACTATGTATTTATGTGTCCTGTCCTGTGAGAATCAAACCTACGACCTCGTGATAAGCTGTCCGAACCATCGAACCAATAGACCACAGACGTCTTTTCAATGATAAGAGGTGGAACATACCAGAAAAACATACCAGAAATCCAACCAAAATTTCAGAAATTGGTTTAGCTGTTTTTGTCTCATTGAGTCACAAATAATCAGAAATAAATAAATAATTATTAATAAAATATTAGCAGGACAGTATGTTTTATACCTTAATCTTTAGTTAAGTGGTTTTGTCTCTACCTATTAAATTTTATTATAACTAACTTAGCATAATGTCCATTAATATTTAATGGCTATCATTCATCAGGCACAGGGCTTGTGTGGGTTGGCGGTCTTTGTGATATCCCTTCAGTTTACCTACTATAGGTTTTATTACGATGTAGATATTGATGGCGATTTACGTTGGCAGGAAGGCAGATATTTATTTATGTATATCGTAACAAACGTAGTTAATTTACTAATTCAACTGAATAGACGTCAGTGTTTTATACTAATATTCATCATCATATAATATTCAACAACCCATTACCGTCCCACTGCTGGGCTCGGGTCTCCTCTCAGAAGACATGCCTAGCAGTGGGATAGTTTAAGGGTTGATAAACTATAAACTTTTAATGGATCATAGTCATTTGAGTCCTAGGAATGGGAATCATTGTCTCAACAAAAGTTGCTATTTCAGCCCAGTAGACGTCTGAAACCACTATGACACAACTACCGATTAGTTAAGTATGAATAGGTAAGTAAATAGATCAGCTATCAGTTTCTCAAGCTTTTCACCAAATAATGGTATTCCTTACAAGCCCGTTAAAATAGTACTAGTAATATAGGACAAGGTGTACCGTCTATTATTGATTTATTTAGTACAGTGTGAACATAATAATATACCAAAAAAATTAAAAAAAAAAAAACAATAACTCCCGAACGTCCCCCGCGCTCGTGCGAACACCAAGTTAGCAGGTAGGTATATTTGTCATATTTATACTTACCTACATAGGTATTTATATTTGAATAATGAATGAAATAATCAGGTTAATATATAAATAAGTACCAAAGTATTTTTTTGAATTAGTCAACTTCAGGCACAAATTATATTTAGGTACTATGTACCAACTACCTACCTGTAACCTGACCCGACCGACGCTGCACTGTCCTAGCTTCATACAAAATTAAGATTTACTTGTAAAAGTGTCTTTTTAAATCATTTAGCATTATCATGATCATTTACCTGAATTTTCGCAGTTTCCGGACTTCTACTCTGTTTTTTCTTTCCCTGAAAACCTAATTCGAAATATTACGATCCTTATACGTATTTTTTATATTATGCACAGTGAGACACTTACCAACGCGAAGCATTTCATTTTTATATATGTATATTATGTATTCTATATACATATATAAAAATGAAATGCTGCGCGTAAGGTAATACTTATCCATTTACATAAATAAAAAGTATCTATATTTTTATTATGTGTTACGAAGCTCAGACATATGTAGATATATGTATAATGCGCTTCTAAAATCTCGTAATTATAGATATAGATTGATTCGTAGGCAAACGGCAAACAAACATAAATACCAATCCTACAAAAATATTGGGTATCAATAGTACGACTAAATTGAAAAGCCTTAGAAATATGCCGCAGATCTTGTTGATAGCATTAATTAACATTAGCTCGGTTTTGTAAGGTTGTTATACAGAATAGATTATTACGTATAGTTTGTTCTTTCCTTAGTGATAGACAACCTTCTTAGCTGAGCGGTTGCTGGTGGAAAGTGCGCGGGAAAACAAATATATTAATAAAACGAGTTAACTAATGGTTTAGAAAAAAGTGAAAACGTTACTAGAATTTATTGGAATCCTGTGATATTGATGTGTTTTTAAAATTATTAATTAATAAAGGATTTCTTTACGGTGAGTTAACTTATCAATAACAATAATAAAAAGTTTAAAACAATGGCTATTCTACTTATTGTGCCTTTTTATAAGCTTATTCTGAGATACTAATTTATGAAAAATTCTAAACAGTTGACCTGATAAAAAATTATGTGCAATCCATTATTGCCCGGCAAAACAAAATACTTTGGAATTTAAATTTAGTGATGAACCCTAAAAAGTATAAAGTAATTATCTACTTATTAGCATATTTATTAGGTACTTAATTAATTTTTGAGAACATTTCTTTTCTGTTTACATTAATTTGGAAATTGGTCATACGTAAATGTAAGTATAGATTTTACTTTAAGCTTCATAAAAATAATGTATCTAATGAGCTTTTTTCACGCGTTAGGTTATTATTAATCTGATTAATTATTAATTTAATTTAATTTTTTTAATGCATTTAACTTAAATACGTTAGACAAATTTCTGAACCATTTTTTCCGCAAACAAACAGTTATAATATTATCTATTGGAAACAAGTAAGTATGGAGTACGTTTTTAATCATTAAAATTTTTTTCGTGAATTCCCGTCTATCGCTAGTAAAATTAAAAATTGACGAAATATATTTAAGTACAGACGCCAGCAGGTCAACCTATCCAAAACTGACAAATTTTCCCAATTGAAACCTTATCGTTTTGCCTTAAAGTTGAAAATCAATAAAATAAATTTGACAGATTGTGGTAGCTTGATGTGCTGGCCTCTGTACCTAGGCCTAAGGCCTACACCAATATTATACCTACCTATATACATTTTCAAATATAATGAAATATAATATTACGACTCAGCTGATTAAAAGTCTTGTTCGGAGTTCTACTATCTTAAAAAATATATCGCGTGTGATTTAACACAATTTTTTGATTACTCTATATGATGCCACTGCTGAGCAAATGTATGGATTCAAATGTAATTTTTTCTATGATCAAACGAAAACCTCGGTATGTAAGTATAACAAATAACTCTAAATTCCTGGCTAACAATAAAAATTAAATACATACTAATATTGTACCATTAAGTACCTACCTAAATACTAATGAGTATATATTTGTTAATATGTGCCTAACGAGTGAGAAAGCAGAGTACCAAGACTCTATTTTTTTACTATATAGGTAGTTTTTTTTATCAAAACGTGATTAGGTTATATGGTATTAGGTTATATAAAAATTTAGAAGTCAAGGGCTGTTTGACAGCAGTCCTGGGGCTATGCTACGTGACTGACACTTAGTATCACAATCCTAATTTACCTATACGTTATGGACGCCTTAAGCAGCGGTTGATGTGGCATTTTAGTATATAGTGTACCCGGACCTTAGGACCTAAACGCGATTTCTAGAGGTCCAGGTTTCGATTCCCAGGTCGATCAAAATGTTATTGGGTTTTCTATGAAATTTGAAATTCTCAGTAGCAGCACGGAGTTTAGTGCCCGGTGAATGACAATAGGCTCGTACTCTATTACGTGGGACCTAAACATACTGGCGAAGTGTGGGTTACATTGGTACTGTACTCTTTTACCTAACCCTTCGGGGAACACAGGCGTGATGTTATGTACACTAATATACCATCCACAGTTCGACGTTATTTAAAAATTAGGTGGGCAAGATTCTAGAAACTCAATCACGGTAATTTCTTTTGTAGGAGAATTTTCCGTACTATAATAAAGATACAATTTGTATCTATCCACAATATCTGATGACTCATTAAGTCTGGATTGCTTTGAATAGTGGATTCAAATGGATTGACATGTTTTGTAATAGATACCATTCAAGTGCAACCAGACATAAGGTTTTAGTAAAATGTTTTTTATACGCATCATTTTACACACACACTGCCCTATGTGTGTGTAGTAGAATTGTGGGCCTCTAGTTCAGAAAAGTTCTTGACTGGAGACCTCATACCAGTAGACGAAGCTTAGGACAGCCGAACGAGATGAAAAGACGACTTGGTAAAGCTCGCCGGGGTCCTTTTTAAATGCAAGCGGTATAAAATCGGGCTTTGTGAAAATCAATGGCGGAGCCAAGATCTCACTCATAGATTTCGCAAGGACAGTAGTGGACGTCATTTCGCTGATGTGATGAGAAGAATACAAATGACTAAATGATATGATAAATTATAATAATTTTGTAGAATTTTTTTTTCTTGTTTTCAACATACTTAATGTAAAATTAATTCCTCTGATACATTCCACAGTATAATTTATTAAGTATTAATAATTTCAATCTGCCTAACTTTCAAGAGTTTTGAATAAGTTCTAACCTTCTAGTGGTATAAAATTTGCTTTTTTTTATAGGTAGCTCCTTCAAGTTATTTTAATTTTCGTTTATGGCTTTTATTTGGTTCGTTTCTTATAAATGATTACTAAATATTATGTAATATCTAATAATTTGCTAATCGCACGTTAATTGATCGCCCAAGTTCGGGTAAATTCGCATTAGATACGTCTTCAGACAAGGAGAGAGGTAGAAAGTATCAAAGTACTTATCTTTATCATGTAGTTAATTAGCAGTGATAGCCTAGTGGTCTGACCATTGACATTGACTGCCAAGTCTAAGGTCTCGAAATCGAATCCAAGGCACGCACCTCTGACTTTTCGAAATAATGCGCGTATTATCCTTATTATTTCTTATGTATATAATACTTATATATATATGTATGTATATAAGTATTATATCCATTGTCTAGTACCCATAGTACAAGCTCTGCTTAGTTTAGGACTAGATGGTGTTGTGTAAAACATCGTGAGGAAACCTGCATACCTTAGAGATTTTCTCGACGGCGTGTGAAGTCTGCCAACCCACACTAGGCCAATGTGGTGGACTATAGCCTAATCACAATACTGTGAGAGGAGACCCGTGCCCAGTAGTGGGACAGTATATGGGTTAGTGATAGTACCTAGTAGTTAATTAACGAAAGGGTAGTTTCGTTACACTTCTCTGGTATGATTACGTCCCATACAATACAACACACCAGTGAGTCAACGGATATCAATTTGGATACAAATTGTTATAAATCCAAAAGTTCATAATGTACCTACAAAAGAACCTGAGACTGACTGGCATAATAACGCAATGATCATCCTGAAATTTCTCCCGACCTAATTTTTCCCAATTCTGTAGAAAAAACTTGAATCCCCAAACTCAGCCTCAACACACAGTCCAAGTCATGGGTTCTACGTTGGTATATTTGGCAAAAACTCAACCTTAACCGTCAAATACATGCTGGCTTTATGTTTCTTTCCGATCTGAATAATTTATTGATTATGTCACGTCATTTTGCGGTCAACATTGGTCATTCCCCTGTGTGGCTTCTTGATTTACAATCTCAACCTTAGACTAACTCCTAGCTTTAAATGATGTGCGGGTCAGACGAGAAAACTTGCACATCTATGAGAACTCTATAAGTTTTGTAAAGTCTGTCGACCTGTAGTAGGCGTGGTGAGTTATAGCATAATAAAATTGTAAGCCATCTGACGTGGTGAGGTAACTAGTTGTCGGTTAGTTCTTTTGGTCAACGGGTTTCAAACCAAGCCGGTTCTCACAAAAAAATACAATACAAGAATATACCAACGTTTTGGCCTTGATTTTATAATAGTTAAGTATACTTAAAGATTAAAGTTAAAAGTTTATGGTAAAAACTCGATTCTGGAATATATTAAAATTTTATTACGATCAATGGTGTTCTACATAATGATTTAATGAAGTGTTATAAAATTATAATTATAGCCTCGCGGGAAATGAAGACACAAAAACACATCAATTGTAGTTGTTGGCCTTTTAAAAAACAACGTTGGGACTCCAGTAAAGGAAAGTTGGCAAGTTTGAATTGAAATGAAATGATATTTATTTCTCTAAATAGATCTTTTAATGACACTTTTACAAGTCAATATTAATAATAGTCAATAACAAACTCAGAGAATCATAGTCTCTTTTAAAGTCCAGACATGGAATCGTAACAAATATGTGTCTTACAATGAATGGACGAAAGGCACATACTGCCCCGCCCCAAATAAATTAGGACAAGAGCAGGAATATGATGATGATGTGTCTTACAATATAGGGCAAAGTCTGAAATGGCCTTTTGAAGAAAGAGCCATAGCGGCTTTGAGTAGACCAGTTCCAACCGACGGCATGCATGCATCAGTCATTGTGTAGCTCAGCCATAATTTAAGGAGCTCAACAACCCGTCGCACGGCGATACCAGATCAGAGGACATTTGCGTAAGCCACATGAAAAAAGCTCAATGCCACCAAACAGTTTTATGTTTAAAACACGTGTTGGTGAGAAACATTTACTCACAACACTATAAGGTTGGTCTCCATCGATCACTTCTTGTTCGATGGAGACCAACCTTATAGTGTAGACCAACTACAACCAACAAACTTCTATAAAAGTTGTCAAATTTCCATAGATGAAGACACCTATAAAATGTTTCATCTGAGGTATGTCATTTAGGCATTTAACTACTATGAATTTATCAAACTACTTATGTATTATAGAACCAAATTCATGGAATAATACGCATAATTAAGTGTGATCTTAGCTATTTATACCTATCTTTGTCGCTGATTCGTCTAACAAAAAACATATCGCGGAGTTATTAATTAGGCACGTAGAAAAATTCCTCTTGCTTGTTTTTTTTATACCACTAAGGTGGCAAACAAGCATACGGCCCACCGTAAACGGTAAGCGATTACCGTAGCCTATAGACGCTTGCGACACCAGGACTATTGAGTTGGCAGTATAAGGGTCAAACTCCCCCCACTGCCAACACAACATTTTGGACCTTGCTTACCGTTAGAAACACCACACAGCTCAAAGCAGTGTTATTTCACTTCGGTTTTTGTGCAAGGTGGAGGGACTTCCTCATTCGAGAAGATCTTTCGAATTACTCCCACTATGCCCTAGGTCTCTTATAATTATTGTTTAGTTAGTTCTCTTAAGCTTGTTTTGAACGTGTAATAATATTGCGATCAAATTAAAATAATTCTTCTGCAATGAATTTTATTCATATTCTTATGTTTGGAACTCGTAACCGATTCTTAATATGGGTATTATTAAATTGGGCACCTACCCAATTTTCTTCCGATATCGACTTCCTTTTTTAATATGACCAATTGACAATGGATCAAGTTTAACATAATTTCATATCCATGGATAGTGTCGCGTAATTTGTATAATCATATAGGTAGTAGAGACCAATAAAATATATTAAAAATAATGGCTGTATTATCGGTTACGAAATATCCAGCTCGTGGAACCAAATGACAGCTTTTAATCGTTAAGTTTTACGATATCGGTCATGGCTAATGGAAACTTGTACTTAAACTTAGACTTGAAGTTTTCAGTTTAACTTGAAGTTGAACAATGCAACTATCGTCGACTGCATTATCAAGTGGATGTAGTGGTTAAACTGAAGTTATTATAATAAAAATACCTTGATCGAAAACGGTCTTATTATTTTTAGCACACACAGTAAGCGACGGCTCAGCTCTGTTCCCGACGTTGCTGATGTCTTTGGGCGGTGGTTACCACTTACCATCAGGTGAGCCGCTTGCTCGTCTGCCGCTGTAGGCAATAAAAAAAACTAGATGTCTTCCGATTCGTATTTAAATTGCCATCTCAAAATTCTGGTATAGTATAATTGGTCCGGTGGGACGGGCCTACCGTAGCTATGCGAATGAATCGATTAAATATATGGCATGAGCTAATCACATATGGCAAAGGTTAGCACAGGATCGAATCAGATGGCATAAGCAAAGAGAGGCCTATACACAGCAGTGGGTAGATTCAAGCTGTAGGTGATGATGATGATGTTGATGGCATGAGCTGAATCAAAACGATCCTTTACAGCAAGACAATGACGTGTTATGTAAAGAATCAAGCCCGACGAAGGTCCACAAGTTCACTCAGATATCGTCCCATCACAGATGTCAAAATAGTTACAATACTATCGTGGGTAGGTTTGTAAGTATTACATAATATTATGTAAAATTAGGCAAGCGTAGTGTAGGAAGCCCGCCGGCCTAGTGGAGTGACGACTTGCGGAAGGCAGCTAGCAGTGAGTTAGTGACTCAATGAGGAGAGCCTGAGATCAGGGTCGTTCACTAGGAGAAGCCTACGTCCAGTAGTGGACAAAAATAGGCTGAAGATATGATATAAAGTTAACCAGCAGGGCTAAAAATAATTAGACTGTTTTCGATCAAGGTATTTTTATTATTTTATAGGCTTGAGTTTAATCACTACATCCACCTAATGAGACAGTCGACGACAGTACATGCTTGCCTAGAAATAACCTATTCACTTGTAACTTAAAAATTCAAATAAAAAAGTTAGGTAACTAACTAATTTTAAATATAAATTGACTTCAGATAAATATTTTTTGCGCTCTTTCCTAATGATAAATAAAATATGGAGCCTCTGTTCCCGATATCGGTGGTCAGACTATTTTTTTATATTTTTAAATGTTTTTATTTTCTTTTTTTGTAAAAATATATAAAAATATAATGTAAATAAGAACTTGAATAAATACGAGAAAAATAAAATATTATAGCAAAGAGAAATAATAAATTTAAAATATGTACTTACGAAACGTAATCTAATTACGTGTTATCAATATTTTATTCATCACTACGTTAAAGAGCGTCAATTGCCTAATGTGTTATTAGTATTAGGATAATAGGGGATTAGGATAATTGCATTTTATTTTTTAACGACACATTTTTAATTTAAGTTCCTAAGTTCCTAGGCTATTACAAGTTCATTCATTTGTTCACCAATCGCTGAGTGTAGACGAAGTGAGCACCTCCTCCGTTTTAAAATCTAATAATTGCGAATTAATAGTGTATCTATTATATCTAGTATACCTAGTGTGATAGTGTATCCATGTCCATTGTTCAGGTGAGTATGCAGGCGACTTCGAGTAGTGAGCGGACCCCGCTGGTGCAGCCCACCTATGTGTTTGAGTCCAGCCTGGCGCGCCGCTACCAGAAAAGGTTGCACAACTTGCAGTGCGCCCTCTGTGTGTTCATCATGTAAGTACTAGTGATGGTTAATATAGCATAACTTAAGCATTATAAAGTAGCGTGCTTATTATACCTACACATATAGCATAAAGCAAATGATATCGCGGTTCGCACTTTATGCTATAAAGCTATTTTGCTTTATATCGCATAGCACTCTCTCTCTATCAACCAACTGTCCGTCAGGCGTCGCGTATAGCGTCAGTAATAAGTAGGCATATACATGAAGCATGCTATATCAAAGCACATAAAACCGCTTGCCTAAAAAAATAAGCATATAGCATTAAGCAAGTTATTGATTTATAGCAACTTTGAACACCAATAGTAAGTACAAATGCACCTCTCCTCATGAAAATCTCTCGACATCACGCTGTACACAAACCAAGCTTATTTTATCACTTAAAAAAAGTTAAATGAATATGTTAATAGAATTGAGGTGTCTGATGGTGATTTCAAAATAAATCTAAAATTTTAAGTGAATACTGCTATTTATACGATTTATGCTAATTTATATCTGTCTCTATGCAACTATGTCTCGAGTAGGCTCCGAAACTGCTAAATTCATTTCAATTTTAAGGTTTATAACAGGAATTTTCTTTAAATTTATTGCATACCATTTCCGATCTTGCAAGGAAATATACCTAAATAGTTGTGGGACTGAAAATAAATACATGTAGGTACGCGAGAAACACCGTGAGACACAACCAGTAGTTAATAAGTAGGTATACCTATGTTTTTTATACTAAAACAAGTTTTCGAAGCTCTAGTATGTGGGTAGTATACATGATATGCATTTACGTGGAGAGCACAAGAACCAACACGTGGGAGTTCGATGTACGGCCTTGAGAACGTGATTTAGTTGGTCCGTCCCTAAGTCCTCAGTAGTATTTCGTACTTAGAATTTTATGGAAACTTACAGCACATTCTATCATAATTTTAGACTCCTTAATTACTATTATTAAAATGTTTTTATTTTTTATGAAACGTTAGAACTAGTTGCTCGGTTCTAAAAAGTTAATCCTATGGAGAAGAATCCGGCAAGAAACTGCATGGACACTCTTTTAAAATAAGAGGTGTTACATTCTTCACTGGTGCGACATTCCGCTTACAGCACGTGTAGATATTGAAGGTTAATATTTTATTAAAAGATAAGGTCAAGATTTTAAAAAGAAGGTTCGAGATACAATGAATAACGCATGCGTGCCGTCAGTGGGAAGTAGTCTACTTAATGCTGCTATGACTCCTTTTTAAAAGCTATTTCAGACATTAATACTTAGTGACACTCACGATACTATCTATGGACCACAGTGTAAAAATACAAATGTGATTGAAAAAAAAACTGGGTTTATAATCTGACATCAACTTTTAAGTGACTTTTGATTTTCAAAGTTCAGTGAAGCTCAGAGAAATAAGACATGCTATCGTGATAATTTGTAATTGTATCTTCTGAGTGACGTCACATGTCATCTAGGTTCCACTGAAAATCAGCACTGCAGCGATTTAATGCGCTGCCGCATCATGCTGAGTGGAGACCTTATTGCGATGAACAACGACGACGTGCAGTATCTTCCCTTGTATCTTTCTTTCTCTCCATTTTTGATTGATTATACCTACTTGTCGATGTTTTTATGGGCAAGAATGTTTTTTTTATATATTTTACTATGGTGGCAAACGAGCATACGACCCACCTGATGTTAAGCGATTACCGTAGCCTATAGTTCTTTCTTTGATAGGAGTCACCAGCGCTATCTGATAATTTGTTATTGTATGCCACTGCTGAGTGATGTCACACGTCATCTAGGCACCACTGAAAATCAGCAATTCAAAAGAAACGCCAGCGCCATCTAAACATTTTAAAAACTATTTCTTTACGAAGTTAATAACATAATATTTTGTTCATAGATCTATTCTAATGGTGGCGTTGCTGGTAACCATCTCATACAACCTCAGTCAGGCCATGGACGATGACGACAACTCGACAGAACCGAATACACCGGATATACCGCTGCCGCCTTCCAACCTGACCCTGCTGAAGATGGCCCCCGAGATGATACCACCTAAGCCTGTACTGAAGGCAATGCCACCATCACTGCAGCCTATGTTGGATCGAAAATGGCCGTTGGAAGGTAAGCCGACATTTTAGGGTTAGGTACGGTCGACACAAGAGTTAAGTATACAGGCAGCTAATTAACATCGGTGTTTTGTTAAAGATTGTGTAATAATGTATCACGCAATATGTGTCGTCAAAACGAAGGTATTGTAAGCTGCTGCACTACATATCAAACCCTTTGACGGGTAATTATTTAAATCACAATCTGTGTAAAGTAGGTATACCCATCTCTTTTGTTGACTGTACTTCTTTTTATAATACGGTAAATCCTAACGGAGCATCTGTCATCTGGGGAGGCGGCAATAACCGCACTTTCCTTCACCTGCTGTATAGTCATGACCATGAGATCCGTGAAATTCGTCACGACCATGACAGGAGAATTAGGTACTGCTTAGCCTCTTCTTGATTTAACTGCCTCATTAGTCTAGTGGTCATAAGCACCACTGCTATACTAGAGCCTGAGCTGAGCTCGATTCTCAGTTTGAGCAGTGTTACTGGGTTATTATTCTATGAAATTCTCACTTTATCTGTAGCAGCTCGGAATTTGGATTTGTGCCCGTCCTAAACACACCGATGAACTGTATGCATTAGAACACCTCTGCCTAAACCTTCCCGAATATATGCATGATAGTATCTTATGTTATGTTCTTGATTTAAATACAAATTCTTTAAACCTTGAACGGTCAATAATTTTATCAGCCAAATACGTATTTTTCTGTGATTCAGATGAACAGATTTGAATACTTAACTAACATTGGTTTCTCGAAACAAGACGCACTTACATAAATTAGTATGTAAATAGAAGCACAGACATCCTGTCCGGTCCCATTGACTAGCTTTTTATTTATTTTAGATAAAACAGTGATACATATTCCATAAAGAATATTTATATAATGGTAGTTTATATTTAGTGACTATTATAAAAAAAATACTTGTAAAAGTGTCTTTAAAAGATATAAGTATTTACAGAAATAAACAATCATATTTTATCACTAACTGATCTGATAGACGTTGTCTTGTCTTAATTTCAATACTTACCTAAATCATACCTGTAGTAAAAAAAACTGACAGTTTTTCCCGAAATTTTGTAATTTTCCGGGGTAATTTTTTAAAGCATTATTCGAACTACGTATTACGAAATACATAAAAAAATGATCAAATCGGTCTAGCCGTTCTCAATTGATGTGCTTACCAATGAACAGCATTTCATTTTTAATTAACTATATAGATTCTATACTTACCTATAAAGCAAATTGGTGTGAATTGGATCTTTACACCTAATTATAATGTCGTGAAATTTTAATCTTAGACGATTCATTTCGATGATATGCATAAAAATAATAGGTTACACTTACCTACATTAAAAGTTAAGCAAGTGATAGCCTAGTTATATTGACCAATGGACTGCCAAGTCAAAGGTCTTCAGTTCGAGTCCATGGCACGCACCTCCGACTTTTCGAATTCATGTGAGAATTAATAATTAATTAGAAGGAAAACATCGTGAGGAAATCAACATGCCTTAGAGATTTCTCGACGCTGTGTGATGTCTGCCAACCCGTTCTAGGCCAGCGTGGTGGACCATAGTCTAATCCCTCTCAATCTGGGAGGAAACCTGTGCGGCCCGTGCCCAGCAATGGGACAGTATATGGGCTGATGATGATGACATTAAAAGTTAGCTTTTAACCCTTACTCAGATGGTTTAGAATTACAGCTACAAGAAGTTTGGGCAAAAATACAAGGGTTAGGGATGTAACTAACATTCTACATCTTTAAAAATAATATCAATTCTTCTTTTAGATCATCCAACGGCACCCTGGGCGAGCGATCATCCCAGCGAGGAACAATTGGCGTCAGCATTGGAAAAAGGGAAGGTTGCTCTGCAACAGCTGACCATGGTGGAGTGGAAGAGGAGGCCGCTGGACCTGGACACCCCAGCGAACAGGGCACAGCGCGCGGCCGCCACTGCCGCGGACGTGAAGCCTCTGGCCGACGCAGCTTATGCAGCTGAAATGGCTACCAAAGCCTTAATAAATGGGTGAGTGGTAGACTTACTTAACTTGCCTTTTCAGACGACGTCTGTGGTGAAGTGGTTCGCGTGACCGACTGCATCACAAGGTCGAGGTCGGGTTCGATTCCCACAGAACACAAATATTTATGTGATGAACATAAGTGTTTGTGTATGTCTGGGTGTTTCTTATGTGTCATAAGTATGTATTTACAAAAAAAAGTATATATGTATTATGGGTACTAAACAATGGATTTGTTTAGTACCCATAGTACAAGCTCTGCTTAGTTTGGGACTAGATGGATGTGAAAATGTCCATATTTATTTATTTTAAATTTAGGTTTTAAGTGTGTACCGAAATCTATTATAGTATACTCATAAGCCGTAATAATAATATGTGACAACAAAATGCAAGATATTATAAATGTATAAATTATTATGTCGTGTTTATATGAGTTGAAGTGATAAGCGATCATCTAAGCGACGACCTTCAAATATTATGAACTAGCGACTCGCCTCGGCTTCGCACGGGTGCAATGTACTAACAAGGAAGAAATTATCTATAAGGTACTGAAAACCGAATTAAAATCAGTTACGCAGTTTTAAAAATCTCAGTGTACAGAAGGACAGCACAGAAGCGGGAAGCGACTTTATTTTATACTATGTATTGATTTATATAATTAACCGGCGTGTATTTAAATCGCAAAACAATAAATATAACATACGATATTCTTTAAAAATATATTTTCAAACATAGATACTTTATTAAACAATGTTCTTAAATAATTTACACGGTACAGCAGGCAATATAACAATTTTTAGGTATATAGGTCTATATTATGTATATGTGCAAGCCACAGAACGAAACTGCAACGGTTTATGACACTATTGAAAAAGTCTATCCTAAGTAGTAAGGTACTTTTTTCCTCAAAACATAGTGCAATTTGTATAGTTTGCAGCATAACGTCAATGGCCACTTTTATTTATACGCTCGTGTAGATAATTATTTCGCTAAACCACCGATTCGTATCATATTCCAACATCCGATAGTCTGTGAATTTGTAATATGTCGGCTCGAGTGAGCCACTCGAATCGTGTCTGATTATTATTAGCATGTGCACCTTCTCGCATATTAAATTAAGCCATACTTGACCTGGTTGACCACCTTAGGCCTGGCATAGCGAAAGACTTCAATAAATTTTTGGTTTCTTCTCAGATTTGGTTTGATTAAAGATTCGGTCTATCTAAAACATCTGGCTCTGTAGGCTTTCCTCATACTGCACAGTTTGCCTGCGGTAGTACCACTGCGTTACGAAATATTCTAGGTACCGCTGTGCAACAATGTAGTGACATTATTATGTTCTGGTTTGAGATGGAATTATTGTTATGTCCTTTATTTATCTTGTTTCTTATAAATTATATTTTTAAATATTTTTATAAAATAAATTAAAAAACAAAAACATTTAAAAATATAAAAAATAGAGGCCCACGCGTATCGGGAACAGAGTCCAAGCTACCGGCGGTCAGGGCTTCAGAGAGAGGAACTTCCTAACAATACGAACCTTATCCAGCAGTCAAGCCCTCCAAAGGCAAAGGCCTCCCCATTCTTTTTCCACTTCTCTCTGTGCGTTGCTACCAAGGACCAGTCTTTCTTGAACGAGTCCAGCTCATCCCGCCATCTCCGTCTGGGCATGCCGCGTTGGCGTCTATCATTCGGTGGGACACATTGGGTTGTCAGTTTGGCCCATTGATCGTCTGACATGGGACAGATGTGAGGTGCAATATAGCTAGTTAAATTACTAGGTTTAGAGACTAAAGAATTGAAGTCTCAAGATGGGAACGCGCGCGTCATAGCACTGGTATTGCTGGCTTCTATAGGATGCGGTTGCCGCTTAAAATCAGGCAGCCCGCCAATTTGTCATTATTATTATTTATTTATTTATGTCACACACTATCTTTACAGGATAACCCCAATACAATAGCGGTTTGCTAACACACATATCAAATAAATTGAAAAATCATCTTACGGCTGATACTAAAAATCTACTAACTAGATACTATTAAAAACACAATCTGAAGTCAGACTACAGAATTATAATTATGTACCTACCTATGTAATAATTATCAAACTAAACTGTGTTTTTTACATTAATACAATTAAAAAACACTATTATTGCTTCAAGCTTTTGATTATAATAGAGCATACGTTATTCATAATCCTATCTATTCAGCGGTCAACACACAGTTACAAGCTGTAGTCTTCCGGTCACCTAGATACAACAATTGGCATCCCGCCGCCATTGCATGGATGCACGTAATCAGGTCTAGACCTAATTGAAATACTGGCTTCATTGCATTCAGATTATAAAGACGCAATTAAAGAGTTAACTGAATCGTACTAATTTGCTTCTGCGCATGCTGTTGAGTTCTTTTTTTTTTATACTATGGTAAGCGGTTACCGTAGCTTATAGATGCTTGTAACACCAACCAAGGGTATCACTTGCGCGTTGCCGACCTTGTAAAACGAAAGAGGAATATAAGGTTGGCAGTATAAGGGTCAAAGTCCCCCCTCTGCCAACACAACGTTTCCTCGTGGAGCACTGGCAACCTTGCTCACCGTAAGAAACACAACACAGCTCAAAGCAGTGCAAGGCGGAGGTTCTTCCCCAGTCGGGCAGGAACAATTTGAGTGGAATTACTCCCACTATGCTCTACCTCTCTTAACCACCGCATTGTCACATAATCTGCCGCTAACCAATAATGGCGATGCGAGGAGGCGGACGAAACGCCACTTCATCTCCTGGGAGAATGCGGGTCTCTAATACACAAGCGCAGTGTTCATCTAGGGAAACATATCGTAAGCCCAGATGAAATAAAAGAGCTCACCCCTAAGCAAATCTTGCAGTTTATAGTAGCCGCAGAGTTTAGCGGTGAACCTAATGCAACAAGTGACGATCACAATAGACCAACTAAAAAAAGAAACAATAATGTGCTAACATTATTGTATCCTGGTGATATTTCTGGGCAAATGAGACCTAACAAGAGATCTCAAGTTGACAACGCGCTAATCATACCACTGGTGTCGCTGGCGTTGCTATAGTTGCGATTACCGCTTACTATCAGGCGGTCCATATTCTTTTTTGTTTTTTTATTACAATAAAAAAAGTAAAATACTTGTACATGTAGTCTCTCGCTCTCTCTTTTACCATTGTCTATTAGTAGTCTCAAATAGTGGTGATATTGGGTGGGGTGGGGTGACCTTGCTATCAACTTGAATTAACACGCTTACCCTTCAATTAAAACAAGGGTATGATGGTACTTACATTACGTAAATAACCTAGGAGCCTAGAAAAGTTGCAATCGAATCAACAAAAAAATCGAAACAAGATATATTTTAAAGAAATGAAATTGCCTAATGTGTTAAACGTCCAATATGTTAAAAGCTAGTTTTCTAGCTACCAGACCGGTGAAGTTATTTTTTTTCTACGTAGCAGGGTTCTGTGAAGTAGTGAAGCTAAATAAGTAGATACTATGTAACATAAAACTTTGTTGTAATTGGCTTATCTCGAACGCTACGCTCATTTGTTGGAAACGAATTGAATACCCTGTTAATTAGTGCATTGTTGTCTTAAATCTAACCCCTGAAAGAAAAGCTTATCTAGGTACTTATTGGTCATGCATAATTATTATTGTAGTACCCATCTCAAAAGTATTTTTTCTATCTTTAGTCATCCAGTATATTGTAGCAAGACGATATGACTTTAACTGTGATATGACGCCATAAATCTATTCATATAGGAACCTGATTCAGATATTATACGAGCGTTAAGCATCTACCACGCACTTTGAACCAACATGCGTAAAATCAGTTAATTTAAATGCGACATAAAAATTAAGTATCTCCTGTTTTGTTCTATTAACATTATTATCGACTAGCCCACGGTTTCACTCGCCTCAAAACGTCACAAAGACGACTAAACAGATACTTTGCATTTTTTTAGACAAAAGGTAGCCTATATCCTTCCTCTAGAGCAATCAAATTACTAATATTAGGCTAAGTATTGTCGAAATCTGTTCAGCAGTTTAGGCGTAAACAGGTAACAGACGAACACTTATTTTCGCATTTATATTAACACGTCAAGTAACAAATTACACACACAATTAAAATCTATTTTTATTAAGCGCCCGCGCCGCGATTTGCTAAATTAAAGCTCCCGAGATCACCAATGAGGTTCATTTAGAGTCCGTTTTTTTTAAATAAAATAACCGTCACGGTTCGTTGTTACTTTATAGAAAGAAATAAAACGTTTTATATGAACGCTTACAGAAATTAAGTAGATAACTAGAGTTACAGTTACCCTGTACGATGCCGAAAAGGCCTATAATGCCTATAGTATGGATAGTATCGTATATCGATCGGAATTAGGACGAGCAAAATATACCAGTCGTGGTAATACAATACCTGTTATAAAACCACGTAACACTACCCTAACGTTGGTCTGGCTTCTCGACGCCTCATTGGGCACGGGTTACCGAACTCCACCGAAACGTATCTATCAATAGTACCTAGGTGATGTTTCGTCTGGGTATTAGAAAACAATAGTACTGAGAGCTGCTTTCAATCCGTAAAGTGACCAATTAATTAGTCTATAAACAAACATACCTACAATATTAACTCGAACATACGTAATCCGTAGCCTCTTTGTACAGACGCCAGCAGGTCAAGCTATCCAAAACTGTCATATTTTCCCAATTGAATATGAACCTTATTATTTTGCGTTATAAGTTGAAAATCAATAAAAGAAATTTGACAGATTCTGGTAGCTTGAGGTGCTGGCCTCTGTACTTACAGAAATAAAGAGTTATAGTAATGATTTCTAGTTGGGAGAATTTGGGAACATCCTTCGCCCAACTTTTTACGATTTCCTCTTAAAATTGGATTCATTAGGTGGGAGATCTTGAATCCTTAACAGAAACAATTTTACCTTAACGAGAAAACCAATGTAAATAACATTATTTTAATAAAAATTTACATATTGATGTTCGATTGTAAGCGTATTATTGATTTTTTAATAGAATAAGGTTTCTAGGTTGCAAAAGTTGGCAAACGCAAATTTCTGGAAAAACTGAAAATGCTTTGTTTATGCGGTTTTTATTGAAATTTGGACAAAACCACGTCGGTTGAATCAGCTTGTAAATAATACTATATCATGAAGTTGAGTGTAGATATCGGTTGACTTGTACTATGTATGACACTAATTATTTACACTTCAATTACCTTCTCAAACCATTGGTAAATAATTATAACATGTCACCCGTCCTACATTATGTGTGTACTGTATACTGATAATAATTCTTACATTATTTACATATGTAAAAGAGTAATTATATTCAGTGAAGAAGAATTGTCTACTGCAACGTAAGCAGAGCTTTGTAGAGCTTTAATTTTCGTAGCGCCTTATGGTTACGCATTCGATCGAAAGCACTCGGTTTCTCAGCTCATTTTCGATGTATTTGCAATTTTTGCCTTGGAGAGTACCTAAAGTCGCCGCCACACCTGGTTTTTGTTAGAACATCTACATATCTGAACATTTATCTGAAGACTGACCTGAAAAGCCTGACCATCATTTTATCCTTTGGGTATCGGTATTGTCCAGAAATTGAATTGCATAGTTCTGATGGCAGGCGCTCCGTTAAATTACAAATATTCGGTCGTAATTAGTTTAATCTAACCAGTTCCGGCTAAACCAGTCAAACCAGTCGGATAAACTAGTCGTAAAAAATCAAATAAAATCTTTCTATTGTAAGCATATATTAATACATTCACTTGTTAAATGTAAAGTACAACTATGCATAGGTACATTGCGTACTATAAGCAGTAAATGCAGTTAAACAAACCATCCCGCGTCATCTTACAAATGATTTGTAATATAGTGTGCTTTGATTTGTAAACCTATTTCTCTTCTTCCAGCACAAACATATCTCGGCGAGAAGGTGGTTCTGGTCAGGGTCCCCGCCTCAATGGCTCGTACCTTGAGCCCCGCTACTGTGTGGAAAATCCCAAACCCTGTGAGCCGTCCAAGTACAGGTCTATCGACGGGACCTGCAATAATTTGGCGAACCAATACCGCTGGGGGGTATCCAAGACGCCATTCAGAAGAGTGCTGCTTGCTGATTATGCTGATGGTAAGTAACGTGTTGTCCTGTAGGAAAGTTCATTCGTTTAAGGGTTCCACAGTCTCGTATGAGGGTACCAATATTGAAGCTCATCTATTTTCAACCTTTCATACCTCATCCTATCCTATCCTACTATAATCCTATTATAAATATGAAAGTTTGTGAGGACGGATGGATTGATGGATTAATGTTTGTTACTCTTTTACGCTGAAACTACTGACCGGATTTTGATGAAACTTTACAGTAATATTATTTATACATCAGAATAACATAATTATAGGCTATAATTTATAACGATTTTAAGTTAATTAGCCAAATTACAACGACAATTAATAGTAACTTTTCCACGCGGACGAAATCGCGGACAGAAGCTAGTTATACACTAAAGGTGATTACTCAAACACAAAAAAATATATAATTCATAAAACAAAAAAATACATATACTATACTATCATGACTGTAGGTATTACCCGAAGGGTTAGGCATTTATTTCAGACCTCCATTTTACTACAGTTCTCTTACGGACTCCTTCTGTTCTATGCTATCAATTCTTCTTTCCTTCGTGCAGGCATCAGCTCGCCCCGCACGGGTGTGGACGGGGCGCTGCTACCGAGCGCGCGTGACGTCAGCGTGACGGTGCACAGGCCCAGCTACGCGCACGACTCCGAGTTCACCGTCATGCTGGCCGTGTGGGGACAGTTCCTTGACCACGACATTACCGCCACCGCCATTAGCAAAGGTAAGCAGATACTCGTATGACAATTACAGGCCTTTTCTTCGTCTAAGGATCATCTCCGACCTGGGAAAGTAGTAAGTACTGTAGACTCTCTTTTTCTCTAGTTTGACTTCTCTTTTTCTCTAGTTTGACTTCTCTTTCTCTCAAGTTTGACTTCTCTTTCTCTCTAGTTTAACTTCTCTTTCTCTCTAGTTTGACTTCTCTTTCTCTCTAGTTTGACTTCTCTTTCTCTCTAGTTTAACTTCTCTTTCTCTCTAGTTTGACTTCTCTTTCTCTCTAGTTTGACTTCTCTTTCTCTCTAGTTTAACTTCTCTTTCTCTCTAGTTTAACTTCTCTATCTCTCTAGTTTGACTTCTCTTTCTCTCTAGTTTAACTTCTCTTTCTCTCTAGTTTGACTTCTCTTTCTCTCTAGTTTGACTTCTCTTTCTCTCTAGTTTGACTTCTCTTTCTCTCTAGTTTAACTTCTCTTTCTCTCTAGTTTGACTTCTCTTTCTCTCTAGTTTGACTTCTCTTTCCCTCTAGTTTAACTTCTCTTTCTCTCTAGTTTGACTTCTCTTTCTCTCTAGTTTGACTTCTCTTTCTCTCTAGTTTAACTTCTCTTTCTCTCTAGTTTAACTTCTCTATCTCTCTAGTTTGACTTCTCTTTCTCTCTAGTTTGACTTCTTTTTCTCTCTAGTTTGACTTCTTACGGTAATTTATTTGCAGGTCAGAACGGCACAGCTCTGTCGTGCTGCGACCCGTCACAGATCCCGCACCCGGAGTGCTTCCCGGTGCAGCTGGATGTGGACGACCCCTTCTACCAGAGCTACAACATCACTTGCATGGAGTTCGTCAGGTCCGCCCCAGCACCTACCTGCAACTTTGGTACGTTATACTTATAAGACAGCTATTCTTCTTTTTTGGGATCTTTAATATTACTCAGACATTGAATCTTTTGAAGAGTTGGATTTCTGGCTATAACTGCATTGGTTGGGTACAGAAATCTGAAACTATGACGTCGACTTATAGTTACCCGAAAAATATCACTAGTTATTTAATTCATCAAAAATTCATTAGCAAATATAATATAAGACAAGCATAGTAAGAGCTCTGCTTAGTTTGGGACTAAATGGTGCTGTTTAAAAATTTTCCAAGAATATTTATTTTAAAAGCTTGTTTCAACCCTCGGTCACCGTTTCTTTAATGCAGTGTGATAATCGATGATATAGGGTTTAGATTGTGAGGGATGAACTCGCCTGGAACTATTTATGCTTTTTGCATGCTTTAGCAATTTATATTAAAAATATAAAACTAACAAGTTATTCTATTATGCTGCAGGTCCTCGTGAGCAACTGAACCAGGCCACCGCCTTCATCGACGCCTCAACAGTATATGGCTTCGGGGGTACTCGCTCTAGTAAACTCCGTTCCTTCGTGGGGGGACAGCTTAAAATGCTGAAGATCGGGGCCACAGAACTGATGCCGCCCTCTACTGACCCCAATGATAGCTGCAACACTGTCGAAATGAACGCTAAGGGACGGTACTGCTTTGAATCGGGTACGTAATATTGTTCACTTATATTTCTTTCCATTTTGACCACAAAAAAGTGAAAAACCCCTAATGCTGGTAGGCTGTAGCTGACTAGGTGAAATAGGGTATTACTGTAATTTAGAAATAAGCATGTCCAATAGACATTTTCATGGTCTGCAAAACAGAAAAGAAGTACAAGTAGTAAGAAATTTAGTTTTCTGTTATAATAAAATAACACCATAATATTGCGATTTTCTAAAAGAATAGTGATTCCTAACTCTCCTTCCTAACTCTGTGTTTGATACATACGTTACTCTATGTGCCCCATACCAAACACAATTTTTCACATATTCTTCTTCTTCTTTCTTCGTCGTTCCCTCATTGCTGAGGATCGCGACCATATACGACACGTTTCCAAGCTATGCTTTTTCCTTTTCACATATACAAACGCCTAAACATTCTTACAAATATTGAATTCAAGTTTAATCATCTCTCTTCCACTGTGCAGGCGACGACCGTGCCAATGAGAACCTCCACCTGACCACGATGCACTTGATCTGGGCGCGGCAGCACAACCGGCTGGCGGCCGAACTGCGCAAGCACAACCCGTCCTGGAGCGACGACACCGTGTACCAGGAGGCCAGGAGGATCGTGGGAGCGCAGATGCAACACATCACCTACTCCGAGTTCCTACCCAGTATACTTGGTAAGAGATCGAAGACAGTTCTTTAAAGGAACAAAGCACCAGGAAATTAGGAAACTTGACGAGTATTTTTTGGGATAATAGGTTTTTTTTATACAGGAATAAAATTATTAAAAGCTAAATATCTTTTAAGATAATATTCTAAATATATAGCTTTGGGTTACTTTTCACCTGCTACCTAACAAATAATATCTTTCTCTCAGATCCTGTCATTAGGGTAGTGGTAAATTCATTGTAATTTAATGTCATAACATATTTAGTGTCGGTGGATATTGTGAAGACCTCGATTGGTTCTAAGATGAGCCATTTTCCTCCATACTGAAAATATAATATATATTGACATTTACCTGAAACATCGTGTCAGTGGATCTACTATCGTTTTGGGGGAAAATAAAGAAATTTTATTTCTTCTTTTTCTTTCTTACTATAAATTCTTAATTTATAAACGCTGCACTCCCACAAAACCCTATGGCCAACATTTCCAAGGGGTTGCTAAGTAAATACGAGGTCATCGAAGTACTTAAAACATTTTTTAATGTTGTATTGCAGGTACGGACGTGATGTGGTACCTCAACCTGACGTTGAAGAGTGAGGGCTACTCGGACGTGTACGACCCCAACGTAGACCCCTCCATCGCTAACCATTTCGCATCAGCTGCGTTTAGATTCGCACACACATTACTACCGGTATGACAAATAATTTTATCTACCAACCAATTACATTTCAGCTCTCGATCTTGGCTTCATAAAACTCTCAGACGTCTAAGCATTTTTTTAAAAATTATATCCACTAAGCATGACCACACGTCTTTATTGTAGTCCTGGTAGGGCCCCAGTCATTTCGTCGGAACTGTAGCCGACATGCCAGTGGATATTATCTTCAAAAAGCCATTTTCTAGACCTTGCCATACATTGTGACATTCAGTTAATTGATACTAAGTAGATACTGTTTGAACTTGGAAAAGACACCATTATTCTCAGAGTTCGTTCCAGCGAGAGGTTATCTTGTAGGGGTTTTTATCCTTACGATGACGACATGTTTGGCACAACGGCTGAGCGACCGGCTTCTGCGCCAGGGGTTGTGCGTTCGAGCCTTGTACGGAACAAATATTTGTATGACCTGAATATTGATGAGTTGTTCCGGGTCTGGGTGTTTCTGTATCAGAAAGTCTGTATTTGTAAACGCACCCACGAAACAGGAGAAAATTCTAGTGTGGGATAACGTCTTTTAAAAATAAAGAAAAAATCTATTAAAGAAATTGTGACCTTCTCAAGGATCGAAACAATTTTCTATTCCATTAGTTAATAATTGATCCTTGATCAGTTAAATGGTATTTTATAGATCTTGTGCCATTATCTGCATTATCCACGTACATGTGTTGTATCGACGGCAGGGTCTGATCCACAACACGGACCGCCTGACGGGCACGGTGCAGTACACGCAGCTGCACCAGATGCTGTTCAACCCGTTCATGCTGTACTCGCGCGGCGGCAGCAGGGACGCCGTCAGCTCCGCGCTCAACACGCTCGTGCACACCGTGGACCCGCACGTCACGGCCGAGGTCAGTAAGCACAGGGCTGACTCAGGACTCACCTGCAAATATTGCTGATGGAACCTTCATTTACTACTGCCTCATTAGTCTAGTGATCCTAAGCGCGACTTGTACGCTAGAAGTCCTGGGTTCGATCCCCAGGTCAAGCAAAGTGTTATTGGGTTTTTCTATGAAACTATTACATATATGAGACCTAAAACATGCCGGGGAAATGTGGATGTACATTAGTACACCTCTGCCCTAACCCTCCGGGGAATACAGGCGTGATGGTATGATATGATATGATAAAACCTTCATAAACATAAGTACCATTACGCCTGTATTTCCAGAAAAGTTTGGCAGATGTGTACCAATATACTATTAGGGACCCGTTTTCCAGACACACCCGATACACCCAGGATCTCTAGCATAGCAGTCGTCCTTTCGACTTTACAGCAGTCATTTAATTACCCGCTGTGTTCCGCTGGTGAGAAATGAAATGGCAAAGCTTCCATACTACTCGATTACTTCCTCAAGGCTTAACTTCTGTCTAATGTTATAAATCAGTCAGTCTGACAAAGAAAATAATCAAGTTGAGATCAACATTTTTGCATGAAAATATTTCAAAAAGGCTTTTGTTTTCTCTTCTCTTTGTTTCATTCAAACTAACTTCCCCAATGATATGTACACTAATGCATAGGTATATAAGTATCATGAAATTATAATACTTGTTAACAAACTGTCCCATAAGCACCTTTAATATTACCATTACAGCAATCAGCCGCCTTTTCAAGCTCTCATCCATAACATGTATATTTTTTTCAGTTAAGTGAACACTTATTCGAGAAGCCTATCGCAGCCAACACGTCTTCAACCAAGAAAGCAGGTCCCTGTGGGCTGGACCTGGTGTCTCTGAACATCCAGCGCGGGCGCGATCACGGCCTACCGCCCTACCCCGTGTGGAGGGAACACTGCGGATTCTCCCGCCCGAAGAACTTCACCGACCTCAAGGAAATATTCGACGAGTCCTCGTTCAGCAGGATCTGTCAGATTTATAAGTAAGTGTTCGATTGGAAGGTCCCTTTGAAAAGCGTTAGAGCAGTGAACGGTATGTATTCTGCTGCACACTTTCTTGTGATCATTATAATCATCATGATCAACTCGTTTACTTTCTCACTGCTGGACACGGGTTACCTTTCAGTATTTGAAAATTCAAACTTTCATCACGCTAAACGCCCGCCACCAAGAAAATCTCTCAGGAATGCAGATCTCCTATTATAAATAGCGAATTTAAACAAAATATTTATAAAACTGGCGGCTGGCATGAACGTATATTCAAAAGTTTCTCTAATAATGAATATATGAAGAAAAATAATCTTTGCTGCGCACTTGTGATCGTTCATCTGCTGGGCATTTTGTCTCCTGTCAGAACGAGAAGGGTTAGGCTTAAGTTTACCGCGAGTTCAAGTTAGAGTTGGCAGACTCCAAATGTCCCGAAAGGTCAAAAAGTCCATCAAGCGAGCCCATTGCAGGTTGGCAGACTTCACATTGGGTTCAGAAAATCTCTCAGGCATGCAGGTTTTCTCACAATGTTTCCCTTCACATTGAAAGCGAGTGATAAACCGTACTTGATTTTGTAGGGTCAGAAATGTATGCCACACTCACGACTTACTTGTCTTAATTATTATGCGTTTACGTCTCAGGGCAGGCATTTTAGTTTGTGTTTCCATTTTTCCACTTTCTAAAAAAATAACATAATTATACTATTAATTTCAGGTCAGTAGATGACATCGACCTATACACGGGCGCTCTAGCAGAGGACCCTGAGGGCCGTCTCCTCGGCCCCACCCTGACTTGCCTCATTTCTGACCAGTTTCTTAGATTGAAGATCGGCGACCGGTTCTGGTATGAGAGCTCGGATCCCACCGTTTCATTTACGATAGGTAAGACTCATATGATTATTTTCTATGGTATGTAAAAAAAATAATAATAATAAAAGTACAATAAGTGTGTAGTACAATAACAACATCCCCTAAAGAATATATTCAAAAGATCTATTGTTGATCTGTAACTCAGAATCTATTTACAACATAGCAACCTACGTTTTTTCCCATACCATTTCAATGAAACTTAACATTTCATTTTCAACAACACCCACAGAACAATTAACGGAAATCCGCAAGACAACCCTCGCTGGTGTGATCTGCGCCAACGAAGACTTGCTGGATCAAGCGCAGCCAAGAGTCATGGAAGCCATTAGTGCCACCAACCCATTAGTCGATTGCTGGGAGCTGCCGCAGCCGAGCTTGAAGCCCTGGTACAACTCGACCTCATCGTAGTTACCTGACAAGGAACTATAGTATAATAGCTAGTCCACAATACTAGGTGTATATTTGAGTCAAACTTGGTCTGGAGCAGCTTTATATAAAACACTCCTTCCATTTTTAGTAACTAATTAATATCCTAACGGGTCCCAAGATAGTACCCTGAGGAACTCCTTAGTATTTGCGATATTTACAGTGAAATTGAGATTAAAATTTGATCTGAATGAAGATCAAAAGGTTTGAGTCATTGTTTTGTATGATTCTGGCTCTGAAAAGATCTTGAAAGCTTGCTTAGATTCAAATGTACACCTATATGTAGTATGTTTAATGTTACTAAAGCTTACTACAGAGTTGAACACAGAGTTGTTTGTAGTAAAAAGTTTTTGTTATTTGGTGACTGCTGTTTTATAGTCTCCAGATTTTGGTAGATCAAATAATAACTGAGTATATTTAAAATCAGAAGGACCACAAAATCTTTCTTAATAAATATAAAATGTAGTGTAAGTTATATAATTTTCTATTTCTTTGACTAGTTATAAGAACAGACGAAAATATGAATTTAGTTGTTAATCGCTTACCTTACCTACCGTTACTTACGCTAATATTTATAAAGAGTTCAAATATACTTTACTTTACTTTAATGAATAATCCGATTCTTGCCTAATATAAATGTAATTTTACTTAGTATTTTAAGATTACAAGTTCAAATGGCCAAATTTTCTACCCAGTTATGTATAAAAAATAAGCTGTAACCTGAAAATAATTGGATTTAAAATGAAATTAATTCTAATTTTCATCAATAAAATTTAGAAAATTTTAAAAGCTGTGTTATTATTTACTTTGTTAACTTTGGTAGAAAATTGGGTGATAAATATTTCTTTAACAAAGCAAAGTTTACGCTTAGAATATTCTCGGAATATTAGCGGTAGAGTGGAAACGAACTTGAATATACGCGGTACATTAATGCACCTATAAATAAAATATTTATCGGCCATTTATATTCTAAGATCAACTTCATGAAGTCACGAGTCTGCCACCTTTGGAGTAGGTACTCTAATCAGTAAACAAGTCGACAGCATAATGCACTTGTTTGCAACTTTGTGTGGAAGCTGTGCTCTGACAGTTGGTTCCTGTCACTTTTATCCTATTTCTCCCTCCTGTATTTATATTTTGCTAAATTTTACGCCCAATTTATAAACAACTCGCATGTCAATTGCCATTATTATCATTAATTTTATTATAGTTAATTTCGACGACTAGCCCACCCCATATTTTACTTACTTTGTAATTATTATTACTTAAGTAGGTATTTCTCATTATGGTACCTATTCCATATTTTATAGATACAAAAATCTATAGTAGGGGTACCCACCGATTTTGTTATTTCAAATTGCTCTAGTAGCAGTACTGTCTTATTGTAAATTAGTTGTACTTGTGTACAATTATTTTAAAAAAATAAGTAGGTACTTACCGTGTCTAATTTTCCCAGATTAAATAATATAATGAACAAAACTCTTTGTTTTCTTTTCCTGAGTATCACAAATACTTATAACTCTCCTTTTTTATCGAACGGTTATCTGTCCCTGGTTTATATTTATGCTAATAAGTTCAAAATGATAAAGATTTTCATATTTTTTGCATGCAGATCTTTAAAAAAACAGGCTTTAAAATATCCCCCGTCTCCTCTTTTAGTCTTGGTTTCAACACATATTAAGCTTAAATCATCTTTTGTTATATGATTGCATGTTTAATTTGAAGAAAAGCCACGGCTTACTAAATTATTTTGAATGTATTTCTATTAAGTACCTAAGCAATTGTAATTAAAATCATTTCAATAAAGCAGTTGATTTATTTTATGCTGAATTTTAAACTCATTGCAGTACATTTTAAAAATATAATTTAAATCCATCGTAATTTTTATCTAATCTCTTTTATAATTCATTCACAAAACTACACTCAATACTCAATTCATATAATGCACTTCACAATGTTAACAGTTATACGATTATGAGTTTTACGACTGTAGAAGTGCTATACGCACACAATTCGGTCTTGTATTGTAGGTCCTATGTATTAGGGGGCGAGCCCATAGCTTATGTCCGGGCACAAATACAAACTCTGAGATGCCACTGACAGTTTCATAGAAAACAAACACTGCTCGACCTTTGAATAGACCCCAGACCTATCGCTAATGGATCGCGCTTGCAATCATTAGATTACTGAGGTAATTAATACCACTAATGCATTGGTAAGAACAAGAACGCTGATAAATTGGATATTTTCGGTAATATAACGTAACTTACCTCTGTAGAGACCAACCCAGAAGCCTCCCTGCGCAATGCCTATTAGAGCACATCCGTGACATTAGTGTAGACATGTACGACATGACTTTTTTTAAATAAGCCAAACGCTAAAAGAAGCCTAACAATTATAAGAGCTGCCTGATCAACGATACCCGAGCCCTATCAACGCCAGCAACGCCAGTGGTATCACTAGCGCGTTGTCATCTTGACCTCAATAAGGTAATTTCACTGGCTACATTACACTCTAAACAGAAAAGCCAATAACGTTGGCACATTATTGCTTACCAGCACAATATTTGAGAATGTGGTGGTAACACCCAGACGAACTGTGGAGAACGAGCAGAACTTACCAACTTAAAAAAATTACAAAAAAAAATGCATTTATATACTTATAGAGATATTTAAAACATTTTATTTTTCTCTTTTAACTGGATTAACTACTAGATACTGTACCTCAAAAAAATGTCACATTATAAAAAAAGGTTACATTAGTATTTAATATCTAAAATATTTTATTTTTCTCTTTTAACTACATTAAGTAGTACAGGTCCGTCGTTACGTAAAACGAGATCAGCCATAAATACAATATCGGAGGGTCGAGTG
The DNA here is from genome assembly GCA_964056405.1 of Acronicta alni. Lineage (NCBI taxonomy): Eukaryota > Metazoa > Arthropoda > Insecta > Lepidoptera > Noctuidae > Acronicta > Acronicta alni. Next base: position 1,033,250 of record OZ043914.1, read on the forward strand.
ACCGGTACCAAGTTAAATTCTCGCAACACGTTGGCAATAGCTATCTTCATTTCCATCATAGCAAATTTCTGACCTGAAATATAATAATTATTATAATTACCAATATTCACTCCAAATAAAAGTCAATAACACTGCTCGACCTGGGAATCGAACCCATGACTTCTAGCGTAGCAGTCTTGTTTAGGACCTTTAGACTAATTAAATTAAAACACATTAAAATATGTTTTATTTTTACACCCAATCTGACGCACATGGTACTTAAAAAAACGAATCTAACGAGTTCACATCTATCACAATCACAGTAAACCGATCTACAATCTAGGTAGCTGATATCGTTATATGTTTCACTGTTCCCATAGAGGCAATCCATACTAAAAACGATGTGTTCATCATCCTATTCGTCGTGCCCTTACCCAAATCCACTTGGGGCCGGTGCAGTACCCGAGTCATTTTTTGTCATTTCTTCCTTCCGTACTATATCGTCTTTCACACATCTAGTCTTTGAACTCTCTTTTCTTATGTTTCCTTTCCAACAATCATTTTGTAAAATGTGAGTACACACAGCGACACAAGCTGTAGATACAGTTTGCTCTTTAGACCGCTTGTATTCCGTCGGAATAGCGGTGATTTATGTAGTTGCGGTGATGTATGTGTTGCTTGTCATGTTGTCGTGTGTAAAACAGAGATATACTGTGCTGTAGGCCCATAGTTCGCCATGTAGGCTAATATTAAAGTAAATAAAAATTATAACGCTGCCTGACAACAGTTCTGAAAACTTAGCTACGTGTTGACAAATCGTTGAGGTCCCTAAATAATAGTTGACCTAAACAATGATTTATACGTAACTCATGTCATGGTATACTGTATACAGGGTACAGTCAACATACATACATACACTCATGCCTTTTTCCCATGAGGGTAGACAGAACGATTCTAGCATACTTCTTTCGCTTCATCCACATTCATTGAAAGACTTACACCAACCTGTGTGGGTTTCTTCACAAAGGTCAGGTGCGTAGTACTCGCAACCGGCGTGTGTGTATAAGAAGATGTAAAAATGTAGACAGTCAAATAAACTAAATAATAAAAAAAAGGTAGGTACCTATACAGTTTCTGGGGCCCGCACTAAAGGGTATGTAGGCATACGGATGTCGATCTACGCTGTTCTCTGGCAAGAACCTGTCTGGGTCAAACTCTTTCGGGTTCTTATATAAATCGGCACGGTAATGCAGATCTATAATGAAGACGTGACATATCGTGCCTGCTGGAACTATGTAGTTGCCTAGAACAGAAAATTGATGATAAGACTGAGCAAGATAATTCGTGTGTAGAAAGTGTGCGGGGCCAATGCGGAACAAGAGCTATTCTATATGACGAAGCCTTTAGGGTTAAGTAACGATGCCAGAGGGAATTAATAATACCTAAAAATGTATAAGTATATATGTAATAAATAATAATAATTAATAACATTTTTTATTATTGATTTAAATAAACTCATCATTATTAATTGGGGTAATTCTAGATGCAGCAATATTACATACTTAATACTGTATCTTCATTTAAATTACGACTGATAGCGTGCACTGGAGGGTAAAGGCGCAAGGACTCTTTGATACAACATTCCAAGTACTTCATCTTTGTTAAGTCTTCCATCTTAATAGGTCGTTTTGAATCTCCGAATATTTCATTCAGCTCTTCTATAATTTTATCCTAAAATGTAGAAATAGGAAATTTTAATATAGGTCCGACTACAATATTCTTGATGTTACTACTCGTAAGTAATCCGTAGCTCGATCGACATATACGTGTAGTCACTGTTGGGGTCCACCGTTAAATCTAGCAGTGATATAAAATATACCTTTTTTTATAGAACAAAAAATCATCATGAATGCTACCTGGGTAGGTGAACCAGGGTATCTCGAACTCGTACCGACTAAAAACCGCACAAGTGCCTTCGCTTGCCCTATAATCATGTCCATGGGCTCCGTGAAATTCACCACTATAATTTTATTTCCTCATTAGTGTTCCATATTATTGTGTTCAGTTGTTTTTCCGACCCCGTTGGAATTTTTCAAAATGAAATCTTAGTGCACACAAAATAAGGAATCCCTTTTGGGAATTTCAGGTTTCCAGACCCAGTCAGTCAGTCTTAGAATTTTAATAAATAGATGTGACCGCTAAATCAAATTTTTCGTTTTTTATGCAGTAAATAAGTTTTGAAGTGATATTGCTAATGATATTCCAGACGGTTCACTTTATTGTTGTCAACCGACGAAAAACCTAGGAGGATATCAAATCAACTTCTTTTTCTTATTCCTCAAAATCATACTAACCTGAACTTTTCTATGATTTGCCAGCAACATAAAGCAAAACGTCAGACCACTGGCTGTAGTATCATGGCCCTGAAACATAAATGATGTATTCAAGTTGATGCAGTAAAAACCAAAATCATTAACAAAAATGAGTAGAAGTAAAGTACTGAATAATAAATTCAATCATTTACAAGACCCAACATTTTACTCGGACAGAAATTTTCTACTATGTGCGACTGGGCTAAACAAGTGAACATCGATTTAAAGTCTACAAATTATGGTCAACAAAAATATGGTCACGTAGAATAGCGTTCTAACCTAGTGCTCAGACAACCTGCCATACTGGCAGACTGACTACCATATAAAAAAATATATAATAATAAAACAAGATTGAATAGTTAAACTAACTTCAAACATGAACGTATCAACTTCTTCTTGAATACCAATTTTATCAATATGTCCCTCTTTTTCGGCAGATATAAGTAAGTCTAGCATTGCAGTTTTCTTCTTTCTCTTATAAACGTATAAGTCATCATCGTCTACTTCATTTTGTTCAACAATATTTGAATCTACATTACTCATCAATTCTTTTCTTTGTTCTATAACTTTTTCAGTAAAGTTATGAACAGTTTTCAAATATTTCTTTTGAAGCCTTCCTGTTGGTGACAAGTTGAATATAAAATCTGAATAAAGATATACTCTGACGAGTCTTTTCATTATCAAATGTCCGATTGCATATACTGCGTTCTTGTATGACTTTGCTGAACCTGTGGCATTATCGCTGAGTTGAGTGCCCATTGCAGTTTCTGAAAATTCAAAGTATAAAAGTTCAACCGAAACATGTATCAATTTTTGCTTTGAAATTCGTCGAAATTGCCTAGATACCAGCACGCCTGTATTGTTCGAAAGGGCAGAGGTTTACTGCTTATAAAAACACACACAGTTTACCACTATTTAGGTCCCTTATAATAGGGGACAAGCTTAATGGCATTAACCAGGCACAATTCCAAGAAATTCCCTTACATTTAATATTTTTTAAAACATTGTTCTCTATTTTATTTATTATGGAAAATTAACAGTAACACTTAACATTAGGTTAGTTGGAAAATAATGACAGAATGTAATAAAATATGTAACCAGCAATAAATTGCCATTCGCCTTGGGAGTATATTGATTTTTTGCTCTCTCTTTCTTTTTCTCTATCCCCTTACCTTACTGTCTTTTGTTTAATTATTGTTGTTGGAGTTTGTGGCTTTATTTTTGCCCTTTGTATTCTCTTGACCGTTTTCGGTGAATATTTTCATAACGAAAGATTTTCCAGAATATTTCTTCTCTATCACATTGTTGTTATATACACATCATCTTCCGAGCTTTTCCCAACTAAATATATTTAGTTCTACTTCCATTCTAACCAGTTGCGCCTGAATATCAGTATTTTCCACGAAGCGAATGCCATGCCATCAAACCTCCGCGCCCCAACTTCTGGGTGATACTGATATCCTGAGGATAGACTGATTCTCGGGCTTTTTGGATAATTTGGTCAACCGAGGGGTCTCGATGTATTAAGAATGGTCACCCACCCACAGACTGGCCGCAGCTAACACAGCTTAACCTAGCAGATGAGCGTAGTTATACCTCAGTCACGAACCCCTTTTTATTGTAATACACATATTACTATGTATTCTGTTTAAGTTATAATCTAACCTAATTGTATACATACCACAAATAGATTGGATAGTAAATTCTGACAGAACAGGCACAATGTCAATAGGTTTTCCAGTGCTCTGTTGGAGGCTCTGTACAAGACGCTGGCTGTTCTCCTCGATTATTTCACAAAACTGCTTCAAAACGTTGAAGTGGAAGGCGGGCGTTAGAATTTTCCTACGCTCTTGCCACTTGGCTCCTGATCGAAATAAAGGAAATATATTGATTTCTGACATTTACGCGAATATTATACATTGAAATAAAACTACTTTTTACGGATTTTATCGCGTATTGATATTATTAATCCCGACGTTTCGGACCCTTTACAGCGTCCATGGTCACGTCATCGACATCGTCATCGTCATCGTCATCGTCATCGTCATCGTCATCGTCATCGTCATCGTCATCGTCATCGTCATCGTCATCGTCATCGTCATCGTCATCGTCATCGTCATCGTCATCGCCATCGTCATCGTCATCGTCATCGTCATCGTCATCGTCATCGTCATCGTCATCATCATCATCTTCATCATCATCATCAAATATCTTACAAGATCAATAAAAATCGTACATAGGTCCCTACAGTCTGCATTTTAAGTGTAGACTCGCGAACTGATAATGAGAGATTCATAGAGAAACCAATAAAACTGGTCGACTCGGGAATCTAACCCAGGACCACATGCTCAACAGCCACGTTTGCGATCATTAGACTAATGAGGCACCATAACTTACCATCTCCCCCCGGTATTCCCCAAATGGTTCAGCACAGTTGTACTAACGCACAGCCACAATTCGCGGATATGTGTAAGAAATTGAATAATGTACAATTTTAATTAATCAATTAAATTAAGTAAAATAATTATCACCTTTACTGACGAGAAGACCATCTCGTAACCAAGGCTTCAAAAAGTTATAAGTAAAACTTTTCTCACTATACTTCATACTAGATAGTATTGTCTGAAATGATTTCGGATTAGTTGAAATTTAGGCTCATTATTGGGACCATAAATATTGTTCTACTAAGTTATCTTTTAAGTGGTAGTGCCATCAGCCTACTTTAGTTTGTTGTGCTTGGTTAAGAACACAAAACTTTCTCTCCATACGTACGTTCATTTATGTAAAACGAAAGAAAGAAGAAAGAAGGAAAAAATCGTAATCAATTAAATTCCTTCCAACTAATTGTAATAATTATGATTAGAATTTTTAGTCTTAGTTATTAAGACTAATTTTGATATAAGGCGCCAGGCAAACAACGAAGATTGATTTGAAGCGCCGACTCCAAATTATTCCGGAATCCAAGGACGAATACCAATTAAATTGATATGGGACCAAATTGGGCTAAAGCAAACTCAATGCAAAAAATATTTTTTAAATCCAGTTTTCTATTCATACTTAATTAACGGAGTAATCACGTAACAAACATACAAGAATCATACAGTCGAATTCAGAACGTCCTCCATTTTTACTCTGTTGAATGAAAGATACAGGGGTATAATATTGCGCTTTTGCTTTGTTTTATCAACGTGCGAATAAGATTCACGGATACACGCACGGCCCCCTGTTGCAGGCAAACAGCTGTTTCAAGCTATTACCTCTCATATTCGCACGACGCAACGGTGAAACTACAACATCATACGAGTATTTTCACCCGAAAAAAACATTTGAAATAATAAATAAATCACTCCTTCAATCTGTTATCCAGTATTTTAAATATTCCACCCACCTCAACATCATCAAGATTGTAAATTGCTACAGCTCCAATGGGGTATATCCAAAATCTGTAGATTCCATCGAATGTCTCCGCAAATGTTCTTACCATTTTCATAGTTTCAACTGCGGATAATTAGAAACGTTAAAATGTTGGTAATAAATACATCAAGAGGACTAAAAAGGCCGCCTGTAGCAATTCAGTTCTGGAATCAATTCATATTTAGAATTCATAGCATTAGCTAAAATGGCCATTTTTGGTAAACTGCGCACGCCTGTAAGTGAAAAGTTCATTGCAGTACAAGATCCTAAAAATGTTTTCGTGAATATTAGCCGGTGGTGTGCCATCATTAAATAAAATTACGGACGCCATATTGAAATAATATACCTACTTGTAATAGGTAGTTGTACGGTCAACAAAAGAGTTAGATATACAGGCAGCTAATTAATAATCTGTGTTTTGATAAAGATAGTGTGTTAATGTATCACACAATATTTGTGTCAAAACGTAGGTATTGTAAGCAGCTACATACCTAACCCTTTGGCGCGTAATTATTTATGTCGAAATCTGTATAAAAATGCATATTTCGTTTGCTATCTGTATACTGAACTCTTTTGTTGACTGTACTAGCTGTTTTAGAATCTAAAGGCTAGGTATGTACGAGACGATGGGAAGAGACCAGATGGTATGTCGCTTTGCCTTGGAAAATGGGAAGGCCTCTGGGTGTGGGATGCAACTTGTGTTAACATCCTTGTTCCATCCCATCTTCCAAGCTTAGCTGGCTGTGATGACGCTGTCGTAGCTGCCGCAGACTCAAACGAGGCAAGTATAGTAACTTATCTGGTAACTATGTGTTTGAACCCTTTGGGGTCAGAGTGCCTTCTCTCCTCTCTCTCTAGTCTTCTTTACAAAAAAATTTCAAGGAGACTGGTCGACTCCTCGCGTGATCAGAAGACTGGCTGGATTGATGACTTTTTTATTTTTAGATTAAACTATTATTATTTTGTAAATATGTAAGTAATTATTATTGTGATAAGTGTATTGCTAATATAAAAATTAATATATATTATGTTAAATGGAAATACAGTAGCGGCACTGCGAAAGAAACTATAAGGAATAGTAACATATATGTGTCTTACAATGTAGGACAAAGTCTGAAATGTCCTTTTGAAGAGTCATAGGGGCTTTGAGTAGACCAGTCCCAACCAACGACACGCATGCATCAGTCATTGTGTAGCTCAACCATAATTTAGAGGTTAACCATAATGTAGGCGTAGTCTGGAGCAAGTCCATTGGAACGCGCAGTTCCATTATTCTACGCGTAGACCGTAATACGTATAGTACACGTGTTCAACAGAGCTAGACTACGCGTACCCTGGAACGCAAAGTCCGTACAAGGCTTCACTGTTCCATCTTCAAGCTATGAACCCTTACAGTTCTATACATCTGTTTATCTATTAGTCCATCACAATCTGTCTGTCACAGCCATTTAACTTGCAGACTATTACATACCTAGCTTAAACTTCATGACAACTACAAACTACGGAGATACGACGTCTGGTATCGTTGAGTAAGTAATATAAGGGCTATGTCTTAAAGTAATATCGATAATATACGATAAATAATAAGTGAGCATATTAGCAGCAACTGGTATTTTTTGATTCAATGTCTACACCTAAACTGCAAACCAGCTAAACCGGTAACGTTATAAATTAAAAAAAATTATTACCTGGCAAGCAATATTAAAAAAAAAAACAAGAATTATTTCTAGAAGTTACTTCATCTAAAGGTAGGTATAATTTTGTTTTTCTTCCTTGTGGCAATTAAGTCGATGGTCTATGTGGTAACTTTGCTTTAATCCTAAACAAATGATGATGTGTCAGTTCAATAACTTAATTATTATTAAATTAAAAAGCCACACGCAGCGAAGGAGTCTAGTATCTCCAGTCGATAGTCTGAAGTAGGTAGGTACTGTACAAAATTGAAGCACGTTTTTTTAGCACTTCATGCTTGTGGACGCAATGTATCAAATTGTAACCTAGTACCTACGTTCAGCTTCAGCAATGGAAGCAGGGCCGGATCTACCATACGGCTTTTTGGGCTTCAGCCCAGGGCCCCGGATTCAAGGGGCCCCCAGCTAAGTCAAGTCAAAGTCAATATAAATCAAATATTTTGCTGTCTCATTTTTTTCTACATATACTTTGAGTAATTAGGTGGGCCCCTAAGTAGTATCAGCCCAGGGTAGGCTAAACTCACGGTTCGGCCCTGAATGGAAGTCGCTGAACATCACCAAATCCTGAAAACATCACAGCTCTACAACTTAGATTCTAATGAAGCTATATAGCATAATAATAGCAATTGTCTTATGTGCAGAGATTTCGTGTAACCTCCTCGGATCGGTTACTACTGGAAAAAAAAGATGCCACAGTATTTTGGAGCTAGCATCGTGTTCAGATACTTTAATTGCTGACATTGAAAGGAGAGTGAATGCTGATAATCAGGTGAACGGAGCGCTATGTTCGAAAAGGCAGTCTTGGTTGTGATTGCGGGAATAATGGCCTCAAAACTAATGTAGGTATGCATGGTAGTAAAAGTTGGGTATGGCAGAAGAAACATCATCATCTTCCTGCCCTTGTCCCAATTTATTTGTGGTCGGCGCAATATGTTCTTTTCTTGCATTCATCTCTGTCAGCCGTGACATCATCAGTCACTCTCTTTTCTATCATGCCCGCTTTAACACACTCCATACACCTTTTCTTTGGCCACCCTCTACCTCTCTACCCCTCCATCCCTTCACATGAAACATGGCAGAAGAAACATGAAATGGAATAAAATATGTATATATATCACCGACAGTAAGATATTAGGAATTCACTTTGCCTATATGATACCGAAAAGTTGGCCCTCTCCGGAAAGCTTAGGTTTACCTGACGAGCGAATAATAGTCAGTCCATTTCCAACCACAAAGTCATCTTTAGGTCCAGGTATCTTCCTGATCATTCGCGCACGTTTATTGTAGTTGAATAAAACATGGATTACGCACAAACATAATATTGTAATAGCTAACAAGTACATGAACATTTTTAATAAAACGTCTATTCATGTCAAGAATAAAATCACTACTGATATCTACTAATTCAATTCTTAAAATTGAATAAGATAATTACATCTTATTCATAATATATTGAAGATAAAGATGTCTGACCTTGGTTATCTTTAATTGGATCGTTTCTTACTCTTTACATTACGACATTAGAGATTAATAAATTGTTCTAATTGACTACATACAATATTATTACATAATGTGACAACAATGTTGTCTAGTAGTTCGATTTTGACTGCTGATTACGAAGTTATGAGTTCGATTCACTCAGGACACAAATATTTATGTTAGTGTTTGTGTTTGGCTAGGTGTTCCTTATGCCCCCCCAAGGGATTCTCGCCATGTCGCGGCGAGGGGGCTTAGGAACCATGGATTGATGGCCCACGGTGAAGCGAAGTAGAACCTCAGGGAGGGGCTGCTCCCGCGAGCTTGGTACCGGAAGCCCGCACTGGAGCGGCCAATGTAGGTTGCGGTGTCGTACGGGAGGCACCGCAACTGAGGCGGGCCGCGGTGTTATATGGGCGACACTGCGGCTGAAGGGTTACGGGGCCGGTATTACGGTGTGCCGTTCTCCCTGCCTTCCGCGACCTCGGCGGGGTCTTATTTCTAACTAGTCTGTATCAAAATAAAAAAGGTAGTCCACCTCCACAGTTTTCTTTATTCAACCGGAGAGAATAAATGCCAACCCAAAGCCACAATAAAATAATATTATCTAAAAACATAAATATCTTAATTCAGTGCATAAGTTCATTATTTTAAGGAAAAATTTCATTCAATCATATTTAAATTCTTAAGAAGCACGAACAATCTCGTGCTCCTAAGGAATACCTAATTTATTAGGATTAGGAGGACATAGAGGAGCATAACTGCGAGTGGGAATATTATGGAAAAAAACATTGACACGAAATAAGTAATAAAAAATCTCTTAGTGGTTATAGTATCTGATATATTGAACATAGATCAATATTGAACCCGAAAAGGCAGAATCAAATCCAGCCTGCAATCGAATTTTTCCTTCGCTAAAGTTATTTTAAACTTTATAATCTTAGCATGGAAAATGCAAATAAAATAATAAAAAATCTCTCTTGAAATCATTATTTTGTTATTTCCAACATATAAAAAGCCAAAACAACTAAACATATTAATATGATAAAAATCTAGTAACCGAGAGGAAATCGATAAACTGACACTACCGCGGCCAAAAAAAAGTGAGCTATGCAGCACGTGGGCTACCATCAGTATGATTAGATTTTAGTGATGGCCGTTGTATTGCTGCATTTCATAAAAATAACCTTTAATATAATTTATAATTTATATTTTAAATTCATTGAAAAACACGGAGCCGACACTAGACCGTGTACTTTAGTGCTGCCTTTTAGCTTTTGAGCGCTTTAGAATAAGTTTAACTGAGAAGTTTCTTATAAATTCATCATCATCGGTTTAATTAAAATCCGTAAAGTTGTTTTATTTCAATGTCTACCAATTGTCTATATTCGCGCAATTAGTGTCAAAAATCAATAGGTATTTTATCAGCCGATTCAGTTTTATGATTTTACATATTTTTTTTATAAAAGCTATCCGACTCATTCCTCAGGTTTATCTGACTCTTCATAAATTTCAGTCTGGTTTGCATTTGTGACTCATTTACCTACGTATTTACCTCTTCTAATAAATTTCTACGTCAAATAAGTTCCGAGAAATTCCGTTATGCCAGACAGACAAAATGTCGCAGTCGGCTGGATATTGATTCCATTTTGGTTCCGGTTTTCCTCATATTGAGAGAGTTCATTAGCTGTCTGCTTATGCTGGTGATGCTAAATGCAACTTCCTGCGTAATTTCCAATGATACATTTGTCTATCATGAACAGGTCAAAAGTAACGCAGTTTGTTGATGAAATAATTTACAGCTGTTTTTAGAATCATAATGGCTTGATACGAATATTATCTGTGTAAACAAGAGTTTAAGAAAATAAACCTCAATAATTTATAGATTTATAGGGAATAGAGACGCCTCTTCTTCACATTTTGCTTAAAAAGCTAACAAATGTGTTAATGAATAAACATTTTTCATTTTCATTTTTTCTCGGTAAATATCCCAAAAACCATAACAACATAGAAAAATTCATTGCAATGTTTTAATGACCACATCACTATGCGAAAGTGAGTCATAAACGATTAGCATTGTTATATGGGTGACCGTAGGAGGACGATGGCCTTGCGGCCTCAACAAACTTTGTTCTTGGCTACAAACTTACGTTTACACCCAAACTACTTACTTGCTACTCAACTTGCATCTTTATTTGCAGGTATTTAGAGCTGGGAGGATTTAGATACTGGCAAAATGTGTGGTTGCATAGTCGCGAAGGCTGGCTGATGTCAGGACTTGTTAGCATGTCCTGTGCGAATTTCTCAGGACCTTGAGTCCACCTGTCTTTGGCACATAATTGGCTAATATCCAGTGAGTTACGAGCATTAACAGCGGCATTACTCCTTTATTGCTTCAAGGTAGGGTTAGTAAGGAACAGAAGTTGCGGTCGACCTCCGAACTGCCTTTCTTTCCACAAAATGTAGCTGTTGTTGACGCAAAATTGGCACTTGTGTTTATATTTATGATTCATGTTTCAGAATTTTAGTAATTGTTAACTTCATAAGTACAACATCGCTTTATTAACTAAGGATTGCTTTAACTGAATTTTAACCGTTTCATTTGTATACGAGATTCTGCCCGCGAATACATCTCCGTGGAATCTACCTAGATAAAAAGTATTCGTTAAGTTTTCTGAAATTTTACAATTTCCTGCGCAATTTTCTGAAATTTTCTTCTCATAAGAATCTTCTACAAAGTATTTGAAAACAAAGATGATAAAATCGGTATAGACGTTCTCAAGTTATGACGTGACCAAGGGAAGGAGGAAAGCTATTCATTTTTATATAATCCCTACTAATATTATAAATGCGAAAGTAACTCTGTCTGTCTGTTACGCTTTCACGTCTAAATCACTGAACTGATTTTAATGAAATTTGGTACAGAGATAGAGTTGACCTTGAGAAAGAACATAGGATAGTTTTTATCTCGGACTTTTGAAGAGTTCTCTTGGAAACGCGATATAACCGAACTCGACGCGGGCGAAGCCGCGGGCGGAAAACTAGTTATATTATAATGAAAATTGTTATAGGTACAATTTTAATAAGCATATGATTAAACATTCAGTTTACAACCTAACCTAGCTAGGTATTATTTTAATGTTACTAGAACTGTTATCTAGTTTCCAGATTTAAGCACACAGAACTCAGTTTCAGATCTTTTTTGACCGTCATGATCAAGTCAAGTATTTTCCTGTTACAGGTTTATATCCCTTGTACTATAAGAAGCAGCAAGCCAATAACCGAGCTGTTTCTGAATTCATAGAAAAATTAAATAACACTTTCCTGAACCTGGTAATCAAACCTCCCTGGGTTTGATTACCAGGTTCAGGAAAGTGTTGCAGGAAAGTGTCTATTGGTGAGCAGCAGCAACCACTACACCAGTGAGATTTGTTTATATTATGGCAAAAAAAACTGCCACTTTAGTCTAATGATCCTACCGCGACTGCTACACTAAAGGTTCTGGGTTAGATTCCCAGGTTGAATAAGTGTTATTGGGTGTTTCTATGAAATATCAGTAGCAGCTCAAAGTTTTAAATTGTGCCCGGTTAATGGCAATACGCTCGCCGTATTTATTTTGTTTACATTGGGACTTAAACATAGCGGCGAACTGTTACTACTTATATGTATATCCTACTTATGTACTACTCGTGTACTACTCGTGTACTACTCGTGTACTACTCGTGTACTACTCGTGTACTACTCGTGTACTACTCGTGTACTACTCGTGTACTACTCGTGTACTACTCGTGTACTACTCGTGTACTACTCGTGTACTACTCGTGTACTACTCGTGTACTACTCCTGTACTACTCGTGTACTACTCCTGTACTACTCGTGTACTACTCGTGTACTACTCGTGTACTACTCGTGTACTACTCGTGTACTACTCGTGTACTACTCGTGTACTACTCGTGTACTACTCGTGTACTACTCGTGTACTACTCGTGTACTAGTTGAAAAATGTACAATTAATATCTACTATCGGCCTCGTCGGACGCATGTGGTAGGTTACAAAAATGGTGCGACATCTGATAACTGACCGAACATCTGTTGGTGATACTTGAGGCCTAGTTAGTGCCTAATGCAATGATCACCGCCCGCCTGCTGTGGCCTGTGACATCAACTTTAAGTATATGACTATGTTTTCGAAATACAGTCACTGTATATCGAAAACATAGTCAACTATACAAAGAACAATGAGAGCTTCGTAATATAATTGCTATTACAAAAAGATATGACTGAGATGGGATTCTTTATGAGGTATAACAGCCTATCTAAGGTTATCTTGATGATAAGAGAAAATAGCAACACTGGTACCACAGATATTTACGTTAACAACGCTTTTTTTCTACTTATTTAATTGTAATTTTTTTTCCTAAGCGTCACTGCTACGCTGGGTTCGATTTCCTGATCGAACAGGGTTATTGTTGAGTTTTTAATGAAATTCTCAGTAGAAGCTTGGAGTTTCGATTTGTGCCCGCTTAATGGCAATAGGCTCGCCCCCTATTACATGAGACATAATCATACCGAACTGTGGGTGTACATTAGCATGACATAGATATGTCATGAGATAGAATATTGTAAGTAGTAACATTCTTAAATTCCAAGAAATCGACATACCTACATTTTGTTGCCAATAAAACTATACCCATCTTTTTCATATACTCGTTGGCAGGTCATAGCTGTATACATTCTCCTTTCTTTGTTAGAAAAACTGGCACGTACCTAGTCGTCATAGGTTGCCCGTCCTATATAATTGGCATGAATCCTCATAGTAAATTGTCATCCATTTTAGCCGTGACGTGTTGATAATGAAAACTGTTGTATGGCTCTCACACACGATGAAACAGTAAAACTGTTTGACTCCTACATGTGAGGGTGGTAGTCGAGCGGATCATTAGATCCTGCCACCATACGGGCCGTGTTTAACATACAAGAAAGACTTACAAGAAAACCCAACGTTGGTCCCAGCGTCGAAATAGAGAAGCTTTATATTTATGTAACTATTCTTAATTTCTTAGCCATCCTTCCACAATCAATTTATACTAATATAATAAAGCTGAAGATATTTTTTGTTTGTTTGTTTAAACGCGCTAAACTCTGAAACTGCCAGTCGGATTTAAAAAACTTTTTTTTTCATTTTATAGCACAATTCTTGAGGAAGGTTATATCTACATTATAGGACAAATATTTAACATTACAACAACGCTACGAAGCAAAAAGAAAAAAGGTCAGGGTGTGTGAAATTTTGGACTGGGAAACGTGTTAGTTCTGTCGGATCAGCAACCTACACATAAATATATTATCGATCTCAATGACTTATTTTATTGCAATAAATCTATGTAATGTTTTGACGTTTCTATCATTCATGGTCACAGCGGCGGCGGCGGGGCGCGGTCGGCCTTTTGTTTCCATGTTTACATTGTAATTTCTACCATGCGTCGGGTTACGTATACCGTGAATATACTAGGTATAAGTATGTACATCATCTGAGTATGAAACACGTGCAAACTATCATGATACGCGTATTGAGGTCATATTAATAACGCAGACTTTAGCCCAAATGTTAGACAATCATGATTATACACCTAAAAATATATCTAACGTGAGCATTATTAAACTAAGGAAGATTGGATAGAATTTACCTAGCCATATTTAGAAACAACACTTACTTACATGATTTTAATAGACCTATTTTTTTACGGATTTTATCGCGTAATTTTTTTTATGTAGCCTATTTTTCCCTCTGCAGGGCAAACGCCTCGGTATCTTATTCCAGGTCTTTCTAATCTGGGCTACTTCATACCATGTTGGCTAAAGCGATCAGAAAGCGCGTTATAAGTATGTACAGATATTATTAAATCCCAAAGTTTCGGGTCCCCTTCTACATAACTATTTAACACAAAAAAATATAAGGTTTTTAGTGTGTTAGTAATTTTAAAATCAAGTCTCCCAATACCTCAGTCTACCCGTGCCTATGAATGCTTTAAAGGATCCGAAATGCCGAGATTTTTAATAATATGTAGATATCGATGTAACGTGATTCAATCCTTGCCACCAATTGTTAGGTAAATTGAATTCATACCTACTTAATGATAATGGGGTTTTAACAGTATCTAATGGTTTTCTACATAATTAACCCAGAATAGATTTTCTTAAGAATTGATAAGAAAAAACGAAGTGAATCATTTCGTTCTCATTAGAGTAAGTGCTTTCGTCACATATGAATTCGTACGGTTATGGTGTCAGTGGGCGATGGGTGAATAACCTTCAGTGTAGGAAGAGCCACACTAACTAGTTTTGTCACTTAAGAGGAAACTAACAGAAGCGGATCAAAAAAAGGGTTTGTTTTTAGTATTGACTTGATATTTAATTCACTAAAGAACGGTGACCGGCAGACGTTTTTCCGTTGTGTCTGCTAATTGTTGTTGAAAGATGATGAGGTACCGGATAGAGCTATCTCATCTTCATCCTTCTTTTGATAACGTCTGTGGTCTAGTGGTTCGCGTGTCGGACTGCTGAGCACGAGGTCGTGGGTTCGATTCCCACAGAACACAAATATTTATGAGATGAACATACCTAAGTGTTTGTGTTTGTCTGGGTATTTCTTGTGTAAGTATTATAAGTATGTATTTACAAAAAAAGTATATAAGTATTTATATCCATTGTCTAGTACCCATAGTACATACAATCTCTGCTTAGTTTGAGAACTAGATGGTGTTGTGTAAAATTTTTCAAGTATATTTATTATTATCCTAGTCTTTTCCCAATTTTTTCCTATTTTAGAATCGGCTTTCAGTATTACCAAATGCAGCTGTTTCTGATATGAAGCTACTGCCATCAGACCACAACCCAATTTCTGGGTAATACAATTCTCGCTAAATTATTAGCCGTCGGCCTTTTGGGCCTACGTATAAACGGATCTTATTGATATTAATAAATACCTACCAAAGTTTCGGATCCTTTTGAATACCTTTTTTTTATACCACTAAGTTGGCAAACAAGGATACGGCCCGCCTGACGGTTATCGTAGCCTATACACGCTTGTAACACCAGGGATGCGCGTTGCCGACCCTGTAAAACGAAAGAGGAATAGTTGGGTTAGCAATATAAGGGTCAAAGTCCCCTTTCACAACGTTTCCTCGTGGAGCACTGGCTATCTTTCTCACCGTAAGGAACACAACACAGCTCAAAAGCAGTGTTATTTCACTTCGATTTTCTGCAAGGCGGAGGTAGTTCGGGTAGCTCCAATTTGAATGAAATTACTCCCACTGTGCTCTACCTCCCTTATACCCTTAGTTATAGGTATATACTCTTAATTACTTATTTAGGGTCGGCAACGCGCAAGTGATACCTATGGTGTTGCAAGCGTCTATAGGCTACGGTAACCGCTTACCATCAGGTGGGCCGTATGCTTGTTTGCCACCTTAGTGGTATAAAAAAAAAAAAAAATTAACAAAAATATAAGGTAATAGATCTAGCAATCTCGATACTTGCTCGTATATGTATATAACAACCAGGAAGCACTAGGGAGTAAGCTCTGTCACCCGGTGCCGTGAGAGACACACATACAGACATTATACACAGGTACCTACACCCACCCACAATGTGAAAGCGAAGTTATTAGGTAGATACAGCACGTCAAGCTATCCAAAACTGTAAATTTTTCCCAATTGAAAAATAACCTTATTACTTTCTGTTAAAGTTGCAAATCTATCAAAGAAATTTGATTGATTGGGGTAGCTTGGTGAGTTACCACGCCGCATGCGCCCTGAACCTGAATTACGTCACCTATCCGCCCAATATCACTATTCTACATAATAATATTATTATCAACATGGATGTGGGTAGGAATAATATGTACTTTTTAAACTATTTATTTTTTGTTCTAAATCTAGACGAACAATGATTGGCACATGCACTAGACGCCATTATGTCATAGCTGCCCACGTGTGAACAGAATCGATATATTAATGGCGATTGTAAATATCATGTTGGTTGTTGTCATTCGCGACACGACACGCTCAAGACCAAGGACGAGGTATTCCATTGTCGGAGAACTCCTATTGGAAAACGATGAGCAATGTTTCTATCAACGACATTTATAAACAACTAGCTTCTGCCCGCGACTTCGTCTGCGTGGACTTTAAGTAGCTGTGTTTTTGTAGCTGAAAGTATCTAGTTTCTTAAGTTTTCTATTTCCTGCAGAATGTTTTTATTTTTTCTTTCATAAGAACCTTCTCCTGACAATAATTAACACAACAAAAAAAGAATTAGCGAAATTGTTTCATCCGTTCACGCGTGATGCGATGACCAAGGGAAATAGAGATTAATTTTTATTTAAAAAGATTTATGAAAAATGGATGACGTATGTTAACCCTCGGGGCCAGCCTAGACTATTGTCGTACCCCCTTTTTTTACTGAAACAAAACAATCAATATGAAGAACATCGTGCAATAAAAAACTTTATTATTTCTGAAAAATAAATAAATTCAATATTTGATGCTACCGATACGACGATTAGATAAGTTTGTTGTTATTATTTATTTTCATAGATGGCGCTGTCGGTCTGTTAAGTGATAGGCGCCGCTATTTTTATCACGTTAGCACTACAATGAAAACGGTTTCCTTGTAAGCGAATCTTTCGAGAATGTTACTATCGTAGTACCCACGAGTCAAGTTCTTACTGAATGATTGTGAATAATAATAAGATTTGTATTGAAGTGGTAATGGATGCTAAGTAGTTAAGTAGATAAATACCTAGTAACCTATCTTGAAGCGTTCTAGATTTATCTAGGAATCAGACCTAAGATAAGTAACTACTTACTCAATTTTTCCTAGTTTTATTCGTCTATACTTAGGTAGGGTAAGAGTAAGACCAACTGAGAATAAAATAGTAAAACAAAAAAGATACTTAGGTAGGTACAATGAAGTGTAGGTAAGTATTGAAAATACCAAAATACGTAGGTAGAGGTACCTACCTACTTTAGCTGCTATTAAGTGCGATTTTAATAATTCAGATTAAAAATTAAAGTACTATAAATTATGTAGGTACCTACCTAAGTAATTTATTTAGGTAGTAAACATCAGGTCAACGACATGTTTATTATCAAAACGTTGAAGGTCGGGGTGTTCCTGACACCCCCGAACAAAAGATGGCGGACTGGCGCGGACGTCTAGTGATGTCCAAATTACCTATTCACAGACACAAGCGTGGGTGCGAAAGCGTATCATGCACACTTTTCTGCACCGAATGCACTACTTTGTGCGAATGACGTTATGCTTTCTCACAGTAACCGTAAGTAAGTGATACCAACTCAGTTCGAGACCCCTCGGGTGAATCGTCACCTTGCCGGGTAGGCAAGTTGTCAAGGTACAACAACTAAAAGCCCGTCCATAAAAACCAATATAAAGAGAGAAATAAAGAGGAAGATATCAAACCTAGTAATTAACCAACACAGTCTACATATAAGTATACCTAAGTACCTATAACACAATATTGTTGACCGTGAAGTTCTACGGGGCTCAGCTTGGATATAAAACGGCAGTGGCAAGGTGTTCATGGATTTTTCTGTTTTAAATTCTGACAGATCTCTGAGTTTCGTCACCGTTCTGTGACGGGATTGTTCTAATATTTATGCTAATGATGAAGCGCGGATCCAACGTTGTGGGCACGGCGGCGGTGGGCATGCCCGTAATTGAGGTCGATAGGCATATTAAAATAAAATAAAATGAACAATGAACCGTACCTACATGATGTAATTTTCGTAAGCCGATTAATATTCTACAGATTTATAAATTTACTAGTGTTCGTTGTCGTGACCACAAACTTTTTTGAGACCTTATTCCGCGCCTGTTAATTATGACAACAAAAGATAAAGTTGGGTCTTAGATAAGTACTCAGTTTGTTTTTCCCAATGGATTCGTTTGACCGCTACTTTGCCTATTGGTAAGCAACCCATGATATTATAAGTACAGACGCCAGCAGGTCAATCTATCCAAAACTGTTAAATTTTCCCAATTGAAAATAAACCTTATCACTTTGAATTAAAGTTGAAAATCTATCACAGAAATTTCACAAATTGGGATAGCTTGATGTGCTGGCCTCTGTACCTACCTATTTACTTATTGTAAGCAACAAACAAAGTTACACACTGATACCATAATATAGGAAACGAATATACCGTGCTGATAGTTTTTCAGGTTGTCTAGTCATAAGCCAAAGTCGCAATGACGAGCAAACTCATTCTCCAATCCATCACTTATATAGTATAAAAGAATACAATATAAGCAAGACTTGTTAATAAAAAACCTTATCATTAATTTCATGTGTTTATTATAAAAGATAAGCGGGTGAGCGTCGTTTAGAAATTTTCAGGGTTGATGCAAACGATAATAAATGGAATATTTTGTAATACAACACTGGAAAAATAAAAAAAGTATCTTTAGTAAACAGTACCTAACGCTGAAGAAACAAAGAACTAACATGGCTTCAGTATTGTGCACATATACATGTTCTAGTTTAAGCTGAGCTGACACATATGTTTATGACTAATAAGTACATGTTTGTACTTATATGTATTATATAAGTAGGTACTTACTGATAACAGATATTAATAAAACGGGTCGTCCCCTTTCCGTAGACCGTGTTACAACGCACGTTACCCGAACGATAAAATTAAATAAGCATTTTGCATAATTATTATGTTTAATATAATATCATTGCTAGAACGGATGAACCTCCTTTACTGAAAGAATTTTTAAAAAAAATACCTTATTTAATTTTTATATCCAGAAAAAGAATACTAGGTATGTCTAGTCTATGACTACAACACGTGTACACGTGCATACAAGCGTGTGCAAACTTATAAGTAGATGCTATCCCATCACTCCTTGTACGTCTTCTTTACAAACAATGACCACTTGACTGCCATGCAAAATTAATTAATTCAATAGCCTTTTAAATAATTTCATGCAAAAAGTTTGCTGTTTAGGCATACGCACCTTACATGACATAGGTATAATAAGTTTGTAGGTACTTACCTGTTTGGACCTAGAAGGAATATAATTGAATTTTTTGTATGTGCCTACATTTTGTTTTTGTTTGCAAAACCTGTTAACCTTAACTAATCCTTATTAAGAGCCGATATCATAGCGTGTATCCATTCAGAATCCTCGCCTAGATCCGTGAATCGTAATACATACGTCTTTGAAATAAGTCTACTTTTATATTATTAATCCTGTATCGCGATAAAATCCGAAAAAATAAATCTTGTTTCAATGTCTCATACCTAATTGCATAAATGTCAAAAATAAGTATGTATGTACCTATGTGAGATTTCTTGAAGTCTTGGTGTTAATTTTAGCACTCTATTGCTACCCAGCAGAGGCGGCTTTACCTATGATCCAGTATTCCAGTGGTTGCCGTGGTGCAGTGTGCGTTGCACAAGGGCGCAGCGGTACTAAGGGGCGCCGATCGCCGCGCGCCGCCGCCGCCGCCGCCGCCGCGCCGAGACCCACTCGCCGCCGCGCGCAGCGTCGCGTCGACCGCGGAATTCTAAATCATGGCATCCAAAAGTGTCAAATTCCTTCAATCAATTCTCAATTTATTTTCAAAAGAATAGAGTAGGTAATAACCATTGGAGAAATTTTTACAGTTTGTCAGCTAATTCTGTTATTTGTATTGTACCCATTCAATTTCGACGGCGCGCTTACTAGAGGGCGCTAGGGACAAACACAGTTTTTTTCTCTTCTGTGAACAAACACACACAAACACGGACGGGCGCTGCATGGGCTAGAGCAGGCTAGCTAGAGACGCCTCTGTAATGCTTGCTACCACACAAACCTGACGCAAGAGCAGTTGTGTTTATTTTTTTGTTGAACCATCATTGGCCAACCCTACGGCATGCTCGGCTTATAACGAGAATCCAGAAATTTCCACTTTATCTGAAACACGTGAATACATTATCATAATAAAACCAGGTTGTTTTATTGATTTTTTCAAGTATTAAGTAAAACATGCCTGAATGGTTTTTATTTAATTTTGTATTTAATTAGTTTGTTTATGTAGCTTGGCGCTTTGGCAGTACCACCCTAGATGCGTTTTGGCAAATGCCGTGATGTGCAAAGCCAATGCGCTAAAAATGTCAAATGCTATGAACGCATAAAAAAATGCGTTATAATGTAAATTTATGTAATATGTGTATGAGTAGGTATTGTTTAGTTGTACATATTATTATGATGATTGGAGCAGGGGTTAGGGGGAAATTCGTCCACTTTGAAACGGGGACGAGCAGAGGCGGTTGAAAAATTAGCTGCTACGGTTCCACAGTCAACAAAATAATCATTTGTAGGTACCTATTTGCAAGCAAAGATTTAAATTGTTTTGCAAGTGCTATCCAAAAGCACAGAATAGATCCTAATAGGTACCTAGTACGTAACCTAACTACATAATGACTCGTAACAGAAGTAAAAAGTGTAGCCCAGGGATTTTTTCAAACTTATTGCGTACCTAGGTGTAAATGGCTAGAAGGTTCCTATTAAAACTAATTTATTTATATTATAACTTAGGTAGGTACCTACATAAAATCTCTAGGTACTTATACAATACATAGGTACCTACACAGCAAAATAAATCACCAGAAAACATTGATAGGTAACTAATGATAATTTATTCCATAAACTTTATTACGTATACCTATTATTATAATAATGGAACTTTACTATATTTTGGTGTGAAAACACGTCACACCACGATATCAGGCAAAAACAACGATAATAAATATTATATTTGGGATACACCCGTGCGCCATATCTGCTTAGATAATTACGTGTAACCCTGACAAATGCTTAATTCATCACATTTTATCATGTAATGTTTAAGTGTGAAGTATTTTTAATTTGGTCGGACTGCACCGGCGAAGTTTGCATGAAAGCGCGACTCGCGTGGCGCGGGTCACCGGTCACGTTTCACAGACACGTGACATTCCAGCGCACGTGCCGCTTTATTGTCAGTGTGGTTAGCTCCGGATAGTTTACAGACTATTCGGGAAACTTCTACAATATTCCAGTTACTACTTACCTCTAGCACAATCTCTGTTGTTGACTATAGAAAAAGAAAAAGAAAAAGCAAAAGGTAAGTACATAGGTAGGTATATATTATATTTTTTTATACTAGGTAGGTATGTACTACCTTTTGCTTTTTTAACTGACAACCAAGATTATGCTTTTTCAAAAACTGCATTGAAGTTGGTACTTATTTTGGATTATTATTTAAGTAGCTACATAATTAGGTTGATAGGTACTCTACATAAAAAAACGTTACACGTTGACGTAGGTGTGTAATTTAACACATGAACATGAATGAAAGCCGTATTTTTTATTTAGGCCGCCAACCTGACGTCTTGATGTAGTTAGGTACCTACATTCTTACCTATAAACAAAAATGATTCTATTATTGTCATCGATTTCCATATCACAGAAGTATACAATTTCCGGTTTATCTCTTCAAGAACATTGCCTAAGACTACTATTAGCTGAGCTTGTTAATAAGGCGGATCATCGATCATCGAATCAAGTGCTTAGGTAGGTACTTAACCACTTGCTTGCTAATTAATACAATCGCTAATCTTGGCGGTTGATCAATTTCATTTTCACCCTTGCCATTGTTGCCTAAGTTTAAAAAAATGGCAACTGTCATCATTATGTACACAAGGTACTCCACGGTATGTACATACCTACAACGTCTCTTCCCTAATAAAAAAAAATCTACAATGCATATAGGTACCTACTTTGTAGTTGCTCTACAGTGGAAATCTGTTCAAAAGGCTAGTAACCCCGACGCGACGCCCGCGGCCCGTCTAATCGTTGCGTCTAGAATGCTCGGCACACTTCGGGCAGCTTCGGTTCGTTTACAAGTCGGGTGTTCTCGAAAGTGTCCGACGGGTTTTACTCCAAGTTACTGCGACTGCGAGTGCGAAGAGCGTAGTGGTACCGTTAACCATGTTCTACAAATGAAAATAAACCTTAACACTCAAGTAATAAGACCATTTGCAATTAATGATCAATAAAAAACCATGGAACGTGTTCTTTAACATGTACCTAATGCATGTTTTGATAACGGATAATATTTGTATAGATTCGTACCTAATTGTTTATTAGGTACATGTACTATTAGGTACATGTTACATTTTAAATAATTAAGTACTCACTTACGTATCCACATTTATTTTCTAACTTATTATGGAATAACTTTATGGGGTAAGTAAGTATGCAACAAAAATGTCCACATAAAAAAAAAATCTTTTAAAGAATACCTATTAATACTGAATGTAATTACGGTTTTCTATATTTTTCATACTTAGCCCAAATAAAATCATATCAATGATACTGTATTTAATTTCATTTTCCATTTGGCACGAAAACACCTAGCTGAATCTACAAGTTTTTTTACACTATTTTTCTTTTACTCGATCATTCGAAAATGTTCAGATTACTTAAACTTATTACCAAACACCAAAAATTTTAATCGTCCAAACACTACATAATAAAATTATTAAACTACTAGAGAGCCTCAATAATTTGAAAATTATTTGAAAGTATATTAAATTGATTAATGTTTAGATACAATAAATAATGAGCTCCAGTCGTCAAACACCACTAGTTTGGTGCGAACTGACATTCTCTAGAATTTTCCTTATGGGAATCGAACGAGCGCAACCCGTAGCTCAGAATGAAATTGCATTCTTGCTACGTCGATACGCGTGGCGTGGCGTGTAGTCGATCATAATTATATTTATGTTGTATGTCCACAGGCAGGTATTACAAAAATTAATGTCTCGAATGTCGATGTGACGTTAGACCCATGTCATACATGCTGCATTAATAATAGTGAAATTATTTAGTAATAGATACCTAGATATAGTCACCCACTATACGAATTACTATTACGAATACGTAATAAATATCAGGAAAACACGTGTAGATGACTCTTACACTTACAACAAACACCACAGATTAATAGATAATACTTAGTAATGTGCCTTCACCTGCAGTCCTACAGGTCATCGTAGCTACGCGGCTATCTACTCCAATTTATAACTCATAAGAATATTTAAGCATATCAATAAAGCAAACAAGAACATACGGAACACGATGACTGCGAATTTAATCATAGAAAATAAACATTTGTTTGGCCTCGCAAAACATAAATATATCAGTCACAAAATTTCCGGTTTATCTGCTCAAGAACATTGCCTACGATTAGCTGAACTTACTGAATTTTAGTATTTTCTAAGGCGGATCAAGGTACCGTAATTTTATCAATATCTATGCTTATAGGTAGATCAAACAGCCAGATATTGTAAATATACAAGGTCCAACAACGGTTTCTTATACATCGAAGGCCGCTTTAGAAGTCACTATAAAATGTTCTAGCTAGACATACGAAATGACTATCAGTCGTGTCGTCGTGTGCCAAGTCAGCGCCAATAAAAAAAAACATTTAAATATTTTAATGAGTAAACATGCATAGATCTGCGTAGATAAGATATTTAAAACTCCCAGCTAGATAATGATTGCAACTTTATCTTTCATTCTATTATTAATGTACGTCGTAAACGCGATTGCTACGCTAGAGGTCTCGGGTTCGATTCCATTTAATTATTATGATCAAACTGCTTCATTGGTCTCGTCCTGGCGACGACAAGTGAAGCAGTTTGATCAAGCAGTACCTAATCAGAAGCAATTAGCAGTGCTGTGGTCGAGTTCGAATTTGAGGTTGAGCAGTGTTATGGTTTTTTTTTGTATATTAAATTCGCAGTAGCGGCTCGGAGTTTTCATATTTTGACATCGGGACGCCCCCTATTACGTGTGTACAATTAAATTAGTACACTTCTGCTTAACCCTTCGAGGAATATAATTATGTATACGTATAATATAAATTATCAGTTTCTTCATGACTCAGTGTGTTCGATACAGATCGTTAACCTCCGGTAGGTATGCTCTCTAAAATGCCTGCACTCATGTCAACGGCATTAAACTAAATCTTGACCGTAAATAAACAAATAGATGACGTACCGACCTCAATGTATTTCAGGATACATTTCTTGGCATTGTCATTTTTGCCGTTTTAGTTTATAGTTGGAATATTCTATCGTTTTCCTACAGCGCAGCGCCACTGTGCAAAGGCTTCCTCAGTTACCGTTTTACTTTAACTACCATACACCCGTAATATTAAAAATGCGAATGTAGCTCTCTGTTTGTTTGTCTGTTACCTACCTACCTTGTTATACTTACGCACCGCGAAACAGATTTCAATAAAATTTGCTAAGGTGAGAGAGATTTTTTGAGATTGCATCTCGAGGAAGAATTTTTAGGACAAAAGCTGTTTCTTTTGGGATGCGACTGAAAACAGGCTCAACAGGCCACGGCCTCGCGCAACAACCCCCCAATACGGCCGCCGCTGAAAGCTTGGATCATCGATGAATCCATCCTATTCTGCCATTCTATTCTAGCTTGTCTTGAGTTTTTTAAAATCTCAGTGGCAATGTTATTTAAATCTCATGGGATATATAAATAGAACATGTTCGGATCTACTTAGTGGCTGAGTGATAACCTTTCGCGGCAGCTCGCCACCGGTTATGAGTTCGATACTCGCAGAGAACAAAGTATGACCTACAAGTAGTTGTACCGGGTCTGGGCGTTTGTGTATGGTAAAATTGTGTTTGTAAACGGACCCACAATATATGATAAAACCATAGAGGCAACATTTCTTTACAAAAGAAAATTACTTACTTGTATTATAAGAGTATATGTAATAATTAGAAAAAAACTATATAAGTAATAAATCCACTGTCTAGTACCCATACTACAAGCTCTGCTTAGTTTGGGACTATTATGGTTCTGTGTAAAATGTCCCAAATATTTATTTTATTTTATTTATTTATATGTATTCTGTATCTAAATTAATTATGTGTAAGCAGTAAAAAGAAACGGATAAAGTATAGATCAGCAATATCGCAATCTAATTAATTTGGTTAATGTCATAATCTGTTTAATATTAAGTAACGCGATCCAAAGAACAGATATATAGATTTTGAAGTAGGTACCTAATTACATAGTGACATATGCGTTGCGTTCACTCTCTAATAGTATTAAACCATCAACAACATTTTTGATAGCTCGTTCTCAACGACGACGCGACGCTTCAAATCAAACCATAATGGAAAGTAATATTTCTAACATACATAATAACCAATATAAACTGACCTCTCACTGTATGAAAAACCATGCAATGCGAGGTGCGCGTATACTGGGTATATAATAGTAAACGTGTAGCTGTGTACACCTTGCCTATGCACACGCACGCCTACGTAACGTGTTAGCGTGTTACATGTCTACACATAATGAATTTAACCCGTTCTTAATATAAAACAATATGGTGTTTAATGCCATCATAGTAGGTCACCATATCATAGAGGTATTAAAATGTTTATTTCTGCTGGTCTCGAATCCCGACGATTTGGCAAGAAGGTATAGTGACAATGTCACCACCCAAATGTGCAGTTTTGGTGTTCCAAAAATGCTAGATAACTACCATAGTCGTTTTTATTTGTAGAAGTTTAGTTTCCAGCTTTAATTTTAATAAACATTAAAATTTATGCAATGTCTTTAGTGCTTTAATTTTGTTTCTAATCATAAATCTATTTTCTGTCTGAGAGTGCTTTTAACCTGACCATCAGTAATTTCCTCATAAAAATAAACTCCTGTAGGCGTACGTGTGGACGTCGGAGCATATAATTTACAGGATTAATCAAGAAGGTATGCAACTTCTGGGATGTTGTTATACGATTTCATTAATCTTAGTTTGAAAAAGTGTCTTTTGCTAAGACAGGATCTCGGCTGCCTTGAATGAACCACAGCTGACATTAAAAAGACGTCAAACTTAATTACCAGTTTTAAGACGCACCTACAAATACGCTTACAAATCTCGTGGGCTAGTCTTCCGGTCGTAATGTTGATGCTGAGGCACGTAGGTATTCCTAATGATAATCGCATGGAATCAGCAGTAATCACGTTGTGTTGTGTGTGCATTTCTCCAGCGTGTGAATGCGCAGGCGGGGCGGGCGCCGCGGGTATTTTTACCCGGTGACGTCAGGAACTCGGCCTCCGCAAGTCGTGTGGTCATGAAAAGAACCGACGACCTAGCGGAAAGGGACCGTTTGATATAAATAGACTAGAGAAATAATTAAATATTTACTGCAAGATAAGATTTCGATTCGAATATTACGAGACTAGGTAAAACGGAAAACTGACAAAGTAAGATTGATATCAAAATAAAAAACAACTTTGCTATGAAGAAAGTACCCATGTATTATAATGCTACGCCATTGTAAGGTCACAGTGCTTTTCTCATGTCGGCTTTATTGAGATAGCGACAATGAATTCCGCTCGCGCCGAATTCGTGGCCACACTCGCCCTCAAGGTCCGTCGTGGTGGCCATGTCAACAGATCTGCCGTTACACAGCTGTTGATACAAGAAAATAGTATTTATATAAAGTGTTAATGTCTACTACGAGATTACAATACCTACTTTCTTATAGAAAAATAATAAAAACAATGGTTCATAATATTACCATTTTCTAGGGATCTATAGGTATAAACTAAAACCTGTTTTCGTCGCATACGGCACCACACAGCTGGTGTGGTCGTGTGGTCCCTACCATATTCAACCGGCAATCTATTTTGGCAAACACTATTATTTTTATTGGGCACTAAGCCACTAACTCAAATCGTATACATGCATACGTAAGCAAGATGAAGATATAGAGAAACCAGGAAGTAAACTGCCGCCATGCCGTTTTCCTGATAGGTACAACATGACGTCAAACAAAATGTTAAAATTATTTTCACAGTTCAATATTTTCCGTGGCAATCTGTCCAGAGATACAGATTTATCTGGTCCGTACCTATGTAATGTAGGTCTGTAATAATAAAAATGGTGCTCTCCTTTTCAGTATTTATTTTAGCGTGTTAAATGCATACATGAATAGGTATTAATTAAATTTAGGTCAGTTCAGTCAATGACACTAGTCAGATTTAGCTGGTGATGAAATGGGAGAATGTGATGTTACGAGTCACAGTAAATTGTTAGAATCGTGTGAGCGGATTTTAATCAACTTACTTTCGTAAGCAGCACGGCTACACACGTGGACATCATAAACTTGACATTCACCACATTACGCAACATAGCTACAAGGAATGTTAAATCAAACAGATCAAATAAAGTAGTATTTTGTTTATTAGTCATTTTTAACAGCAATTATAAGTGATAAGTTAAATTTCACTTCATCTCTACACAACTAATACAATTCAAGCCTTCATTGTTCTGAAACATAGCTTGATATTATACAATAACAAACTACATTTCAAGAACATTTCTCAATGCAATTGCCAATTCCAAGTTTCCATTGAAACATAAAACTTACAATTACTGTCGTCATTTATTTACATTATAAAATATTTACAACTTAATCAGAATTAAATACAATCAAACACTCCAGTCTCACTAAGGTCTCCATACTAAAACGCATGGAGTCTACCCAATCAAACTAATTTTGGCTAGCCATTCTCACAACAATTACAGTCAGTAATGTAATTAGGCAACATAAATGAGTAAGTATCCTACAGCACTGGTAGGAATGTCCCATCACTAGTTTTGAGCATATGAACCAAGTGGTTCTGACAGATATTATCAACAAATCTAGAGCTCTAGCAAAACAGTAACAATAAATAATGACAAATTAATCAGTCTTGGTCACTGAAATCCACTAACAATGTAGTGAACAACCACAACTAACTTTTGGGTGCAGCAATGGTACCTAAGGAATGTCTAGTATGACTTTCCCAGACCCCAATCTAAAGAAAGAAATTCCTGTCAGAACCAACTTCATTATACACTAAAATCACTAATGAGATTATCCAGTCTGTTAATTGGGTAGAGTGTCCATGAGAATTTCCTTTACTCCTGATGAGAGGCGGTCGGGGAATTTGATGTCGAACACAACAAGTAAGTCTCCTTTCCGCGTTGGTTCTTTGGGTAATGGTAACCCATAACCCGGGAACCGTTTCACTGTATGTGGCTTCACTACTTCAGCTTGGAGATTGACAGTCAACTTCTCTCCAGACATGGTTGGAACTTCAATGATGGTGCCACATAGAGCCTGCAACAAAGAAACAACATAGTTATTGTAATGTCACAATGAGTCACCCAGTTACACATGGACAGTTATTAATTCTAAAGTGCTTATTTATACAACAATTAATTAATCAATTTAAAAGAAAATATTAAAGGAGAGTATTTATTAATTAACTCAGTTATTTTTTGTAACTATTTGCACAATTGACAGGGCATATTGAACTTTACAAAGTTCATGATCTATGAAGGTTAAAAATGTAATATTAGTCAAGTAGTTCATTCTAGAAGGATGTGTTGACAGAATGTTGCATGTTCACAGCACAATTTGTAAACAATTCAGGCAATAGTGTCAATAAACTTGTATAACAAATCAGTCAAGTGTCACCTACCTGTTTCAGTGATATCTTTGCAGAATATCTGATGTCACTGCCTTCCCTCTTGAATAGGGGGTTTGGCTTATCTCTGATGATGAACACAATATCCGCCGGGATTTTGTTGCGTCCCTGGTCACCTTCCTTTTGGAACGTGATTTTGGTGCCAGCTTTCCAACCTGGCTTCACATGAATGGTTAAAACTTTGTCCTCCTTCTTAGAAGTGCCGTCAGGCTGCAGCACACGGCGAGATATCTTCATCTTCTTCACACATCCACGCGCAATATCCTCCAGGGATACGTACAGGTCGTGTTCTATAGGTGGATCCTGGGTCTTCTCCTTCCGATTTGGCGACCCGTGGAAGTTAAAACTGTGGCTACGGAATGCACCACCGGGCCCGCCTTGTCGCGCCGTGCCCATCCCCATGTTGGCGAAGGGGTCCATGTCTACGTCCATGTCACGATCGAAGAACATAGTGGTGCCTCCACCGCCACCGTTAAGGTCAAAGAACGCTTGGAACGGACTGGCGGAGCCGAAGAACTGTGCGAACGTCGCTCTCGGGTCCCCATGGAATGTGTACGAGAACGACTGACCGCCACCAGGTCCATTGTGTGATCCCATTCCTCCCTTGAGTCCCTCCTCGCCATGAGCATCGTAGATCTCACGTTTCTTCTTGTCTGATAGCACTTCGTAAGCCTCAGCCACTTCCTTAAACCTTTCCTCGGCACCAGCTGCCTTGTTCTTGTCCGGATGGTACTTCAGCGCCAGCTTGCGGTACGCTTTCTTTATGTCGTCATCAGACGCTCCTTTTGATAGTCCTAAGATTTTGTAATAATCTTTTCCCATTGTGAATCCTTATCCTATAACAAAACAATTCTGTTAGCCTTAGCGTCTGGCACCATTTAAGGCGACGTAGATGTAGAGCGATGATCCGCAATATGTAAAATTTAAGTTTTCAATTAAATTTAGACACTAATCTTATGAATTAGGAGCCAGAAATTTTAAATAAATTCATAAGAACACTTACCTATTCACTATTAACTCCAAATTCAGTCCAAACAATAGAGATTGACGAAATTTTAAAAATATTCACACACAACACTTCTCAACACCTTACAGTAGCAACTCACGTTTGAATGAAACGCCGCGCCTTCGTTGCGCCAAAATATATACAATAAAACATCTAGAACGTTCTAGGGCCTTCACCCTCCGTGGAAACGGGACAAAATACGAAAAATACAGAGCGCTCCCGCATGAGCTAGACAGAGATGAATATAAATTTGTTTGTTCAGAATTACAAGTGGTATTGGAGCTCACGTCATCTATCACGTTCCGATTGTGGAAAACAGTGTGTTCTCTATTACATTTATAAATTTTATCAAATAGAGTTTGTTCTCATTGAAACCATTAATAAAGTTTATGAGTTCTTGCTGTTGTTATTGCTGTGGAATATTAAAAGTTACATGAATGGCGTACCTATATTCTGTTCGTTTTTAATAAAATACTCGTAATACAAGTTCTAGCTTTTAAAATAATAATTGTTCTAGCTAAATGCTAGACTATGCAATTACACAAATAACGACACTTATTGTGTTTTAATGTTGAAATGACTGTGTTATTAGAGTAACTTCCTATCAAATTTGTTTAAAAATGGTTAATAAATAGATTACCTGTCCTTTGCATCCGTTGTATCGTGAAATATCAGAAGTTGTTAGACGCTTACATCGAAATCACAATGGCTCTATGGCGGTATATTATTATTTGTGTAATAAATATAAATAAATGGAGTATTGGTGTATGAATTTATTCAAAGCTGTAATAAATTATATCAACGAGTAAATAATTCTAATCTAATAAAAGTCTGTTCATATTCGTACCATTCATTCTATGTATCAATCAATTAATATTATCTGAATCATTTTCACTATGTCATGTCCAATCAATATGTATTAACAAATCCAATCTTCAAATAAAAATAAAAACTGTGAATTACTGATATAGAAGCAATTAAAAAGTATCCAAGGACAGGATATTTTAACAACTATAGATCAGTGTTATTTAGGTTATAACTGAATTTCAATCATCCTCCTGCCCTTGTCCTAAATTATTTGGGGTCAGCACAGTATGTCCTTTTTTTCCATTCACCCCTGTCGGCCGTCACATCATCATTCCCTCCGTTTTCTATCATAATAGTTTCGATAAAATCCATCCATCTTTCCTTCCTCTACCATCACTCTTTTATTTACATGCGTTTCATCTGTACTCATCACGTGCCACCACCAGTACAAACGGTCCGCTTTCAACTTTGCAGTCACTGGCGCCAGTTTCAGAGACAAGAGAAAATTTGCCCTTGATCTTGAGAGTCATTAGGTCGCAAGTTGTTTCTGGGACCTGTCACCATTTCATGCAATCTGAGTTAATTCGATGTGTAACGTCCCGATCAATGTCACCATCACTTTGCATGATTCTCCTGAGACCACAGGTACCCAGAGCAAACTGGTAAGGACATGCCGCCCAAAGTTATGGACACAGGACTGGAAATCTGGAAATGCCGCCGAAATCTAAAAACAGACAGTCTGTTTTGGTTCTGCTTACTTTCCAGTCTCTGCCACCAATCCGTCAGCTGGCTCTGGACTTCAGCTACTCACCAACTAGCACAATTTTGGTCAGCGAAGAGCATGCACCAGGGAGTTTCCCCTTGTATGTCCGACGTAAAAGCGTCCGTAATCTGAGTGATGATTATGGATGCTTTTACGACTCTTTAGGTCGTATTTGGGGTTCTGATTGATTTTTTGTACTTTTAGGTATTAAAATTTACATTACGGCATGGAAAAAATAATAAAAATATCCTTTAATTTTCTCTCCTTCTAGTCTGGGACTTCTTACAATGAGAACTAACTATAGCTTGGCAAAAAATGTTGAGGACCTTGTATGCGACGCCAGTTTGGCTTGGGTACATATATTTTAATATAACTTATTACAATTATGGAATCGTAATTAAAAAAGATAAGTTCTAACTTCGAAAAAAATAATAATATTGTATTACCACCCTACGTATGGGTGGGTATACAATATTATGATTTTTTCGAGAGGCCAGCACATCAGGCTATCACACTCTGTCAAATTTCTTTGATTGAATTTCAACTTTAAGACTAAGCAATAAGGTTCATATTCAATTGGGAAAATTTTACCAATGTTACATTGTTGGATTTTTATGATGTGTCTAATGACTGTGATCCTATTATTTAGGTAATGTTTTGTGAACATCTCATCGTGAGTGTAAAGCCGGAGCCAATCAAATCTGGGATTTGAACCTGTAAATTTATTTGTTGACGCTTTTCACTGTAACGAGAGGTGCATTCGTTTCGCTTGTATGTACTTTGTTTTTCATCCTGGAATCTATTCTTGGCAACACATCAGCTCTGTGCAAGGATTTTATAGGTTTGTGACACTGACCTCTAGTGTGATCGACTGAAGGACTTGTATCCATGGTCATGAAATAAAAAAAAAGTATTTCGAGATTTGTCAATGTCACTGTCAATAGTATCAGGCTTACCCGTAGTTATAGTTACTATCATGCATGTCAGTCAAGTCAATGAGTCAAACATGGGCAAATGAAAAAAATATATCGATATTTTTAAACAGTATCGATAATTATTATCGAGTGAAAAATATCGATATATCGTCAGTTTTCGCACGGTTATTCTTACATATTCCCAAAGCATTAAAAATTCGTAATAAAGAATACACATGAAGATAAAGATTGACAAAGATTGATAAAGATGTGACGTGATTTTTTAAAGTTCACAATGCGCGAGGAGCATGCAATTAAACACGAAACCAGTCGCGTTAAAAAAATCTAAACTGATACGAATTCGATACTCTAAAATAAATGTAGAATATCGATATTTTGATATATCGATCTAATATCGGTATGTTTTGTCCATGCCTAAAATTCATGTTTTGCTACATTGCTACTGACTGTCTGTCGGGGTGTTGGTGTTTTACTGTTTTCGGGTATATCTTTCGCGTGTGTTTATAAATAAAAGTGTCAATTTTTATTAATTATATATTTATTTATCTAGCAAGTCTCAGGAAAAGCGCATGCCGACATCCTTTGTAATCAATGTCATAATACTTTTCGTAAAAGTCCTGTATTAGCTCCTCGACCTGTAAACAATGTCCAACGATATATTACAAAGTAAATGCGACTCATGCGGCGAGATTGCCCACGAACCGTACATAGAATGTGCTGAATGTGATGCTGTTCTGTGCACTGCATGTTTTGCTTCAGGTCAGGAAGTAGGTGCACACAAAAATGATCACAAATACGCAGTGCGACGGAATGACTTTCCTCTGTTCGAAAATTGTAACTGGTCGGCTAAAGAAGAATGCAAACTACTTTCGGCATTATCCACATACGGCTTTGGAAACTGGGAAGAAATATCTAACAGTGTACACACACGCTCGAAACTTGAATGCCAAGAACATTACAAGAAATATTACATAGAAAATGTTCAGTACAAAGAGTTGAAACTATTACCTGAAACAGAACAATCACTGTTCCCAAAGCCACTAATACCATACCTATACAGTACAGAAGTTTGTACCAACCCACCAAGAAATAACAATGCAGACCAACATCTGGCTGGGTACAATGCTTACAGATCAGAATTTGAACTGAGTTATGATCATAATGCAGAAAATATTTTCAACATAGAAGACAGCTACTCAGATGATGATGATGATGACGATGAAGAATGTATGGATTCACTAAAGGTATCTCTTGTCAGTTCCTTGAATACCAGGCTAAGAGAGAGGCGAAGAAGATATAAGATTATACAAAATCATGGTCTAATCATGCCAAATAAATTAAATTCTTGGCTGCAAAAGTATGACTCAACACTAACAAGACAGAAATCTGAGAGGCTCCTTTCCTTCATGCAGTTTATGACTGGAATGCAGTTTGATGCATTCATTGAGTCAATGAGCTTAGAACATGAATTAATGCAAAGGATATCAAGACTCTCAGAGTATCGGAGGAATGGTGTAAAGACTTTATATGCTGCAAAGTTGTACAAACAGTTGAAGAAAGAGAATGATCTAGTCGTCAAAGAACAGAAGTATGCTACAAATGTAATGGCAAAGAAATATGAAAACCAATCACCTATTAAAAATACACACTTGTTTGGAAAGAACAATCAGTTATTGAAGTACAAGCGGACATCAATGCCATTAGAAATTGTGGACATGCCAGGGTTCAACCAACTCACAGAGGCTGAAAAGGTCCTCTGTTCCAACTTAAGACTGATGCCAGAGAATTACTTAGAGATTAAGCACCAATTAATTACACAGAACAGTAAAATGGGCTTTCTCCGTTTGCTAGATGCAAGGAGGATAGTAAAGATAGATGTGAACAAAACTAGGAAGATCTATGATTATTTGTTGTATGAAGGTTTTATATCTAAACCACAGTAAATAAATAAGTTAGCTTTTCTCTTCTTAATTTTATTCCCTTTTCTACACAGTCAGCTATAGACTACTATTTCCTAATTATTATTTAATCTGTGCTATGTTACCAATGATAATATGTTTATTACTATTTCCAATGAGATGTATGTTGTATTCCTAGTACTTATTACTGAATGATTTATACTTACTTTGAAGCCAAACTTCTGATACAGAAATATGGCGGAATTCGTTGGTGACACATGCAGTGTTACATCTTTACCTGTGCATGTCTGTAACATAAAATATAATATTTAGACAAAAAAACCTCATTGCTTATAATATTGATTAAGTATATTTGACGTAATTTTGTGTAAACACATGCAAATGCTCTTGGGATCTGTGGTACACAATTAACTTTTTTTTTAAAGCGTAACAAGGAATGTAACCCATTTCCCTAAACAAAATGATTTTTCAACATGGTGCAATGCAGAGTGCTAAAGCAAGTAAATAAGTGAAAATTGCACTGCAAAATGCATACCTATAGAGTATTATCAAATCTATTTTTATAGTTTTATAGTTTAAGCCTTTATTATTTTCATAGTTCTTTTTGTAATACCTCTAGAGTATGAACGCTTATGAATGGCGGTATGATTGATAACCCAACACTGCAAGTAAATAAAGAAATCTTTACCTGTAGTAAATGATAGAGCATGAAGGTTGCGATTTTAGCGTTCCTCCACTCGGGGCGGGTCAGCACGAAGGAGATGTAGGCCTCGTTATGGCCTACGTCGGGCACCAGGAAGGCGCAGCCAACCACCAGCCGCTTGTATGTCACCACGCAGCTGAACTCAGGATATTGCAGCGCTTCTGTCACTGTTGTTACCGTGATAAGTTGAAGTATACACAGTTTTATGTACTAAGAGAGAGAGTTCTATCTAATATTTAAAATGATTTTGTATTAATTTAATTTAACTTAAAAATTGTTGTTGCTGTGCCCTAACAGGGTCATGTTTGATACCTGCTAATGTTTGACCATCTCTGTAAACAACATGATTGCAAAATAAATAAATATGAATATGAATACCGTTTTATGGAGATCGTTTAAAAGTAAACATAATAAATATTCGAGATAGATATAGATGATAAAACTTCTCAGGACTTAAGACTTCATTATTATTATTTTTGGGTTATTTAAAAGAATGTAAGTAAGGTTTCTTTAGAAAATACTCGATTAGTCTAGAAACATAGAAGTCGTGAGATCTATAGAAATATTTATTTACTGCGGTATAAGAAACATACAGTACTATAATAAGTATAGGAAAATAAATAATAATTTTAGCAGTGTCACCAATTAAGTTTCTAATAATATTGTGGATCGGATTATTAGAAAGACGTGTAGCATGCAGGTTAGACTCTTTAGAATATCCTGGGTTATTCGAGAAATGTTTAAAAGGTTTGAGTTCGTATGAATGTTGAAGAATAATATATTAATATCTTTTAATATTTATATGGGCCGTAACTATGGCGGTGCTAGCGGACAGAGAAATGAGACCAGAACATATTTAAATATTAGTGAATTATTAACCTTTTGACCGCCACGGACGTGTATAGACGTCAAATGAAAACTTACTCACGACGGCATGGCACGTCAAAAATACCACTTCTTTTTAGTTCAAAATAAATAACTAAACAAAAACTTTTTGTTTTTTTTTTTTTTACCTATTATCAGATACTAGAATTTGTCGCTTGGCGCAGAGAACACGGATTTTCGTTATTGACGTGGCGGTCGAAAGGTTAATGACTACGTACAATATTAATACATTAAGTACTAGGTACATACTATCAATTCCGGGCCAGAAGAACTGTGCGCATAGATTGTTGACGGCGGCGATGTGCTGCGGACGCACGTACGAGAAGTCTATCGTCGCGCGGGGGGGAGGCTCGTAGTCTTTTATGTGTCTGTGGAAAATTTGATGAAATATACTAATTGTATAATTAGTAGGTATAATTATTGTCGTGCAAACAAAAATTTAAGAGAGCTAGGGCATAGTGGGAGTAATTCCACTCAAATTGGAGCTGCCCGACTGGGGAAGTACCTCCGCCTTGCAGAAAATCGAAGTAAAATAACACTGCTTTGAGCTGTGTTGTGTTTCTTACGGTGAGTAAGGTTGCCAGTGCTCCACGAGGAAACGTTGTGTTAGCAGTGTGGGGACTTTAACCAACCCAACTAATCCTCTTTCAATTCAGGGTCGGCAACGCGCAAGTGATACTCCTAGTGTTGCAAACGTCTATAGGCTACGGTAACCGCTTACCATCAGGTGGGCCGTATGCGTTTGCCACCTTAATAAATAAAAAATATCTCTTGAAACGCTCGGAGTTTCTCTGCGTGATAGAATCAGAAATGAGGATATCCGCAGAAGAACCAAACTAACCGACATAGCTCGCAGGATTGCACGGTTGAAGTGGCAATGGGCGGGCCATGTGGCCAGAAGAACGGATGGCCGCTGGGGAAATAAAGTCCTGGAGTGGCGACCACGCATAGGAAAGCGCAGCGTAGGACGGCCCCCAACTAGGTGGACGGACGACCTTGTGAGGGTCGCAGGGTTGTATTAGTGGATGCGGTCTGCGCAAGATCGATTTTTGTGGCGATCATTAGGGGAGGCCTATGTTCAGCAGTGGAAGTCCGTGGCTGATAGATAGATAGGTATACCAGATCAACGAGATACGTAACCATGGTTTGAAAACGTCGCCCACTAGGATTTTCTCCAGTATCGCAGGAGCGTTTAGTAACACAAATTTTCACAAACACCCAGACCCGGAACAACGTAGATCATACAAATATTTGTCCGTGTGGGGATCGAACCCACAACCAGTGGTGCATACACCGATCGTTCAACCGCTGAGCCAAACGTGTCGTCAATGCGCCGCCAATCAGATGGCCGGCGGCGCCGACCGCATTATAATGATTGTGATTGGCTCTCAGAAGTTTATAGAATATGGCGGAAATGTGATATAGTGTGAAATGTGTCCTGTGTATTTTATATTTTACTAGCTTCTGCTCACGACTTCGTCTGCGTGAATTTACATGAAAGTATCTAGTTCTTAAGTTTTTAAAATTTTCTAATTTCCTGCGCAATGTTTTTAAGTTTTTTCTTTCATAAGAACTTTCTCCTGATAATAATTAACACAACAAAAAAAGAATTAGTGAAATTGGTCCATCCGTTCACGCGTGATGCGATGACCAAGGGGAATAGAGGTTCATTTTTATATATATAAGATAGATAGATAGATTAAACTTTTAACTTATATGGTCATTGCTGAAAACCAGCGCTGTCGGTGTTGCATCACCGCAGCAACATGCTGGGCTGTGACCTTTTTTCGCTCACGCGATGCTCATCCCTCTCTTTTATTTAAGCCTAGGGCTTAAATTAATTTAATTTATCGTATTTACTATTTGTTTGTAATGTTTATAGTTTAGTTTATTTTTTTCTTATGTTGGCACTTAGTTACAAACTCAATGTCGAAACTGACACAATGGCCTTTGGCCCATTAATAATTGTCATGCGTCGTGTTGGGCGAAAATTAATACTTTTTCTTTCTTCTTCTTTCTTTCTTTCTTTTATGACCTATGAACAAGACTATAATTCAAACGACCCACCCCGACTATAAGGTATAAATTACCTGTTAGTTTTTCGTAGCAGTTCATCAGTTAGTCTAAGCCACGTAGGGGCGGAGTCCCCGTCCCTGCGGATGTAGGGCTTCAGCATGGCACCGGAGTATGCAGAACGGAAAGGAGTCGCCTCAATGTTCGATAGCAGGAGAGTACCGTAGTTGGTACTCGCAATGGTACCACATAGATTGTCTATTAAATACTAGAATAAAGAAAATAAATTTCGTGAATATTTCAGAGTATTATGTTGACAATATTTTATATTCATTAATTGTCGTTTAAAAGGTGAAGGAAAACATCGTGAGGGAACCTGCATGCCTTAGAGATAATTATTCTCGACGGCGTGCAAGTTTGCCAACCCGCACTAGGTCAGCGTGGTGGACTATAGCCTTATCCTTCTCATTCTGCGAGAGGAGCCCGTGTCCAGCAGTGGGACAGTATATGGGTTGATGATGAATAAAATTGTATGATTGTGAAGTTCGTCGCGACACATGGCATATTCCCTAGTGTAGTGTACTGGATATATCTTTATAAAAAAAAAGTTTTGCTTCTCATAATTATGTGGCAAATATAGTATAATAATAATAAAGTATAAATGTATTTAATTTTTGTAAAAAAATATTATATATTATTATATTATATAACAATGCATACAGTCTTCTCAAAGCGTAGCTTTTTGGGTTAAAGAGTAGTAGAATTGAATTACTTCTGGTGTTACCAAGTTTCCTATGATAATTATTTATATGATCAATTATTTTCTACTCACAGATCTCTGGAACCGGTCCAGGACCCTTTCTGCATTGACAACGACTCTTGGATCTTCAGTTATATAGCCACCGAGCAGCTTTACTTCTCTGAAAAACGATATGTATATACTGCATTAGTAGAAGCAAGGTCAGCAAAATGGTTACAACGTTAGCTAGTCAACGGTATATGGTCTGAATTCAAGTCGATGTGACTTTCGATGCTATGAAATATGCCAACATGCACTGGGCCAGTTTGGTATACTATTGGAGAAGTAGTCTGTGCCACCAGTGAGAAAATAGGTCTGATTTAGTGGTGTTCAAAGTTGCTATAAATCAATAACATGCTTAATTCTTTAAGCTTAATTTATTATAGCATGCTTAATTTATATGCCTACTTGTTAACGCTATACGCGACGCCCGACGGACAGTTGGTTGATAGAGGGAGAGAGAGTGCTATGCGATATAAAGCAAAATAGCTATAGAGCATAAAGTGCGAACCGCGATATCATTTAGTTTATGCTATATATAATAACCACGTCACTTTATAATGCTTTCTGCTATATTAAACATCACTAGTCTGATTTATTATTAAGCTGCTTTAAAAGAGTAGCATCATTAGACCACAACACTCACTTGTCCAAATCAAATATAGGCAGATGCTTATGTCTCTTGAGCCTCCTCAGCGCTAACTTAGCCCTCAGCCTGCACAAGTACGCCTTCTTATTGGGGTCCTTGACTTTGGGTATCAAGTTCTCCACCCTTTTCAGCAGCTGTATCTCTTCATACTGGGTCATTTCCACCAGATCCGGTTCCGATTTCGGAAGTGGGTCTTCCCAGGGTACGTCCACAGAGTTCAATTCGCTAGAGAAAAGAGATTCTCTTCTAATTGGCTTGTCTTCGGTGACCTGCTTTTTGGGTCTATCAAAGACTAGTTTTCTGTTGTCGTGTTCGGAGCCACTGCGGGAGTCTGAGTCGTAGTAGAGCATTGATTGTTGGAATGAGTGGATGCTGGACGAGTCACTCTGTACGAATGGAGAATAATGATATCAGTATCACATACGTTTTTAGATTAGTATACTAGGGGACGCACTCAATGATAATTAAATATAATTATTTTTTCAAATTAAAATAGTAACTATAGTAATACTTCTCAATTACAATTTTATATATTAATTATTATTAGATAATCGGCTGACAGTTTTATATACTTGAATAGTTTTTCTGTAATTTGCAATAACCCTACGCAATATATCTACATAATTATAAAGCTAAGGAGTTTGTTTGTTTAGGTGAACGCGCTAATTTCAGGAACTAATGGATCGAATTGAAAAAAAAAAATTGTGTTGGATAGTCCATTTATCGATGAAGGGCTTTATAACAAGACAATTACTTGTCTCATTTAATGAAACTTATGTTCACAAGAATACTTCTTATGTAAGCCATTTCTTATTAGTGAAGACCTATTATTGGCTTTCTGATTCTCTCTGATCTGATCTTATTATGTTTACGCTAATTGTTATATGCTGTTGGTCTTCCTTTGATAAATAAATAAATAACGTCACGGTACGACCAAAAAGGAAATAAGGCTAGATATTATTCATAAAATAATAGTGATATAGAGGTTTCTACTTACTTGCACGGGCACGATTCGGTTGACGGGCGTGAAGTCAAACCCTCGGAACTCCAAGTCTGAATATGAGCAGTCCTTTTGCGTCAACATGCTCAAGGAATCATCAAAGGTACTCTCGTCACCGATATCATTCCTAAATAAAAAAATAGATATGTAAGCTTTTCTTCTTCTTTAATTTTAAGAGAGTTAGGGCATAGTGGGATTAATTCCACTCAAATTGGAGCTCCCCGACTGGGGAAGTACCTCCGCCTTGCAGAAAATCGAAGTAAAATAACACTGCTTTGAGCTGTGTTGTGTTTCTTACGGTGAGCAAGGTTGCTACTACTCCGCGAGGAAATGCTGTGTTGGCAGTGGGGGGACTTTGAACCTTGTACTGCCAGCCCAACTATTCCTCTGTTTCACAGGGTCGGCAACGCGCAAGTGATACTCCTGGTGTTGCAAGCGTCTATAGGCTACGGTTTTTGTATTTTTTGGTATTTTCCGTGCTACGTATTTTCAAAGCTATTTAGAAAAGGATTTTTTTTCCTTTACGGCTTTACGTGCTCTCAGGGGCACGGATGGGTTTCGATATGCTAAGAATTGTCACCCAATCCCAGACTGGCCACGTCTAGCGCAGCTTAAACTTACTTTTAACATAGACCGAGTGATCAGCGAAGTTATTACTTAGCTACTACAAGTCGCTCTAAATAACCAAAAATATTACTTGATTTTTTTTGGGTTCCGTACCCAAAGGGTAAAAACGGGACCCTATTACTAAGACTCCGCTGTCCGTCCGTCCGTATATCACCAGGTTGTATCTCATGAACCGTGATAGCTAGACAGTTGAAATTTTCACCAATGATGTATTTCTGTTGTCTCTATAACAACCAATACTAAAAACAATAAAATAAATATTTAAAGCCCCTTTTAAATATATACAACAAACGTATTATTTTTGCCGTTTTTTGCTCGTTATTAATAACGGCAACAGGTAGACGCTTGAAATATTCACGGAATATTTAGTTGTTTATTCACTTTAAAAATAAATAGGTACAAAATAAAATTAAAATAAAATAAATATTTAAGGCCCCCTTTAAATATTTATTTTAGCACGGAACCCTTCGTGCGCAAGTCCGACTCGCACGTCGCCGGTTTTTTATGGAAATGCAGCCTATGAGTGGAATTTTTCCACGCACACCTCTCATATTTTTCTCTAGTACCTTTTTTGTTTACGGTGGGAAACCTTCAAAAGGCTACCGGTCTACGGGGGTTCTTACCCACTAAAACCACCCCGGTGGCCACCATCAGCACATGGAGGGGGGCACTGTGTCCTCTTAATAGACCACCCCAAAACCCCCCTGTGCACCGTCTATTAAGGCACATCCCTGGGGAGACTGTAAACGGGTCTCCCTGAATCTGTCCCTGTGCACGGCAGCACGTGACTACTAGGTATGCTACCATCTTCTCTGGGATCGCATGATGATGGGCGAACAGAGGCCCCTTTCTGAACGCCCGCGACACCAAAGGCCCGCCTGCTTTCTCTAGTACCTGCTATCTGAATCAAGCTGGTCGTAAAATGAAGTGCTGGACACGCCACTCAGTTCGTCAGAGTCAACTCGCCGCTTCTTGCACGGCACCGGCTCCACGCCCACGGTGAATGAATTGCTTTCATTATCGATTAAGTCTTTATATCCTGGGAAAGACAGATATACAATTTTAAATATTTATATATTTGCGCTTAATTTATATAATAGAGCTATGTATCTTTTCTTTTTATTGTTTAAATGATAAATTATATTTGTTTTGAAAGCAGATCTTTTAAAGACACTTTTACACTTCTACTTTTATGTATACATAAAAGTAGTCTATGGCACACTTCGAGTACGAAAGATGCAAGTAATGACTATACTTAGCTAAATTCTGGTCGAGCTAAACAAGTAAAAAAAAGTGTATAATACATACCCATTTCAATAACTTTCGCCAGGAATAGGTTCTTATCAATGGACAATTGATTTCGTGGACGAACCTTAGGCTTATCCCTTGCGATTTCTTGTACTGTAACATTGAAAAACTATGTTAGTTTTATTACAATAATAATTATGTTAATTTTAGTATTACTTGCTTTTATCTATAATAATACATTGTAATCATTATGTACTAATTATAGATTAGTAAATTTAATAATTATGATTTATATTTTGCTCTTGTGATGATTATGTTTTTTTTAATTCTACTATTCTACGCGGTCGTAACTTTAATTTAGTGTTTTCAAGAAGTACAACATAGTTGACTGCATAACATCTTACTTATATGTGCTGCTACAGCTGGTGTGAAGTTGTGAAATAATTTCCACCAGCCTGTCTCACCGAGTACTGCTGACCCTGACTTGAAGAACAGCTTGTTGTACACAGACAATACCCCAGCTATTGTGCCCACCCAGTTCTTTTTCTGCTTTCTGTAAAACAGGCAAATCATTAATTAAAGATTGTCCTAGATAATAATAATAATTTATTGGCTAAAAATAACAATTATGTTTACACATAATTTATGGTAAGCAGTGTTACAATATATTTAAA
Source organism: Acronicta alni (assembly GCA_964056405.1). Classification (NCBI taxonomy): domain Eukaryota; kingdom Metazoa; phylum Arthropoda; class Insecta; order Lepidoptera; family Noctuidae; genus Acronicta; species Acronicta alni. The sequence goes on from OZ043914.1 coordinate 1,076,844, forward strand.
ACATTTTGTATCCAGTATTAGCATTTGCTGCTGAACCAGGCTTATAACCTGCACTTTAACTAACAGCGCCTTTACTACATTTATTATTATAAAACATGTAACTGTAGAGTCAAAATAATTTGAAAACATATAATAATTTTAATCAAATAATATACAAAATTGGCCCAAAATAGCCTTGAACAGTGAAGAATGGCAGGAGAGCAGGAAGGCCTTTGTCCTGCAGTGGAACAACAATGGCTAAATATACTAATAATAATATACAAAATTGTATTTTTCTGGCTTAACTATGTTAATTTTTTTGCCTGCAATGTGTTCTGCCCCTTACTCTGATCCATCTGAGGTATGAAGGACTTGTTTCTAAAATATATCCAACAAATAGATTCCGAGATAAGTCATTAAGATACAGTTGGACATTATTCCCTATCACAGAAGATAGCCTAAGAAAAAACTCAGGTTTTAAAATGGTCTAGTGTCGAAACCATTTTTGTGATATGACATTAGAAGGTGATATAATATCAAATACTTTTTTAACCTAGGTTTAAATTAGAGTAAGCTTTAACAATCTTTTATAAGAGTAATGTTTATCAAAGGTGATTAAAGATGATAATCAACTACACCAACATTGAATAAACTTTAATGCTTCCAGAAATTAGTTACAGGGACAATGGAAACCGAATAACCATTAGTCCCTCTGAGCAGCACTTATGGATGTCAGTACTTACGTCTGTGAGCCAAACAGTGACTGCCAGTATCTGTCAATAAAGGAACAGATGTGAGTCTTATAGTGGAAGTATCCATGGTTGCTAATGCCGTATGATTGCAGGTTCAGATGGTACAGAGTCAGATGAATCACATTTACCCTGCAAATAAATGCATAAATTGTCAACAATATTTAAAGTTCTGATACATTAAAAGTCAACATACAACATACATGATACATTGTAAGTCTAGTGGGCCTCTTATTGGGTTTTTCTACTAATTTCTATGAAGCAGCTCAGTTTGGATTTGTGCCAGATTAATGGCAATAGGCTCGCCCCTATTACATGGGACCTAGTCGGCGAACTGTGGCTGTACAATGAGTAGGTACACTCCTGCATAACCCTTTGGGGAATACAGGGGCAATGGTATGTTGTTTTTGTTTATTGTTATGGAGTGAAATAATGTTTAGAAATAACAGTGCTAACCAAGCAGGGAGTCGAGGGAGGGATTCGACCTTATACCCTAATAATTATTTATAGAAATCTTGGTCAAACAGTGGGCCAAGATAGATGTATCGTTTAAAATGTTAACGAGTTATTTGTCTATCAAACTAAGTATATCTCTCGAGCTGTGTAATGTACATTTTGGGTATAAAACGTGAACTTACCATGGAAACCTGTTCCGTGTGAAAACCTCCTTTTTGTCGGGTGAGCAGTCTTCGCAGGTAAAATCGAAGAAAACATCGCAGGCAAAGTCGCCAGGTGTCCCCGGCCTTCGGAGACAGTTAAGATGTACGAAACATATGCAGCTCTCACATATGAGACCCGGTCTATCCTGTTTATTTTCTGGTTCATTGCAATATTTACATGTTGTACTCATCATAGGGTTTTGTAAACAAACATCGCTCTTCGCCATGGCAAATAACAACATAACCTCAAATAATACTGTCAGAGTCAGTGTCAATGTTATTGTCAAAGTCAATGTCATTTAAACTTTTAAAGTTCACTACTGTCATAGTATTTTTATTTTTTTAGCAGTACCTACGCACACGAGGTGATTGTGGCCTGCTGGCGGCTGACTTGGCCTTGGCAGTTGAGTAGCAGTAATACATAGTTATTTGGGCCAGCGCCACACGATAAGACAATGGCGAGCAGTGGAATAAGGCCAGGTAAAATCCAATGGTAGGGATAGACGATCATGGCTGAATAAAAAATTTTCTCTCACTCTACTTTCTTTCCCATGGCGTTAAAAAACAAGATATTCCGTCTCAATATCTTGGTTGGCTTATATCCAGGATTTCCATGTTTAGGCTAAGCTCAGATCGTGTGCTGAACAATTCAATTGAGATAGAGGCCGGGAAAGTACGAGCAGACATCCTTATTATCAGCATGAATGCAACTGTAACTTAATATGTGGGGTCTTTAAACTTGTGATAATGTCTGAAAATTCGCCATATTTGATTTATATGTAGGTATTTAGACAACGTAACATATTTGAACTATGTATGTAGGTACGTACATACTTAGGTGTACATACCTAAGTGTTAAATTTTATTCAAAGTAAGTAAATAAAGAAACAACTTTGTTTGAAAAATATTAACAGTTGCTAAAACTATAATATATTTATTCGACACAGTAAAAGAAATCACAATATTCAAGATTTACGCATATTAGTGTACTGGTCTCTGAATTGCTCGATCCACCTGGTGATGTGTTGCTTGTGGATATTACGGGCTATCTTCACCGGCTCAGGGTCGTCGGGGTTGCTGGGCATCAGGTCCAGGTGATGGGCAGCATCTATTATCACCACTGCTCTCACAGTGTCACTTAAACTGTCGAGAATGCCACCTGACGAAAGAAACAAAGTCCACAAATAAAAATCGAGAAATCAGAAAACGGGAGACTTCTTCTTTGGTTGGACCAGATATACCTATCTATTTTCTAAACCTAGTTAGGTATGTTTGTATCTACTTTGGGATTGCAGGAACCCCATAGCCTCAGCTAACATTTATTTTTGTATTTATCAAGCAGACAAATCAACCGCACCCCTATTCACGTTTGGATGATTAAACAGTAGGTAAAGTTCAATTTCCTTTTGTTAACTCTGGCATCATGAATTGGATTACCTTTTTTTTTTTTATGTTATAGGGTGGGCAAACGAGCAGACGGATCGCCTGATGGTAAGCGATTACAGCCGCCCTTGGATACCCGCATCACCAGAGGAGTTTCAGGTGCGTTGCCGCCCTTTTAAGGGGTTTGGGCCTCCGGTATCCTCACTCACTCGAAGAAACACAACGAAAACGTTATTTCACGCCGGTTTTCTGTGAGGCCGTGGTATCAAGTCCGGTCGAGCAGGCCCATTCGTGCCGAAGCATGGCTCTCCCACGGTATATAATACCTAATCCCTATGTACACTGCCTAGTGGTCGTAAGCGCGACTGCTACGCTAGAGGGCGGTATTTGATTCCCAGGTCTAGATGTGTTTTTCTATGGAATTCTCAGTAGCAGCTAGGAGTTTGAATTTTTGGCAATAGCGAGCCTACATACACATACATAGGAAAATATACGGGCTAGCTGAAGGTGTACATTAGTGGGTACATCTGCCTAACCCCCCGAAGGGTTAAAGACGAGATAGTATGTTTTTTATGGTATGTTGTGTTAGGATCCAGTGGAGATCTAGATCGACAAGCCTAGTTGGGTAGAAAACACTTCGTCCATCGTGTTTCCAGCTATCATAATGCATACTGTAGTAAAAAGAGTAGCTAGTGAGTTGGTTAATGGGGAGACTGCTCGTAGCTCTTCAGAAGAACAGTTGAGACAATTTTTTACCTCCTGTCCAGGGATCTCGAAGTCCATTACTAAATACAATGTTTGAAGCTGCCTGTAGTCTGTTGCCTCCATACTCGATTCTGGCCATATCCTCTCGAGGATACACGTTGTACTTCTTATGGCAGTCCTGGGCAAAAGTGGTGAAGTTCCATGCTTCTGGCTCGAACATATCATTTTTGCCGTTGGAACACATTGGCATTACCATCTCTGTGCATGCCTTGAGAGAACAGAAATACACATTGTTAGAATAGTAGAATATAGTAGGTACCTACCATGTCTCTGCAATAATTTTTCTGTCGGCTAGAACTCCAAAGAAATAGTTCATGTTATAAAATGCATGCATAATTAAATAAGACAAGTGGGCAGCACACGGTAGTCCCGAAGGCATATGGCAGTGTTCTAAACCACTAAACACTAACTACCAATTTACAAATACAATACTTATCATGGAAAATAAATGTAAAGGAAAACCTGATCTGCAGAGGAGAGTCTCAAAGCCAACACACAAAGAACAATTTTTTTAGGCCAGGCCGAGGAGTTAGTCTTCCTCCTGGAAACACCTCTTCATCTTCGTACATTATTACCTGATAATCCCATCCACTAGCGTCGAGGTTGCCGTAATCATCACCTTGCTTAAAATCAACACAGTGATTTTTCTTGTCGTAGTTTGTAAATATATCTAATACTTTCCCTATAGCCTGAAACAATGAAAATTACGTATAGACCTTAGCAGAATCTACAAATATATGAACGAAGGCGAATGAAAGGCATATTTACACGATGCAATTTTCTTGCCTGTTGTGTACCAGTAACATTGAAGCAATACTCCATCGATGGATGGATACACTGCTTACATTTGACGATACGGATACACTCTTTTATTGCTACAACTTATTTGCATTCAACGGGCAACTAAATTGCTTTGTGTTAAGCGGAAGGTACCCGTACCCACCTAGTTTTAAGCGGTTCCTAATGGTGATTTTTTTGAATAACGATTTTAGAAAATCTTATCATAACTAACCTGCAACAGTTGATCACCACTCAATTTTTGTTCAAGGTACTGGCACACGACTCTAACGGGCTCCGCAGGTAACGATGTTAGGAAGTCAGATGGGAACGGGTAGTTCACCATGGCTAGGGTGGAATACATGGATGACAGGAATTCTAGGAGCACGTCCAACTCCGTCGAGTTATAGGTACCACAGAGGTTGAATGCCTTCTGCAGGGTTACCGAGCCGTTCGCGGTTGAGGAGTATTTTCTGAAAAAAAAAAGGATTTAGTACCACAACTTAACGAAGATGTTTGCTGATGTCGGGAATCTAGTTCCTATATATATATATATAAACTAAGGCGCCTTATACATGGACTACCAAGTCAAAGGTCTCGAGTTCGAATCCAAGGCACGCACCTTTGACTTTTCGAATTGATGTGCGTATTAATAATTAATTTTCTTATCACTCATTTAAAACTGTGAAGGAAAACATCGTGAGGAAACCTGCATGCCTTACATATTTTTCGACGGATTGTGAAGTCTGCCAACCCGTAATAGGCCAGCATGGTGGACTATAACCTAATCCCTCTCAATCTGAGAGGACACCCGTGCCCAGCAGTGGGACAGTGTATGGGTTGATACTATCTTATCTAGATAGTTAAATCCCCATTGAATAGGTTGTCATGACTGTTGTTTCTGACATAAATGTTACTGTGTGTGACAATATTGGTGTGGTTTAAATGGCCATAATACGACGATCTTTTTAGGTGCTTCTGATGAATCATAATATTCATATTATAAAATTACTTAGGATTTAAAATATAAATAAATTCCTGTGGCTATGCTTATTGTGCCCTTTTCAGCCACCATTTATAATAATTCAAGTTCGTACCTAATAACACTCCAAGACTGCCTGATATTCTCGGAGCAGTTGGTGTTGACGGTCTTAAAGCTGGAGGTAACGAGTCTGTTGAAAACCCCACAGGGAGCCATTCCGCTGAACATGTGCACAGGGGCGGAGGCCGCGATGGCACCGTTCACGATGTGGGGGTACTTCAAGCGGAAGTAAGCAGCAAGCATGCCGCCGTATGATCCTGGAAAATAAGTTTAGGTGCTGGTCAGTTTACAGTATCTGATGCTATATTTTTATGGACTAACTAACTACGCATCAAAAATACTGATTGAGCGACAAAATTACTGATTGAGCAGCAAAATACAGATGTCGTTAGATCAGGTTAGAACTGTGACCACACAACCAAAGTCAACCAAGCCAGAACCAAATCTGAATGTTTTGAGTGTATATAACAATATTTTGAGGTGTATTTTGCTGTGCAAATAAGTATTTTTGCGGTGCAATAAGTATTTTTGCTGTGCAATAAGTATTTTTGCTTAGGATTGGGAATTGTTTTTTTATACAAAACGACATTTTTTGATTTGCAGTTAAATACTATTTATATTATACCTATTTTTATTTTCAAAACATCCATTTGGTAAGGTGTCCAATAACACCATGATGTATTGAAAAAAAGTTACATCGTTTGTTTGTGACTTTTTTTACCTTATTATTAAGTGTCACATTAAATAAATAAATAAATATTTGGGACATTTTACACAGAACCATCTAGTCCCAAAATAAGCAGAGCTAGCACTATGGGCACTTACCCTTTTTTTTTGCTTATAATACATAAGAAACACCCAGACAAACACAAACGCTTATGTTCGTCACAAAAATATTTGTTTAATATGGGAATCGAACGAACGACTTGATCAGCAGTCCAACACTCGAACCACTAGGTCACAAAGGCGGACAATATTGATCTTATACCAAATATTTTAAGTGTAGCAGTGTTTCTATACTCTAAAATCAATGATTTACTTATTAATTAAGCTATTGTTAAAAAAGAATCAGTGTGATAGCCTATTGGACCATTGCACTGCGAATCCTACTCGAAATCATATGCGTATTAATAATTAATCATCACTCGCTTAAACGGTGAAGGAAAACATCATGAGGAAACCTGCCTGCCTTAGAGATTTTCTCGACGGCGTGTATAGTCTGCCAACCCGTATTCAGCGTGGTGGACTATAGCCTAAGCCCTCTTATTCTGTGAGTGGAGACCCATGCCCAGCAGTAGGACAGTAAATTGGTTGATGATTATAAAATAGAATCACATTATAAACGATATTCGATACTGATGAAGGGAATTCCCCCGAACAATCATTATTATCGTCGACATAATACTAAGATATTGCAGATGAATATGTACCCCCAAAGGCGATCACCGGATATCTTGGCTTGATTGAGTTGCCCTGAAGGTAGTTGATGAGTTCTGCGTAGTCCGCGAGCGCTTGCGCAGATGACAGATATCCAATGTGCTCGTTGTCCAGCGATTTATTGCCGAAGGGCATAGACGCCCCATAGTATCTGGAAATTAAATGTATTTTTACTTGAATACCGTTTTGGTACAGTGGCCAGCACATCTTGCTACCACAATCTGTCAAATTTCTTTGATTGATTTTCTACTTTAATACAAAACCAAACATACAAAAGGTTCATATGCAACTGGGAAAATTTGACCGTTTTGGATAGCTTGACCTGCTGGCGTCTGTACAATGTGCATGGTCAAGAGGAATTTATAGAGTTCATTCGTTCAGTAGGTCACACCTCGTAGGCGCCTACGCCCAGTCTACGCGTTGCCTACGCGGTGTCTACGCATCGCCTACGCGGTGTCTACGCATCGGCTACGCTGTCTCCGGATCGCCTACGCATCGACTGCGTATTGTATCACGGAATCTAAATTTCATGTCATTTCTTTACGTTCAACTTAAACATAACATAATGCCTGTATTCTCAGATGGGTTAGGCAGAGGTGTAGGTACTGCTCTAAACTCACAGGTTGCCGTTATGTTTTGCTCCATGTTTTAGGAGGCTATTGTCATTAACATTAGCACACATACAAACTCAGAGTTGCTACTGAGAATCCCAATAACACATTGCTCAACCTGGTTAAACCCAAGAGCTCCTGCCCAACAATCGCGCTTAGGACCACTAGAGTTCACTAGAATAACGAGGCAGTTCTTACAGCAGTTTTGGCTATCAATGTTAGGTACTAACCTATGTTCGGCAAACACAATCTTCGCTTTAAATTCATGTGCGATCTCCCAGATAAAGCCTGTGTGTTTTGCAAATAATTCTATTTGACCCTGAAATACATAAAATACATACATAAGTAGTAATTAACTTACTACACGTTTAATACCCGTTTGGGTTTTGGCGTTTGTGTAGGTATGTGAAGATTTACGTTTGTAAATACACTCAAGATATAGGAGAAAACCTAAGAATGGGGCAACATTAAAGTAAAAACACAATGGCCTCTAAGGCCCTCATGTAGGTAAAGTTGCTCGTGTAATTTCTTTTTAGTGAGCACTATTGAAAATTCCACGACTATGAAACATTTACCTATTTAACTCATTAATACATTTGAAAGAACAGAGAAGAACTACGGTGGATTATAATATAGCCTAATTCTCTCATTCTGTGAGAGGAGACCCATGCCCAGTGGGACAGTATATGTGTAGATGATGACACTATAGGTACGAATATATCTAAGGTGTATTTATGTATATAACAGACAACAATAATGAGTGATTAAACGAACTTACCTGTAAGTGAAGTTCGATCATCATTATATGAAGACACTGTCCTTCAATGATCACCATGTAGTCCCCTCGTTTTCATGGAACCGACGCACGATATTCAAAGATTTTTTAGAAAATATTTCTGCTGAAAAAAGCAGAAACTAAACGCCCTGTCTCCGGCTCTATCAGTTGTCAACTGTAACTGTCATTCTTTTTAAAGCCACACATTTTTCACAATTTTGTTCTGGGTAAAAAGAAAGAATTCTTTTGAATGGGTGTGGGTGGGCTCCCGTGATCATTGAAGGACAGTGTCTTCATATAATGATGATCGAACTTCACTTACAGGTAAGTTCGTTTAATCACTCATTATACTTCAGACGTCCTTCAATGATCACCATGTAGATGTTTAAAGCTTCATCAAAATTGTAACAAATGTGTAAAATTAAAGAAACATCCTGTACATTTATATAGTTTCTTTACTTTTAATTATTGAATGTTGAACTATTATTATTATTTATTTCAGTTTATGTTGGAATACAATTTTCGTTATATAAGTACTTAATTATATTGCACTTTATTATATTTATTGTAACACCATGTATACCATGTTTTATGCAAATAAATATATTATTATTATTAATTATTTCATTTTTATCCATACCTCATTGCACATATTGTGGCACACAAGGCAGTACCAGTGCCGCGAGGCACTCTCCATCATTCAACCCTCAGATCAAAAGGAAATCAACCAAATTAGATTAATATTATCATAATAATTTAAACATTTAAGTTTTAATATTCTTAATCTTTGTAATCATTTACCCGTAATTAATAAGATTACTAATCATTTACCATAATTATAACCATCCTTATAATAATATAGAGCTCCAATGCGTTACTTGAACCTGTACTGTGCTTCACACTGAATAATATTACCTTTGTGAAAGATAAATAAATACCTTTATTATTATGACATATTGTAATATGAAGTGAAAGGTTTTATATCCTCCAATGAGTAGGTACTGCTCATGTAGTGTTACGAGTAAATTATTTAGAATTGTTATAGGTTGTAAGGTCTATCTTACAGTAGGTAATTATGCACATAAGCACTTCGTCATTAATGCTATACTGTCTAGTTGAGACTGAAGTAGATGCGTGTCTAATACCTGTACCTACATATGTATAAATGTACTGAATAAGTTGAATGAATATTTGTGAATAAATATTTCCATTTATTATTAATAGGAAATAGGTAATTAAAGACCAGGTACTCTTACGTGTCCTTTATCTGTCTACTGATTGTTATTGTTGTAGGCCTTCTATTTGCTGTGGGCTTTTATAAGCTATACAGATTTCAATATTATCTCTATGGACCTCTGCTCTATGTGTCTAGACATGCCATAGAAGGACAAATTTTAAGGTTGTTTTGTAAAGATAAGAGAATTAAGTTGGGTTGTTATCAGCTGGTAGCATTTATTTTGATACTATCAGGTGTTGTGGTCTGTAGTTATCTTAACTGAATTTTTGCATTTTGCCTGACAAATGTTATACTGAAGTATACTTATTAGATATTGATATATAATAATGAGATAGGTTCATAGTTGAATTTTATGAACAGAAAATCTAATCTCTATTAAGGTTAGTCTTCTTGGCTAATTATTCTACATATATTTTTATAAAAATACCTTTTTCTAAAAATATAATAAGGTTGGTTTCGTTTCTAATGAACATAATGAAGAAGTATTAGATAAGTCAACCCACAGTCTCAAAGATAACTAACTATTATAGTATTCATATTATAACGTCTTGGATGTATAAATAAGTACTTATGTAATTAGACACTACACAACCTATCTGTATTGTGGGTACTGTAGGATGAACCTTGATTACTTATATATTGTCGTAGAAATATATAAAAAATTTTGCACTATGGCTATTGATAAAGGAAAAACAAATTTGTTTTAATTTCACTCATGTTAAGCAGTACCTAACTATTAATTGGGATTGTTTTAATTCAATGATGGAAGCCATTATAATAAGTATCTGTAAGTACAGATAGCTCTTCCTTGTCTGGTAAGATAATGATCCCCAGACTACAATCTCCTAGTTGCAGGCTCTTTCTGAATATGAATTTCTCTGTTGAACAATCAAAAGATGTGAGACAACCATTGACATATAAATGTTGGGAACCTTAGGTTGAGCAACCCATGTGGCACTATTGTGATAGGCTCAGCTTCATCCTAACCTTGTTTGAAAGTTTTAAGAATTAAAGAATAATGATGGAAATGCCTAGAAAAGAGAATTGACCCTTTTGCAAAAGTTTAAATACTTATGTACTTTGTGCTTATGTCAAGCAATATATTCTTTCTTTCATTAATAAACTTGACACTAATAGATTATTCCAGGGTATTGATTATAATAATTTTATACCAATTGTCTGCACCTATGTCAATGTCAGGCCCTTTCCAATTTATATTTTATCATAATTTAATTAGATTTGATGTTGTCTTATTTATGTGAATGTGATATGATTATCTTTTAGAGGTAATAAGAAGCAAATAACCAATTACTTATATTTTTACTCCACTAGATACCATAGGTATCTATTAGTGAAGAAAGTGAGAGAAGTGAACACCACTCACTGTGCATAGGTACCAATATAATTATTAGATAACAGTACCTAGTATTGTTATCAAAATTGAAGTAATAATATGACAACACATATTTACAGTTTCAGTTTTGTTTTCTATTATTTTCAAGGATTGCAGCTTTCAACTTTGTATGGTTATATACTAACATTTGTTTTGTGTAATTAACTGCATATCTAATTTAGTAGATAAGGATGCATCAAATGATCTCTATTCAATATAACATTGTTTGAATAGTGATATGTACAGTTGTGTGTACCAATGCATATTGGTTTTTTATCATTTAAAATCCTAAGTATGAGCGAGTCAGATGTCTTACTATCATAATTTACTATAACATGATAGTATTTATAAACAATCTTTAAAGACATCTTACCTATACCAAACATGATGGTTAGTATAAATTCTTATTAAATATAAGTGTGATCCTAATTTATTTCCTCGGTTTAGGTACCTATGTTTTATTTTGGTTATCCTTTTAATTGAATAATGTGTAAGTAATGAATTATCCAAGTTGATTGATTTTTAGGTCCAGGATCAAAGTACTTAATAACAACTACTTTCAGAATTTTAGTGAACACAATGGTTCTATAAATTCTCCAATATCAAACTATTACATTAATATGATGAACTAAGGTATTTCTTATGTCTTTGATTTATATCACATAACAGATATCCTTTAGGTGTACTTATGTAAAATGTCAGTTTCTGGTTATGATACTTGAAACTACAATCTTCTAGCAATTTAAAGTTCTGATCAATATTAAATAAAATTAATCATTACTTTTGCATAAGTTAATAGTAATTTGTCCTGCTTAGTACAAAGGCTAAGGTCTAATAGATCCTTATCTTTGTAATATTCAGTAACATCAACCAATTTTGTTCAGTTTGTCAAGATTTCCTCCTGTTTTGTGAAACAGGTATCGGATGGTCATAAAACTTTACTGTTTGTTGAAACAAAAAGTGTAAATCCTTTGATCACTGGGGCGAATGTTATCCAGAGGGTCTTGGGTAATTCTCTAATAATTGTTATAAAAGAAAACTTTAATTTTAAAACTTTACCCGGTATGTCTGTGATAACACAGATCACTGTGGAACTCTCTGGCAATATGCTGGTGATACTGTAACTACTTCCTGGCCATGTGTACTTGCCTCCTGCTACTGCTTTAGCTCTCTTCTGAGATGTCATTATGATGTACCTGCTATGGCTCTATTTAGTATGAGGTTTGGTAGATATTTGCTCACATCCTTACTGAGGTGGACTTGTCCGGGTAAAAGGTTGTGAGCCTTTTGATTGAGTTATCCATAGGTTGTTTAACCTGCTAGCTTCTTTCTTGAGGCTTTACATTTGAGTAACATATAATCTGTTAGTACATAATTTAAATTATTTTGGTTATGCCTCTGTTTTAACACAGAAAATAGCTGCTTTGACGTGGATTTGCGGAAACCAGACTGCTATACCATACCATGCCTCCGTTTACACCGTTTTGGATGCATGTGCAATCCCAGGAGTGGTTAGCTGGCATCAATGCTAAAAATCCCACCTTGTTGGATTTGGTACATTCAGCTAGCAAGCAGCATTAATTTTAAGGATAAATTATTATTAGTTGAGAGTGATTATTGTATAGTATTATAATCAATGGTAAAGGATGTGTTTTCATTCTTTGCAAGGCAACCACACACAGTCACAGTGCATTTTTCAATTGTGTTTTACAAGAACACTTAGGAAATCCGTCCATTATTTTAACATTATCTGAAAAAAAAAATCAGTAATTTACATACCTCGTGATCCTTGGTCTGGTGTATCCTCCTCGCCCCCCCCCCCCTCTCCTCCTTTTCAATATCACAAATAGAACACTTCTTGTTAGTGTATTGTGCATCTTGTTGCATCAAAACTTCGCCCCTAAGGCGACTGCCATTGAGAGGTCCCCCAGTACCAGTTCTAGGCAGTAAGCATCGCGCTGAATGACCCCCCAGTGACATTTCTAGGCGTGCATGGCCATTAAACGATCTCACAGTATCGATCTTAGGCCTTCTTCGTGTATTGTGAGTAAATGGCGACAGTGTCGCATATTCCAGGTAGGAGGTAGGTAAACGACGCCGTGAATGACCTCACAGTGACAATCCTTGGCGTGTTAATGTCATCGACCAACCCCACAGTGATGGTTCTAGACGTACCTAATAAGACATGTTCCAGGTATGAGGTAGATAAACGACGCCGTGAATGACCTCACAGTGACAATCCTTGGCGTGTTAACGTCATCGACCAACCCCACAGTGATGGTTCTAGACGTACATAATAATACTATTGAACAATCTTAGGTCTTATGTTGGGAGGGAGGCCGACCATGTTGACAGCGATTTCTTTTACGTCGTCGTATTGGTTTTTCATCTTGCATAATTTCTTCCATATGCACTCCTCACTATCACTGCATTTCAGCATGTTTATTTTAGTATAATATTAACGTAAAAACACTTTTTAAACGAAAAGAAAAGTTTTTACGTTGTGCGTCATTTACACGAAAAAAAGGAATGACAGTTACAGTTGACAACTGATAGAGCCGGAGACAGGGCGTTTAGTTTCTGCTTTTTTCAGCAGAAATATTTTCTAAAAAATCTTTGAATATCGTGCGTCGGTTCCATGAAAACGAGGGGACTACATGGTGATCATTGAAGGACGTCTGAAGTATAATTACTTAACAAACTCGCACTGAACCTACAGCAAAGGTATTTCTCATAATAGTCTATTAAATTAAAATATCGTCCACGTCGTATTCCTGAGAAGTAAGAATGCAATTTATATGTAACTTGAGTCCCAAACCTACTTGTATAGCAAAACAAAATCTACATAGTATTGTCAAAGACTGATACAAATATTAATAACATACCATACCATCAATCCATTTATACCTACTGTCCCACAGCTGGGCACGTGTCTCCTCTCAGATTGAGAGGGACTAGGCTATAGTCCACCACGCTGGCCTAGTGCGGGTTGGCAGACTTCACACACCGTCAAGAAAAATCTCTAAGGCATGCAGGTTTCCTCACGATGTTGTCCTTCACTGTTTAGCGAGTGATAATTATTAATACTCATATGATTTCGAAAAGTCAGAGGTGTGTGCATTGGATTCGAAAATCAGACCTTCGACTTGCCAGTTCAATGGTCATACCACTCGGCTATTACTGCTTAAGACTACTACATACCATACCAAAACGCCTGTATTTCCCTAACGGTTAGGCAGAGGTAAACTTATTTATGTACAACATGTATGTTGTGTATAAGTCCAAATGAGGGCAAGTCCGTGAACCGGGCACAGATTCAAACTTCGAGCTGTTAAGCTTCTTTCTAAACTAATTACAAATACTAACTAAAATGAGTTTTTAAAAAACTAAAACTTGAACATTGGAAATTGTATTGCAAGCGGGGAAAAGTTTATGATTATTTTGTACTCAAATAAACTATATTTGTTTGTAATAATTATAACGTTTCCACCTAAAAGACTGTCTATTGAAAGAGTCCCTTGTCGCTTAAATACATGGTCCAACAAATAGTCCTAGACTCTATGGTCCCAATTTTAATCGGCTAGTTATGTGAAAAAAAGAGTATTTTAGCATGGAGAAATTTAATAATTAACACATCGCCGTGGAGAAATTTACTGATTAACACATCGCCGTGGCGACGCAGCCATTGACCTATCTATATTTTCTCTTAAATTAAACATTAAAATTATACTATTGTATATAATATTAGAATATCACGGATCAAAGATTAGAAACGGCATTTTGAACGAAGATCATAGAACATCTTAGTAACTAACGGTAAGTTTTTTGTTGGGCATCGAACCCGAGTCTAATCGCGCATTGTTTACCACTCAGTCGCGGAGATCTTTTTCTATGAGGTCAAAGCAATTCGCGACGGTGCTAACGACCTATTTTACATGAATGTAAACATACTCCGATAACACATTATGTGGAGTGATAGTGATAATATTTTATGCTAAAATAAGACTCAAATTTGAGTGCTTAGAGACTAAACTCAAGTATGATTCACTTTGATTTGCAAAACCTTATTTTAAAAAGTATTGCGTAAACGAATATTCTTAATTAGCGATTTATGGGATTACAATTAAATTGAGCTTAGTAATGCAAAAGTTTTATTCAAAATGATTATAAATTACCAGTTTTAATAGCTTATTTATATTTAAAATCGTTCTACTGCTTATAACCGATAATTAACCGTCGTTAATACGACATACCCTCAAACTTAAATATTTACTATTGAGTGAAGTTATAGCTGATAAACTATCAAATACACTACTTAATATGTAAAAACAATTTGGTAATGAAATTATCTACTGTGACCGTACAAATATTTAGTCAATTACAACTACAATTATTATGACTTAAAATGCACAAAACGTGAACATAATTATTATTGTTTGAATTAATGTGTACTTAATGATCTATTGATTTAAGTTTAAAATATTAGATTACGTAATTGAAAATATAACATTTCTTACCTCATTGCCGGTATAGAAGAAAATAGGTCCACCTCCTCGATCCCAATTATCATCGTTCACCAGATATTTTATTTGGAAGGATTCATTCCTCTGAAACCCGAAATGGTCGAGCGGTACCCTGAACCATTTGGTATCATATTTGTACTCTGAACGCACTACACACAACGACACTACGATATAGAAGATTATTTGTATCATCTTGCTGGAATTACAAAGGCACGTCCACACTGTTTGGTTTCCAATGTGATAATGAGCGATCGCGCCGGCGAACCGTTTACGAGGTTATGCAATGTTATGTACAGTTGTCAAGAAAAACCATTGTTGTTTTTTGTTTAGGTTTTCATTACAATAATAACGAGTTAAATAAATAATGTATTGAACTATGTATTGTAGTTGCCGTAGGAAATTAAATGCGATGACGTGTTGAGAAAATGGATACCTATCGATTTATATGTGATTATACCGTGTGCGTGTAGCAATAAAATGGAAATTGATTATGTAGGTATTTTAATAATTTGTTTATTATTAAAAGATTTCGTGACCTGCCCTAGTGGCACAGATTAAAATACTAATTAAGCTAGATGTTTGTCTAGTCAGTTTTGCTCCTGTAAAGCCTGCATCAAGTGGCGACGCGAAACGCCCATGTGATTATAGTAGGTCATCCAATATGGGTGGAGTCTAGTCGTCTTCCCCGACGAGGGAAATCCATGGGTTCAAGTGTGCACTTGAACCTATCGATCCACCGTGCGGTAGTCTGAGTCTTAATCCAGGACGCCCTTCGATATCGTGGCTTTTCCGATTCAGTTGGATCTTGCTTTAACAGTGAAAAAATCATCGTGAAAAAACACTACACAGATAACAGGATTCTAATGGTGTATGAAGTCTGCCAACCCGCGTAGCTAGCGTTGTGGAATTTATCACATTCACAATTATTTTTTAATAATATCGAATTTTTGAATATTATTATGTCTAAGAGAGGTAGGACATAGTGGGGGAGAGTGATTACACTGAAATTGGAACTTAACGACTGGAGACGTACAGACGCCAGCGGGTCAAGCTATCCAAAACTGTAAAATTTTCCCAATTGAACATGAACTTTATGACTAGTATTAAAGTTGAAAATCTATCAAAGAAATTTGACAGAGGGGTGACTTGATGTGGTGGCCTCTATACCTCCGCCTTGCAGACAGAAAATCGAAGTGAAATAACACTGCTTTGAGCTGTAACGTGTTCCTAACGGTGAGCAAGGCTACCAGTGCTCCGCGAAGCAACGTTGTGTTGGCAGTGGGGGGAGTTTGATCCTTATAATGCCAGCCCAACTATTCCTCTTTCATTTTACAGGGTCGGCAACACGCAAGTGAAACTCCTGGTGTTGCAAGCGTCTATAGGCTACGGTACCTAACCGCTTACCATCAGGTAGGCCGTATGCTTGTTTGCCTAAATATTAAAAAAACAAAAAAAATGATATTTTGTAGCACTTTTGTGTGCGTACAACCAATATGGTTATTATCTGAGTTCATTTGACCCCTGTCTCGGCAGCCGGCAGGATGTACCTAACCTAGTCACTGCTACATACCACAGTACTTACACCACAGTAATGCCCATTAGTTGCATGTTATGTTTCAAAGTAGTCTTATCGCTTTAGGTTTTCAGCTTATCTGCGAGGTAAATGCTAAACGTAAGTATCAATTTTACCAAAATTATCAAGTAAGTACTTTTTTTTTAGTATTAATTGTAGTTGCTGGTGGATGAACTGGTTTAACAAATCTCGTGGGAATATCGCAAAATTCCGTCGTGCTCTAGGTGAGCGTCAGGTATATTAGAAATACTTGCAAAATTTCATGCTTCTTGAACCTTCGATTACCACTTATTTCAGCTGTGCGTTGTCTCAGTCAGTCAGTAAAGAGTTCTAATAGGATACTTGATAATTTTGTTTTAGTCGATATAATTATGGCTTGAGAAATAGTGTGATAAGAGAACGTTGCGGCTTAAAAGACGATGTAGTGACGAGGATTGAAAAGAATATGCTGAGATGGTTTGGGCATGTCGAGAGAATGGATGAGAGGCGACTAACAAAAGGGATTTATATGGCGAATGTCAATGGAACCGCCGACAGGGGACGCCCTAGAAAAACTTACGCCGACCTTATTGGTGAGGTTCTTCAAAAACGTCAGGTGCGTAGTACTCGCAACCGGGGTGTATGTATGACAAGATGTATGAATGTGGTTGGTCGAAGCAAAAGAAGTATGCAAGAATCGTAGCAAGTGGCGTACTTTAGTTTCTGTCTACCCCCATGGGAAAAAGGCGTGAGTGTATGTATGTATGTTATTATGGCTATTTTGCAAAGCTCACTCTAGGTACCTCTGAATCGACGAAACAACAATTGTTGTTGTAATAAATGACTTATTACAAATCCTGAAATAAAGGCTTACAGTATTATAAGTACTCAGCTAAAATAAAAGCACATTACGTAGCAATAAATAATAGTTTATTAATGTAAAGTTAACAATCATTAAAAATCAAACCTAATTTATTCAGGTATCAAACAAAAAAACAATTTTATATTTTGATGAATATTTTAAAACGTAAATAGTGCTAATGATCATTATAAATATACTTAGTCAACATAATAGTAAATAATGATTGTGATTTTATTTTTTTAAATAATGAGATCATTTACATTCAAGTAGGTAGTATATAATTACAGCTAATGGCAGTAATTCTATTTAGGAAAGCTAATAAGTCTCCATATTATACAAAAATACTAGCTGCCCGCAGTTATTTCAATCCCAAAAAAGTACACAAATAGTCCTTTTATTTTTTTTCAGACAAGTTAAACTATCTTTGTCAGGATGCAATTTATCTTCTTTTTTGAAAAGTCAAAATTAGTTGCACGGTTCCAAAAACTAGGTCTTATGGAGATGTAAGGGGTAGTCCTGGCAAGTGAAAGTGGATGGATAGTTTCGAGATATAGCTAGTGTGTAGGAAGATGATCAACCCCAATCATAAATATAATGTCCTCCAAAATCTGAAAGTGGTTATAACTAATAAACGTATGCTATTCTGAATTCTCTTAAGGAGGCCGTCCCTTACATATTTTTATCTATGGCTTAAATATTTTTATAAGCGAAAAAAAAACGCCTTGTATACTAGGTTGTGCAACTGTTAGATTATTCTATGTACACCAAGCTAATCACCAAGTGCCAGCACATCAAGCTACCCCAATCTGTCAAATTCCTTTGATAGATTTTCAACTATAATACAAAATGATAAGGTTCATATTCGATTGGGAAAATTTGACAGTTTTGGATAGCTTGACCTGCTGGCGTCTGTACTATAGGGACAGGACGGGCTGAGACAGATAGATAAACGTGTTTAACTTGCTTGTGAGACAAGGAATGATCTGTTTTTCGGAAAATGGTCATTCAACCACTGACTGACCGATCAGTAGATATTTGTGCAGTCAGGAACATCAAAAATCTTACATTGTTGTCAGGAAGTAGGTACTTAAGCCCCCCAGCTCACTACATTAAGTCTACATTAAAACACATAATGACCACATGTCCTTGGTACAATCGACCTATCTGTCTGCGTCCGGTGACTAACCGTGACGTCATTTTCTGATTCAAATGTAATTTCTATATTGTTATTCCTCTCGTGCTCCACAAAGCCTTTGAAGATTCGATTATGTACATATAAATAATATGATTACTTATTTATACGTTATGCGTGTGAAAATTTTCCTAAGAAGACCGTACCAATAAACCGTATTCACGTTTAAGATGAACTAAGTATTTAATGGAAGTCTTGATTAAGTGATTCATATAATTTTCCAAGATATTGAAAATGCCATAAAATGGTAGGTAAATGAATTAACATTATATAGATTAACATTATTATAAAATTCTAGCATAACATTCAACAAAAAACGTAACAGAAGTATAGTATATATATAGTAGTGGTGGTAGTGAACGTCGTATGGTGGTGTTATGTCTCTTTTAGTCATGAATACGATGGATAAATCAGGGAAGGAAAACTGAAGAAAAGATAGTTGGGTTCTGTAATGTTTTGAGCAAGAAAGAACTGAAATCACAGAAGAGAAGAATGAAGGAAGCAGAAATGTTGCTATGGTCCCTAAAGATAGGCTCACAGGGGAGAAAGTTGATGATATGAAATGAGTTGGCACTATAGTCACCTATAGCTTCTTCCTTCTTAAACGATGACTGGCACTATGATTAGCTAGCTCTTGCCTACTTCACTGCCATTGTGCTAAGATGAAAATGCATCTTATTAATCTGCATGATCTACAACATTCTACATCAGTCATCCTACTATTTTAAAGTTTTCGTTCTAAATGAGAAGTTCAGTGTTGCTTTCTGGGGGGATGGTCTACATCCACCAATCCAATCACCTCCAGATCCTGCAGGTGTTGTCCTTGGAGGCCGTAATGATCGCATCCCCCGCGTAAGAGTAAGCACATGAGAAGATCTCGCCCTGGTGTCCCGACAGCACCTAGAAGCAAATTATGAAAAGAGTAAGGCTAAAAAACAACGTCTAAGAATATAAGCACCTGGAAGATGGAAAGTTTACAGTATCTTATCAGTATCGGACGACCAGAAGCAGGAAAAAGCGTCATCGATTCATGGTAGACATCCCAAAAGCCCGAACGAAACGTTTTAAATCAAGTTTCATCATGCGTACCGCTGAAATGTGGAATGAGCTTCCTGGGTGGGTCTTCCCCAATAACTATAATCTGTGTGTCTTTAAATCTCGAGTGAATCGGTTTCTTCTAGGCAAGCGCGCTCCGCCTTGCAGAAAATCGTAGTAAAATAACACTGTTTTAGCTGTGTTGTGTTTCTGACGGTGAGCAAGGTTACCAGTGCTCCACGAGGAAACGTTGTGTTGGCAGTTGGGGGACTTTGACCCTTATACTGCCAACCCAACTATTCCTCTTTCAATACAGGGTCGGCAATGCGCAAGTGATACTCCTGGTGTTACAAGCTTCTATAGGCTACGGTAACCGTTTACCATCAGGTGGGCCGTATGCTTGTTTGCCACCTTAGCGGAATAATAATAAAAAAAAACTTCCAATCTAGCTGCGAGCATGAGAACAGACAGAGGTTCTTTTGCAAATGGATTGTAACAAAAAGAGCCCACCAAATAAAATTGACGTTACAAAATCACTGCCTCCGTGTACCTAAGTATTATAAATGCTGCTGATTTCTTTAGACGAGTTCTAGAATCATAGTACAACATGCGAGCTAAGCGCTACTGACTTAAAAAAACTTGGTTACGCCACTTATGTGAGCCGTAAGTTTTATAAGTCAAATTATGCGTTGTTTAGCTAGTTACCATCTGTATAGTGAAATTGTTGTCATGTGGGTTGCAAATAAGAAGACAACTAAATGATAAACTAGCTAAGGATGTAGCATTTTAGTGGGTGATGTAATATATGCAATGGGTGCACCCAACATCCGCATGGCAGATTGACGCCTCGTTGCACTATTAACCGCGGTTACTGGGTTAGAAACCAGCGGTTCCGACTCTTCAATAATTTTGTTTTAGGTTAATGCAGTCAGGGTTATTACATCTGTTATTTCACCATCAATGGTACACGTACTACTACACTTGCGAGCAATAAACTGGAATCACTTCATGGCAGATTACCCAAAATATTTTTTTTACGATATCTATACAATTAAATATGGATTGTGGTATATCATTTGAAAGGTAATTTTGTTAGCTTTCATATGATGAAGGTGAAAAATCAGTATATTCCTCGCTAGTGTAGTTTGAGAACATTTGCACACCGCACCCACGATACCTACACGAGCAAAACCAAGTGTGGAGCAAATCTTTGAGTAAAGAAAATTGGTGATAATGCAGAATATAGCTCTTCAAAAGGTCATTTCAGACAGGTACTAATGTTTAAACGCACGCACAGTTTGCCGGTATGTTTAGGTCCTAATAGGGGCAACCCTATAGCCATTAACCAGACACAAATCTAAATTAAGAGCTGTTACTGATAATTTCATAGAAAAACCCAATAAATATCTTTTCTTTCTTTCTTTCTAAAACTTTTGGTATGAACCCAGGACCACTAGCGTAGCAGCCAGTTATATTTCCAGATAATATATCGTTGATAAAATAAATAGATACTTACCTGAATGCAGTTTCCAGTGTTAGTGTTCCATACTCTGGAACTTCTGTCTGCTGATGCTGTAAGCAGACATCCGCCAGCTGGACTGAAACATACCTGAAAGGAGCATTCAATTCTTAGGTGCTATACGAGTATATTCATCATTACAATAATAAATAAATTAATATATGGGACATTTTCACAGCACCATCTTGCGCCAAACTAAGCAGAGCTTCTACTATGGGTACTAGACTGGCTTATATACTTTTTTGTGAATACATACTTATAGGTATAGGTAGGTATTACATAAGAAACGCCCAGACAAACACAAACACTTATGTTCATCACATAAATAGTTATGTAATGTGGGAATCATACCCACGACCTCGTGATCAGTAATCCGGCTCGAAAGACTGACCACAGAGGTTGTCATTATCAGCCTCCATAGTCTATGCCCGCTTGTGGTGAAGTAATAACTGACACTTTAGTTATTATTACTTAATGCTATTTATTAGTTTTGATTTGATACCCATAACACTTATGGGTATTATTGTGGGTATGGGTATTATTGGTATTATTGTATTTATTAGTTTTGATTTGATACCCATAACACCTACTTTGAAAGGCATCCATGTTCTCCAAAACTCCGAGAAGAGAACTTTGGTAATGCTTACTAAGAGTTGTTCTCTCTGCTTACCTTAGATACCTCATCCCTATGTCCCTTCATGACGGCCAGCTCCTTGAAGTCAGACTTGACGTCGTAAATCCTGGCGGAGCAGTCGCTGGATGACGTCGCCATGCGCTGACCTGCCCAGTCGAAACAGATATCCAGAACCTGACCAAGAATAAATAAGTATTTTTTTATATGAATAGGTACCTGATTCTTGTCGAATGTTTATTTTATTGCATGGTCATTATTGCAATAATTAGAATCCTTCATCACAGTATCTTCTTCAGCAAATGAATCAAGTAACATTAAGATAAAAAAAGGGTTGTGAATGTTTATTTTTCACAAGCACCAGAAGTGAGATCCTGGTGATCAGTAGTACAGGCATTGTGCCTAGTTCTGACACCACTTGACACCAGTCTCTCACAAACATTATAAATTGTAACTTGTTATATTAAGACAACCATGACTAACTTACTTTTAAAAACCTGATATTTGTGAAAGAAAATAAATATTTTTGTATTTGTATTTGTAAACTGTTTTCTTGTTCTTGAGTGGAGACTGCGACTCGGCAAAGGTAGTGTAGGACGCCCTCCGGCAAGATGGAGTGATGATTTGCGAAAGACTGCTGGTAGAAGCTGGATGCGAAAAGCCGAGGACAGGGTGAAATGGCGCACATTAGGGGAGGCCAACTTCCAGCAGTGGACTAATATAGGCTGATGATGATGATGATTTGTAAACTTCTTATATCAATGATCCTGGTGGTGAATGTGGTGATTGACTTACTTCATCAGTATGTCCCGATACGGTGGCAAGGCAGGAGCTCTGGCGCGCATCCCAGAGCTTGGCGCTGCCGTCCAGTGACGAAGAGCCCACCAGGGAGCTGTCCCAGTTGAACTGAACGTTGGAGATCTCACCATCATGGCCAGTGAGCACTGAGATGCGACTGGATGAAAAATAAACACTATTGTGAAGATGGTTTTCTTCACGATAACTTTCTATACATAAATTAATATTTTATGGACAATTTTACACCATCTAGTCCCAAACTAAACAGAGCTTGTACTATGGGTACTAGACAATGGATATAGGTAATATTCCTTTTTTATTGTAAATACATAAGTACTTATAATACATAAGATACACCCAGACAAACACAAACATTTATGTTCATCACAAAGGTTTGTGTGCTGTGGGAATCGAACCCACGACATCTTGATCAGCAGTCTGACACGCGAAACTAGACAACTATAGACGACTAGATAACTATACCAGGAAGGTGGATAACACGATTCTTAATGACTCCTCTAGACTTTTCTGTATCCACTAGGTTAGAAAGAAGAAAGAAAAATAGTTTATTCGCTACTTCATTGGACACACAAAAAGTAAGTACAGAAGGGGTACAGGTAGGTTAAGTTGAGGTGGCAGAACTCTCCTGCTGAGTTCATCTGGGTTCCATCGCATGACAAATATTCTACCGTTTAGCATTTTAGCAATAATGTGCTAGCATTATTGTGCTCCGGTTTTTTCAGTCAAAGTCAAATGATTTTTTTCAATTAGACCATTAAAGTAGCACTTTTTGAAAAGAAAAAACTAATTGTACGGTTCCAAGAAGTGGGTCTTATTTTTTTTATTCGTTTATTTCAGGCATCCATGGCCCATAGATAAATACCTTACAAACTAACATATATACATTAAATACAAATGTGTTAGTATACAAAACTTAAACCTATGTTAGTAGCACTTCACTGTGCACTAATTGTCTTTGTGCCGTCCTGTGGTACTTGCCCGCGGAAGCGACGGAACACCACGCCCTGCGGCCAAAAGTCTTCTTCCATGACGAGAGGCAGGATGCAATTTGGTACTCGCACCACGAGCGCCTTAAAGTTTACGTTGCGGTGCGACTCCAGCAGCACCACTCTCGGCATGTACCTCGTCTTTTGGCGCACGTACTCTGCGATGTCATCCGCCTTTGTGGTGTAGTGCAGGCGGGAAATGTACACCGGAGTGTTCGGCTTCGCGGCACGAAGACTCACGTTGGGCTCCGTAGGAGCTTTGCCGCAGCGGTTCTTATTATTTTGTGTTCGGCGCTTCCTCCTCTGCACCGTCACAAACCCACCATCGTCATCAGCTCTATTCGGTGCCTGTTTTGGCATAGGCCTGACACTTCTAGCTACAGGGGCGCTCGCTGTTACGCAGGCGAAATCTTTAAATGGTTTCGCCAGGATGGAGATGAATCGCAATTAATGAAAACAATGCAGTTTGATGTGTACTGTGGTACGTGGGTACCCACGTACCACAGTAGGTACACATCAAAATACAAAATACGTAAAATAAAATACAAAATAAGTAAATTAAAATACGCCCCCAAGTACTTGGGGGCGTATTTTAATTTAAAACGCAATTAATTATGGAATTATGAGGCTTCTATTTTCATTTCGCAATCTGACAATAAATCAATTAATTTTCAGACATCTTTTAAAATCTACTTACTTTTTGGTTCGCCACATATTTAACCGGCCAGAACGTGAACAATAAAAATTTATTGTTCCAAATTCTTACATCAGCTACGCCCCAAAGATAGTACCACAAGTTGGTGGAGGCGCCGAGTATATCAAGTATAAAATATTAATCGTATATGTGGATTTCAGAATAAATAATAAAATATTTTGGTGCGCCGGCAAGCAAGCCCGGACGACGCTGGAGAACGTAGACGACTTCAGCGATACGAGAGAATCCACGTAACGTGAATATCTTCCCTAGAAAGGAAGAAGAGGAAAACAACAGGACAGAGTTTCAATTGTTTTATGTAGTATAAAAAAAATGGCGTAAGAAATGTTTTTCTTCTCCGGCACTGATAATGTGTGTCTGGATGAATTTTTGGCGCAGTTTAGATTGGTAGCCGCGATAAATAAATGGCCAGAGTGTGATTTAGCTCTAATAGTTGGAGCTCACTTGCAAGTACCAGCGCTAAGGTTTTTTAAGTCCATATATCGTGATGGAATCGAATATGAAACCGTTTGTGATGAATTGAGAAATGAGTTCCCATCAGGAATCGATTACGTAGAACTTTTTTATAAGTCTGTACAGTACCTGCTAATAAAGTTTGAAGGGACAACAAGTAAGTGAAATGATTGGGCCAATGAGACTTAACAACTCTCAAGATGACAACACGCGCGAGATTCTGCATGTGTTGCCAGCACCTATAGACTGCAGCCAGCCTATAATCAGGGGGTCCGTATGTTGGGTTATAATTTGTAAACTTACTACAATAAACAAAACTTAGGAGTGGATTTTGTAGGATACCTGGTATTTAAAGTTGCTTAACTTCTTTATTGGTTTATACCTATTCCTTTGAGTTAAATTACTGTTGTAGTAGGATTGTGTACTGTATACAAGTAATAAATTTAACGGAGCAATTGTGTTCGGCGATAAATTGCTTACATATTTACAATAGGCGCTTTTAAGTTTTTTTATAAAAATGATAATTATTAAGGTATAAGAAATCAATGTGATATTATAAACTCAACTTACTCTTCAGTTCTTGTGTCCCATAAGGATATAGTACCGTCGAAGGATCCGGTGATCAGTCTCTGACCTTCGTTGGGGTCGAACTGCAACGCGATGACCTCAGCGGTGTGACCGGTGTAAGTATGAATTTCACTGCCTGTTAATTTTTAAAATAACAAACCATAATACCTAACATACTCCCGAAGAGCTAGACAGAGGACACAGTAAAAAGTGTTTCAATGACAGAGTACAAATTGTGATTGAATTAATTAGTACTTTTTATTATTAATGAGGGAACCTTGATCTACATTATTGTCTTAAATGTATGAAACAATCAAATAGGAAAATTTGCTACGCAGTTTAGACTACGGGTGACATCAAAACGCAGTTCATAAGTTCACTATAGTAACTCTGCAACGTGCCTCTAGCCTTCAAAGGTGGAGAGTGACATCCTTACCAGTGCGAACATCATAAATCTTCGCAGTGTGATCCATTGAGCCCGTGGCGGCCAGGTCTCCCTTGGGGCTGAAGTGTGCAGCTACCACCTCGCCACGGTGTCCCCACAGCGTGGCCAGGCATTCAGCTGTCTCGGGATCCCAGATCCTCGCCGATTTGTCGAAGGACCCCGTGATGACGCGGTTGCTAAATGGATAAAGACAGGATGAAATAAAATATATGTTTCTGGAATAAATTTATTATTCTTTTTGTCATGCGATAATAGTGTAGACAGTGTTGTGGGACAGACCAATGGAAAAGGTTAAAAGTATGTTTAGCTCTTCGGATACCATACCATCTTCCAAGCATAGTCTAGAGAAGATTAGGTTGAAGAGCCATAATCGCTTAAAAAATATCAGTCCATCAGTCATTGAAAATCCCAATTGTCAGTCAGTCAGTCAGTTCAATCCCAACAGAAATAAAAAAAAGAAATTGCTGAAACCTTGAGCCATTATACACAATTTTCCAAGGTTCACATTGTTAGTGAAAAGGACTTCTTATAATATTATTATAATGTATGAATTATTTTTGTAGATACCACTCACCAAGCCGGGAAATTAAAGCCGACGGAGTAGACGACGTTCTGGTGTCCAGCCAGTGTCTTCAGCTCCTTGCCAGACTCAACATCCCACACCTTACACGTCCTGTCGTAGCTCCCAGAGAGACATCTGTGTATAATATAATTCACCATCACGTTTGTATTCCTCGAAGGGCAGGCGTACTAAATGACATCCACAAACTACTTCAGGCTTCGTAGACCATTTAAAGTTCGGTCTCGGTTGTTATAAGAACACCTATGACTATCGTTAGTGGTATTTCACAGTCTGAAAACCGGTTTATGGTTACGATAACGGTTTTGCCAGGAGGTCAATGCTGGTGCTCCATGAGGAAACGTTGTTTTGGCAGTGGGGTGACTTTGACCCTTATACTGGCAACCCAACTATTCCTCTTTCGTTGTACAGGGTGGGCAACGCGCAACTGATACCCCTGGTTGGTGTTGCAAGCGTCTATAAGCTACGGTAACCGGTTTACCATCAGCCAGTGAGCCGTATGCTTGTTTGTCACCTTAGTAGTATAAAAAAAAGGTCTCAGGCGGCTTCCTGCATAGTACATATGTAGCTGTGATCTCCACATTAGTCGATGGATGTATGATGAGGATGATGATGTGGAGTTCTTTAATAGTAACTTACCTGTTTCCAGTTTTATCGAAGGCAACGTTCGTGAGAGGTAGTACATGAGTCATGAGAGTCTTGTAGATGTAGAACCTCTTCCCACTAGGACCTTCGTGCTCGATCCTCTTCTTCAGGATGTCCAAGCATTGCTCCAACGTGTCTCGAACCTCATCGGTGATGAGAGGCTCTTTTTGAGACAGGCGTGAAGCGATTTCCTTGATGTCTGAACTGGAAAATATAGGAGTTATACAGTTTTTAAAGCTGATTCTGAGCAGTCTTAGGCTTCTTTCAGCGTGCGCAACAATACCCGGTCATCAGCACTCCGCTTCTAGAAGATCCATGAAGTAAGCATGCCTATTGCCAAATATCAGGCGTAAATATAATTCCAAGTTACTGTTATATACTGAACTTTGTATGAAGAAGAGTTTGTTTGGAGAATTTCATAGAAAAATGCAGTAACACCTACTGTTGACCTGAGAATTTAATCGGAGTACTCAGGCTCAGTAGTCCAGCGTATGAGGCAGTCTGTATAATAAAAAAAAACTTACTTGGAGTTCAGATCTAATAGATCTATATCTTTATTTTTCACAACACCCTTCTGCAAATATTCCAGTATGATACCAGGAGGGTGGTACCTCAGGTGGAATTTCAGCAGCTTCATGATAAACAAGTAGAGGTTTTGATCAAGAAAACATTTTTTTTCACTATTGTTTTTTATGCAGAGTAAAATCGTTTCAAAAACTGTCAGAATTTTGTCAATAGTGCTGTTGCTATGACAACGTGCTTGTTTATGTTGCTATTGAAGAAACAAAGAGTAACGAGGTCAAGGTCAGTCAATATCGATTGTTTTGATGACAGCAGAATAAAATTGTCGTGTTACCCTCTTTTAAAGAAAGATATTGGCTGAGATCCTTCCACCAGTCCAGTGGTGTTCCTTGATCATGAATAAAACGACGTGCCTGTATACACTTTAAAGTAATATTTGGCCGAATTTCAGCTTTGTGGTTACGGTGAAAGAGAAGAAAATTGCTTACTGAGTACGGCCCAAATGTAAGGTATGTAAGTCATAGTCCAAGTAAGATGTATTTGTAGTTAATGTTGTATAAAATTAAAACTAAACACAATTAAAAAGTAATATTAAAAAGAAATTATAACTAGAGGAAAAAAACAAAAAAAAAACACGATTTTATGAATTAACGCCGCCTGCACCTTGAATAATACTTAAATGCGACTGAAATTGTGGTAAACATTACGTAACAAACCATTAACCTTTAGTTTTGCGACATCACAGCAAACACGTGTTCCTGTGCTTCCATATTGCACAAGATCCGGTCAGTGAGGCGCTCAAGCGGTTTCAGCCGTTTCAGTAGCTAACTTGTGAAATTATCTTCCGTCCGTTTGGTCAATATCCAATTATTGTGAAAATTAAATCGCACGACGAAGGGCGATAGCTGTTTTGAAACTGCGTATTGAATTTAATTAACTTGGTGAGTTTACTTGGAGAATTACCTCTGCCTTTAGTAGGAAAGTTACTGATTGCAACGGACATAGGTATATTTATTTATTTTATCTTTATGCACTGATGGTACAAAGGCGGTCTTAATGCCATTAGGCATTTTCTACCAGACAACCTTAGGGTGATGCAGAGAAAATAAGATCACAATAGATGCACTATTTACATTATGAGATTTTTGCTGACTAAATTTAATATATAATATAGGTTATAAATTAATTTATAACAATTACAAAAAAAAAAACTACATGCTATATAATATACATAGACTAAATAAAAAAATACTTAAAAATACATATATACATACAAATATATAAAAAATATCCAGATAGGTCAACGTCGAGATAATGAAACAGCCAACGAACTATCCTGGAGGTATTTCCGTACCTTGTATTTAAAGGAAAACCGACTGTTTGCCATCCTGATTTCAGATGGAAGAGCATTCCATAACAAGATTGACTGGGCAAAGAAAGTAGAACGAACAAAGTCAGAGCGGTGAGAGGGACATTGAAGGAGACGATTATTAGTAGATCGCAAATATTTTGTATGATTCGCACATAAATACTGAAATTGAGAATAAATTTTCCGAGTCGAATATGAACCTTATTATTTTGTTTTAAAGTTGAAAATCTATCAAAGAAATTTGACAGATTGGGGTAGTTTGATGTGCCGGCCTCAGTAATTTTTGTTTGTTAATTGTAACTAAGTATTATGTTTGTAGGTTCCCCTGCGACACATTCATATCGTATTTAGAAAAAAAATAATTCACTTATGCAATAAATACTCTTTTACTAAATCTGAATGTCACCATTATAAAACTTAAAGCTGTGAAAATATATTAAAATACTCGCGTAAAGAATAATTGCAAGAAACACACAAGCTTATATGAACAGAGAGATGTCAGGGAATATTAGCCAGCATGAGAACAAAGGCCAGGTGTCCCATATTCAGAACGGTACACAAAGCCATGAAAAGGCAGCGAGATGAAGACCTAAAGAGCTTTTATACCGTGTCACATACATTCGAGAACATTCGGAGACGTCTGTGAGAACGTTCCTTTAAGGGGAAAGCTATGCTTTGTGGTGGCTAGTTAAAAAAATGAGTTAATTTTAGAATTCTTTCTTTTTACTGTGTTATCAGCCTAGTGGTCTTAACCGCAGCTGCTACGCTAGAGGTCCACGGTTCAATTCCCAGGTTGAGGAAAGTTTTTTGAGTTTTTCTATGAAATTCTCAGTAGCAGCTCGGAGTCTGGATTTGTGCCCGTTTAATAGCAATAAACTCGCCCCCTATTACATGGGGCCTAGCCGGCGAACTGTAAGTGTACATTAGTACACCTGTGCTTAACCATCCAGGGAATACAAGCGTGATGGTAAGTATATAAATTGCTGATGCTGGTGTATAATAAAGAGTGTTTAATAAGTGATAGCGTAGTGATAAGACTATTTTACTGCCAAGTCAAATGTATCGAGTTCGAATCCAAGGCATGCACCTCTGACTTTTCGAAATCATGTGTGTATTAATAATTAATTATCACACGCTTAAACGGTGAAGGAAAACATCGTGAGGAAACCTGCATGCCTTAGAGATTTTTCTCGACGCTGTGTGAAGTCTGCCAAGCCACAGTATACCACGCCTTTAGCCTAATCCCTCTCAATCTGAGAAGAGACTCATGCCCAGCAGTGGGACAGTATATGGGCTGATGATGATGATTATGTAGAGTAAATAAATAAATAAAAGCATTCGGACTTCAGACCGTCAACAACGTCAATGTAGGAAACCAGTTTTAATAAAAATGATAATAAATAAAAAGCGCAGAGGCACACAGGCGGAGGCTCGTCTCATAATTTCCCATGCTAGCTCATTGTTGGGCAATTTCCGGTGCTCGCCGCGAAACAACCTGTTTTGTACAACGCGGGAATAGAACCGGATCTAGTACGATGAGAACCAGCGAGAATGTATAGATTTTAGTTTTTAGACATAACAGTATTTATAGATATATAAATAAATGAAAAAAAAAAGAAGATACATATTTGATGATCTTTGATGTAATAACTACACAACAAGTCTGGTAACCCAAAGTTGTACTAATGTACAGAGGCCAGCAAACAAGCTTCCCCAATCTGTCAAATTTTTTTGATGGATTCTCGTCTTTATTACAAATATATAAGATTCATATTCAACTGGGAAAATTTTACAGTTTTGGTTAGGTTAACGTGCTGGCGACTGTACACAGTTCACTGGTATGTTTAGGTCCCATGTAATAGAGTCAATTACCATTAACTGGGCACAAATCCAGTTACTCAGTGTTTTATAGAAAAATCCAATAACACTGCTCAACCTAGGAATCGAACTCAGGACCTCAAACGTAGCAGTCGCGCTTACAACCTAATGAAGCAGGGGCAGTAATGTAATAATAAAATAATTCTGCATAATTTAGAACTTAAGTTTGCTTATGAATAAGCTTTATATGGGCTTATTTCAATACATTTTGTCTACACCATATTCGGAAGTTATCAAAAGGTCATGCCATTTAATTACAGTTCTTAATGAATAACTTTTTGACTGTGAATATTGTAAAAACATACAATGGGGCTGATATATTATTTTAATAAAACAGAATTAAACTAACCACGCCCCTAAATAACGTATGTAAATGGATTGTCTACTCTTCTGTATTTGAAACCTCAAACGAAATCGAATGTGAATACAATCGTACATATGAGCACGTCCATATTTAATATACCACCTTGGTGTCAAGTGTTACAACACACATACTAAACAGTGATAATAACATATTTTGTTAACAATATGACACTGTGGAGATATGTTTATGGACAGAAGACTCCCGGGTACCGTATGAATGCCAGTTAAAATTAAGCCACATAAGAATAAAAAAAAACGTACTCTAGGATTTGACAAATTCTCACGGGTACACTAACACTCAAACCTAGAATTGTTATCAGTAGACTACATATATTTGTTCCGAGTGAGAATGGAACTTGTGCCGTCAAGTAACTAAAAGACGATTAACTTTTCAAAGGATTGTACCAACATTTTTTTCTATTGTGTCTGCTTTATTTCTGGTATCAGAAAGCATGCAGATTGCAGCCGATACTTACTTACTTGATGGTAAGTGGTTGCCGTAACCGCAGCCTATGGATGCAAAACCAGTAGGGAGTTGGCCTTTCTCAGCAGCTTGCATTGCCGTAATTACATTATCCTCAGTGGAAATAGCTCTGAGACTATGCTATAGCCTCACGGAAAACCTTCGGTGGAAGAAATCTAGAACAAAACAAACGAACATCTTGGCTAAAAGTCAACTTATCCAATAATGTCAAATTTTCTCGAAAACGAATCTTATTATTTTGTGATATAGTGGTTTGTATCAAAGAAATTTTATAGTTTGGGGTAGCTTGATGTGCTGGCTCTGTACATACCATCACGCCTGTACTCTCCGAAGGGTTAGGCAGAGATGTACTAATTGTACTACAGTTCACCGGTATGTTTTAGGTCCCATGTAATAGGGGACGATCCCATAGTCATTAACAGGGCACAAATCCGAACTACGAACTACTACTGAAATTTCAAGAAAAAAAACAAATAACACTTTGTTCGACCTGGGAATTAAACCCAGGACATCTAGTGTAGCAGTCACGCTTAGGACCACTTACTATAAAAGCTATGTAAGTATATGTCGCTATAAGGCAAGAGGATTAATTCCTTGTAGATAGCGCCACCTGACGTTTTCCACCCGTACCACATCATTAGCCCTCATTAGCCCACTATTAGGTACTTAGGCTATAACCTATACCAAATAGTGGCCTATAGGCCTATAGGCCTCCCTCAAAACCATTTGCCTCAGATTGGACCTGCGACTTTTGCAATATTGTCGACCAAAAAAAAGGCAAATAGGTATAACTAGCGATTTATGAGCGGTTTTTTTTTTAAAGGTTGACGGTGTTTTGTGTGAAGTAGCCGCTATCAAACCGCATCGAATGCCGCCGATGCTAGTATGGTCATCATTATGTGACATACTCAATTATGTTAGACGATTAATTAATTGCTGATAGTGATTAAAGTGCATAGCTGTTACTGAGTAGTCTTAATTATTATAGTAAAAGTTGATAATAATAATATAGCCATTCTTGGGAACCGGAAAATCCTCAGCTAAGACTAAGAGCCACTTGCTTTCCTTGCCCTAATAGTCATGGCCACAGGTCCATGATATTTGCCGTAACCATGAGTGGGTGTGGTCCAGTAACCACTGCTGCATCTCCCTTCAAATAATTATTTTTCGTTTTCCAAAACACGTAAGTTCATACATACATTTATATTTATTTATTTATTTAATGCTTTATGCACAAATATAGTACAAAGGCGGACTTAATGCCTAAGACATTTTCTACCAGTCGACCTCACACGTCACATTTATACATGCATACATTCATACACACATTCATACCTACATTTACACATACATTCATACATACATTCATACATACATTCATGCATACATTCATACATACATTCATACATACATTCATACATACATTCATACATACATTCATACATACATTCATACATACATTCATTCATACATACATTCATACATACATTCATACATACATTCATTCATACATTCATTCATACATACATTCCTACTTACATTCATTCATACATACATTCATACATACATTCATACATTCATGCATACATACATACTCATGTCCTTTGCCGACAGGGGTAAGCAGAAACTACAAACCGTCACACGCAATTTTTGCAATTCTTGCATACTGCTTTTGCTTCGTCTATGTTCATACGTCTTGTCATGAATACGCGCATATTTTTTAATATTGATGCAAACAATAACTTGTTAAACTACCCATGATTAAAAAAAGCTTTGCCCTTTCCGGCGGCGTAAAAAGTTACATTGCAACTCCAGTCAGGCTCGGTTGCACAGAGTTAATGACTAGCGAGTATTCCACCATTTTTGATTAGCGAAGCGTAGCACTCGGGCCCATAACCTCCCTGGGGCCAACCCTACGCGTCCGGTTGGTAGGGCCCTCGCCGGACAGGTTAGCAGGTCCTTGACCGCTGTACCTTGCTTGGGAATCATTGCGTCTAACGCAAGATGCTGTTGTTAGGAGCAATTTTACCATTTTTGTGGGTAATTTTGAAACTTTGGGGCAATTTTGTGTTGATATTGATTTTGGACTGAGGAATTAGTTTTGGATTCAAAACCTGCTGACATTATGAATTGAAGTCATGATTGTTAGAAAACGTGAGGAGACGTCTGGGGCTTACATGCGTGTTGCGACATTTCTTCGTCGCCAATTTCATACCACTATTATGTGTGACAATTAATACAGCAAGCATCATCTGTATTAGAACTCTAAAAGAGGTCTTTGCTCTATTTTTGGCCTGATAATTACTATTTGTACAATTTAAGATTTTATTTGTCTTTAAACAGATATGAAATTATATCAGTTATTCATACAATTTTCCAAGGCGTTAATTTGTTCTTCTTAACGATAATTACCATTAAAGCTGGCTAAATACCGCAATCAGTATGCTCATTATTTGCATTGAGGCTCAGGAAGGTTAAAATATTAACTTAGGGAAGCTAACAATATGAAAATGGCAACACAACACAATGTGCGCGCAGTCTGCCGTGCGACAGGTGAGCGTGCGCACGTAACAAACGCTTCCAAATTCAAAATTCGCACCGCGAATCCCGCGCGAACGAAAACTTTTACTTTCCTTTTTTTTTAATATTACGTCACAATCGTGTTACGTTTTGTAATTGCCGGTCGTTTTGACGCAACTGTGTTTTTAGTGCAAGTGAAGTGGGTTTTTTAAAGTTAGTGGAGTTTTAAAATGGGATTGTGAATATCGTGATTGGCTGGAAAAAATAAAAAGTAAGTTAATTTTGTAGCTAATGGCAGAAGCTCTACGGAATTCTGAATTCAAATTAAAGACAAGATCTTATAACCAGAATTTAAACTCTGCTACGACTCTACTTGCAAACAACTGTGGATTTAAGTTTATACAACATATTATTAATGATTATGAATAATATTAATTAACAAGGAACAATTAGCAGACGCAATTGAAAAACAATTATTACGACCCTCTGGGAGGTCACTGTTCTTTAATGAATGAATAGGTTGGAGGTAGACATTATTTATGTGTCAGGTATATGACAGTAAATTTGACTTACATTTTTGACAATTATGCATACGAACCGCTTGATGGTACAGAGGCCAGCACATCAAGCTACTCCAATCTGTCAAATTTCTTTGATAGATTTTGAACTTTAACACAAAGCAATAAGGTTCATTTTCAATTGAGAAAATTTGACAGTTTTGGATAGGTTGATCTGCTGGCGTCTGTACACGGCAACTGTAACATAAAGACGCCAGCAACACCAGTAGTGGGTATTACTACCGCGTTGTAATCTTAATAGGTACCTCAGATGTTAAGTCTCATAGGTATGTCCAGTATTTTTTTTAATATTCTTGGACAACTTTACACCATCACCATCTAGTCCCAAACTAAGCAGAGCTTGTACCATGGGTACTAGACAATGGATATAATACTTAAGTAAGTTTGTAAATTACATACTTACATAAGAAACGACCAGACAAACATAAACACTTATGTTAATCACATAAAAATTTATGTGATGCGGGAATCAAACCTAGACTACAGACGTCGCCAAATTCACTGGCTACATTGCCTTTCAAACCGGAACACAGAATATTTGGCAAACTAGTGGTAGGTAGTATTAGTGGTAGGTAAATCTTTGGGCTCTACTCATGCTGCTGAGGTCACCTGAGCCACCTCAGGTGACCTCAGCAGCATGAGTATACCCCAAAGATTTAAATCGTTAGATTTGCCCTCACCGTACATAAACCGCTCGAAAACGTGTCCATATAGAGATGAGTGCATCCACACATTCCATGTAGAGACGGAGAACGACAGTGTGCAATATTTAGTATGACTGAACGAGACAATAACAGATTCGTTACTTCCAATGTCAACCAGTTTAATTACGGAAACGTGACCATTATTTGATGCGATAGGGCGCATCTAACGATTTTAATCTTTGGTAGAGCCTAATAGTAAATTTGTATTTTTATCTAATAGGTACTTTATTTAGTTCAAGACAGCGATCATAATTAATTGACCTAATGGAACCAGTTTTTATAATTTATGTTGTCCTACAAATTCTTTGAATCCAATCTGAGCTTATAACCTACATGGCTAAGTGACCAGGTGTTTATAATTAATTAACATGATTTATATTTTATTTTGAACTTTAATATGTTCATAATGAACTTACTAATTAATGTATTTGTATTACGTCTGAAATTGGCAAAAAAAAATATTGATGAGGATTTAGTTGGAGTAGCGTATTTGGCCATCCATACCGGAATGGAGGAGATATCATTCTAAGATAAGCAAACTTGCGCTTCCTTATCTCAAACTTCAATACAGATTTGATATAGGTATGGGAGCATTAGTTTCGTTTAGATTCGCATTTGAATCTTACCTTATCAGGTAGCATTTATTTGTTAATCACTCAAGTCATTAAAAACACGCAGTATGGGTAAAACTAATTGCTTTTTTTCCACTGGCGGCACAAGCGCACGTGCAACATCGATGTCCATTTCTATAGTAGTAGTAGTTTTGAAATAATAAAGTTTTGCAATAATTACCTCTTTGCATTTAAATAGTTACAGAATAAAAATACGTACTTTAAAGTCAGTGTTATGGACTTCATAAACGTGTTTTTGACATTATAATCTTGCAATTATTTGCAACCTTGGTATGCCTTTCGAATTGTCGTATAAGTACAAAAGGTTTCATAAATATGACTCCTGTTTTAGTAATTAGTTGAGCTTGACTTCAAGTTCCTTCTCGAGTTAAGTAAAGTCTATTCTTTGGGAACATTTAAATGGCAGTTACGAACGACTATGGCTATCGTAGTCATCGGATGCTCGTACATCCACTGCTGGACATGGGCCTCTTTTAGTGAACGCCATTGAGCTCTATCTTCAGCTCTTTTATTCGGCCGGTGGGCATCCAACATCCGACATCCTACGTTTGCCTAACACGAACTCCACAAAATTACAGCTATAGATGCTAGGTGTCTGTATTTTTCCATACAAAATATTTGACAGATTCGCCAGCATCTATCGCTGACACACCCTGAGGCGATGACAGTGAGAGTCTTAAAGGTCTATGACGATCTCCTGAAGGTACTGTAAACATCATTAAAACACTAATCCAAAGGACTTCCCAATAATAACGTCTATCATGAATACTAAAAAGAAACACGAGAGGACTAAGAGAGGTAGGGCATAGTGGGAGTAATTCCACTCAAATTGGAACTGCTCGACTGGGAAAGTACGTCCGCCTTGCAGAAAATTGAAGTGAAATAACACAGCTTTGAGCTGTGTTGTGTTCCTTACGGCGATCAAGGTTGCCAGTGCTCCGCGAGGAAACGTTGTGTTGGCAGTGGGGGACCCTTATACTGCTAACCCAACTACTACTATTCTTTCGTTTTACACGGTCGGAAAAGCGCAAGTGATACCCCTGGTGTTGCAAGCATCTATAGGCTATTGGTAAGCGCATACCATCAGGTGGGCCGTATATTTGCTTGTCACCTTCGTGGTATATAAAAATAAAAATAAAATACAAGGGGTCTCTACTCTCCCAACAGGGAGATATTAAATATTGATATTATTTTATATCTTAACCACATATTAGATATCGGGTTGCTAAACCTTCTTTGTGTGCATTATGGCCAAAAGTCTCGTTATGGAGATAGATAATAGCAGATGATGAGATTTAATAGCAATCCAGCGACATTTTTTTTTTGTGAGGAGTAAACTTCCAGAATGTCTACTGGGGAGCCTACACAGCCTTCTGTGTAGGATCTTGACTGCACTCAAAATCTTCAGCATAATAGAGGCGACCCGGGAAATTATACTTCGGGAACTGTCC
Source organism: Acronicta alni (assembly GCA_964056405.1). NCBI lineage: Eukaryota > Metazoa > Arthropoda > Insecta > Lepidoptera > Noctuidae > Acronicta > Acronicta alni. The sequence continues at coordinate 1,114,676 of OZ043914.1, forward strand.
TTGTACCACAAGCAATAATGACCTAGATAGTCGTTTCTTTTTCTATACCACTAAGGTGGCAAACAAGCATACGGCCCACCTGATGGTAAGCGGTCACCGTAGCCTATAGACGCTTAAAACACCAGGAATATCACTTGCGCGTTGCCGACCTTGTAAAACGAAAGAGGAATAATTGGGTTGGCAGTATAAGGGTCAAAGTGCCCCAATGCCAACACAACGTTTCCTCGTAGAGCACTGGCAACTTGCTCACCGTAAGAAACACAACACAGCTCAAAGCAGTGTTATTTCACTTCGATTTTCTGCAAGGCGGAGGTAGTTCCCTAGTCGGGCAGCTCCAATTTGAGTGGAATTACTCCCAGTATGCCCTACCTCTCTGTCTCTCTGTCTTCTGGTTCTTTCCACACTCTTCGTGCGGCGCACCAGTCTCAAGTCCGATAATTTTCAACTTGTCACGACTTTGTTTGAAAACGTGATATCTAAAACAACACGTGGTAATCTGATGTGCCATTATCGTTTAACTTTGTTAGCATTTAGCAATAATTAAGTGTTCACGTTGCGAAGAAATGTTACAACAATTCATGTTTGATTTAAAACTGTTTACTATTTTGGAAATGTTACTTACTGCAAGGATTATAAACTTAAAGTAATAAAATACATATACTTAATGTATATTTAAGTAGCATCTAGGTAAATAATGAAATTCTAAATACTGTCTGACAACAGTGGCATAGCGTAGGTGTTAGCCGTCTAGGGTGGAAGAAAATTTTACCGCTCTCTTATTAATAGGTATTTCAATTTAATATCAAACTCAAAATTTCTTCAAGATATACTACTAGGTAGAGCTTTTTGAACGGCATCTCCCACACTTCACCACCTCCTAGTGTTTTAGCTGGGAAGACTATATTATGTATACAGTAAATCTTAAGAACTTTTCGGCAAGAAGAGAAATCATTATTGTGTATTGTATCCGTGTTCATTTCAATCTGTCCGAAACGCTGATAGGAAAATTGAAATGGTTATAATATTTACAAAATATGAATATTATTTATTGTGAAATTTTGCCGCCCCATGAAGGTGCCACCGGGGGCGTGCTGCCCCTGCCGCCCCCACTAAGCTACGCCACTGACTACGGTGGGTCTGTAATTTTGCGCAAGAGACGGTAGGAGTTCCGTTTCCGTTAACTATGGTGTGCCTCAAGGAAGTGTCCTAGGTCCTAGCCTCTTCCCGGTCTATATAAATGACTTGTGCCAACTCCAACCTATACAAGGAAAAATTCTCTCCTTTGTAGATGACACAGCGCTCTTCTTTACTGGAAATACCTGGGAAAATGTTTTTCATTCTGCCCAACTTGGGGTTGAACAGGTCTGCCAATGGCTAAGACAAAATGTATTGACCCTAAATGTAGGCAAAACCAAATACATTGCCTTTGCGACCAGTAGAAATCTTCTTCCAGCAACAAATCTTAATATAATTGCCCACACCTGTACCGACTCAGTATTTTCGCCATGCCTCTGTCTACCCCTGCAAAGAACTGATATGATTAAGTATCTTGGAGTGTGTCTAGACCAAACATTAACATTTAAGCCACATATTGACCTTCTAGTCACTAGGATTCGTAAGCTCATGTATATATTTAAGAAACTGAGGCATGTTGCCGATCTTAAAACTACTAGAATGGTGTACTCTGCTCTCTGCCACTCAATACTCAGCTATTGCATAACTTTCTGGGGCGGTGCAGCAAGGGTGCACCTCCTAGAAGTCGAAAGGGCACAGAGAGCCTTACTCAAGGTTGGAGCTGGACTGCCTTTTCGCTACCCAACTACCAACTTATATAAACGCTGGGAAGTCCTAACAGTTAGGCAGACTTTTGTACTATCCATAATATTAAGAAAGCACACCCATATGGTATACGACCCTAACTTAAAAAAGTTTTCACGAAGAAAAGGTAATGTATGTCCTACTTTGAAATTTCATACCAGCCTATCGCAACACATCACTGTCAATATACTCACTAAGTAAAGCATTATGCAAAGTTGCTGTATGTAAATGGCTCAAAACTCTGGATTATCACGCTACTGAAAATATTTTAACTCCAATTCACTAAAATAAATTACGATTATATAATAGACACACACACACACACACACACACACACACACACACACACACACACACACACACAAACATACACACACAATCACACACACACACACATACATACACACAGAATGTATATCCAATAATATTTAAATATATTTTTTTGTATTTCATCACACCAAATTAGTCTGAACATGATCTAAGAAATAATATAAGTCTTCGGGGGCCTGGTGACCCGTAACATAGGTATTGCAATACCTATCTCGGGCACCAGTCTCTCACATATGTTTGTTTAAATATTTGATATGCCTATACCTGTATACCACCAACACCATTTGTGATGAGAAAATAAATGCATTTTTTAATTTTAATTTAATTTAATAGTTCCGTGAGCATTAAGGCGGGATATTAGTATCTTTTTCACCTGCTTTTTTATTCTTCATGTATGTTATAATATGTAGGTACGTTTATCTCAATGTATGGTAGTATCTTTTCTTTCTATTTGTCAGGTAGAAACAGCTGACTGCTGGATATTTTGAGCTTCCATCCCCTTTTACAACGTATCCATGCACCATTTGCGTTTCTGGATTGCTTCAATATTAACGCATCGCTGTCGCCTTTAGTGTGTAGAGGCCTAAAAGTTTTCTATAACATAGTTTGTATGAAAATTGTATACGACATTAATGAAGGCACAGAATACCAAGCTATAAAGAAAACAGAAAGTATAAGGTTTACGTAAATGTAAACACAAATAGAATATTCTGTGCCAGTTATTAGTTATAAAACTTCTCACGTACGTTATCTTGGAAACGTGATGTCAGTTTGAGTTATGTTGCGCTTGCGCAAGGTAAATGCGGAAGATCGGTAATAGATGCTTAAGACTGACAGGAAGTAATAGCAGTGTATTAAAAATACTCATTAGTCATTTTTATACATGAACAATTTACATTTTATTTGAATTTATATTTTAGCGCTAATATACAACGGTAGACATACAAATGTGTATTTTATACTATTTACTATGTCTGGACTATAATAAACTTAGCAAACCATCACACCTATCTTCCCCGAAGAATTAGGCAGAGGTTTGCTAATTTACATACATAGTTCACCGGTGTTTAGGTCCCATCCCATGTAATAGCCGAGCCGATTGCCATTAACCGGGCTCAAATTTAAACTTCGCGTTGATACCTACTGAGAATTTCATAGAAAAACCCAATAACATTTTGCTAGACCTGAATATCAAACCCAGTACCTCTAGCGTAGCTTCACCATAATATGTTTTTTTTGTTGTTGTTTATTTCGGCGTTTATTCTCAGAGATAAAGCCGGAGAAAGAGCCGGCGCCGTCTAGTGCTAAAAAATAATACATTTACTTGTAAAAATGTTTATAAAATAAATATTTATATTTTCATAAATAGATATAATTTATCATAATAGTGACAAAAAGTATGACCTACATTAAGTAGGTAATCTAGAATCCTTAAATGATTTTACTTTTAACATTTTAGGCAACGCTAGGCTAAATGCATATTAATTATGCATTTAAATTAACTATAAAATAAAACCGGCTTGGAAGGCGACCCTTTAATCGACTCGTAAATCTCAATTGGTAAACAATATAAACGTTACAGATAAAATATCTAATTGCTTATATTCAATTCAAGTCATAACAACTTAAACGTGATTGTCTTTATCAGTAAAAGGGAAGGAGTATGTGGCATCACACGCTGATAACGTTCCAAAGACAGCTATAAAATATATACGTGTACAGTCGACAAAAGAATTAGGTTTACAGGCAGCTAAACATCTGTGTTTTGACATATACTGCGTGATACATATTACACAATCTTTGTCAAAACTGTGACCACAATAAATGATATAGAGGTAACTCAAACCTCATCATATAAGAAAAACACATATTAATAGTTATACCGATGTGGTTAAGCTGCGTTAGCCGCGGTCAGTCTGTGCATGAGTGACCATTCGTAACACATCGAAACCCCTCCTTGCCTCGGAGAGCACATAAAGCCTTCGGTACCGTTTGTTATACGAACATCTGTGACGATCGTTAGTAGTAGACAGAAGCCTAAAAAGCCTAGCAATTAGTAATACCTCATCATCCTCCTGCCCTTATTCCAAATTACATGGGTGCAGTATGTCTTTTCCTTCCATACATCCCTTTTACCCGTCATCTCATCATTCACTTCCTTTGTAGCCATTTCATCTCGCACACAGTGCATCCATCTTTTCTTTGGTCTCCCTCTTCCCTTATATCCATCTACATTCATGCTTGGCACCTTCCTGGTAACATGAATAGTAATATTAATAGATTTGTAATAACTACTGACCTAAATAAGTAGTGATAACCTAGAAATATGACTGATGACCATTGAACGCCAAGTCAAAGGTCTCGAGTTCGAATGTAAGGTACACACCTCTGACTTTACTAATAATTAATGGAATATAATAAACCGCGTATCAAAAATACTGATTGAGCAACTAAATTACTGATTGAGCACCAAATACAGATATCGGTTAGGTTAGGTTAGAACTGTAACCACACAACGCACGAGCCGAGCGAGCGAAGCGAGCGGTGCCGCGGCAGCGGCCGGCCAGTGCCAGAACCAAATCTGAATGTTTTGAGTGTATATAACAATATTTTGAGGTGACTTTTATATAGATGATTTATTTGATGAGCAAATTTAGTGTGCAATTCAGTATTTTTGGTGCTAATTTCGAATATTTTGATTGAAAAAAGGGGTTTTACAGTTAAAGTATTAAATACCACCCATAATTAATTATCTCTCCCTCAAACGGTGAGAGAAAAAATCGTGATTAAACCTGTAAGCCTTACAGATTTTCCCATACTGAGAGGGAGGAAAGAAACGAGCAAGGAAACGTTATGTTGGCAGTGACTTTGACCCTTATACTGCCAACACAACTATTCCTCTTTCGTTTTACAGGGTCGGCAACGCGCAAGTGATACCCTTGGTGTAGCAAGCGTCTATAGGCTACGGTAACCGCTTACCATCAGGTGGGCCTATGCTTGTGCGCGAGAAGGCCCGTGCCGTGCAGTGGGAACCAAAATTATTTGTGTATAATTAAAAAAATAATGCTGTTTGTTGGTAAGCGCATCACTTAAGAATAGTTGGAACGGCCGAAATAACGATCGTATTCCGAATAAGTTTTTAATACAAAAAAAAACTTCAGGAAATTGAGGAAAAAACGAAAGTGAGAGAAGCACTTTCGGTTTTTCAAAATTTTCAGTGTTTGGAGTGATGGTTTATTGGTATTAGAATAGAACAGCGTTTCGGCACGATGTCCTTACATAGTACGTGAACTTTTCAAAGAAGTTGCTTATGTAATTTACATGGCAAAAGATCGCCAACGCCACAGGAGGCGGCAAAAATATAACTAATGTCAAAAAGTAATGTTATTACTGGCTTGAGTACATTATGAATATGCAAACGACACAAAGGCATGTTCGCCACGCGGGTGAATACACCTGCTGGTTACTCATAACGTATGTATTATATTGCTAATTTATGTAAAAATATAAAGTAAAAATGTATGTTGCTATGAATATTTTTAATTTTGGTTTTTGAAAATGTTGTTGTGATGTGCCTTATTAGCGGAATGGTTTACTACGGGTTCGATTCCCAGGTTCGAGCACTGTTATTGGGTTTTATGAAATTCTCAGTAGGAGCTCGGAGTTTGGATTTGTGCCCGGTTAATGGCAATAGGCCTCACGTTATTTAAATAGTATAACTTTGCCTAACCCCTAGGGGAATACGGCGTTAAGTTATTATGGTAAGATGGTATTATGTGTTGAAAATCTATGAAGTCTACAAGATTATTTTTTATATTTTTGTTTCCGATTCTTCTCAATTTTGTACTATTTTTTTTAATGCAATTAATAGATTCTGCATTGATGTATTGTAATTTATTTCTTCACGGGATGAGACATTGAGAAGCTTGCCATTATGCCCAAGATCATGATCACAGGTGGTCATATTCAAATATACAGTGTAACAGGAAGTCAGAAGCCCAAAAGTTCGACAGTTAACAAAGTATAGTATGTCAGTATTGCAGCGTGATTAAATTGTGTAATTAAATGTGCAGGTCGGATTCCATTCAGTGTTACTAATAGAAATAGTCAGCTGCATGCAACAGCTGGTTCCAATAGACTCCAACCCCATTACGACTGCGAAATGACTAGTCTAAATAGTATTTGTTATTGTTATTTGATTAAAAAAATGCCTCATCAGCCCAGTGGTCGTAAGCATGAATGCTTGACTTGCCATCTTCAGTTAGATTCCCAAGTAAACAATGTGTTATTGGATTTTTATTGTGTATATTATAAAAAAAAGTATATAATTATATCCATTGTCTAAAACCCATAGTACAAGCTCTGCTTAATTTGGGACACGATAGTGGGATAAAATGTCGTGTGTAAAATTGGAAACATCAAATTGTAGATACTTACTTATCTTCATTTACTTACGGCCTCACCCAAAAACAAATGAGTCAGTAGATTTGCTTACTAGAGATAGGAATTTGTCATAAGCTCCACAAGTAACTTCAAAATTCTATCTCTAGTAAGAAAATGTACCGATTGATTTTTTATTTTTGATGAGGCTTGCTAAACGCAAATGTTCTACCCATCTGGTATCGTCGCGCAACGGGTTGCTGAGCACCCTTTAATATGGTCGACTGGGACTGGTCAATTCGAAGCCGCTGTGGCTGTTTCTTCAAAAGGCCATTTCAGACATTACCCTGCATTGTGACACACATATTTGATACTATTATGTCTGAACTTAGAAAGATACCATTCTCTAAGTTTGTTTCTTCTGGAGGTCGTTAGTTAGGAAATGCCGGCGCCATCTCGCATTGAAAATTTTAAACATTGACTTGTAAAAGTGTGTTAAAAGATCTAAGTATTTACAGAAATAAGTATCATTTCATCTAATTTTCTTAACGATACCGGTCTTTGGAAATCAAGATACGGTTTAAAAATAGAAGCAAGGAATCAATGCAAAAAAGCGATGTAATCAAGACCACTTAGGATAGGAAAAACGATGGAACGTTTAGTTTCATCATTGTTTATTCAAATATGATTATTTTAAAGGGAAAGCGTAAATAATTGGTTAAAGGTAAAACAGTGATGTTCAGCTGCGTGGAGCGAGACAATCTCACGCATCACTTGGGGTCAGGCTTACCGCGCCTGCGGAAAAGATAAGAGTATTGCATTGTTCTGGCTGACTACACACGAGTCAAAGATCATCAGCAATGACTTTCAAAGCTGTTGGTTCTTTCCACACTAGAAAAATTGTGTATTCTACTAAAGCAAAAATTAAGTATAACACAAGTAACGTCGTCGTTTAGAAAAAATAATTAAAATCTTAGATTGCTAAAAGTAGAAACCTATTTTAACGAGCCCCCGGGCTAGATAATTGGTGTCAGTATATACCTTTTACCAAAAACCGTATCTAAACCGGTCAAACCGTTTTAGTTATAAATGTGAACATGTGTTTGCACACACAACTCTAACCCTATACGCATACCTCCGTTTCGGCTTGGGTTATCATTTAACATATTATAATAGACAACAACAAACTAAATGAACTGCAAAATGATCTGGCCAACTCTAGGCGTACAGTGAGCCGTCAACTTACATAACACAGGTAACAGCAGGTGTGTTGTGTTTGCTCGCTGACACAGAACCGGATCGATGTGACGTCACGTGTAGAAAGGCGTGCGCCTGGCGCGTGCGCACCCGCTCCTATGTAGCTTAGGGTTGCCAGTTAAGAAGCACTTTATGCCTCTTTTCAGGGAACGGAATTCCTTTAGATTTGTTTGATGCAATTACTTGTGGGGAAAATAGTTTTCTTGCTTACATTTTTTTTATTCGGAAGGTATTTAGTTTTATTGCCATCTTAGATCATCTGACTATTATGTGCCTTTCCAAACTTTGAATTGCCTCATAATTTAGTCTAACTATTTTTGGTGATAATCGACGATTTGTTTAACCAAAAAGATAATTGTAATTGGCGAAATGTCTCTCATCAGCAGAGATGTCCCGTGGGATAAAAATAATGGGGAGAATATCAGTCATATTCTCTTCCTCTTTCTCCGAGCCTTTTCTTAACGATATCGGCTTCCAGTCTAACCAGATGCTGCTGAATATTAGTATCTTACACAAAGTGACTGCCATCAGACCAATTTCTGGGTAATACCGATATCCAGAGGATATACTAGTTTGTTAGGCTTTTTGGGCTTCGGAATACCACTAACCAATTGCCATAGGTGTTCGTATGATGACAGAGACCGAGGGCGACGGCTTTACGTGCGCTCCGAGCCACGAGCCCCTTGAGCATATTAGACATATTCATAATTGTAAATTATAAACTAAACTCTCGGCTAGTATTTTGCGTTGAGATATTCCGACAATGGATAGAAAGTGTGTCACGGTATTATCATCGCAAATATTTGATCAATGAGGAAACGAGAACTCATTTGTTTTTCTAAATTTTCTCTCTGGATATGTATTGCTGAATTTAAAACAGTTCTAAAACCATCCGTATAATCTTTGTTTAAATTGCAACATGCTCCGATTGCATGGTGATTGTGGAAAATCAATTTCAATTCGTATTGCCTTTTATGTACCTGTACGTAGAATGAATATTGTAATAATAACTGAAACGATACAAAGGAAACAGGCCTTAGAGTTTTAATTCACACAGATAACAGACGATGTCTGTGGCTACATGTTCGTATTGTTGGACTGATGATCATGAGGTCGTGGATTCAATTCCCACAGGACACAAACATTATTTTATGTGACCCTAAAAATAGCCTACGACCTCTCAGATCTACTAAATTATACAAAAAAAATCATAATAATAGGTTAAGCCGTTTCGGAGAAGTTCGATAACAAACACTGTGACACGAGGTATATTAGAAAAAAAAAACTGTAGAGGCCCACCCTTATCACCTAGAGGTATAAAAAATAGCCTACGACCTATTCTCAGACCTACCAAATATACACAATAATTTCATAAAAATCGGTCAAACCGTTTCGGAGGAGTTAAATTACAAACACTGTGGAGATTTATATTAGAGCCATGCGATTCACGCAGAACGAGCTCACCGTATCCTTTAGTCTTGTAGTTTTTGGCTTAGATTTCATTTTGATAGACTCTTTAATAGACATCCAAGCTGGTGGTAAGACCCAGCCATCATATGTATTGAAATTTGGGTATTTTTAAATTACAATGGCTTCAAGGATTAGCTTGGGTAGATATCAGTTTTCTTTTGCGATTTGTGGTTTATCGAATCTGATGTAGATGAATTAAATTATAGTAAGTAGGAAGCCCTGTATTTGAACTGAGAACGCTGAGTATATCAGACTTGCATTTTAACTATTTACTGTTCTACTGTCGGTATCCATGATTGCCGGCGCTATTAGAAGTCATAACTTAATGCTTTTAGCAGCCCTGATGTAGGTACCCAGATAAGCGCATGCGCCTGTCGATTCCCATGACGCTATTGTTGTATTGTGGAGGTAGATTTCCAATGACACTTTTTATGGGTACTTGTACTCATTGTATCCTCTCGTTTTGTCATAGTTAGGCGCGGCAGATGACATGAAACGAATAATGGAATTTCGCATCCGAGTCGTTCTGCCGGCGCTGTCTGGTACTCTCTCAACGTCGACGGCCTTCTTCAGGCAACCACTGGGTTTACGGCTTATAAAACAATATACTATCACGCCTATATTCGTCGAAGGGTTAGGCAGAGGTGGAAATGTATGTGGTATGTTTTTGGTACCAAGTTGCAAGGGCGTAGCTTGGATTTTGTTAAGGGGGTAAGGTAAATGCTATATGTCCAATGGGACAGATTACGTTAAAAATGAAAAATGAATCTAGATTCAAACATTCATAGTACAATCTTATAAAATTTGCCTGTCGATAGAATCAACTTTGTTTTTGTTTATTAATAGGCTACCTACGTAATAATAATACTACTTATAATACTTTACGGTTTGTGAGCATTCCTGTATAAGCATAAGGCTCGCTGCTAAAATTTAAATATGTATTTTAGTTTTCTATTAATATATTATGTATTTATATGTACCGTCAACCCCATTATTTTTGTTCAGTTCTCTCAGTCCATCCTAAGGTTGCCGGGAAGAAATCGCTGATCGCGATAAGGCCGCCTATTGTATGCTTTCTTGTACCTATATATGTTTTGTAATTTGATACATTGGTGTACAATAAAGAGTATATTATTATTATCATTACTTACAACTTAATTATTATGGGTCCGGTTGGACCCAAATCGAGCTGCTACATGAGAATTTCACAGACAAAAGCACAATAACACTGCTTGGCTTTTGAATCAAGTCGCTCTTACTACCAATAAACTGCCACTGCTCATTATTATTTTATTGTCTGCAGGTAACGATGTCGTCGGAGGTGACCGGGGGGTGTGTGAACAAGGCGTTCGAAGGCGTGGACGATGGGTTCCACACCATCGACCTGCGCACTGGCAGGCGGGAAGACACTCACAACAGACGACAGGTAATATCTAATATAAGAACTCTGAAATGAATTTTTAAGAGAGGTAGGGCATAGTGGGAGTAATTTAGTAAATTGTGGTCTAGTGGTTTGAGTTTCGCCGGACTTCTGATGGGGTCGTGGGTTCGATTCCCACAGGACACAAATATTTGTGTGGGTAAAACATGAGTATTTGTGTTTGTCTGGGTGTTTCTTATGTATTATAAGTATGTATTTACAAAAAAAAGTATATAAGTATTATATCCATTGTCTAGTAACCATAGTACAAGCTCGCTTAGTTTGGGGACTAGATGGTGCTGTGTAAAATGTCCCAAAAATATTATATTACTATTATAATTCCACTCAAATTGGAGCTGCCCGACTGGGGAAGTACCTTCGCATTGCAGAATTTGACATTGAAATAACACTGCTGTGTTGTGTTCCTTACGGTGAGCAAGTTTGCCAGTGCTTCGCGAGGAAACGTTGTGTTGGCAGTGGGGGGATTTTGACCCTTATACTGCCAACCTAATTATTCCTGTTTCGTTTTACATGGTCGGCAACGCGCAAGTGATACTCCTGGTGTTACAAGCGTCTATAGGTTACGGTAACCGCTTACCATCAGGTGGGCCGTATGCTAGTTTGCCACCTTAGTGGTATAAAAAAATGGGTTGCAAACTAGTTGCATAAAATACCATTACGTCTGTATTCCCCGAAGGGTTAGGCAGAAGTGTACTAATGTACACCTACAGTTCGCCGGTATGTTTTAGTCTCATATAACAGGGGGCGAGCCTATTGCCATTTAACCGGTCACAAATCCAAACTCTAATAGTAAACCCAATAACACTGCTCGATTTTTCTCGATCATTCTCAATCGTAGCAGTCGTATACATATACGTGTATACATATTGATGCTCGTGATTGTACACGACTTTACGCGTAGCGGTTAAAGTGGTCACTTCGCTACTACCGTTGCGCTGGGTATCGTGAGTATGATTCCCGCCCGAGGCAAGTCATAGTGTGATCCATAGATATCAGTTGCCGAGTCTGGGTGTAGGTACTTTGTGTCACTTACTTATATGTTTGTAAAGTCCCCACGACACAGGGCTGTTGCCTAGTCCCCGGAGCTGTCTAACAAAAAAAAATGCACTATAGATAAGCTAAAAGTCTGCTATTTGATTGTTGCAACATCGCCATTAAATAATTTCAGAAATTTTGATTTTATGTTATTAGAGTATTAAGCATTCAACTTCACAATTTTGCATTTAATAACAGCTTAAGAGCAACTTAATATCATCAAGCAGGTTTTATAAGAATCAAGCCTTGTGGAATTAAAAACTCTTAAATGAAAGTAGGCAGGTACTTTGAACGTGAACAAGTAGAAGTAAGTACCACTCGCCAGCCATTCTTGATTTCCCTCCAAAGGCCATAAATATGGCGCGAATTTCATTATGTTCCAAATTCAAATTAAAGTCACGTCAAGTTCGCACGTGCGCAGTACTGCGACGGAGTACAGATTAAAAACTAGAGTGCTCTCCACTGTTACTCAAGGAGGTTAAATTAATTTGTTAGAGATAATTCCGCGCGATATTAAAAGAGCCACCTAAGCATTGTTAAAATTTTAAGAACTATGTTCTAATCTGTCTGACTTGAGATTTTATCGTGTCCTTAGTTACTGTGATAGTCTTTAATCAGGCAGAAAACAGCTGTGTACGGGTAGGCAGTATTTGTTTTTTTCTATAAGGAAATCGCACTTGTAGCTGTACCACAGGAAAGAATTGTTTAGCTGCTATCGCCAATTGCGCTGTCATGGGAAAATGTCACTTGTCAGAGAAAAAGATTTTCTAAACAGTATGTTTTAGTATTTTATGTTTTGGTAAGTATGTAGTAAATTAATTGTTAACATGTTAAATTTTACGACCACGATAAGTTTCTAATTAATTCTTATCACGTTTATAAGAAAATACTTACTACATTTTGAAAAGCAGTTAATCCAAATGTACTATTTGTACTATTTTTGCATTGTTGACATTATAAATTTTTTCCATTTCTATTAATTGTAATAATATCTAGTATTGTAAGCTTGACATTCTCTCACGTTTATATTGTAATTCATTGACTTATTTATTTGATCTGTGTGTAGTTGACTCATTTAGTATACAGTGCCAAGTCTATTAATCATAATGTTTGAAAATTTGCATGGTGTGAGCCTGACTATGGCGACATATAATTCTTATTGTAACACCTGTATACTACTGCAAATAAAAAAAAATAATTTGAATATTTAACGGAAACTCGTGCAAGTAGATTTATAATAGAAAATGTATCTATCTATTCCTAATTCAAAAATATTTTAATAACTATTCATTAAATTCACCAATAAATCTTGTACGATATTAAAATTTGTTCCTCTACAAATGTAGCATATACTACATTGCCTACGTTCCTGTTTATAATCGGTGGTTGTGCCGGTCTAGCCCTCAGTATCCCGCGTGGGGTCGCGCCGCCCACCCATCGCGACCGTGTGCCGCTCCGTGGACGCGACCAAACTTTTACGCGAGTTTGAATTAAGAATGTTTTGAATTTGGAACTTTAGTACGAAGGCGTTTGACAATGGTAATGTGTTGATTTTTATATTTTTTGGTAGGTAGTTTTTGTATTTGTGATTTAAGTTTGTGTTGCAAAAAAGCAGGTTACGTTTAAATAATTAACAGGATAATTAACTTAGCCTTTTTTTATCAACAAAGGTCAATTCGCATACATAAAAACCTTAAAACTAGTTTAAATTGAGGTCAACTCAAGTTCTTAATTACTAAAATTTCCACACATCCGTAACACTCAATTTGTTATTTTTGATCACATATTAATTAATTGATTTATAAAATAATTATACATCAGCAAAATCCACGTCATCAGGTTTTTCGGAGGTAAATTTCTCACAAAGGAATAAAACAAATTAATGTCACCTACAAAAAACCTACGACCATATCCTGAATAAGTCCAATATAATAATAGTCTAATATGAGCCATTAACTGTAAAATCATAAGTCACGAATTCCAATCCAAGGCACACATATTTGAATTTTTGAAATCATTAACATAACGATTTTTAATTATCACCCGCTCAAAACTTAAATACTTATAGGAAAACATCATAAGAAAACCTATATGTCTTAGAGATTTTTCTCGACAGCGGTTTGTCAACTCTACCAACCCATGGAGTAAATAAATCCTCACAGTAAAAGAAGAATTTGATGTTTAATTTTCTGACATAATGTCACTGACATAACCCGCGATACCCATTCATAAAAATCATGCAGATGAATGCAGTTGCATGCCACCCGTTCCCTTCAACCTTGAACCTCTTACTTGCTTACTGATAAAATATCATTACTTCCTATTTACACAACGTGTATGTTAGCTAGATAATTAAGCCACTAAGTACTTAGTTGCTTAGACTTTAGGATAAAGATAAAGAAACAAACTAAATCTCATTTATAAAGATAGTACCTACCTACTGAGCTCATGAAATATAAACAATATATTTACCATTAACACAAAAAGAGGATCTATAAATAAGCTATGTGTAATTTTGGGATAAGTAATAAGAATATTAAATAGTTGTAGCTTTTAAAAGATTTCGTGATGTGTGTGTGTTAGTTTTAAAATGAAAATATTTTATCCTAAATAGACCAGATATCATCATTGTATGTCCTATGAATGATAAATGATATATTATTTATTTCTCTAAGTAGATGTTTTAAAGACACTTACAAGTCAATGTTTTAATTTTTTTTAAGCTATATGGCTCCGTCATTTTCTAACTGACGACGACTGAGAAGAAACACCGAAACCAACTCAGAGAATCATAGCCTCTTTTAAGGTCCAGATATCGAATAGTAACAATTAATGTGTGACTTGTGTGAGTGTTAGAATGTAGGGCAATGTTTGAAATGGGTTTTTGAAGAAAGAGCCACAGCGGCTTTAGACCAGTCCCAGCCGGTGGCAAGCATGCATCAGTCATTGTGTAGCTCTACCATAATAATTATCTAACACGGGCGCAACTAACTCCTCGGCAGTTCATATATAAATTAAAAAAAATAATTGATAAGCGCAGTAACAGTGGTTCAAATATTATGTAAAAAACTAACGCAATCAACTGACATTAAAATAAAATTATAAGCGTCTACCCACATTTCTCTTAACGGATGTTCATTAATCCTTGAAATTAACACGAAGCAAGACGACCTAGATTAACTAAGCACTAATAGAGCGAGATAGAACTAATTTACACAAAATATCATTAAACCGTTGATTTTTAAGTAGTCCTAGATACAAGTAAAATTAATCTAAGTTCGAATAGGTGCCGCGCCCTGTTTTTTTTAACTTTTTTAAGGATAAACTATAAACAAACTATCTACTAAAATGACTATTAATATGTTTAAAAATATGAGGATTCGATTATTCCAGTTAACTCCTGGTACGGTCGAAACAAAATCCAAAACTTTACCAAGGTAAAATTTAATGTAGGTACCTAATATTTTATCAAACTGAAACTTAAACAACATAGAATTTAATCCATTTTTTTAATACTACTTCTTCTTTCCGTGTCGACGGTTAATATATTATTATATTACTTGATTACCAGTGTTAATTGCGGCATCTGTAGCATTTATACCACTAAGGTGGCAGATAAGCATACGGGCCACCTGAAGGTAAGCGGTTACCATAGCCTATAGACGCTTGTAACACTAGGGGTATCACTTGCGTGTTGCCAACCCTGTAAAACGAAAGAGGAATAGTTGGGTTGGCAGTATAAGGGTCAAAGTTCCTCCACTATATTAACACAACGTTGAAATAAAACTACTTTTTACGGATTTTATCGCGTATATTGATATTATTAATCCGAGGGATTAATAATTTATCAATATACGCGATAAAATCCGTAAAAAGTAGTTTTATTTCAATGTATAATATTCGCGTAAATGTCAGAAATCAATATGTTAACACAACGTTTCCTCCTGGAGCTAAAATTCAACCAAGCCAAAATGTTACCAAATTCATAATTAAACAAGCTAAAAAAATAACCAAGCTAAAATCGAATGAAGCTCGTATCTAGCAAGAAAAACACTTTCAATCATAAAGTCATAATACAACTTAGATCCTTGCTAAAAATAGAGCGCTACACGATTTTTCCGTTTGAGGTCTTGGGCTCGATTTTCAGTTCGAGCAAGTGTTATTGGGCTTTTCTATGAAAATTTCAGTAGCAGCTCTGAGTTTGGATTTGTGCCCTATTAATAGGCTCGCCCCCTATTTCGTGGGACCTAAACAAACCGGGTGTACATTACTGTACACCTCTACCTAACCCTTCGGGGAATACACGCGTGATGGTGTGTTATGTTAGTTTAGTATGCAAAATTGATGTTAATTATTATTTGACATTAGAAATTAAAACTAGTCAAAATGTATCTTTTAATAATTTTTGGAAGGCAGCTGGCAGCGACTGGATGAAAAGAGCTGAAGGCTTGATGATGATGAAATGTAATATCAGTATTTTTTTCGAATTGTAAAGAGCCTTTAAACGATTTTACCGCTCTCTTCATCGCTTCAAAAGCTGGTATGAAGGGGCGCCATATTGACGTAATAATAACAAGACTACATATTTGGCCGTTGAAGTAGTGTCACCTCACCACTACTGTTGCGCCAGATAAAGTGGGTTCGATTCCCACCGAAGGGAAACATTTGTGTGATCTACAGATTTGTTTTGAAGTCTACCGTGACACAAGACTTAACTTAGTGCGAGACAGTAAAAAAAATAATTAATTCTATGGCCCCAGCAACTTACTAATAAATATTTTTTATGATTAATTTCTATTATAACTTTTATAATCAAGATTAGTGAACTATACTTTATAATAATAGAAACGAAATAATGATTCGAAATAAAACAAAAACACGCCGTGTTATCGGTTATATGAAATCACATCAGGCGTATTTATGAGGTGGCCTGAGGGTGTTTCAACTTTAGGCCTTGGAACCTAGTGGTAATGACCTAGCTATGGAAGGCTGGACTACAAGCTAGGTAATTTAGCTATCAGTTTGACAGGTTCGTGTGGTTTAGTGGTGAGGTAATTAGGGTTATTTATGAAAATAATTGATAAAAATAATTTGACATTGACTTGTGTGTGTATACATATACAGGGTATATTTCAATGTTATCCATTAATTACCAGACAACCTATAGGCACACAATTTTAAAGAATCAAGGCCTTTTGGAATTAATCCCAAAGTCTAAATAGTTTCTGCTTCCCATCGAAATATAAAATTTTCAATTAAGCTGACGATTTCTACTAACGTAGCGTTTCTGTACTTTTATACGGGTTTTAACCCTACACAAGCTTTTAAGTTCAGACACAGCTGATTAGTTGCATTGAACTGCCTAGGGTTTAATAAAAAACCAGTATTGTTTGCAAAGTAACCTACTGATAGAAATAAAGTTGGTACATCTTATTGAAATAAAACTTTATTACGGATTTTATCGCGTTATATTTATATTATTAATCCTGACGTTTCGGATACTTTACAACGTCCATCTTCAGGTATAGTCTACCCGTGATCAATGAGTATAACGCGATAAAATCCGTAAAATACCAGACACAACACTAATAACCTACTACTACTTATGTTACCAATATAATGATTTAAATTAGCAAGTATTATAATTATAATATATAAAATGTTATAAATAGATAATTAAATAATGTTATAAATATATAAAAAGAACAACGCCTTAATTAGATTGTTATAAAATGCATTTTAAATAAATAATATAATAATGTTTATAATTAGATGAAAGAAATTATTAATTAATGTTATAAACTAATGATTATAAATAAGTACATATTGTTGTGCCCTAGCAGGGTCATGTATGAAACATTTATATTTATGTAACACCTTTTTACTACATGAATGCAATAAATATATGATTATGATTAAAAAGTAGTTTTAAATATTTCAATGTATAATATTCATGCAAGTGTCAGAAATCAATAGGTACCTATTATAATAAAAATAACTAAGTAAGTCTTATACAAAACGGGACGCTGTGGGCGTTTCCGTCGCACGAAGCAGTTCAGCTTGAATCATACCTCTACAGAGATACGACCAAGTAATTTATTAAATTAGATAATTTCTCAAGTTCAATGCCAGGCGATGACTCTGGCTTGTTCCAAGGATTAAGTTGATCAAGCAATTTCATTGCTAATTAATTCATCAGCAAAATATAATTTCACGACGGCGTGTGAAGTCTGCTAACCCGCATTAGGCATGTGGTGGACTATAGCCTAATCTCTCTTATTCTGACTGGGAGCCCGGAGGAGACCGGTGCCCAGCAGTGGGACAGTAGGTATATGATGAAATATAGTCTATGAGCAGAGCTTAATAATGTAATTCATGGCATGTAAATAATGTCACGTTTTTGAAACCGCTGCCTGACTAGTTTTTACTCTGATTATGATTTTGCATTTTATGTTATACTAAACTCTTTTTATTATCATATCTTCAAATTGTTAATTGATTTGGATTCCCAGGTCAAGCAATGTTGTTGGATTTTACTATGAGATTCTCAATAGCAGCTCGGAGTTTGGATTTGTGTCCGGTTAATGACAATAGGGTTGCCCACTATTATATTGGACCTAAACAAGGCGTGATGGTATGTTATGTTCAAATTGGCACCCAACGTGGTAGCAACAAAACACGATATTTTCATCAATTAACATACAGGTACAGATGTAGATGTGTGTGTATGTATTATTACGATAATAAGATTGAAATACGGGTAGATTCTACACGTGATCATGGACGCTGTAAAGGGTCCGAAACATCGGGATTAATAATATCAATATAACGCGATAAAAGCCGAAAAAACTAGTTTTATTTCAATGTATAATATTCGCGTAAGTGTCAGAAACGATTATAATAATTAATTTTATTAACATTTTTGTGTAACTTTACAAATAACTTTAGTGTTGCATTTTGTAGCTATTTCTTTGCACGGCACTACACAAATAATTACTCGTACTATCACTGGATCCCAAACTTAGTAGTTTGGGATCCAGTATTTAGTGATACTTTTGGCAAATTATATTTTAACGTGTCTTCTCAAATATATTTACAGTCAACTGTAATAATTTACTAAACACAACGAGCAAGCCAGCATTAATTAAATCATTTCAATTCCGAATCTGAATTCTAATCTCGTAGCATGTATATAAAATCTCTGTTCCCCATTAGAACGTCACGTGTGATCCATGAATGACTCTAAATAGGTCCATACAGGCCTCACAATAGGCTCGTAGACCAACAATATGTCACAACAGCTTGTATCCTGTGCTTTGTGTTCGAGTGCCTCATGCTTCGCCACAAGAGACCGTTTCTGAACCTATTGAAGGAAGACTGAGTTCAAATGGAATAAAAGCGAATATTTGATTGGTATAATGACTGTACGAGTGCTTGGTAACAAACAGCCGGAATAAATAAACTAGTAAATAATAGTTTTTCCTAATGGAGATCGAAATTTGACTTCATAGATTCAAATTTCGATTACTAATGTCGAAATTAGAGAGGTACTAAATTCGACCAACAGTAGAAGTGGACGGGATGTATTAAAAACTCTATTGTTCAATCGAAATAAAGGACTTCAATAAAACTAGGTTACCTGATTAGCACTTGTTACGTGTCACAAATTACTAGCTATAATATTCAGAATCACTATATAAATATGTGCATGCACGCCACTACGACATTTAGGTCAAAAGTTCATGCAAACGTGTACAAAGTTTAAAGACATGATTGTGCATTGCTGCAGTAAGCTTTTTACTGCATTTTTTTTCCATACTTACTGTAAACTGAATCCATTTAAAAAAAACAACTTATGTACGCTGATTAACGTCAAAAGTGCAACTTCATAGACTCTTTACTCATGACCTCTTCGGAAAGCAATGATTTGCAGAAAAAAAACAAATGACAGCTAGAATAAGGCAAATTTAAATTAATTCCGTTAAAATATTTCAAAACGTTTCTATATTTATTTATATTATACGCCTCCTAAGTTTCAATGATTTTGTAGAGCAATTTAGGGGCAAGTCTTGCATCATTCTGGAAAATTTAAAACTATATGACTTATAGCTTTTTGAGAGGATAGACAGTAATAAATCCATTATTTATGTTCTTCTACTTAATACTTTTATTGACCCATCCAATAAATCAGTTTTAAACAATAACATTTATTGTGGTATGATTCAAATACTTTCGAGTCGGAAACACCCACAGTCATATTATCTTACCGTTAGTATCGTTTGCTTAATAGTTTGATATGAGTATTTAATGTTTATTTATGTGGGAGCTGTTCCTGTTTGTGATTGCTTTATTTGGAAAAGGTAACATTCCGTATCTACTTACATCTATGAAGACCAAAGAGACTCGCATCTTATCGCGTGGGTGTCCTTAATGAAAATAACTGTACTTAATTCGGTAGGTATTAAGTGGAGAAGATGTGCAATATTTAAAAAGATAAGGTGATTGGAGAGTATTCATTATATCTGTTGCACTATTAAATGTTATTATGATTAGGTACTCGCCTCTTTATCGTAACCAAATCGTACCGTAACCAAAGGGCCTAAAATATTTTGTATGTCTTTAGCTCCCAAAGGGGTGAACCGTTATTTTTTTTTGTTTAAGAAAAGTAGTGTAGTACTCGGTACGCAAAGTTGTTTGAAAATTTTTTCTCCTACATATTTTGTATAGTAACTGCCACATTAGTCTAGTGGCCTTGAGCGCGACTATTACGCTTTAGGTTCTTTACCGGGTGGAGCAGTTATTGGGATTTTCTATGAAATCTCAGTAGTAGCTTGGAGTTTAGATTTGTGCCTTAATGGTAATAGGCTCGCCCTCTATTACATGAGATTTAAACATACCGCTGAACTGTGTGTACACGAATATTCCTCTGCTTAACCCTACGGGGAATACAGGCGTGATGGTATGCAATATACATGTATAGAAGGTAACTATTTACTGATGCAGTATGTGAGTCGACAATCGATTCACTATCGCACAGATTGCGTCGCTGCACGAGTAAAAAAACTTTTTGACAGAACACATCAAGAGTTTTGAGAAGAACCCCGCTACGTACTGCATTCATTTTTAAAATTTATAAAATATATTTTTTTTGGATTGTAAAGGTCCTTATGAATCGTTTGTCACGTCGGGAGCCATAAGTTTGTGCCAGAATCGTCCTACGTTTTGTCACCGACACACCGCTTCATAAGTTGTGACATTCGCCACAATCAATGACAAGCTGCTATATTTCAAGTACCTAAAACCACTGCTTCTTCCACAGGCCTCAACAGAAGCTGACCCGGTATCTCCAAGACGAACAGAGCAAGATGAGGAGCACTCCCTCAAGTGCGGGTGGGGCATGTTCCGCCCTACCTGGCTGCAGCGCTTCAGGACCGCCAAGTGGGCGCTGTTCTGGCTTTGTTGGGCGGGGGCTATTCAGGGTGAGTCTTACTTTGATAATTATTATCTAACCATTTATTTTTTAATTCTATAAAGCATGTTGCCCATTTTTTATGTTCAGCCGTTGTACAGTGGCCAGCACATCAAGCTACCACAATCTGTCAAATTTCTTTGAAAAACAATAAAATATAATATAAAGTAATGAGTGTATCCCTGTGGTAAGTTTAACTGGCCAGTTTGTGTATTTATATTATTTATCACTACGTGTTCTTACGTATTGTTTAAGTCTAACTATTAATATGTACTATTTTTTAATAAGTGTATGCACGCTTCGTCACTAGACGACATCTTTGTTTATATAGTTTCGTAATTTTTTGTTTTCTCATATCAGTGATTTGTAATTGTTCTTTTGAGAATAAATTTCTTTAAACCTTCTTTGATTGATTTTCAACTTTAACACAAAAATATAAGGTTCATATTCTATTGGGAAAATTGATAGTTTCGAATAGCTTGACCTGCTGGCGTCTGTACATACCATGTAATAGTGTATGAGGTAATTACGTTAAATTACGTAATAGTGTCTCAGATCATTCTGAATACATAAATATGTGATTTTATTTCTTTTTTGAGGCCATATACCACTTAATTTATAATTATATAGATTCACATATATAACTTAAACTATCCTATAATACCTATATAAACTCAAGATAAAAGAGGCGCCTTAATTATTTAAGTACTTCAGTCTCCACTAAGATATGTGTGCTTTTCATTATTATTACGGGTCATAAAGTTCTTTAACTTGTATAAAAGTACATGTAGGTACTATGCCAGTCAGCTAACTTACGCATGCTTCCAAGTTTGCGCGCTTAATCATTCCCATCTTAAAAGTTGTAAAGCGTGTGCGCATTGCATCATTCTGAGTCTCAAGCTCAGTCTTTGCAAGTGAATTGTGAATATCGTGCATCCATAGAGTGTTTATTAAAACGTTGCCTCACACTAGGATTTCCTTCTGTATGGGTGCGTTTTACAAACACTTGGTACACCTCTGCCTAACCCTTCGGGGAGTACAAGCGTGATGGTATGTTATGTTAGGCTTTGACTTTAGCGATAGGTTCATTGAGCTGTTGAGAAAATGTGCAGCAATATAAATCGATACCAATGCTATAATAATGCTATACCAATGTTGTACTTCATAATTTTATTCTTTATTTTAATGACACACCTTATCTGGTAAAACACGGAGCACTACCATTTCTTTTACATCTCTGTAACCTGTGTTAAGCAAATAAATTATTTGATTTGATTTGATTTGATTATAATGACGTCACATCTATTAAAAGCAGGTATGTTTAGCGGGTAATTTTTATTAGTCATTGTGTAATGACAGTAACAATCAATATGGTTTCTGATGTGTACTGTTACCAACAGAATGTCATGACCATGTCATCTTTTGCTTTAATTACAAGTACGTAAATGAATAAATAAATCATCTTCAAGCCATATACTGTCCCACTGCTGGGCACGAGAGGGATTAAGCTATAGTCCACCACGCTGACCTAAGCGAGAAGCAGTAATAGCCTAGTGATATGAACATTGGACTGCCCAGTCAAAAGCCTCGAGTTTGAATCCAAGAAACGTATCGCTGACTTTTCGAAATCACGTGCGTACCCTATTGGTAATTAATTATCACTCGCTAAGTGTAAGCTATGGAATAATCTTCCTGCGACGGTCTATCCGAACCAGTACGACATGGGGGCCTTCAAGAAAAGAGCATATACACATTTAAGGCCGGCAACGCATTGGTGACAGCTACGATGTCACCGATGTCCATGGGCGGCGGTAGACCCACGCTGTTACATAAAAAAACTCGCTTAAACAGTGAAAGAAAACATCGTGAGGAAACTTGCATGCCATAAATATTTTCGCGACGGCGGAATAAATAAATGTTTAGGTTATTTTACATAGCATCATCTAGTCCAGCATTCCCTGATTCCCAGATCGAGCGATATGTTATTATTGGGTTTTTCTACGAAATTTTCAATAGCAGCTCGGAGTTTGGATTTGTGCTCAGGCTCGCCCCTCTATTATCTACATGAGACCTAAACATATTGGCGAACTGTTGGTGACTCCTCCCTCACCTTTCGGGGAATGTAGGCGTGATGGTATGATGGAACATTGAAAAATTCTGATTATTTACAAATTAATGCGTACTCATCGACTGTGAAAAACCTTACCAGCCATACACGCGTGTGTATTTGTGTATATACTGTACTCATACAGAATTATAGGTCCGATATTAATCTATATGCAAATGCACATAACCAATGATCTAGAGACAACACCAGTTAGAAAGCTCACACATATTGTGACTGTGAGAAACGGTGTTCCGATTGCGGATCACACACTTTCCATATGAAATTGGCTTCCGACATGAAACTGTGTTAGTATGAAAACTGGTACACTACTATATTTCTCAGGTTCCGTAGAAAAATGACTGTTTGTATGATAAGAAATTGGTTATAGAGACCTTGTACTACACTGGTCTGCAAAAGTCAGACCCCGATCTTAGAGCCAGGGAAGGTACTGTCAGCAACGAAAGTCGCTGAACACAGCAAAATTTTGAAAACATCATAGCTCCAAAACTTGTCTAGACGTTTTTTTAATAAGGTAACCTAAATATTGAATGGTCATTTATGCAATTATTTCGCATAACATTCACAGGTTTTGCAAAACAGTCACTTATTAAAAATCATAAGTATGAAATATTGCAACTTGTTTAACGACTTTCGTTGCTGACTACTGACACTGACTGCTGACACTGATAGGTACTGTGTGCGGTTATTAAGTACTCGTTATGAGTCAAACATAGCGCGTAAAAAAAAGGTTTAAGTATCTCCTGAGTATTTCTTCCCCTTGGACAGGTAGGATAAGAATACAAACCTTTCTGACAGGCTAAGTTCCAGCAGCTGTTGGACCCTTCAATTGGCGTTGCTACATATTCTAATCGAAGACACGCGTGTGGCAAACACATACCGCCTACTGAGGCCATTGTCTGGTCGAGCGACGAAATCCCCAATTCAGATAAAAGGAATATAAACTTATACCCATACAGATGCTATCATTATTACAACGATGGGGTTCCATATACATAATTGGGGAACGTACCAAGTCCATTATGAAGTAATAATTAAATTAATTAAACAATTCCCGAGCCCTGTCGCCGCGTGTATGAAATTGTTTCAACTAATGGAGAGCAATGGGTTACATGCTGCTTGTAAGCGATAACTAAATGTATTAGAACTAAATTTAATTAAGAGTGTGAACGCAATTTCACTAATTATTAGGCAATGTACCTACTTATCTATGGGACGTAGATTGATGATCAATCATCAGGCATGAAACAGCTCCCAAACTCCTGCATCTTTATATAGCGATAATGTTCTAGCTATAGTGTATACTCAGCATGGAACTATAGATTAGATAATACTTCATGCTTCGTCTGTGGTGTAGTGGTTCGCGTGTCGGACTGCTGATCACGAGGTCGTGGGTTCGATTCCCACGAATCATAAATATTTATGTGACGAACATAAGTGTTTGTGTTTGTTTGGGTGTTTCTTATGTATTATAAGTATAAGTATGTATTTACAAAAAAAAAGTTTATAAGTATTAAATCCATTATCACATACATTATTACATATACCCATAGTACAAGCTCTGCTTAGTTTGGGACTAGATGGTGCTGTGTAAAATTGTCCAAGAATTGTTTAATTGTCCATTGTCCACTTTTTTTGCGTGTAGATGGCAAAGGAGTAAAATTAAAAGAATCTAAATTAAGTGACTAGTTGGCTCACACTTGCCCGATCCAAAACTCGAACTACTTTCGCTGAAGGGACCATCATATCCTTGCATGTACAAGTAACAGAGCATGCAGGATGAGATGGAAGGTTTGTTTGTCTGCGGATACGCAAATCCCTAAGAAAACTTTGATAGACCTAAAAGCCAAACCCAGGAAACAGCTCAGCAGCCACACACCACTAGGCCAGAAGCGGTCTGACCTTCAAACATTATTATATTCACATACATCATTTTTTATTGCGGTATCCTAAGTCACAATTTTAGTATCGATATGCATACTCGATCGACAGACACGGCAACTTATATACGATATTTGTTAGGTTTCCACATTGACTTACGCACACGACATCATTTTATGACATTATCGATGACCTGTTTACTTTTTATGATACATCGGAAGTAGATATGACGTCAACGGACTTATAATAAAGGTAAGAGCTAATTATACAATATATGAGCAGAGTTAACATCCACCCTAATATTAAATAACACTTTTTTTATGTTTTGGTTGTAATTCCGTAGAATGGCAACCCTGATATTTTATTTATAATTTTTATTTTATTTAAATTGCTCTTAATCTTGTATACCATATCACATACACAGCATGTCAGCAAGTAGGCCAAATATTAAATACCTATTTTGTGTCATTGTAGAGTCAACTCACATTCCAGAAACCAATAGATCTGCCACCGCTCCAATCGCTCGTAAAGTTTTACAAAGTAATCCTTACATACTTAATTATTCTTGGTACATTTTTATACGTCATGACTATTTACTATTACCATATAATATAGTTAAAAGATAATGGGTATAGTACTTATATTCTTTTTTTTTAAATGTACATACATTGTAATAAATAATCAAAAATCGAATACGACTCTCGTAGACCGCAGATATCGTTTATAATTTTAAGTATCGTTTTTATATCGATAAAACTATCGATATTCAAACATACATCGACTTCGAAGTACCAATACCTCATATCTTAAATTTTTTGAGAAATTTACTTTCTTATAGAATATGACTCTGCGGTCGGTTCCTACGTGTTTTGATGAAACCATTTATTTGTATTTTTAACAACAACTCGTATCTACGACCAACGCGACTATATTTGACCGCGGAATATTTTGTAGTTTTTAGGAAACTTAACATTTTTTTCACTTTGTGTCAATTTTGGTCTTTGTCAGTTAGAAGGTATTGGCACTTCGCCGTCGACATACAATATTTCCAAAGAATATCATATTACTCAAACAGAAGAGAACAAATTTAATTGCCCACAAAACCATAATCTTATTACCAGGTTCGCTCACCTCTACCCAAAACACTTAAGTTCCTCAGGAAGCTCCAGTTAAACCCAAACAAACAAGGAAAAGGGTTAATTAAATAATAAAATACATTAATTAATATAAAAAACACCAACACCGCTCACTGGGGGCGGATAACTAGATTTATACGGCGATTCACCCACAAAATTAACTGTATGCCCCAAGTCATAGGAAAACTAGATTCATAATGTACAAAATCAAAGAGATCAATCGAAAATCGAGTAAATTTACGAGGTAAGCGATTTGTTTTACTAGAAAAATACTTGCCAAATAGATTTAATCCTTTTTTTACAGACTTTTAGTTGGTTACAAATGTTTTGTTATAACTTTCCTGCCGTTTTCAGTTATTATAATAATAAATACTTGGGACAGACATTTCACACAGCACGATCTAGTCCCAAACTAAACATAGCTTGTACTATGGGTACTAGACTAGGTACTAGACAATGGTTACAATACTTGTATACTTTTTTTTGGAAATACTTACTAATAATAATACGTATAAGAGACACCCAGACAAACACAAACACTTATATTCATCACATAAATATTTGTGTCTTGTGGGAATCGAACCCGACCTCGTGATCAGCAGTCCGACACTCGAACCACTGTAGACCACACACGTCGTCATTCGATCATTACGTATGAAGTCGACGTTTTCAATACATTTTTTATTAAGAGGCGAGAGTGAACACTGGGGTATCTAAATTCTGCTTGTTATCGTCATTACCTTTTTCCAAACGTAAAGGATAACAAACAAATAGTTTCTAGAAGAAATTATAATAATATGACACACATGATCAGTAGAGATAGATGGAAAAGCTTGTGTTGAGAAATCGCGAAATTCGTGCAGTTTGGTATCTTGAATACTTCAATTTTATTTAATTATACCCCGCGGCCGCTTATCACTTGCGCATTTAATACCATTGCAGAAACACTCCATAGTTATTTCGCGGAAAGAAGGTTAAAGACCAAGGGAAATACCTGCAGTGTTGATATTTTCGCTTCGGCATTTGCTTCTTAAATGGAACAAATGGGAATCCATTATATTTTCCTCCTTTTACTTTGTTTGTGCGGATTTATATGCGTGAAATTGAATTTTTAGCTTATTTTTGTTTTACTCAAGTTATTTAAGTATTAATATTTCATATTTTTTTAATTTAGTGATTTTTCTCGACGGTGTGTGAAGTCTGCCAACCCGCACTAGGCCAACGTGGTGGACTATAGCCTAATCCCTCTCATTCTGTGAGTATATGCGTTGATGATGAGTTCAAATAATTTGTAATTAGCACTAGTGCTACGAACCTTTTTGATGTCTCTAGCTCAGCTAACACAGAAATGTAGTAAGTATAAGTAAGCTAACATTTTAAATTAGTATTTATTTCGTGTTGCATACAGCAGCTGTTCTCTATTAGTACCTACAGATATCGGTTAATGTCGTTCACGCGACTGCTACACGCACACGTGCCACACTGCGACTACACACTGTTTGTAACCCCAAATTAGTTTTTATACGTCGATCGTTTCGGAAAATAAATATTATTAATGTACGGTTTTAATTGAGAGGCCTGCTGTATTATGCGTCCATACGTAAATATGATAATATCTACTGTTTGATTATGGCAACTATTTGACATATTTTTTTTATATACTATTTGATTTTAGCAGACTAAATATCTAAATATTTAGTCGGCCGGCTATATTCAGCAATAGTAGACACTAGACTTTTGGCCACAGGGCGTGATGTTCAGTCGCTTCCGCGGACAAGGACCACAGGACAGCACTAAGACAAAAAGTGAAGTGTTACTAACATAGGTTTAAGCTTATTTAGTAACACATATTTGTATGTACTGTTTAAATTTTAGTTTGTAAGGTATTTATCTATGGGCCATAGATGCCTGAAAATAAATGAGTAAATAAAAATAAACTAACATAATGACTCTCAAAGAGAAGAGTGAAGGAATTGAGTATAAATCCTTCGCAATTGTAATGTATACATTTAGCTTACGTGAAATAAAATACATAAGGTAGCAGCACATATTATGTCCAGTAAAAAGTTTATATAAACAAAAGCGCCGTGACCGGGCATTCGAAGCCATTAGTGTGTGTACTATGGAATACGACACCATCCAGCGTAGGACTACAACAGAGATGTAACACTTACTGGATCCGCTTTTACTAGATTGTTTTAAATAAGTAGGTCCGTTTGATGACGAAACTTTTTTGAATGATTCTTTATTTTTTAAGAATTAAGACCGTATTTCGACGCAATTGAATGAAATGACGACAACAAATGACGACCTCTGTGGTAAAGCGGTTCGAGTACCGGACTGCTGATCATGAGGTCGTGGGTTCGATTCCCACAGGACGCAAATATTTGTGTGGATAAAACATGAGTATTTGTGTTTGTCTGGGTGTTTCTTATGTATTATAAGTATGTATTTACAAAAAAAAAGGATATAAGTATTATATCCATTGTCTAGTACCCATAGTACAAGCTCTGCTTAGTTTGGGACTAGATGGTGTTATGTAAAATGTCCCAAAAATATTATTATTATTATAATTGGCTTCTGTGCCACGGGTTGTGGATTCGATCTCCGAACGGAACAAATATTTATATGACCTACTTGTAGTTGTTCCCGTCTTGGTGTTTGTGTATGTGAAAGTTTGTGTTCGTACCCACAATACAGGAGAAAATTCTAGCGGTTTTTGAAAGAAAGAATATGTTAACAATGATATTTTAACGGGCTCAAAACATATATAAAGCAAAGCAATTATAAGAAAAACGTTATCCTTTATCAATTCTGTCTTCTGTGTAAAATAAAGAGTAAATGACAAATAACGAAACGGAAATATTAAAAAAGGCTGTTGAAATGTAAAAATTTTTAAATAGAAAATTGAGTTTTTTTCGGGTTTCAGGTATCACAGTGACAAGTTTAATTAAAATTGGATCAGAACTTTATTGTTAACCTCAGTTATCACCAACAACAGAAATGATGCTGGGCTGTTTTATAACTGAAATAATATGGGCTGCCATAACGTAGATTTGAAATAAATTAGGTGATCTTATCCAGGGAAGTAGAATCGTTGTTAAAAACTTTGTTCCCCATAAATCTGAATTAAGTTTCGCGTGGCGGTGTGCACGGGTGGCGGGAGTTATTGCGCGCCAGTAACGCCAACAGGTGTACACAGCGTTTTAGATGTTGTTAATGCTGTGTGCAGTGTGACATAAAGTCAAATAAAAATATGTAAAATCCTTATGAATCCGGTGTTACCAACTGAAAACGGTAGTTGCCTTCCCTTGTTTAAAGTCGAGGGTGTGGGAAATGTGATACGGAATCCAGGCTTTCCATTGCTTCGTGGTGAATGCTGCAAAGGGAAGACTATCTAGGTAAGCCTCCGTATCCCTACTAATATTATAAATGCGAAAGTAACTCCGTTTGTCTGCCTGTTACACTTTCACGCCTAAACCGCAGAACTGATTTTGATGAAATTTGGTATAGAGATAGGTTAGGTCTTAGAGAATGATATAGGCTACCATTTGTCTCAAAGCTGGCTGGCTGGATACCCTTTAGCTTGCGGATGAAGCAACAACAGTTAGTACCTACAGTAATTGTAGGGTGACCAATTTACGGAACCAGGATAAATAAAAACAAAAAAAATAGATTAAAAACAAAACACGTCAGCTGTGTACGTGCTTTTTGACCCTACCTATGACCCAATTAACCTCAAACTTAGGACAGAGGTTTACTTAATAATGTTATAAACGACAACACCAGTTCTGCAAAATTTAACCCCGGAAAAGATGTTGCGAAGCGGAAAGTGCAGCGCAAAGGCACACCATAAGCTATCATTCGTCTTACTTAAAATACCGTAATTATTATTAATTTCCACCTCAATATTGCCACCATTGCACAAAGTAATCCTATTAAGTGAATGCAATAATAAACTCCCCCACTTCCCCGCTACTATAACGGTCATATCTACGTATATTATGCGTGCGCCCGTTCGCCGCGTTAAATTTTATAAACCCATGATTTGTGGGCGCGTCCTATTGGGGGAACTCACTTATGAAGTTTTATGAAACTCCTGGTGTTTTCACTATTATGCTGTATTTGTGGTATTTTTTTACTTTTGAATATTTTTTATTTTATTTAAATACTTTGCTAGATTTACAGCTTAAAAACTAGAATAGATTAACAGTACCTACTTATAGAAAACACATAGCCAATTAATTACAAGTGAGCAGTATTTCTTTAGACTTAGCTATAGCTATAGTTGAAATACCTAAGGTAGGCAGTAGAGGTCAGCACATCAAGATAACCCAATCTGTCAAATTTCTTTGATAGATTTTCAACTTTAATACAAAAGGATAAGGTTCATTTTCAATTAGGAAAATTTGACAATTTTGGACAGCTTGACGTGCTTGGCGTCTGTACATATGGTGCATCCACACCGCAGTTACTTTTTGTGGAGCAACGTTTCCAAATGTTAGTGGGCAACATCCGATAGCAAAAAGTTATTTGTTGTTAGTATATATAGTATATTTTCCCAATTGAAAATGAACCTTATTACGTTGTATTAAAGTAGAAAATCTATCAAATAAATTTGACTGATTGTGGTAGCTTGATTTGCTGGCCTCTGTACTTATAACAACGAAATAACGGCAGTTTTTGTGTTAAATTTTTGTGGTAAATAGATAAAATACCTTTATACGTTTACCTTTATACGTTTACCTTTATACCTTTGTAAGTATTTATCGTGAAGTCAAATAACTTAGCTTGTAAATCGGTTTCATCGAAATAACGATGGATGGAACGTTATTATTCTAACGTTATAATGAATGGAGTACGTGTATACGTACAATCACACCAGGACCTCCTGGCTCCCAAAAGTCCGGCGTGAATAAAAATCATGGTTCATTTAAAAGTGCACCTGAAACCTTAAGAAGCTGAACAGCCAGTAAATAACGGTTACAAAGTACTTTTAATCAGCAAAGGCGATAAATAAATACCCTCTTATTTCTCGCAAGCTAAAGTTTAAAAGCAGAAAGCTATAAAAATGTCTGAAGTTAAATGAGCCTCGCGGCACACCTGTTGTCGTTCAACCGGGCAGAGCTAGCTAACAACAACTTTATGGCTAGTCTAAAGAAACTTTGTCTAGATCGCTTGTTTTTCTAGATTTGAATGCAGATAGACTTGTAGAAAGTTTGCTTGTAGAAACTACTTGAAAGCGTAATAGTAGCATTACTAATAGTGTAGTATTAATCTGCGACGAAGTGAAATACTTATGTTATTTAAAAAAATGCACAAAGCTAATATTTTTTTATTTAGAAGAATCGAACGAAGTTATAATTTTACTACGCTTTTGTTAACCAGGTTCCTTGTGTTGTTTTTGCCTTACTTAATTCATATAACATGCATTACATTAAATTTTAGACAAAAGTTTTAATGCTAAAATATTTCTAAAAGAGTATGTCGGAAAGTTTTGATAGTCATTATGCAATAAGAAAATATAAACACAGACTCAAATGAGCCCAGCATGAGTCTTTTATCAACCTCATCTCCACAAAATTAAAACTCAATTACGTCACATTTATGACACGCAAAATCTCTTCGCTAAACCAGCGCTCAACTTGTTTTCTAATTAAACTTGCCAACATCAAAAAATTCCACATAATCCCGGCGACATGACGAAGGGTGTCTACATTACAACTTTTTTAATTAATTCGGGCAAAGGTGCTAACTAATTACAACGTGTAAATGAAAGCGTCAAAGTTTTGATTAATAACTTGCATTATTCAAACTTACCGGATGAAGTTTGCAAGTTTGTGTGTAAATGTGGAATACCGCAAGTCATTGGCATATAATCGTATTAATCATTTTGTTGTTAGCTTCGACGCGAAATTAAATATTGGGTGTTTGGTAGAATAATTAGTGTGCTCTTAATTGGCAAGTTTTAATGTAAAGCCTGTTGATGAGACATAGAAAGACTGCTTCCAGGGTGTTGGCGAAACAGTTTTTTTTTACAAAATTGGCTTACTTAATGTGCCTAAAGCTTCCAGAGTATCAATCCGGAGAGAGAGATCTTTCACTAACTTTATGACTTGCACTCGCATCCCAAAGGAATGTTTAAGACTAAATGTAGCCTATGTCCTTCTAATCTATCTCTGTACAAAATTTCATCAAAATCAGTTAGTTAATATAATCAGTTAGTTAGGCATGAATGCGTAACAGATAGATAGAGTGAGTTACTTTCATACTACTACTAACATATATTATACTAACATAAGTAGGGATAATACTTATACATATTATGACGTTTATACACGAAAAAATATTATCTCCTTTGACAATCTCTGGTAGATTGTAATTGTAGAGATTGTAGAGATAATATTTTTAATTGTGATTGTAGAGATAATATTTTTAATGGATGTAATACTGGCGAGAATGATTCCGAAAATATATAACTACCCTCATCAAGGTAGAGAAACATGCACTTAATATTAAGTTGCATACTAACATCATAAGTTGCGTCAAGTTGGGTGTAAGTAACACCGGGTAATTTATCAAGCGACAGGTGTTGCGGCTAATGTACCGCTTTAACTTACCCCAGCCAGTAGCTTAGCTTGTAGCGACTTGTCTTAAACTTAGTGCTTTGGAAACTGCGGAAAACTTGCCTTATAGTGATTGAATGCAATTTGGCAATGCGTTGCATGTATTTGGTACAGTCAATAACGAAAGTCGCTGAACACAATGCAGTTTTTAAAACGCTTTAACATTTTTTGATAATATCTTTTTGTATTTTTTGGCATTTTCCATACTAAGATTTTAAAGTTATTAAGCAAAGGAAAAATTCGGCCGCGGGCAGGATTCGAACCTGCGTCTTCTGGTTAGGTTAGGTTAGGTTTAACCAGAAGACGCAGGTTCTAATCCTGCCCGCGGCCGAATTTTTCCTTTGCTTAATATTTTTTTGTTATCTAGAAGTTAAAGTTTTGGTGTAGTTTTAAAAATTTGATTATGTTTAGCGAATTTCGTTGGTGATCGTACCCAAAAATCAATGATGAGCATAGGGGAATGACCACTAGATTGCCATGTAGGTCTCGAGTCTCTTCTGACTTGTCGCTTTCATGTGCATCATCATCATCAACATCAACCCATATACTGTCCCACTGCTGGGCACGGGTCTCCTCTCACAGAATGAGAAGGATTAGGCTATAGTCCACCACACCGGCCTAGTGCCGGTTGGCAGGCTTCACACGCCGTCGAGAATATCTCTAAAGCATGCAGGTCTCCTCACGATGTTTTCCTTCACCGTTTAAGCGAGTGATAATTAATTATTAATACGCACATGATTTCGAAAAGACAGAGGTATGTGCCCTGGATTCGAACTCTAGACCTTTGTCTTGGCAGTCCAATGGTCATATCACTAGGCTATCACTGCTTATTAACGATTAAATATCACTCGCTTAGTTGGTAAAGCTCTGCTTAGTTTAGGATAAGATAGTGGTGTGTAAAATTTCCTAAATATAAAAAAAAACAATAAAAACCTGCAAATAATACCCATTGGTTAGCGTATTTATTACTCAGCCACGATTAGATCCATACTATGAATTATTTAATTTCGTGTTGTTTTGTTCAGAATTGCTGAAGTGGTCATGGAAACAATCAAAACATATACTTCCTACTTGTATCCAACAACAAACAATTAGCAAGTTAATAATTACACGACACTAGAAGGTAAACAAATCCAACTTCTTCGCAAAGTAATAATCTCCAGATTGCTCGATATTGGATGAGCCAATAACCGTGATATCTGATTTACTCTAATAAAGTGCTGTAAATACGAGTCGTGGAGTGTTGTCGATATGATTGGGTTCACTGGGCCGAGTAAACGCGAGTTACCAGTTGTATAGGGGTTTATCGCACTATGCTCATTCATGCGTTGAGAGCTTATTCGAAATGAAGTTCATGGAAAAAATATGCCACTTCTGAGTGCATCCGTACTCTTGTAATGACGGATATCAGGTTGTCCTCGCGCTGCTTGGTAGACTAAACATATAACCAAATAGCTTAGAGAATTTGAGCACCTACGAGTTTTTGGTAAACAGAAAATTATTACACCTTATTGTTTATAAGCAGTCTCCACATTATAGAGGTAGGTACTGTGTAACTTAGGACGTCAGATCCAATTGTAACTGTTGCATCTGTTTCACGACTCATCCGTAACTTATAAACTATATTCTTGTAAATGACTCTCGTACCACATATTCTTTGAAATGAAATTGTTATTGATTTCTGATTCTTAAGTACGCGAATACTAGAAATTGAAACTAAACTACTGAATACAATTATTCAATTTTACTTTTTACGGATTTTATTGCATTATGTTGTTATTATTAATCCCCACATTAATAATGATGAATATCAATATAACGCGATAAATTCGTTCGTGAAAATAGTTTTTTTCAATAAAAATATTACGTTTTATTCATTATATTGTTTTAATTTCTGATTTCATGAAATAAAAAACGCTTTTTTTAAACTCACAAAATATAAAAATACCTGACAATATTTAAATATACATATTGTAATTATTATTTTATTGAGGGCAATATAATCTAAATTCACTATTTGTAGATAAGTATTGTTTCATTTTCAAATATTTAATCGAAAAAATTATGTACGTCGCCTTCCTTTCGCTTCAAATTCATTATCATTCTGTCCTTTAACTTGGTCGGTATCTTTTAATTCCATTACGATCAGTCGCCACGTTATTGTTTGTTATAAATAAAAATTAAAATTCACACAAGGCTAAACTAAGTGTAGCCTGTAGCTCACGTTTAGTTATTCTGAAACCGCGTTTATACCTAAACTATTAGTTTTTCCCTTATTAAATAACAACTAAAAAACCTATTAATATAAAAACATACCGGCTACAAAAGGTGTGTTTGTATGACCAGCGAACTGTGAACATTGGAGGTACACCGAGAGGAAACGAACTATACTAATCCCTACTTAATATAATAAATAAGACAGATAAAGTTGCGAAAGTAACTCTGTCTGTTTGTAACGCTTTCACGCCTAAACTGCGCAACCGATTATAATGTAATTTGGTACAGAGATAGATTAGACCTTCAGATTAAAGATAGCTGATGGCATCACTTCTTCTTTTTTCTTTATTTCTAAAATACTGACGTTTAAGACTAGAATCCGACCACAAATTAGTTTTTTTATCCAACAAGGTACGCTGTTTCCAATGTGTTCTCAGCCTTACCACTCTCAATCGAGTGTATCGGGTTGGCGACACAAACAGTTTAAAATGTCGGACACACGCGGCCGGTGCTGGCAGCTAATCTTGTGTCGTACGGCGGGTGACCGGGAATAGCCGCCGAGCTAGTCTACCCGTTTGTTATAATATTTCTAACATGAGCAATGCTATTTAAGGCTACTGAAGAGATACCATCGCATTGCCAAATTAATGTGATAAGGTTCTTGTGTTCCGGTTTGAAGGGCAATGTAGCCATGATTATTACTGAGCATACAACTGAGGTGTCAAGATGACAACGCGCGAGTGATACCACTGGTGTTGCTGGCGGCCGGTGTGCTTATATATCATATTATTACAATTAAAAAAGTGTTCCCGAACGCTTACCTCAAAGAGCTTCAAGTCAAGTGTATTATTAGTACCGGTAACTGCTTCCTGCACTAGCTCCCGAACATACATTAAGAAACAATTGACACGTCAATACTTCACAAAACTCTGGCCCAAACACCTATGTTTTGGGTAAAGTCACGTAGCTTTCATGTAACAAAGACGTCAGTGCCGCAACTAATATTATAAACAATCGAGTTAATTTTGCGAGCGAATAATCTTGATCCTTTGAAGCTAGTCACATGTTATTTACCCGCAATCAACAACACTCTCTCAAGACTACTTATCTTATACTCCTGGTCCTGCTTCGGATACAGCTATGAAATGCGCGGATTCGTGAAGGGTGACTTGTTAGTTAAGTCAATTATTGTTTTTCCTATAATATGAAGAATAAAAAAATAAAAAGAACTAACGGAATTGCATGGAGATGAAGACAGCTAAATGACATTATCGGATCTAATAAGAGCAAATTCTATGGGACAGAGTCAAATTCGTTTAGTATCATAGAGCAATAGGAGCAAACGCAGTTATCGTTTAAGGAAATGGGTACAGTAGGTATACAAACGCACATAAAGAATCAGCATCTTGTGACAGAAACTCGTAAAAAACTTGTTCATAGTACTCACTGCAAGGTCTCCTCTCGAAATTATTTACTTAATATCTAGTGTAGTGGAGAAAAACAATGCGTAAATAACTAAAGCATCAGATGATATTTTACAATTTCACACCCACGATTACGACTTGTATTTGGGAAAATCTGAGAACCCGAGCCTGTAGGATCACATTGTACACCTTTCTGAGTGGCACCTTCTATAGCCGCTGTTTTAGTAGCTGCATGAGCTGGTAAATTAGCTCGCGTAGAGTAATAGCGTCTCGATCCGGGTGTGCTCACTATGCTCGCTGTGCTCAACTGTGCTCACTGGCCGTACTGCTTCAACCGACAACTAAATGAGTACCTACCTTGTTTTGATTAGTCCTTTTAGTGTATTCGAGAAGTTGTTATAGTGCATTTTAAGCGTCCATAACTGCGCTAGTTTCTTCTTCATTCATTGACGAACCCGTAACCCTCTAGAGGGTCGAAGCAATTATTTTTCTATTGTGTCTCCTAATTGATCCATGATGAGTATCGCATTTGTTCTATAGATTTGTTCTGCAATACAAACATCATCAACAACCCATATAAAGTCCCACTGCTAGGCACGGGTCTCCTCTCAAAATGAGAGGGGTTAAGTCCACCACGCTGGCTTAATGCGGGTTGACAGAATTATTAGTGATGTATCCATTTGATATAATCCCGCAGTCGTTTGACAGGTATATCGATATGTTGTCTATAAATTTAATCACTTACGGGGACACTTACGGACGTATTCCCTCACATCTCACTCAAAACCATTCGTAACTTTACCTACGAAAATTTAAAATCTTATCGGTAAAAAAAAACAGCACAAAATAATCCAAACTGCTTATAATATCAAAACGTTGTCAAGAACTCTATTACAGGAGTAAGTACCTACATCATTTTGAAACTAATTTTAAGTTTGCCTCACTCGTGAATAACAGGGCAAACTTTGAGTTGATGCCAGGTGAATAGAAGTTCAGAGAAAAAGTTAATACTGCTTATAAACTGTATTGTTTACTTTTATAGATCGTACCAATTGCTCATACTTCTTGTAAGCATAGGAAAGTCGACAATAACATTGAAAGCATTTCTTGTTAATGCATTCATAAAACTGAAGTATCATTAGATATCAATAAAGCATTGCAAAGGTATTGTATTATGTTTATTATATTTACTATTAAAGTTTTTATTACTTAGGTTATTAAACGCAAATGCGCAATCCTAATAATATCGTTGAGCGATACAATGACTCGGGCGCGCTTGCCGTCGGCTGAGACTGGTCTGCCCAAAGCCACTGTGGCTCTTACTTCAAAAGGCCATTTTAGGCAATGATCTGCATTGTGACACACATATTTGATACTAAGTATAATGTCTGGACTTTAAAACAAATCATGATTTTCAAAGTTTATTTCAACGTTTCTTCCCAGAGGGCGTCAGTTAGGAAATGCCGGCGCCACTTCAAAACATTGACTTGTAAAAGTGTCTTTAAAAGATCTATTTACAGAACTCAGCAGTCTCAGCTTTTATGAAAAGCCGTGATGTCACATTCCAAAATATAATATAATAGAGTTAAAATACCTTTTGAATAAATAAAAATATATTATTTTCTTACCAAATTATTTCCTATCAGGCTGTAGAGACAAAAAACTACTACAAATTCTTTTAACGGCCAGCTAAGTTTATAGTTCCCAATTACAAAGAACAGTAGAAAATCCGCGGCCCCGCGGACATACATCACGCGCCGTGCGGGACCACTCCGGGACAGTCCCATTGTTTTCCGGGATTTCCTCAGAGTCCCGGTAATACCCAACATTAGTTTGGATTCCTAACGGACATATTACGGTACTTTGCGACTTTTCTTTGTAATTCCTACTATTAGTATTAATGTAGTAACACACATTAATACTAATAGTAGGAATTACAAAGAAAAGTCGCAAAGTACCGTAATGCTTGGGGCATTGGATGGCGGATTTGGTGGTATATTTTAAGGCAAGATAGGTAGGCCATTTTAATTCGTGGAGGTAAAAATGACGTTGAGTAAGCACATTGTTGTATGAAACCGCCTTTTCCATGTTTATTACATTCTTCACTCCCGCTTCGCTGCAACTCAGTCTATCTACATTAAATTTTCATTTTATAAAACACTCGCATAAAGAAATGTTCTATAAAAAATCAAGTTAATCTATCGACTACTTTTCGAGTTTTGCGGATACAAAGATACGGAAGCTGAATTTATTACTTAGTTATTACACATATTTCATACACAAATACATATAATTGAATCAGAATTGAAACTAAAATAATAAACAGGAATTGTTTAAGCTTATTTGACTTTCAAAAATATATTGATAAGTAATATAATCTACCTAGTACATTATAATCTCACACAAACAAAAAAAGTTAGAAGGTCAGTACATATTAATGTAAACTATGTTTTGTAGATATATTTTTCTATTTGTTTTTTTTTTGTGTAACAATAGATACTATTCATATTATTTCGCTGTCTTATGAAGAAATAGTTGAATGATGAATGGCCAAAGAAATACGATTGCGGTTACGGTGCCACTAAAAGTAACATGTCTACAGTCATGTACCTACTCACGCAACCACACGTCAGTAATTATAGGCTATTAAAACGCCATAATAACTCATTTCCCGTAACACAGTTGCGCTTGCGCCATGATCAACGGTGGTAACACCTCGATGTCCATTGATAGAAAAATTTAAGTACCTCTGTCTATTGCAATGCAGTGTAATAACACTAGCACATATCTCTGACATTTCGAAATCATGTACGTTATATTAAATAATATTTATTTTTCTAAATAGATCTTTCAAAGTGTGAAGGAAAAATCGTGAAGAAACCTGCATGCCTTAGAGTTTTTTTCGACGGTGTGAGAAGTCTGCCAACCCGGATTAGTCCAGCGTGGTGGACTATAGCCTAATCCCTCTCGTACCCAGCAGTGGGAATATATGGGTTGATGATGATGTCTATTGCAATATCTTTTAGTAAATATGTAATTGGCGTTTGTGTCCACACGGAGTCAATGTGAGTTCTTCGTGACGGCTACGGTTTTTGGAGATGTCTACTACGCCGCCGCTACGTAGCGGCTACGCATCGGCTACGCAGTAGCTACGGAGCGCCTACGCTATTGTTACATGATAGCTACGCGGCGTCTACGCAGCGCATAATGTTCAACAAACGCCTACGCTATTGCGCTCGTCCAATTGGACGTAAGAAATATTTTGGAAAAATCTAAGACGAATCTTTCAAATGGACACAAAATAAATTTATGAATGTATTTATTTTAAGAATATAAATGAATGTAAAAAAAGAGTTTTTTGTGACTTATGTCAAAATTTGTGAAGACTAAGATACATTATTCATTGTCTTGTCATATTGAGAGAATATAATATGTGTACTTATGTTTAGAAAGGCATTTATTTACATATAGTACCTATTTATCTTATTTTCAACCTTTTAAAAGGATATTGTAAATACCATATACGCCACATAACAATCGTGATGTGAGCGAACTTAGCAGATCATTGTCCAGCAGATCAAAAATAAATGTGAGTTCTTTTCGCATGCACCACAGTTCTACAGTTCCTGATACTTTTCAAGAATAGTTCTGGGGGTTTTCTATGAAAAAAATAATTGACAAAATGATCTGCCAACTTCCCGTAGCCGATCATTGTCCAGAAGATCAAAACCAAATGTGATTTTCTTGTGAATGCAGCTGAGTTCTACAGTTCTTGATACTTTTCAAGAATAGTTCTGGCGTTTTTTTAAAAATACTCAAGTGGCATGATGATTTTCCAAGTTGTGTGGAAAAGTAATAAAATATATATATGTTTCATCCCACTCTAGAGGCTAGAACTTTCTTGTTTCTCATAGGTCCGTATGAAAACTACGACATGAAACCTGATTTGATTCCAGAACTCAAGGTCCATCCCAGCAGATCATGGATATATGGGTGAAAAAAAAAAAAATATCCGTTTCATAGCATTCAAAAACATAGAACTCTCTTGTTTCTCATAGATCCGTATCAGAACTACAACATGGAACCTCATTTTATTCCAGAACTCACGGCAGATTCCCAGCAGATCATGGTTATATAACCATGATCTGCTGGGAATCTACCTTGTGAGTATTCGAAAAAATATATTTCTCCTTATGTACTCCTTGTGTACTCCTTATGTACTCCTTATGTACTCCTTATGTACTCCTTATGTACTCCTTATGTACTCCTTATGTACTCCTTATGTACTCCTTATGTACTCCTTATGTATTCCTTATGTACTCCTAATGTACTCCTTATGTACTCCTTATGTACTCCTTATGTACTCCTTATGTACTCCTTATGTACTCCTTATGTACTCCTTATGTACTCCTTATGTACTCCTTATGTACTCCTTATGTACTCCTTATGTACTCCTTATGTACTCCTCATGTACTCCTCATGTACTCCTTATGTACTCCTTATGTACTCCTTATGTACGGTCAACAAAATAGTTAGGTATACAGGCAGCTAATAAAATAATCTGTGTTTTGATAAAGATAGTGTATCAGTAGTATCAGGAACTGTAGAACTCAGCTGCATTCACAAGAAAATCACATTTGGTTATGATCTGCAGGACAAGGATGGGCTACGGGTAGTTGGCAGATCATTTTATCCATTATTTTTTTCATAGAAAACCCCCAGAACTATTCTTGAAAAGTGTCAGGAACTGTAAAACTATGGTGCATGCGAAAAGAACTCACATTTATTTTTGATCTGCTGGACAATGATCGGCTAAATTCACTCACACAATCGTGTACTTGCCCATCGAATTCAAGAGCTCTGAATATCGAATAGGTTCATTGTGCAGTCTATCCAATATCAAAATGCATCTTTTCATATTGAGTAATCCCTTCGTAATAGGATTATGAGGGATGACATGCGTGCTCTGCGCACAGAACTACAACATGGAACCTCATTTTATTCCAGAACTCACGGCAGATTCCCAGCAGATCATGGTTATATAACCATGATCTGCTGGGAATCTACCTTGTGAGTATTCGAAAAAATATATTTCTCCTTATGTACTCCTTGTGTACTCCTTATGTACTCCTTATGTACTCCTTATGTACTCCTTATGTACTCCTTATGTACTCCTTATGTACTCCTTATGTACTCCTTATGTATTCCTTATGTACTCCTAATGTACTCCTTATGTACTCCTTATGTACTCCTTATGTACTCCTTATGTACTCATTATGTACTCCTTATGTACTCCTTATGTACTCCTTATGTACTCCTTATGTACTCCTTATGTACTCCTTATGTACTCCTTATGTACTCCTTATGTACTCCTTATGTACTCCTTATGTACTCCTTATGTACTCCTTATGTACTCCTTATGTACTCCTTATGTACTCCTTATGTACTCCTTATGTACTCCTTATGTACTCCTTATGTACTCCTTATGTACTCCTCATGTACTCCTCATGTACTCCTTATGTACTCCTTATGTACTCCTTATGTACTCCTTATGTACTCCTCATGTACTCCTTATGTACTCCTTATGTACTCCTTATGTACTCCTTATGTACTCCTTATGTACTCCTTATGTACTCCTCATGTACTCCTTATGTACTCCTTATGTACTCCTTATGTACTCCTTATGTACTCCTTATGTACTCCTTATGTACTCCTTATGTACTCCTTATGTACTCCTTATGTACTCCTTATGTACTCCTTATGTACGGTCAACAAAATAGTTAGGTATACAGGCAGCTAATAAAATAATCTGTGTTTTGATAAAGATAGTGTATCAGTAGTATCAGGAACTGTAGAACTCAGCTGCATTCACAAGAAAATCACATTTGGTTATGATCTGCAGGACAAGGATGGGCTACGGGTAGTTGGCAGATCATTTTATCCATTATTTTTTTCATAGAAAACCCCCAGAACTATTCTTGAAAAGTGTCAGGAACTGTAAAACTATGGTGCATGCGAAAAGAACTCACATTTATTTTTGATCTGCTGGACAATGATCGGCTAAATTCACTCACACAATCGTGTACTTGCCCATCGAATTCAAGAGCTCTGAATATCGAATAGGTTCATTGTGCAGTCTATCCAATATCAAAATGCATCTTTTCATATTGAGTAATCCCTTCGTAATAGGATTATGAGGGATGACATGCGTGCTCTGCGCACAGCACGACTCATGGTGAATTTATTGCGAATTCAATGAAAAATGGTTGATACTTTTTTATTTTTTTCAACGACGTCAAAAAAGGAAAAGTTTCTAAATTCGCCTATTTTCGTAAAGTAACATTTACGGTTATGTATGAATCAATGTTGATAATACCTTGTAATGTTTGACAGTATACTTACACTTACTTACTGCCTCGTTAGTCTAGTGGTCTTAATTGCGACCACTACGCTAGAGTTCTTGGGTAGGATCCCCAGGTCGAGCAAAGTGTTATTGGATTTTTCTATGAAATTATCAGTAGCAGCTCAGAGTTTGGACTGGTGCCCGGTTAATAGGCTCGCGACATATTACATGGGACCTAAACATACCGGAGAACTTTTGTTCTTTGGTACAACAGCACTAAAGAACAACAGTTGCACCTCGCAAACTCTCGAGGTGCGATGGTTTATCACAATAGTTTCAATAAGGTTTTCTTTAATTGCATAAGTTACGATTTTGATGAGATGAGGCTGGTTAGACAAAAAAAAACTGTAAAGGAATATTGACGGCGACCAGGTGCGTTGAAGTCATAAAAAATATCGTAGAGATGGTTAGCCCTTTCTTTTATAGACAGGAGGCCAGACCTAGCAGTAGGCTATAGTATAAACTGAGAATGAAGATTATGATTAATGATAAATGATATTAATTTCTGTTAATAGAGCTTTTAAAGACACTTTTACAAGTCGATGTTTTATATTTTTGGCTTCGGCATTTTCTAACTGACGACCTCTGAGAAGAAATACCGAAACAAACTCAGAGAATCATATTCTCTTTTAAAGTCAAGACATAGAATAGTAACAAATATGTGACAATACAAGGCAATATCTTGATGCATGCGTTCCTCTTTTGAAGAAAGAGGCACGCATGCATCAGTCATTGTGTAGCTCGACCATAATTTAGGGGAGATGAAAGTAATATTGCAGAGCGATGGAGTCAAGATTTGTTAGATTGTTACCTGTGAAAGTACAGTGGCCAGCATGTCAAGCTACCACAATCTGTCAAATTTATTTGAATGATTTTCAACTTTAACGTAATAAATAATATTCATATTCAATTGGGACAATTCGACAGTTTTGTATATATTAGCTTGACCTGCTGGTGTCTGTACATGTATTATGTAGATGACATTGAGAAAAGTTAATGAACTGTTTGTTTGTACAACTGGTGTCGATCATAATATACGCTTCAGTATTTATATCAAAGAAAAGAAGGAGTAATTTTTTCACATGAATATAATAAATAGGTATGTAAAGAATATTTTATACATCTCGAAACAGCACAAAAACAGTTAGGTTTTTTGATAAATGATATTTATTTCTGTAAATGGATCTTTTAAAGACACTTTTACAAGTCAATATTTAACATTTTTTTTAAAGCTTGATGGCTCCGGCATTTCCTAACCGACGACCTCTGAGAAGAAACGCCGAAACAAACTATTATGTATGTAAAACTGTATAAATCACCAGTATCTTAATGTCGGAGGACTCCTACATACTCATACTCATACTCCTATGCTGTAGCTCAACCACGAGTCGTATTAAAAAAGTGCTAGGCTAATTTGAAAAGAAATTGGTCGGGTTTCAAGTAAGAATTGATTTAGAGAAATTGCTAAATAGTCACTGCGTCGTTAGACGGGTTCACGCTGATCAATGGATCTGCAAGGTTAAGCTGCACTAGTCGCGGTCAGTCTGTGGTCGACTAAAAACTGTATTTTTTAATCATTAATGGGGACAAGAACAATAAATTGGCTGCCCTAGCATTTC
Organism: Acronicta alni; assembly: GCA_964056405.1. Taxonomy (NCBI): domain Eukaryota; kingdom Metazoa; phylum Arthropoda; class Insecta; order Lepidoptera; family Noctuidae; genus Acronicta; species Acronicta alni. The sequence goes on from OZ043914.1 coordinate 1,159,307, forward strand.
TTTTCTATGTTAACACCTCACCACCCATCATTACTTACAATTTCAAAAGGTCATGAATCTTTTAATTAAAATCTTGTTTTTAAGCTACTTAGGGTGATGTTGCAATACTGAATGGAACCTATTAATCACTCAAGAATAGATGCTTCAGCTAAGTAGGCAGACACTGTTGTTAGGCCTTCATTTGTAATTTTTTATAAAAGGATAAAGTTTGGAGCACACTTAACGGAATTTTATTATTATTTCCTTTATGTCATTATATTATTTATACATTTTTTTAATATTTTATGGTAAAAAAGTTTAAAAGTAAAAATTTTAGTATAAAAAACATTTGAAAATAAAACAAAATAGAAACCCACCGGCATCGGGAGCAGGGTCCAAGCTACCGGTGGTCAGGCCCCAGAGAAAGAAACCTCCTAACAATACGGGCCGTGTCCAAGAGGTCTGCTTATTATTATTATTCGGCCTTTATCGTCCCACTGCAGGGCAAAATGTATATCTTGAAATCAGATCAGAGTCGGCAGTCCTTTATAACCAAATGTGCGCAAATACTTGCTGGACGAAACTCTATTCGGTTCTTTTCGTAATTTTTTACCTTTTTGTATATATTTGTACCTATGTAATGATATAGTGTTAGTATATGTACAGTGTTTGAGCAATATTCTTCGCATCTTATCTTTCACTTCTACTCTTTTGGTGCACCTAATGTGACCGTCTCTGCATCATCCAAAGATTGTCTGATAAAAAATGGCTAAGAGAGAGTGTAAGAACAACATCAACCCAAATACTGTCCCAGTGCTGGGCACGGGTCTCCTCTCATATTGAGAGGGATTAGGCTATAGTCCACCACGCTAGCCTACTGCGGATTGGCACACTTCACAAACCGTCGAGACACATCTCTAAGGTATGGTTTCCTCACGATGTTCTCCTTCACCGTTTAAGAGAGTGATAATTAATTATTAATACGCACATGAATTCGAAAAATCAAGAGGTGCGTGCCTTGAATTCGAACTCGAGACCTTCGACTTGGCAGTCCAATGGTCATACCACTAGGCTATCAGTTTAAGAACGACTCCTCAAATTTTCTCTGAATATATTTAAATAGATAAAATTTCGAAATTGGTAAGCAATTCGAAATCGGATAGCCAATTTTAATGCATATAATATAATCTTATCAATAAAAGAAATAATTAAATTTATTAAATTAAACTACAACTACAACTGGACTACTAATAGTCTGCAACTAGAATTATGAGCACGTAAACCTAATTAGCATTTTTAGTATAAACAACGGTATTAACAGATTCGTTTCACAAATATCGTAATTCTTAACTAGTAATGTCATTCACCTCAATATGTTAAATGCTAATTTACCACCGGTCACTAACCAGTAGTCAATTCACAAAGTTTAGTACAATCGTTTAGTTACTGTATAGAGAAAATAAAATTATATCTAAAGTGAAATAGCCACTAATTATAACGATATATTTCTACTTCATTTAATATGTGGAATGAGGTATAGCTGGCTCATTTATTTACTTATGTATAATGTATCTTGTTTAGTCTAAGTTGTCCACATAGGTTATGTAAGCTGAATCCATCAGTGAAGACCTTTTATTGGCTGTGTGAGGCTAAGTAAGCTGTTTTATATGTTTACATTATTTTTCCAAATAAATAAATAAAAAAGTAATTTAAAATTTTCGGACTGCCTCCTTAGGTTCTGGCTTCGATTCCCAGATTAAGCAAAGTGTTATCCAATTTTTCTATGAAATTATTCCTTCGCTAAATAACTTTAAAATCTTAGCATGGAAAATGCCAAAAAAATACAAAAAGATAGCATCTCGGAGTTTGGATATAATTTGTGCCCCCTATTACATGGTACATTAGTATACATCTGCTTAACCATTCGGGGAATACAAGTGTGATGGTATGTTCAAGTTCAATTCAGACATACAGAGCTGAATAGCTCGTTATGAATGTCTTAAAAACTTACATTTAGTAGAGAAAAATATTTTTTCCACAAGAAACTTTTACATACATACATACTCTCACGCCTTTTTCCCATGGGGGTAGGCAGAAACTAAAGAACGCCACTTGCTACGATTCTTGCATACTTCTTTTGTTACGACCACATTCATACATCTTGTCGCCAGTTACTTTTTTATTCAATATTCATTTTATATTCTATTATTATTTTCTGTAGTACCCCATCAAATGGGCTCAACCATAAATACCCTCGGTGTACCGCGGCCATAGACAATATTTTCGGCAGGGGACGTGACATTGCATGAAACTCTCATCTGAACGTTTAGTACCCTTTGTTTGTGCCTACCCCCCGCAATTTAGCGATATCATCAATTGTACTAACACCATTATTGTAAGTTAACAGCATTTTTAAGGAAATTGCGAAGAAAATTATGTGTAAAATGGGCTGCTTAACCATTATTTTGTTTTCAATGACGCACAACTTTTATCTCCTTTATTTAGGTAATTTAATCCAACGAACATATCTATAGACTAAGTAAATAAATATTGGGACATTTTACATAACAATATCTAGTCTCAAACTAATCGGAACTTCTTCTATGTATATAATAACTATTTACTTATAGTAACCATGGAGTGTCTAGCTGGTTCTCTCCATAGAAAACGATTAATTTTGAACCGTGCACCTAAACTTGATATTTCTTATGTGTCTGTATATGGTTTAAGTATATGAAAATAAAACTAATTTGACTTTGATCCTTTTTTTGTAAAATCTACATATAAATCATTGTGTCCTGTGGGAATTGAACCCACGACCTCGTGCATCATCAGTCCGACACTTGAACCAATCGACGACATACTGAATGATTAGAAATTTTCCATGGCTGTATTCGCATCCCCGTAGTCCTAGAGGTATAGTAGGCTAGGCCAGCGGTATAAACTCCATTCCAAATCAGACCAAAACATTACGGAAATAATAAAATTGTATACCTAGTTATTTTAATATCATCCGTGATTTGATCAAAATCACTTAGGAAATTGACCAAATCTCTATTTTTATCATATCCCTGCGACATAGATATAGCTACCGAGTAGATACCTCACATAGGTCAGTGACCCCTTTTTTTCGGGTGGGGAAATGCTCCTTATGTATGCCGCCCCGCTCGGGGATGCTGGACAGCTATGTCGGACACTTCGTCCAGGTGGCCAGCATACCGACTAAAACCACCACCACTACCACCTTCCGCATAGTGGTGAAACCACGAGAATCGCTCTCGCAAGATCCACGATCCCACCACGGACGTCCATTGCTGGACCCTTCCGGAGGGCCAAGTGCAAAGGGCGACTGACTACCAGGTCAGTGACCCCTGTTACCATGACAGAAGCAATAAAAAAATATAAAGAAGGCATCACAAACACTTTGCGATGCGTTTGTAAAGTTGCATTGCAAATTTTCGTAATTCGAATCATGATCTGCGATTTCTTTTTACGGACGTTGAATGGCATTTTTTGTCAAGATACGGATGTAATCATAATAGAGTGACCGTTTTTGTGAAGAGTTCCGTAAATGTCTAAGTTATCTACCGAGTGGCGAGACTCCTGCAGATTTGATAAAGGCCACAGCACAAGCAGAAATACTCTTGTTTTTTTTATTGTGATAAAATTACAAACAAGCATACGTGCCGCCTGATGGTAAGCGTTTACCATAGCCTATAGACGCATGCAACACCAGGGGTATCACTTGCGCGTTGCTGACCCTGTAAACGAAAGTGGAATAGTTGGATTGCCAGTATAAAGTCCCCCCACTGACAACACAACGTTTACTCGTGGAGCACTGGCAACCTTGCTCACCATAAGAAACACAACACAGCTCAAAGCAGTGTTATTTCACTTCGATTTTTTGCAAGGCGGAGGTACTCCCCCGTGGGGCAGCTCCAATTTGAGTGTAATTACTACCACTATGCCCTGCCTCTCTTAGATCTACTCTTAGATGATACCTATAACTTTTCTCCAATTATTTCCACATTGCATGAGTACTTAGTAGCATTGATGAAGTGTTCAGAATCATAATGATTTCCGTAGTCATTATTTGGAATCGTATCCAGCCATAAAAAAATGGAAAAAGTTTGTAATCAGAACACCAATAATACATAATATCAAGGTTAAAGGTCGTGAAAAATTACAGGAAACTATTATACGGCACTTTGGGCTGATGTTTTTTATAATTATGTATGGATTTCATAATAAATGTATGTATGATATATACCTATTTGATAGATTAGTTAACTTGATCTATATAAAAATATATTTCGATAGTACCAATCTAAACTGACTTATATCCGTGTATTGGGCTGAAATTGTTGATCTATACTGCTTTCTAAGATGTAATAATTTAATAATCATAGTTAGATATAACTTTACAACACAAAAAAGTAAATGAATGTATTTTTAATTAATAAAAATATTGTTCTGTGTTATTGTGTGTATGAGGCTATTCCGTCAGGTATCAATTCATATTTAGATGCACGAATTCTTAGCAATTAGTATTTGAATTTTATTGCAAGTGGCTAATTACGGTCAATTTATTTATTATAATATAACATATTTATTTATAGGTACAAAATATTTAAAAAAAAACATCAAATCCGAAACTTATAAAGTAATAAAATATCTATGAAAAACATGACGTGGCTTTTTGAAGCAATGTTTTGTCAATTTGGAATCAACTGCCTGAGTCTGTATTCGTCTGACGTGTACAATTTGGGGGTCTTCAAGTCACGAGTGAATAGGTATCTTCTAGGTAAGCGTGCTACATCTTAGACCACATCGTCACTTACCATCAGGTGAGATTGTAGTCTAACGCTAACCTATCTCTTATAAAAAAAAATGTATTATATAATTCTGCATTACTTTATATCCAGTGTACCTATAGGTTAACCACCTATAGCGTATCTAAGTGTATTTCTAGACCGGCTCACGACAAATCCAAATAAGCACAATCAAATCTGGATTTGCCTAATAAAACAGATACGAACGTAATGGAAAACGACGTGTGTCTATTCCAGTCAATACGGTCCGCTCGTCCGGCCGTCCGTCACCGTCCGGCGCCGGACACGAACCGGAACATGAAACTTTAATCTTCGGACGGCTGGTTATTTTTGTCCGACTATTTTCGACAATCGGAGTACTCACGGAACATTCATTTGATTTTGATATGCGCATATTCGATTTTAATTTTAGATTAAGATAAAAAAGTTGGCTCGATTGCCATAGTGTATGAGTGCTGGGCAATTTGTCCTGTGTTTTGATGACTACAGTATCTATGGCCTATCTACAGTTTTTTTCTTAAATCTGAACTCTGACGTTTTATCAATTGATGATGTTTAAGGAAAACCCGGTTTCTAAATAATGCTATGTCTTTTTGTGTATAACATTAGAAAATGATGGATATATTTTTAAAATTACATAACTATATTTAATTTACATAAAAAAATATATCCATCATAACTCAACTAAGTAAAAAAATATTTTGTAATAAAGCAATGAATATTTATTCGATATGCTATTTTAGATTAGTGATTGATAAGACATTTTAAAGTGTTTATGTGTGTGTGACTAAATAAATAGAGCCGAACCTACTCTCAGCTGAAGACATAAAAAAATACCATCACGCCTGTATTTCCCGAAGGGCTAGGCAGAAGTGTACACTAATGTACCACCCACAGTTCACTCGTATGTTTTGGTACCATTCATGTTATAGGGTAGGAACCTATTGCCATTAACTTTTCATAGAAAAACCCAGTATTAAAAAAAATACTTCTTCTTTCTTTCTAATGCTTTTCTCGACCTAGGAATCCTCAAGCGTAGGAGTCGTCCTTGACCACTAGACCAATGAGGCGGTCAACTTTCAGCCGTTTTTTTAAAGAGAGGGAGCATAGAGTTCCTCGTCACGATTATACATAAAAAATAGCAATTATCTTCCAAATATTTTTATGCTGATCACCAACTCGTGAAGCAATTTTGGATATTATTATTTAACAATTATTGATAGGTAGGCTATAGACCAATTATATACTATATATCGAAGGCTAGACAAGTAAGGTATGTATTTAAAAATTTTATACATAACACCATCTAGTCCCAAACTAAGCAGAGCTTGTTTTATGGGCACTAGACAATGGATATTATACTTATATACTTACTTTTTTTTGTAAATACATACTTATAATACATAAGAAACACCCAGACAAACACAAATACTCATGTTTTTATCCACACAAATAATTGTGTCCAGTGGGAATCGAACCCACGACCCCATGATCAGCAGTCCGGCACTCGAACCGCTAGACCACAGAGGTCGTCAATCTAAAATACACACAAAAAAAAAACATCAAAATTGGTCAACCCAGTCTTGAGTTTTCCTCGTCCTTAAAAATGTTTAGCATGCTAGTTATTTTAGCGAAGGAATAATTCGTCTGCGGGCAGGATTCGAACCTGCGTCTTCTAGTTCAATACACCAGACGCTATGACTTACACATATACTTATGATTCTGGATTCACGTCTTTAGGTGACGACGGTGATATATAATATTAGCATGGACAATGCAAATAAAAAATACAAAAAGATGTATAGCATGTGTTGCCAAATATAATAAAAAATATTATCTATGGTAGTTTTAACAAAATACTTTTATTTGTCATCAGGTATGGTGGTGAACGGATTCGTGAACGTGGTGATCACCACTATCGAGAAGAGGTTTGGCCTGAGGTCCATGCAGACGGGTGTCATAGCTGGGGGGTGAGTTGCCTATACCTTACAAAAACCAGATACGAACAGTTGATTTTTGTGATCTCAGGATTGGTCCAGTAGTAAAAGTTGTCCATAATGATGATTACAAATGGCCATTTAGTTTTTTTTACATACCTTCACCTTTCTGTATTCCAAGAAGGGTTACACCTCTCAGAGGCACACCTCTGCCTCACCCTTCGTAGTTGTGCCTTGGATTCGAACTCGAGACCTTTAACTTGGCAGTCCAATGGTCATATCACTAGGCTATCACTGCGTAACCAAAAACGTTTACGTCTTATTAATAAAAAAAGTATGAAACGCGAAAATGTCTTATTACCAGACCGAAATCCTGTACGGTCAGCAACCGCACCTTGTGCCTTGGCCCAGTTAGTATTGCAAGTTGGAGTTTGAATGTGTGCAGTGAGCTTACTTAAAAATATTCAAGCGTAAATTGTATGCACGGCTGGTAAATAAATGTTACTATTCTGTTAAGGACTACCTAACGGAACGTAAAATAATATGAAGATGTTTATAGTACTATACTCTATTATATTGTAATCGATTGTTACCTACTTAGTTTATATGTACTTATTCTTAATGTGTATTTTTCCTTTGCACACCATTGTATGGTATAATATGTGGCAACTATTTGGACTTAGCGACTTAGCAATTAGAACTGTCTGTACCCATATTTATTGCAAATAAAGTTATCTTATCTTACCTCCTATTATATGGAAACTAAACTACACCGGTACAGCACTACGACCTGTGCCTAAGTCTTCGGGGAATACAGGCGTGATGTTATAAGGTTAATGACCGATAATGAAACGGAATTAAACCTAAGTCTAGCTCTAGTATTATAGAAAAATATTTTTCTTCAGTTATGACATGGCGTCGTTCGCGTGCCTAGCCCCGGTGACGTACCTGGGCGGGCGCACCGGCTCATCCAAGCCGCGCTGGCTCGGCCTAGGCGTGCTCCTCATGGGCACTGGCTCCCTGCTGTTCGCCCTGCCGCATTTCCTCGTGCCCAACTACAAGGTAGCTGGCAACGAGGCCGCTGACCTATGTACGCCTAATAGAACGGTGAGTTGCATCATCAGGAACGCAGTCATCAGCCGAATTACATGGTTAATTATTTCTTTCCTACACAAAGCATCCGTCAACCCTATTGGTGCATTTGAACGGTCCCAAATGAAAACCAGCGTCAAGCAGGTAGGTCTTCAGGGGAGACCCATTTACAGTCTCCCCAGGGATGTGCCTTAATAGGCGGTGCACAGGGGGGTTCTGGGGTGGTCTATTAAGAGGACCCAGTGCCCCCCTCCATGTGCTGATGGTGGCCACCGGGGTGGTTTTAGTGGGTAAGAATCCCACACTCCCCGGTCTAACCCCCGTAGACCGGTAGCCTTTTGAAGGTTTCCCCCCGTAAACAAAAAAAAAAAAAGGTAGGTCTTCTTGCTTGGCATTAAGCTGATCCAGCCGTAAGACATAAGATGTTGTCATCATGCTTCTTTTCGTTGTACAGACGTCAACAGGTCAAGCTATCCCAAAACTGTTAAATTTTCCCAAGTGAAAATGAACCTTAACATGCTGTATTAAAGTTGAAAATCTATCAAAGAAATTTGACAGATTGTGGTAGCTTGATGCGCTGGCCTCTGTACCTATTTATGTTTAAAAATGGTTTATACTAATAATAATTTTATCAATATATTAGGCAGGTATGTACTGTGTCTGTTGTACTGTGACTAAATAAAATATTTCTTTCTTTCTATTATATATAGCACCTATATAGCCCATATAATAAAAAAAATAGAAACAAATATTCTGCGGATCACGCAATATTTATCTCTGGGAATCGAACCCGCTCAGCGACAATAGTGGCGAAGTGACTACGATAACCGCTGCGCCAAACGTGCAGATAATATCCAGTCTTTAAGTTTCAAAAACTTTTTAATTAAATTCACCTTGGACAATTATTATTTTAATAGCGTCATAGTTAAGAACTTTTATACAGCAATAATTGGTAAAAAATGAGTTTCGAAACTACAAAACTTTCCCACACCACCGGGCCTTAACTAATTGAATAGGTTACAACAAAATCCATTAAATCTCATACAAATTTAGATATAAACAATTTGATTTTAATTGAAATTAGTTATGATACTCGAATGTTCATTCAATTTTCCGTCTACCTCAAACTTTAGTCGCTTGTCTATGGATCCTAGAATCTGAATGGTTGAACTTCAATGTGGGCACAGGCGCGGCGCATTCAGCCAACCGCCAACAATACGCGGCCTTCGTCACACAATGCGACCGATCTCCTGATTAATCGGATTATATCAGCATAGGACCTACTATATGCCCGAAATGTCTGGACAAAGACGATAGTTCACTGAATAATATTTATACCTACTTACTTATCTAGATTAATTTATTAAGATCGCATTTTAATATTCAGGAACTTTTGATTTTAGACACTTACGCCAATATTTGTATTGAATTACGGATTTTATCGCGTCATATTGATATTATCAATCCAGACGTATCAGATCCTTCCATAACTATGGAGGTCCGAAACGTCGGGATTAATAATATCAACATACCTACGCTATAAAATCCGTATTTAAAGAGTTGCTTTAGTTCAATTAAGAAACTACCCATTAAAGACCGTTACCTGACCAAATTCCTGAGCTCATCTGATCTCATTTTGTCAATCTGAGAATTTGGTATTATGTTACAAATTTATTTATTTTGTATTTACTGTATATGTTAGTTTGTAAGGTATTTATCAATGGGCCATGGATGCCTGAAATAAATTACTAAATAAATAAAAATTATCCAATGTGACAATTTTCGTGACGGAAAAAATCTACAAAGTGCGAGGGTCGAATCTGCGACTCCTAATTCCGCATTTCACTTGCTTTTCCAATTAAGTCTAACTCTCCATAGTATTCTTCCCCTGAACATTAGATTGGGTCCGTATTTATTTTATATATTATCATCTCTTTATAATAAGGTTTCAATTTTAGATAACCTCGACTTGCGACAGTAATACGCCGTCGGAAGGCGGCGCATGGGCAGTTGCGGTGTTTGTGTTCGCGCAATTGCTGCACGGAGCGGGAGCAACGCCGCTGTTCACGCTAGGTGTCACTTACATAGACGAGAACGTCTCCAAGAAGATGTCTTCTGTTTATTTGGGTAAGTGACATATAAGTTTGGAGAGACGTAGCAACATGTTCTACTACATCTCTTCATGTAGCAAATGTAACAAAGATTTAATCAACATAACATACGCCTGCAATGTATATTACGAACGCATCAAAAGCTTTGAATACAGGATTATAAAGAAATTATAAATTTGTTGACTTCTTTTATGAGAATCAGATGCACTGAATTATGCTGACGATATGTCTGTACCGTACTGAAATACAGACAGTTGAATAACAAACTACTAGGAAATGAATCCAACCATACCTAATGATATCAATTTCCCGGTTAACCGCCATCATTTTGAAACCGTAACTTTGCCTTACTATTCAGCTATTTACCTATTAAGTAACCGGAAAATATGAAGAGATTAATTTCTTCGTAATGTTTGATGATCCTTCTGTTGTTATTAAGCAAAGGAAAAATTCGAACCTAACCAGAAAACACAGGTTCGAACCTTGCCCGCAGTCGAATTTTTCCTTTGCTAATAACTTTAAAATCTTAGCATAGAAAATGCCAAAAAAAAAATACAAAAGATAGATCCTTCTGTTGTTAAGAATGGTCACTTATCCAAAAACTGATCGCGGCAATCGCAACTTAACCTTGCACATCGATTCGTCAATGTAGTTATTACTTAGCTGAGAGTCCCTCAACGGAAGAAGGTAGACCGATTGCACAATCAAGATGTAATGGTGGACACCTCGCCAATACTGCTACATCGAATGCTTATGGTTCAATTCCCATAAGTGCCAAATTGATGTGATCTACGATTAACTGGGGTGAATAATAATAATATTTTTTGGGACATTTTACACAACACCATCTAGTCCCAAACTAAGCAGAGCTTGTACTATGGGTACTAGACAATGGATATAGTACTTATACTTAATTTTTTTTTTGTAAATACATAATTAAGTACTTTTATTACATAAGAAACACCCAGACAAACACAAATACTCATGTTTTATCCACACAAATATTTGTGTCCTGCGGGAATCGAACCCCATGATCAGCAGTCCGGCACTCGAACCGCTAGACCACAGTGGTCGTCGAATAGTAACAAACTTAAATGTGATTTTCAGTTTTAATTACTTTATTTTATTTTATATAATAGGGACAAAAAACAGTTACATGTTAATAGTATACAATGAGACAAAGATAAATAAGTAAACATTTAACCCACACCATTGTCCACGGATAAATTCAAGAAATAAAGAAAAATCAAACTGAAACGGATAATTACTTAATTATAATACTTAACATCTCATACATAACAACTCTATTATTGTTCCTAAACTATAACAAACCTTTAGAAGGAATAAAAAACCTTTCTGGCATCTATAGGCTACGGGTACTTGTTTTATCAAATTATCCCAATAAAAAAATTAAGAGGCGAAGCTAAATACCATAGTACTTAATGGTTTTCATATTTCCCAAACGATATCCTACCAACATAAGTAATAAAAATATTATCACAAGACTTTTCGCAACGGTTCTTCATTCAAAGTTATTAACCCTCGCGTTACGTGGGGTCTGCCCGCTATAAACACAAGAAAGCACTCGTCGATATGACCGTACGGTACTCCATGCTCAATCGTGTATGGACCCCACTTCTCGGAAGAAATAGTTTTAAGTAGATGGAATTTACAGAGCGATGTGGGGTTAAGTGATTAGTTATTTGTTTTGTGGATGACGTCATGTTTTTCTGGTGTGCACGTTATTAGGTGGAGAGTTTTCCCGGATGTGTACCATGATCTATCTCTTAAGAAAGTAATCGTATTTATTAGCATAATAAACTCATATCTTCTACAGTAGCCTTTCCGAACGCATAATATGTATCAAATGTTACATAAAAAAGTCTTGTTAAATATTTGATAGTTTTGAGTAAAATAATAACGAATGTGAAACATTTGCGTCCGCAACTGTGTTTTAATAGAGTTTTTATTGTAAAATTTACCTATCTATACCATTCACTGACATTGCCACTCCGCAGACACTTGCGTACCTCACTTCAAAGGCACAGTTATATTTGCACTTTACATTTAATTGAACAACTAAATACTAATTTTTACGGCTCTAAAATGTCCAGACAAACAGTCCTAAAACGAGATTTTCATTTACATTCATAACTGCTCTACAATGAGATAAAAATAAATAACCAATGCAACTTGAATATCGAACAAAATCTCGTGGGATCTCTTGAGCACTATTTCAGTAATATATAAAATTAGTTCGTTTATCTTTTTACTCCGATAAATCATGTGAATCAGGTCATAATTATACTCTGTATCTTTATATTTTCCTAAATTACACTAATTATAAAACCTAACTATTCTGCCTAATTAGTCTTAATGAAGGGAATACATATAATACCTCGTAAAAACCCCTTTTATCAAAACACATAATTTTATCTCATGAGAAAAATAAATGGATATAGCTCATTGTATATGCCCCATAAGGCTGTGTTTACAATATCAACTGTAGAGCAAGCGAGCGCGCCTAGCTGAATATTTGCTTATATTTTTTTTATACCACTAAGGTGGCTAACAAGCATATGGCTCACCTGATAGTAAGCGGTTACCGTAGCCTATAGACGCTTGTAACACCAGGAGTATTACTTGCGCGTTGCCGACCGTGTAAAACAAAAGAGGAATAGCTGACGCTGTTCAATTAACGTGAGAATTATGTCAAAGTCAAATGTTTTATTTCTATTAGACTATTATTACAGGTAGTTTTAAAATCTCAAAAAAGTTGCACGTCTTAGAGGTCAAATACTTTGTCTATTTACTTACAACTTCTGTAACCGCCACGCTAATCGCCATCACCGAAACCTCAGCCCAACACAAGGTTTCGCCGCCTCGACAAGTACGTGTGCGTCGGAAACGTATGCATTTCCGTGGTCCGGCTCTATTAATTGCACTTGATAGGCTTTTGCAAACAGTTCGGTTATTTGCCAGTCATTTCACGTTTGATAGGTTTGGATAAGCTATTAAAGGATATACGTACAGATGCGATGCTGTTTGTTGTTCCAATCTTGTTCAGACCGCAATGCTGATGATATTTTACTGTTCATACATATATACCAACTCGCCTATAATCCTCAAAGGGTTGGCAGAGGTGCACCTATGTACACCCACACTATGCTGGTATGTTTAAGCCCCATGTACCACTAACGATTGTCACAGATATTCGCATGACAACCGCGACCGACGGCTCTACGTGCTCTCTAAGGCACGGAGGAGTCTCGATGTGTTATCGAGATCCATCCACAGACTGACCGCGGCTAGTACAGCTTAATCTTGTAAATCGGTTGATCAGCGCATTCCACGTTACAAAAGTTGATTCATCATTCCCTTCCACGAGTGTACCTTATAATAGAGAGAGACACTTCAGATACAATAGCAACGCAAGTACCTCTTGAAAAAGACACTGTCAACTTTTTAAAGTGTCCAACGTTTTTATCATCCCTACAAGATAATGACAGTTTAACCCCAAATTTTCACAATCTAAACCCTTAACCACTTCAAAAAAGTAATTTTTACTTTCCAATCTTCTTTGATAAACAAACGGAATGAATCTGGCGGTTGATTCTGCACTCTCTGCTCTCCAGAGAGTCTCTGAGGACAGGGAAACGTATTCAGAGTGCCGTCAGATGGCGCGATGTGTGCCCCACTAGAGATATCGAGAGTTGACGCTGTGCACACATGAAGATATGCTACGAGATAATGGTGCTTTGGTTTGAGACAACTTAGTATATTTTCTAAAATAAGCTATTTTATACAGTTATGCGGACACGATAATATTGAAGGCATTTGTAAAAATTTTTGGAATTACTTCAGTAATTTGAATCGAAATTATTAATATCTTACATTTTAAAGGGCATAAAAAACTTTTTAGGAAAAGAAAACCGATTTCAAGCATTATGTCATAATATATCTACAGAAGTTCTGGTGAAATTTCCTTGGTGTCTGACCATTGGTTCGAATTTTTATGGGACCAACTAGGAAGTATACCCTTTCAAAAGGTACAAACACAACATACGTAAAAAAAAAGATTCCGACAAACTGGGAAGCTCGGATAGAATTGGAAATTGTCATAAAAACCACTTGGTTTGACGACACTCAGGGGTGAGCTAAACTAACATAAGATTGATTTCCACTCATATACTATTACAACACCTTCCATCCTTTGTTTAGGCTGCTCCATTGTATTTTCAGAGCCTCTGGACAAATCTTCATCATGTTCGTGATTTGCCGTCGGCGCATTTCCTTATCCTCCAATTATTCCTGTCAGCCGTCAGCTGTCAATCCATACCTTTTTAATTACATTATCAGCCATAAGACTGCCATCCCAGAATTCTGAGGTGAGGTGCGCCTGTAGTTTCACTGCGACCGTAATCAGTCTATTGTGTTCACCACTTTGACCCTTATACTGCCAACCCAACTATTCCTCTTTCAATACAGGCTCGGCAACGCGCAAGTGATACTCCTGGTGTTGCAAGCGTCTATAGGCTACGGTAACCGCTTACCATCAGGGTGTAAGCTTGTTTGCCACCTCAGTAGAATAAAAAAAAAAATAGTCCCCACCCCAAATACGCCAGTGTTGCCAAGCAATCTTTACATCGCAAGTTCACGCGATATAAAGCTACAAAAATCTTGCACTGCGCTCAATACTTACCACTTCTAAGTCACAGCTTTTAACTGTGAAAACAGGGCTCGCTAAGAAACGTGATACTTATACCTACTTTTCACTCTCCTCGGGTTATTCCGACTGTGTTTGTTCGTAGCGTAATGCCTTGTGAGTGTAATGGAGGTCTCGATGTAGGTACAGGGTCACAAGCCGCGATCGACGTGGAAAGAGGTTCAGTTGTTTTTTTTTATTCAAACAATAATAAAGGCGTTTTGCTGTACGTACTGAGCATGTTTTACTGCCATTATGAACATGTTAGCTAGATTTTGATGACTTCTGATTTAAAATAAGAGGAAAAAGTTTCACTTTTGTAGTACCTATAACATTTTAGATAGTTGGGAGTTAAGCGCACGTTAAGCGTGGGTAAGCGATCGGCTTCTGCGCTATGGGTTGTGGGATTCGAGCCCCGCATTGAACAAATATTTGCATGACCTAAAGGTATAGGTTCCGCCTAGGGAACGAGCCCTGCGTCGTGGGGGACTTGAAAAACATACTTCACGGCAAAAAGTACACCCAAACTCGAAACAAATATCTGCGCATCACACAAAGATTTGCCTCGAGTGGGAATCGAACCCACGACAGGCGACGTAAAGGAAGAGGCGTGGCGCCAAACGTACAATCACAAATTGTTTTTGTTAAAAAATACACGATACCAAGATTGAATACTACCAAGATTGAATATATACCAAGCGATACCGGAGAAAATCCTAGTGTGGAAACGCCTTTTTCAAGTGGTTACGTCTCCCGTGAAACTAAAAATCCTAAATAATGTGAACGTAACTTGTGTATATAAATTAATTATTTACCTTTGCTTTGTTCCAGGTGTTTACTACACTATGGCAGTGGTTGGCCCCGCGATGGGTTACGTGATCGGAGGCCAAATGCTTACCATTTATACAGACTTCCTCAGTGTCGACGCAGATACGTGAGTTATTAGCTACTTACTACTACTTTTTTCATAAACTCCAGACCTTATTATTGCACTTTGACATTTACAATTCCATGTCTTACTAAAACGACAATAATCTCACGTAGGTTTACAGGTTTCCCGCGCTTTCCATATACAGGACCGCCCGGCGCGTCTTGTTCACATTTTTTTAATATTTCATCTCGGCAGCGACACGGCTTCATTCAGCCAACTTGCCTCTCGCTTTCATCTCATTGTGAACCACGTACGCTGTTCAGGCAACTTTTCAGCCAAATTAATTCCACCATTTTATATTTTCATGGCTTCTGTAACGAAATATGATTTTCCGTGGAGCGAGGTTTCAACAACCTCTTTAGCATGGCTTTACGTTTATTTTATAGGTTCTGTCGTATATTTTAATAAATACAGTCAAAGGGAATCCTTAGATATTACGTAATTGATTTATTTGATCAAACTTAACTAGAAATTACATTGATTTTATAATCATGATACCAACATTAGATACTTTAAATCTTTAGAAATGTTATTTTGTGTGACCGTTTTTACAACTGATAATGATTATTAATTAACAGTTAAGTGATAATATTAGCAAGCAGTGATAGCCCATTGGTACCTATGACCATTGGACTGGCAAGTCAAAGGTCTCGTGCTCGAAATCAAGGCACGCACTTCTGACTTTTAGAAATAATGTGCATATTAATAATTAATTATCAAGAAAGAAAGAAAGAAACATATTTATTTCATCCTCATAGACAACAAATAAACACAATAAACTACGTAAAAAAAAACTAAATAAAAAATATCAATCGCTTAAACGGTGAAGGAAAACGTCGTGAGGAAACCTGCATGCCTTAGAGATTTTCTTGAAGGTGTGTGAAGTCTGCCAACCCACATTAGGCCAGCGTGGTGATCTATAGCCATTAGGCTATAGACAGCCTTCTCAATCTGAGAGGAGACCCGTGCCAGCAGTAGGACTATATATGGGTTGGTGATGATAATATTAGACTGCCTCATTAGACTAGTAGTCGCAAGCGCAACTGCTACGCTTGGGGTCTTGGGTTCGGTCCAGCAGTGTTATTGGGTTGTTTTATGAAATTCTCGGTAGCAGCTTAGGACGACCAACTGTAGGTGATACACCTCTGCCTAACCCTTCGGGGAATACAGGCGTATAAAAATATTAACTGTCATAATATGACAAACTATCATTTCATGTTATGGCAATTATTATTTAGAAATAAGTTACTATCTACCTATGTAGGTTTCAAATAATAATACAATATAAGACTATGGAAAAGTTCGCCTATAAATTTTGCTTTACAAAAAACCTTGGGTTCATATAAAACCATGCTAAAGTTTGTAAAAGGCATACAAACATTACGTGCCTACAAATAAACATTAAAATTATAATTCAATCAAAAGCGATGCAGTAAGTAGCGGTTCTATTATTCTAATTCATTTCAAGAGTAGCATGCCCACTTGAAGCCACTCGTTGTATGAGCACAGGGCCGTAATAGCTGTGGGCTGGGGAGCACCCATGTTTAAGATTATACAACGTATTACAAAATACCCCGTAAAAAATATAATTAATTATCAAAGCCAAAAATGTTGTCAGCTGTCATGCAGGGAACCAGATTATTTAACAGAAAGGCCTACGTACCTTTTTACCTAATAATTGTCTACTTTAATAGTTTTTCTATTTTTCATTCATAAATGTTGTTGTTATCCTTTTTTTGGGGTGTATTATACAGCGTTACTACGGTTCTTAAATATTGTGAATGGACTCTTTATAAGGCCCCATTTAACTTCCTTTCGGCTTTACGGGTAGTTTTGTAACACCCTGTATTCAAAGACATCCCGTCTTTGCGTAAAAAATTCTAAGCGTAAAAATACGCTCCCGTGCCTACGTAAATGTCAATACAAATTAGACGGTTAGATTCCCTTCCTCTGAGCCTTTTGCCAACTATTTTGAAATCGGCTTCACAGTCTAACCAGATAGATACGGCTGTTTATCAGTATTTTACACGAAGCGAGTGCCATAAAGGCTCCGCAACCCATTTTTTTTGGGTTATAGCGATATCCTGGGTATAAACTGGTTCTCAGGCTTTTTATGATTCTGACTACACTAACAAATATAATGACAGATGTTCGTATGACAGCCAGGACCAACGGTATTACGTGTTCTCCGAGGCACGGAGGGGTCTCGATGTGTTAAACTTATACAAAGACGGTCACATTTGTCTCTGAATAATTATCTTCAGATTGTACGTACCTTTGTCTACCTACATATAGAGATAAAAATAATCCTAATATAAGTCAAACTTACATTGTTGGGACGCCCCATTCCTGAAACCGGCCCTCGCCTACTCAAGCCCACCGGTGCGAACCGCAGAGCCTCAGAGCAACGTTAGATTGTTGAGTAAACGTCCGATTTGCATAAGAAAACAATTGGGCAATGTTACCTAATAACGTATACCTCGCAATACCCCTCTGTTTATATACCTAATGGCGCTCGCCAATATAGCGCCTTCAAAAACTATTATAGCAATAACGGAGTTTTGAGATCTGTTGCTCATTTTTTGTCTAGGGACATATTCAAAGAGGGAAAATGTGATTCAAGCATGCATGGGAGCAATTAAGGACTTTGTATTTGAGTTTTAATGCGACTCGAAGCTCTAAGCACTCATGTTATGTGTTTATTAATATGTTTTTATGGGACTGAAAATAAGGAAAGTCATTTTTGGGAGTTGCGATGTTTGCACCGAGTATATGACCCTTTGATGTTGATACAGATGAAGTAGGTAGTTATTTATACAAGTAAGAAACAAGATTTATATAATTTTAAAGATCAGGCTAATTTATTAAGAGACGTTAGTTTCTTAACTATTGCGCAGTGTGACGGTAAAAGGGTTGATTATAATTGTTAGTTTCTTTGTGAACTGTAATATACATTACCCTATTGAATACATACTGTAAGACCTTAATCTAAAGGTATGCGATACTGAGTGCACGTATATTTTTTTGTCCAGGTTAGGTATAACTCCCGTGAGCTCGGTGTGGATTGGGGCATGGTGGGTGGGCTTCATCCTGTCGGCGCTGCTCTGCCTCATCGTGGCAATACCTCTGATGGCGTTCCCACATGAACTTCCAGGTAACACCGCTAGTTATAGACTTGTCTTCTAATGGAAGGCTTCTTCTAAAACTTGAAACTTAATATTTCTGAGTGAATTAGGATTCAAAAATACCTTTATCTTTTAGGAGCTGCAGAAATCCGAGCATCAAAAGTTTCTGAGGCGCACGAGGGCGCTGCGTCCAAATCGGCCGCGTTTAGTGCACTGCACGAGCTGCCACAAGCTGCGGCAGCTCTTCTTCGGAACCCAACGTTCCTGTTCCTGAACCTGGCCGGCGCTAGTGAAGGCATGCTCATATCCGGGTTCGCTGCATTCCTGCCAAAGCTAATTGAGAACCAGTTTGCTGTTAACGCCTCGGAAGCTGCTCTGCTTTTGGGTAAGTCTAAATTACTACGTTCTTCGTCTTTTGAAAGTGAGCCCAACATGTCTATCGCACTTAATTTATCCATTCCATACTATTTATAATAATCTCATACCCATTACAGTAACCAAGAATTCGCACTGCATGTCTATCCCTTGTTCTTACTTTCTGGAATTAAGTAGGTATACATATTGACTTTCCTGGCTGCAGGTGTGATAACAGTGCCCGCGGGTGGGGGTGGCACGTTCCTGGGCGGGTGGCTGGTGAAGCGCTGGCGACTGGCGTGCGCTGGCATCATCAAGCTGTGCGTGGCTGCCACCGTGGTCGCCGCCGCCTTCACCTTCTGCTTCGTGCTCACCTGCGACGACTACCCCTTCGCTGGCGTCACAGTTATGTACAACAGCCCTCCTGTACCGGGGTAAGTGAATAAGTGCTATCCTTACTATGTTTCTTGTAGTGTTATGACTCCCAGCCTAAGTTAAATTAGGTAAGTATGATTGATTTATACATTTGCGTTTACTTTGAAAGAGGGAAATCAAAGAAAAGATAGATATACAGGTAGGTATTGCGCTGGTATAAATAAATAATAGTTCAAAAAAGATGTAAGTAAGTACTCAAACATCTTAACCAACATAGAAGTAGGAGAGATATGTCTTAGCAAGAAATGGGAAGGTTAGATGGAGAAAAATGGGATGATTATGATATTATCTTTGTCTAGCATTAACTCTTTAATGCCCACACAACGGAAAGTGCAGTGTGGGACGGCCTCCAACGAGATGGACGGAAGTCCTGGTAAAGGTCGCTGGAAGTCTTTGGATGCAGACGGCTTGTAACTGGTCCTTGTGGAAGTCTATGGGGGAGGCCTTTGTTCAGCAGTGGACTTCCTGTGGCTGATATGATGATGATGATTAACTCTTTGTTTTCCTTCTAGTGCCGACCGTTTAACAGCGGTGTGTAACACGGAGTGCTCATGCATTAACGCGCCGTACGCGCCGGTGTGCGGGGCGGACGGCGCCGTCTACTACTCGGCGTGCCACGCGGGCTGCAGCTCGCGCACGCTGGCCGGCGCTGCGCAACTCTTCCACCACTGCTCCTGTGTGCTCACCGGGGACAACGCCACGCTGCCCACCTATGAACTCGAAGGAGGTAAGCCCCTTAATCGCTGTACCATGCGGAAACTGCCCTCCATGTGGCCAATCAATAAACTTCAATTAGATACTTGTTTAAAGCAAATGGTTATCAATCCTGTCGTCTAGCGCACCTTACTCAATCAACTTCGCTAACAAGGTATTATTGTGCTGCTTAGATACCCGCCTACCTGTGTTATGATAAAAGAAGAGGGAAAAGTAGTCTATACTAGAATTGACGGAGGATCCTAAGCTGAAAACCCATAATAATAAATAACTTAAGTCTTTGTCCAAAAGATAAAGAAAGAAAGAAAAGAGAGAAACATATTTATTTACACAGCATACTTATTTTAACAGAAATCAGTAATTAATCTTCATAGTGACATTAATCTTCAAACATGAGTATTTGTGTTTGTCTGGGTGTTTCTTATGTATTATAAGTATGTATTTACAAAAAAAAAAGTATATAAGTATATCCATTGTCTAAGTACCCTAGCTAGTAGCATAGCTCTGCTTAGTTTGGGACTAGATGGTGTTGTGTAAAATGTCCCAAAAGATATTATTTATTGTTTTGTTCCAGCATCGAACTCATCTATCTCTTACGAGGCCATCAACAGTATCTGCAAGACAGACTGTCCGTTCCTGTGGGTGTTCGTGTCCCTGTCGTTTGGGGTCATGTTGTTCACCTTTTTGGCCACCATGCCAGCCCTGTCAGCCACGTTGAGGTATGACGACTGGCAGACTACACACACTTGTAATTTTATGGAAACTTTAACGTCAGAATGATAGGCGAACATCGCCAACTGCTAAATAAGAATTTAGGAAAGAAGAAGAACTTCAGAAAATCATTAGTTCTTAATTTCATTATTAGATGCGTACGCGAGGACCAGCGTTCATTCGCACTGGGCATCCAGTGGATCAAGGTGCGTCTGCTGGGCACAATCCCGGCACCGCTGCTGTTCGGCTTCCTCATCGACCTCTCCTGCTCCCTCTGGTCCACATCGTGCGACAAGACCGGCGCCTGTCTGCAGTATGATAATATTAATATGAGCAGGTAAGAGTACCTACAAATCCTACGAAAATAATAGTTCAGCTCTTGACTGTTCCTAGAGCTTCCAGTTGAGAAAAGACGCTAGCACAGTGAGTTTCAGCGAAAGCCCCTTTACAGTCTCTCCAAGGATGTAGGTACCCTAACAGGCGTTGCACAGGGAGATTCACGGTTCGTCTTTTTGGAGGACACAACCACCCTTCCCGGACTAATGCTGTTGGTTCAACAGGAAACAACAGCAGATCCAAACGTGCCTTCAAAGTTCTCATGTAGGACCGAGAAATTAGTAACTTCATTTAAAACTTGACAACTCGAATCTAACTTTATATGCTAGGCTAAAAAAGCCAGTTAGAAAAATTTTGTGATTTGTACATAATTATTATTATTCCCATCATTCTGTTCCAGGTACATGTTAGGCATAGCGTTGGTAGGTAAGCTCTGTTCCCTCCTGTTCTTCTTCCTAGCGTGGTGGTTCTACCGGCCGCCGGGCAGCAAGAACAGCAACGCGGTTCTGCCCTCAGTAGACCTCGTGGTCTGCGGCGAGAAGACCAACGGTACCGTCACTAATGTGGCCAATGGGACTATAGAAAGAGGAAGCAACGGATATTGTAATGCTGCTTTGGAGTGTAGTGATCATTTGTAAAGTAGTTAAAGTTTTTGTTGTGCATAAAACAGTAGATATCTACAGTAATTTGACTTGCTTGTAATTTGGATCGTGTGAGAGTAAAAATAGTTATGCTGTGGAGAGACGAGATGTGTAGTCCCTATAATCAAAAGCGAGGATCCTTCAACCAGGTTAGTGTTGCCTGGCCGGAGACGGTACCCTAGGATGCTGTCAGATGCTATATGAGAATTTTCTTATGTGGTATATCAGATGTCGCTGCACTCAGTCATTTTTTGAGCAGTAAAATGATAGTATTAAACAATATGTTCAGTGAACGGTTACCGATACTTTAAGGGTATATTATACGCTCATTTTTATCGACAAATGCACTTTCATGTATCTCCTACTAACCCAACACCCCGCAAATGGCAGCCATCTTATTTTTTTAATCGCCTTAAACAGGGTATGTTCAATAAAATGCTGATATCTTTCAATCTAAGAGACCTATAGACGTGCAAATTACCGTTTGCAATTTTTTAAATACTGTTTTTAAATTTGTGCAAATAACATTTTATTGAAAATACCCTATTTTAGCCGATTAAAAAAATAAGATTGCTGCCATTCGCGAGGTGTTGGATTAGGAACATTATATGAAAGTGCATTTGTCGATACAAATGAGCATTTAAAATACCCCTAGAGTATCAGTAACCGTTCTCCAAACACATTGTATAAGGTAGATATACCGAGACGGATTGGAGCTAATTATATACGTCTTGCATTAAATACCTAATCTAAAAATCATTCCTAAAACAGCAATCAGTTAATTATGGAGAATTATTCTTATAACTCCTCGGGACCTGGACCATAGCCATAGATTGAAAGTCGAATGGGTACTTCTTTGTTTCTAACGGTAGTCTCAAACTTAAATGTACCTATGTATTTCTGATAACACCTACCCACAATGTAATGATTAATGGCTTAAGTTTACAAAGAAGTGGTGGCAGGTTGCTACCCCTTCCCTCCCAGCTCCTGGAGCTGGCTGAAGTTGATGACGATAAGACGCACATTTCCAAAATTATAATTAATGTGTTAATTACCTATATGATTTTAAGTTATAATAAAAGGTAGATTATTAAATGATTGTTTACATTCCAAACTAATAATATAGATAAATAGTTCTGTTGTAAAATATCTGTGATGTAATGGCTAATAGATAATTGTAAGTAATATAGTAGTATAGCCGATGTAAGGTCCTCGGAAAATAAGTTTTGTAGGGTAGGTATGTATAAAGTTTACCAAGTATTAAATTAATGGGGTATGTATTTTTGCAAAAATGTACCTAAGCACGTAGGTAGGTACTCCTCCATAAGTACTAGGATGTCCTGTACTGTGGATAAATTAACACAAATTTTCACATACAAATGAACACCCAGACCCGGAAAAAACAATTGTTCCATGCGAGAATCAATCACAGCGCCATGTGTGGTCATTGTTGATAGATACTTGATATGAAGTAACCCTGCCCTAAACTTCATTCCTAATTTACTTACCTACAATAGGTAACATTTTTCAAAAACTTACATAGCCCAACTTTGTTTGTATTCTAAGTAACATTAAATAGAGTACAATTTGGGAAGGCACAATTTCTGGATTTCTTTTTACATTTTTTGAAACATTCATCACGATGACGGTTAAGATAAGTACACTTGTACATAGTTTCTAACTTATTTGTTGATATATGTAATGCAAGTTCAATAGTTGTTAAAATTGTATTTTGGTTGAAGACTGATTGTTTACTAGTAATTATTAAATAGTATATATTTAGCGTATATACCTAATATATAGTTGCGTATACTTACTTTTCGAGATTGTATCAAGATTTTTGAATATTTGAAGCTCAGATGAAGTTACATTTTTAGGTTCTTACACACATATGTACCATAAATGTATCTAAGCAGACAATAATATTCCGAGATGGGTTAACAGCTCACAGTTGACTAGCTGTTATGATGATCTTTTATTCCAAGAAACAGCGTATATTTACCTGAATGCTCCTTATAATAAAAAAATATGCATTTGTGCATGAGGGTCTACTCCCTATCACCGTCAACGAAGTTACGAGCCGTTCGAAAGTTCTCCGAAACTTCGGAGTCCGATAAAACAAGTGTCAAATTCAGTTTTTCGAACGGGTAAAAACACATCGAGAGTAGGGACAACTGTCAAATGGTGTTGTCTTTCATTCTTAGTTCGGGCCTCGAACGAATCATCCATCTGTAGGTGATACGGAGTAGGAAACGCCCGTAACTAAAGTCGAAACTACGGACTTCGTGCTTAGGGAGTAGACCCCATGGAATCAGGACTTCTTTGGTTTAACAAAACTTAACTCATCTTAATTGTGAATTCCAAATTGCAGAAAAAACTTGAACGTTGTTCCAAGATTAGCAATTCGAGTGTTGGATCTTAAATTCCAATGTGGGATTTTAAATTCCGATGTTGAATCTAATATTCCGTAATGCAATTGTAATTAGATTTTTATAAGACACAATTTGTAAATTTTTACATCGTTTTTCGAATGTAATTTGTAACATATAATGTAGGTGAACAATTTTGAAATTGTACAATTTTACACAGATTGATTGGAATAAAATAATAAAATAGTCTCTATTTTATTTCCCTATACTTCTCTGGTTGTAGGAACAAACAGGACAAAAAATATTTTTTCTTGGAGTTTCGCTTTTTTCGACATGGCCAATGTAGTTTTACGTAGTAAATAAAACATTCAATTAAAAATATGAATTAAATATATATATATTTCAACATTAAAAAATGCTTATAACTTAACAAAATGCATTATAACACTTTCATATTATCTGTATTAAAAATTGTGTACTTAGAATAATTGTAATAGAAATAGAGCTAGCTATTTCGTAGAAGTCTCAGAAAAACTTAACGCCTTGGCTGTCTTCGAATTCCATTAGTTCACACTTGCCTTTCGCTTCTAAAGATTTTAAAGCCTTCAGTAACACGCTCATGTCAAGGCCATGGAATTCTGAAAAAGAATATGATGTCGTACATAAATTATTTTTAAAAGATATTGTACAGACATAATAATACTATTTAAATATATTCATTAAAAAGATTAATTTCATCTTAAAAATGTGCATCTAGCAACAACTATTATAAAAAATGAAAGGGTAAGTAATAATTATAATAATTATGCTCGTATTTAGAACAGTACCTACTCAAGCTGGGCTCAAAAATGATGATTATATTGTATTCGGCTATTTCCATTGTGCCATGACTGAATATGAATATAATAGCAAAGTAGGGCCCTTCCAGAATTAAAAAAAGATAAAAAGGAAAAGCTCACCTTGGTCAGCAGTATTATCACCCTCTCTCAATTCAAATAGTGTACAAACAGTGTTATTCATTCCATTATTACAAGCCCAGTTGTACACTAAATTACCCCATTCATCAAGTGAATGCCAGTATACCTCCCAAACATTTTTACTCTTATCCATAGGCGCTGCTTTACCTGTCTTTGCCATTTCCTCTAAAATATTTAAAATAGCTTCCTGAGACAACTTTCTGTTAATTTCAGTGTTATTAAATAGTGGGCTATTCTGAGATTCTCTTATGTCTATGGTTGACTGTTTTGTTGTTTTTAAATATTCCGTGATTAGTTGTTCCCATGCTTCTAGTTGTTTTGCTCTGGTTTCTGTGTGTGGTTGGATTCTGGAACAAATATTCATGTTGTTATTGTAGATTATAAATCAGAAAAGTAATTTTTCTTTCAACTTTAAAGCTTGGACTCCATGCTATAATTTTTTATGTCATTATTTCCCCTTTCATGACATAATAAAACAACTTATTATATTATTAAACATTAAATACTTTTGAAACACTTATGACTATGTTCTCATGTTATCTCTTGTTTAAATACTTACACTGTTATATAATTCTTACTTTAAGACTTTAATATGTTGCTCATATATCTCTATCATTTTCTTCTCTGTATCTTTTCTTTTAGACAATGTTGCAGGAGATTTTGGCTCCAAGTCAGTCACCGCAACTTTATAAAAAATCTTTGAATCCCCAATTTCAACATAGGGGAAATTTTCAACAAAGTTTGAGGAGAAACTTATCATTATTGAACAGTCTCTTGCCACTGCAGATATTAAGGCCAAATGTATTGGATCTATAGTTTCATAAAATGTCTCTCTGTCTTTCAGGTTGTTGAGATTCAAATTCCTTGAATTTATCTGTTGTATTAATTTAGAAACATAGTCAGCATACTTATTCTTTACATCTTTTACATCAAAAGATACTGTTTCTGATAGTTTTTGTAACTGCAATAACTTGTAAAGAAATGTGTTACATTTGAGAATATGGTCCTCAAAACACTGATGAGATTTACATTCTGATAATATTGTATTGAATTCTTCAAGTTTAATGTATAATTCATTTTCATCACTCAATAAAATATCAATGATAAAATTCAAAAACATATTTGAGTTACTAAAATAATTCATGTTTTGGATAATATTTTTCAAATCATTTGGGCATGATTTTTCATGATAAATCAGTGTACCATCTTTGAATAACTTAAAATTGTTTTGTGGATTGTTTATCATACTCAACAAGGCATATTTCATTCTAGGTTTATCTCCAGAAAATAAGTCTAGTGGACAATAGTTACTTGTTTTTTGTATAGCGCTTGTTTGCAGTTTTAAATGTTGTTTTAAACAATAATGACATTTAGCATACTTCCTGAGGCTAGATGAGATGAAACCTTCTTTCGGTTTGATCTCTATACAGTAGTTAGTTTCACATTTAGGACTGAGTATACACAAATTTGTAGCTTTTATGGCAATTTGACTAAGTTGTGATTTGAAAATTCGATTTACTGGGCGAAGAGGCAGCAGCATATTGCTCAGTTTTGCTAAATCGTGTTCAGATATTTCTATTGCTTCTTCACTCCCAAAGTGTTTGTTTTGCAACAATGGCACCATGATCAAATTTACGAAATTCACAGAATCGTGTACTTGCCCGGTATGCGCAGATTTCTCATCTTCTTTAATAAGACGTAGTACGTAACCAGTATCTAATAATTGAACAACGATGTGGATATTTCCTTCGTTTATATATTTCCAAGATTTGCCTAATAACTTCATGTTTTCTGGCCCATGGAGAATTTAGATTTACAATACAAATAAACAAGTTTTACTTACGTAAAAAAGGGAGGAAAGTTATACTGCCAAGGCCATGTAATGTCTGCCATAACGATACACTAGTCTCAAAGATAGAAGTCTAATTATGAAATCAGTTTTTAGCTAAAATGAAAAGAACACTAATATTTCTGTAACAGCTGATTAACGTAGGTCGTAGTGACTTTGACATAAATTGACTATTGAACGGTGAAGGTAAATAGAATGAACGAAAACACAGATGTATAAAAATTAAAAAGATAGATTGAACCAAAGACAAATACGTTCAACAGTGGACGAATACAGGCTGATAATTATGAAATTTTATTTATTATTTATATTGTTACACTCAATCAATCAAAGTTTTTAAGTAATATATGTTTCGTTATCTATCGTATAATTACATAAATATTGCGCTCTCTCCCTGTCCCCATTTTCAATACGGTTTTGTATGAAAAAAAAAATGGCTTACTCGGTCCATTTTTTGTTCTTGATTCATGTCCACATTTTCATAAGGCCCAATATCCAAAGTAGCGCTTTTCGTAGTTGAGTAAAAACCAGATCGTCATATTCATCATAACCATAAATTTATTTGACATTTGATTTGCCATTTGACGACAAACGCGACGAAATCTACGATTTGCTTGCTTTCATGCAAAAATCGTATCTCTATTTTTAATTTATTTATAACTAACCTATACTGTAATATTATGAGCTTTTTATAAACCACTGTCTATATAGATAACAATGATTACGCTTAATAGGAAATTGAAAAAGGAGCATACAGAACCTACTAACGGTAATGGGCTCACTGCTACTGAGTCAGTTGTGAGAAGAATATCAGTGAGGGATAAATTGTTGATAAAAGAAGTTCAGGAGATGAATGAGAACCTCCCTGCTACGTGTAGTGTACATTTCGAAGACCCTAATGTGTTGAGTGAGTTCATATTGAATGTGGCACCAGACGAAGGGTATTGGAAGGGAGGCAAGTTCAAATTTAGTGTTTCTGTTACCGACGACTATAATATGGCTGTAAGTACTACAATTATTTTTGTTCTTTCACGTAATTAACTTCAAAGCAACCATAAATACAAGTTCCATGGAAATTTTCCTAGAGTTTCTACAGAACCTTGAGAACCATTAAAATTTTAGAGGTTTTCAATGTTATTATTTCCATCTAAAATCACAAAAATATTGAATTATAGTACGATTGCGAAGTAAAGATAACATTATCTATTTAATATTTTGACCCCTTTCACTACAACACAGGAGGTCATATATTTTTCTAGAACAATCTGAAAGTTATAAGGTGTCTACATTTATAATTATTAAGTATGTATTTATAACATAAATGTTATGTTCTATTTTATGTGATATTTCTAAATGATTGATTGAATAGATGGTATCTGTAAAAAAAATTATTGCCCCCCGCCAAGTCTATTGGTGCTACATCTGTTTTGTTTCTATGTGTGGGGGTAATTATTTTAAATTGATTTACTTTGCAATTAGTCTCTCTCAGCTCTACACAGTCTACTTTATTTTTAACAATTAATTTTTAATTATTCTTGTTGCTGGATATTTTATAGACTATTCTAGAATAAAATTGTCTAAAATTTCTTTACTATCAACACTACAGCCACTGTTTCCTGTTCTTATAGATCTATAATACATATTAATTAATAACAGTTAACACCCTGGTAAAAGCTTACCACTAGCAAGGCTGATCTCCCAGGGCCTATTGGACCTGGATATTGTTTTATTTGATCCATGGGAAATTGACTTTATGACCCTCTTGTAGTACTAAAGACTATAAACTCACAACAATTGTTTTTCTACTTTGCTAATTGTTCCATAACAGATTAATTTACCTCTTCTCACCTGTGAAAGACCTGTAAGATGTCATTATTCATTTTCTCTTTTCAGCCACCAAGAGTAAAATGTTTAACACGTTTGTGGCATCCTAATATTAATGTAGATGGTGATGTCTGTTTATCACTACTGCGGCAGACATCAATTGATGAGCACGGCTGGGCACCCACTCGGAGATTGAAGGATGTTGTGTGGGGACTTAATTCTCTATTTACTGTAAGTCATTTAAAGATAGATAATATCTATGCAGCTGCATATAATCTTCCTTTACTTTTGCTGAAAATAATGAATTAATGAAGTATTTTTTGGCTTTGCTGACAGTTGGGAACTGTGACTTTAATCCAGTTTTATTTGTGAATTTAATTCACCAAATTACTAGTACTTTTGGAGCAGAATTGGAGTTTTATTTTAAGTACCAACCAACTTTGATTAATCATTGCAGTCCGGAAGGGATATATGAATCAGGTCAATTGTAAACTGAAGACAAATATTGAGATTATTAATGATTAAAATGTGTGTTTTGGGAGCATTATGTATAAGTTTTGTCATTATAAAAATCCCCATTTTAGTTGACTAATATGATTATTATCATTTTGACTTTGATAAAATCAATTTCAAATTTATAATACCAGAATTTTATTTTTAATTCCAGGATCTCCTAAATTTCGAAGATCCATTAAACATAGAAGCAGCAGAAATGTACAATAAAAATAAAACGGAGTTCCAGGCCAAAGTCCAAGATTACATAAGTAAAGGAAAAAGATGAAACCTGCACAACCATGTCACAACTATGTTGCTAGGAACTTTGTACAATGTCATGGTTTTTATCACATCATGGGAAATTTAGCATGGGATAATTAATAATAATTGATTAGCTATGTAAGAGCTTTCAACAGAACTAGAGGTGTAAAATTGATAATAATTGTTTATTTACAATTATTATCAATTTTGCATATGGTCTTTAGAAATGTTAACCTTAAAATAATAATTCTGGGTTCATGTTAAGTAAAAAAATTGAATTTAGAATAGACTACATACATTTAAAGTTTTATATAACACCAATAAGTTGTAATGCAACACCCAACAAGCAGTTATTATTATAAATCTATAGAATTCTAGATAGTCACAGATCAAATACATTTTGTCATATAAATTATCTAATTAGCTATATGAAATACTGGCATTATAATATATCAGATGTGGAAATCTCTTGTATCCTATTACTATTAAAACTTACACCTATTATTCAATTACTTGCAAATTAAGAGTAATCTTTAAATCTTTCCATAGAAATTCAAACATTCACTAATTGTTAATCTTATCCGAGTAGGAAATATTATTTCAGTACCTAATTTTTAAAAGATCAAATAATATTATGGTACTGATTTCGCATAGCCTGATAGCATGATGCATACATACTGATAAATATTATAATTTGTGTACATTATCATATGATCCCATGTTAAACTTCCCAATCATAGTCTTGTTATACAGTGTTTCAACAGTATGGTGATATTATATAAAAGAGAATGAATTAAAATATTTTTGTAAATAGATCTGGATCTGGATTGTGGTCCTCGAACTGGCTAATATTAGTTATTAGTAGTCTGTGGTATAGCTTAAGCGCAGTGACATCAATATTAATATATATTGAAGCTATTTATTATTACATATATAATTAAAGGTAGCAAAACTGCTAAAACTTGTTCATATCAAGTAGTGTAATGTTACCATGCTGTTACACTATATCATATTATAAAAAAAAACTCTAAAATTCAGTGATAAGTTGTGTCTCCTAAGTGGTGTATTTTTCAAAGGCAAAACAGAAAATATTATTTTGGTGCGATTACTCAATCTTAGGTGCATATAGGATAAAATTCAACTGAAAAAAAAAACGAATTAGCAATATGAAAAGATATTTTACAGGGTTTTGTCATTTATTTTTACTTTATTTCATTTATAATTATTCCGATTATTTCAACAATTCATTAAAATTAATATTGCAAATTAAGTAGTTTTAAATTTGGCACTCTAAAGAAATCTAGTCTAGTGGATCCAGGTACATTACAAGCTAGTGTGAGAATATTTTTTATGAAATGGTAACTGCTTGATAAATATAATAGTTACTGCATAGTATATACAGTAAGTATTATATCATATAGAAAGAGTAAATCTTTTATCTTTCTATTTATAATTCCTAGTCTTGCCTCAAAAAATACCAGTAAATGATTTATCTACTGTAGAAAAATATTGCGACGAACTCGCAAGTTATGTGAAAATTAAATTATAATATGTAATTTGTGCATGTCATACCTAGATACAATGAAATAGGTTTTAAATAAAATCAATTTTACTACTGTAAACAAATCTGTAATTTTATTCTGAGTTGAGCCCATGGCAATAGGATCGTCTTCATTAAACTTTGGTCATCAGTGCCTGACCCTTCCGGGATACAGGCGTGATGGTATTTTAGCCGCAGTTTGGTATTGTGCTCAACTGCTCACACCTACCCCACACAGCTCTCCCCTAGGTCCCAATATAATCTCACAGAGAAGTGTTGAAGTGTTCACATTACATATTTGTATGCCTTTTTAGATTAGATTATACAGGCGTATTGTCGTTAACAATAGGACTTTCTCTCCCGTCAAATAAATATTATCGTACGCTAGGGTGGCATAAATAGCTGTAAGGCTAAATTTGTTGCAATCGCTATGAGTTTTGTTTATTTCGTTTTAGACATAAATTCGTTTCCTCTCTTTCAAATTCACAAATCACATCTGTGCTGTGTCACATCTTAGGTACTACTTTGTCCTTTTTACTCTATTTACTTTTTCTTTCACCGTATATCGTGGCCGGAATTAGCTACGAATAATAAATACTCCGGCTTCAGTCCAAATTTAAATTACACATTCGATGTTTATGATATGATCATGTCGTGGATGAAAAGTAATGGATTTCTCCAACTAGCAAAAATCCACAGATTAAAAAAGATATGTTCGTGTCGCCATCTGTTCGCAGACCAACGCAACACCCCAGATTTCCGGCAGTTTTCCGATATGGAAATTGCCGTTGGCGCGCACTCCGCACACAGATGGCGCTAAACACCGCTATCATTTTTGTTTTTTTTTTACTTTCTCTTTCATTGCTAGGAATTTTGTTTCTTTTCCTCCTTTTCAAATCCACCAATCACGTCTCATTGTCTTCTATCTTATGTACCTACTCTGTCTCTTTTACTCTACATTGCTTTCTCTTTTATTCTTTAATACTTTCTCTTTCACCACTGTATTTTTTGTTTCTTTTCCTCCTTTTCAAATCCACCAATGACGTCTCACTGTCCGTCTATCTTGGTACTGTGTCTCTTTTACTCAATAATACTAACTCTGTCGCCCACTGACGACCGACTTCCTGACGGCTTATGCCTCCCTGGTAACTATACCCGCTAATAAATCAAAAACTGAATTTTGTATCTCTAAATTATGAAAGCCTGTCCGTGCCTATAATTTGTTTAATTCGTGTCGATGCGATGTAACGAATTTTCAGTTATGACCACCAAAACAGGGTGGGTTGGTCGGACGATATTGTCACGGTAATATTATCTGTAATAATATAATATCTGTTATAATATTACTAAGATAATAATATTACCGTGATATTGTGTGATCGCCGATAATAGAGAGGAAGGTATTTATCAAAGTATACTTACTACATTAAACTTGAGACCAAGGCTTGATGTTCTGACGAATCTACCAATATTATCTAATATATAAAATTCTCGTGTCACAGTTTTCGTTGCCATACTCCTCCGAAACGGCTTGACCGATTTTGATGAAATTTTTTGTGCTTATCGGGGAGGTCTGAGAATAGGCCAACATCTATTTTTCATACCCATAATTTTTTTTTTATGGCAAAACAACGTTTGCGGGGGTCGTAATAATATATTAGTCTATGGACGAATCCTTAGCCTACTAGTAAGGGACCGACCGGAATTCTGCCGAACTCTGTTTCCTGTTACTTACAACCTCAAATCAAATATTATATTGATCTGAGGCTACGAGTGATTATGTTACTTCCAGGCAAGCGTGTTCCATCGTCGACCGCATCGTCCCATAACACCGGATGAGGATGGTCAAACGCAAGCCAATCTTACAATTTTTAATACCCGCTAATGTGTTATTGGTGAGATATAAAGCAAGAATTACCAGGATAACATGACGTAAATGGAAGTTGCACTTTTTCAGTGGCGTAAAATAGGAATGAGACATAGATATTTTTGTTAATGATTCTACAATCGAAACTGTATGAATGATGAATGAATTTGTACTCTTGAAATCCTAATAATAACTTATATTAAAATTTATTTTTGTAAATAGATTTTCATAACACTTTTATTACAAGTCAATGTTTTGATTTTTTTTATGCTAGATGGCGCCAGCATTTCATAACTGACGATCTCTGAGAAGAAACGCCGAAACAAACTGAGAATCATGGTTTCTTAAAAATAATTAGTTCAGAGGCCTAGGGTATATTCTATTTAAATAAAAATGCAGATCTTTCAAATCAATGCTCTTTATTAAGTTCAATTAATACTGGAGCATTAATATACCAATTAGTATAAATAATAAATAAGTAGTAAAAATTTGTATACAATAAATAGCTTAACAGTAACAAAACCGTCGTAACATTTTCTTCATTATGACTAGATTTTCGTTTGGATGATAATTTTATTATAAATGTACATGATTATTTGGTGAAAATGTGTTTTTGAGTACACACTTGGAACTTCAGATTTTCATGAAGTAAAGATGGGTGAGGTCGTTTACAACCTTTATAGTCAAATCGGAGTCCAGATACCTAAATTAACTTTATTGTATGTAAAAAAAAATTATGGGACTCAGATTTGACCTTTATAAAAGTTCATAGTTAATTATCAAATTGAGCTTCACGGTTTTCTATAAAAGATAATAATAATTGGAGCTTGTATTTGCTTGTATTAATTTTATTAAAACGAAGGATTTTTTACTTCAGCTTGTGCATTATTTTTTAACTTTCTGGTTCACATATTCACGTTTTAAGAAAAACAAGTGTATTTTCAAGTGCTAGAAACCATTTCCAATCCATCCAGCTCTATCCGGTAGAGCTAGTCTGGAATTCCAAGTGTGTGTGTGCGTTCAATGGCTGGAGAAGGTGGTAAGCAGTTCGTCCTGGATGCTGTTGGAGCGCGTGAGATGGCGCGCTCCGCCGAAGGCCGCGCCCACTGTGTCCGCCTGCGAGGCTTCACGGGCTTTGCGCTCGTGGTACTGCTCCGAAAACTCCTGGGAAGATATATGGCGATTAATATTTTAATGTACTACTTATTCATAGAATAACATCTATATAAGAGTGTACAGTTATAATCGAAATTACAAAATCCCGCGTATGTACTCCCGTTTATGGACTCCCAAAGTTCTGCTACTGAATATTACAGAATGGAAAAACATCATAAAATTTGTGTCCATTCTGAAATTTGCAAGAACTAGATAAATATTTTATGATTTTCTTAAACACGTAACTCCGTCTGCGTGGGTATTGTGAATATTACCTTCAGTCTGTTGCCTAGGAAGACGGCCCTCTCTCGCTTTTTGTTCATAAAGTCGCTCTGCGTGAGCCACCGGTGCTCATAGCACTCTTCGGCCAGCGGCCTCTTCAATGGAACCTTCTTGAACAGGAACATTAGGAACCTCGTCGCCTCCTGCAACAAAAGTACGGCGATATGGGTGCAAAACTGATATGAAGATTGCAACGACATCTATAAATGTGCGTAACATTTCGTAACACCAATAGTACTGCTACTCCATAAGAGATGGCGCTGTAATGATTTCTATAATAATTAGTTGAAAAGATTTTGCTGTAACTTCCTGTTTCATTATTTATTAATGCAATTTAAGTATTTGTTTTGACTATGAATATTTTTAAAATGAAATGGTTTTTGTTTTGTTACAGACTTGTTAATGATTATCTGTTTAAAATCTCTAGCGAACCACCTGATGAAAACGTATTATCACATAAAACATGTAAGAATCACCATTTCTCGCCGAGAGAGAGAGAAATTCGTATATGCATGCTGTTTATAATGGCCATAATTTTTAGAAGCATGACCTTTCAATATGCGCTCCTGGGATTCAAACGACGTCGTTGAGGATCGCAATCCAACATTCAGGCTCAGTGCAGTTTCGTTGCTGTCAAACCTTACGATGTTTCCCTTCATCAGCTCAGCCATTTTAAACATGTTCTTACCTGTGTGATTTCCTTGTAGAGATGCTCAAACCGGAACCTGACGAAGGAGATGTTCTGCTTGGTCTCTGCGTCGTCAGCGCCGCGGAAGGGCGACACTCCCGACAGCATGATGTACGTCAACACGCCTACCGACCAGATGTCCGTCTGTGGGTACGCCGGCTCGTCGTTTATTATTTCTGGTGCTGAAAATGAAAAAAAAAAAAACGCTGGTTAAGTTTTGGGACTTCACAACAAAATTGAACCAAACATGTTGTGAAGAATTTTATTTCTTCCAGCAGGTCGATTTTAGGCACCATAAGACTGTATCCATGAAAACAAAAATGTATGAGTTTGTTCAAAATCTCTAAAAGTTCTTTAATAGATAATTGTTTTGAAACTTTAACTCAATGTTGCATTCGAATACGCGCATTATTATATAATTTCTGAACCTCATCAACGCGTGGCCGGGTTCAGTTTAATTGAATGTCCTTAATTAATACATACACTCACGCCTTTTTCCCATAGGGGTAGGCAGAAACTAAAGAATGCCGCTTGCTACGATTCTTGTATACTTCTTTCGCTTCGACCAAATTCATACATCTTGTCATACATACACGCCGGTTGCGAGTACCTTAATTAATATAAGTAATAAAGTTACTTCGCAGTCTTTAATTACGAAGACTGGAGAAGATTAGGAGGAGTAGGTTTAGGAAGTAGGAGGTTTGTGCCTTACCTTTATATTCCAACTCTCCCACTTGAGGTACACTAGTACCCAACTTGGTGACTTTGTGGGCGGAGCCGAAGTCGATCAGTTTGACTTGGATGGATCTGACGGAAGCCATCACCACGTTGTCGGGCTGTAGGTCCAAGTGGCAGTAGCCTCGCCAGTGCAGGTACTGCAGACCGTCGAGGATCTGTGTGACGATGGTAGCTACCATTTGTTCCGTGTAATCGTGACGGCTCGACAAATATGTGAGGATGTCAGCGCCCTGCAGTTTTTCCAAGATCAAGGCAGACACGGCCGCACCAGGTGCTTGATAAGCTGCTATCAGATTCGATATCCTCTCATGCCTCAGCCTCCTCAAGCATTCGAACTCTCTCTGAATCTGAACCTCCGTGTCTGGTCGGTTTTCAAGAATCTTTGACACTACTACATTGTCGTTTGACCGGTCGATGCCTTTCACGACAATGGAGAACTTTCCGCGCCACAATTCGGATACAAAGCTGTAGCGTTCAGTGAATTGTTGTGATGACACCCATTCTAATGGTTTTTCCTCTATCGTATAATCTAGTTTAGGCCTGTCTTCTTCTAGAGTGACTTCCTGGCCAGATTCTGTGATTTGCTGAAGGTGTCTCATCGCTTTGGTAACTTCGATTTTCGGTCCGCCGGGTGTCTTCGTCTTAACTAAGTGTGTGGGGATGCCTTTGTCGCTCCATCCGATCCTGTTGCATGAGGACAATCTGAATTGATAACTAGTGTCGGGGCTGAGGTTCCAGACCACGAAGAACTCGTGATCGATGTTCTTAGCGACGTCCTTCCATTCCACGCTGTCGCCGGCCTTGTACTGGAGACTGTAGCAGATGACGGGAGAGTTGCCGTCGTACTTCGGCTGCTTCCACCTTAGTAGCACTTCGGTATCTGAGATGTCTGTTGCTGTGGGGCTGTCAGGAGCGTCAGGGGTGGTGGCCTCCACGATCCTGGTCCTGGCTACAGTCTGGCCGACCTTGTTCCTTGCGACGACCTTGTAAAAGCCGATGTCGTGGTGCTTGGCGGGCTCGAACTTAAGGGTGGACCTGCCGTCTTCGTCTTCGATGATCTTGATGCGCTGACCTTCAGCGATGACCATGTCGTTCTTGAACCATTGGATCGCTGGTTTGGGGTCACCGACGGCGTAGCAGGAAAGTTGAGCGTTTTCGCCTTCCCTGACGGGGAGCAGTTGTGGTTTTTCCCTGAAGAATGGCAGTTGTCCGTCCTTTTTGGACTCCATGAAGGCCTGGGCCTCCGCGTACGAGTCGAGGCGAGTACCGAGCTCGTGGCGCAGACGTCGGATGGTGTAGGACTCGGTGCCGTAATTGTTAATCCTATCGCGACGTTCGTCATCGATCTCTTCGTCCATGATGTCGGTGAAGCGACGACGCTCGCGGATGATCGGTGTCTATTGATATCAAGAGAATCATATTAGATTAATGAAGTTATTTTTCTAAATCGAGTTCTAATACTGCGTAAAATTAAGTATTTTTAACAAAATCTTTAAGAGTGTTTATAATATAGGCACATTATACATACCCTGGGGTCGTATGTGTCGAACACGTTGAGACTGTACCCGGGCGAGCGGTCGCAGGCTACCTTCATGTACTCCCGCAGGCGCACCGGGAACTGAGTGTCCCGCAGCTGCAGCAGGTATGTGTCGGGACCGTTCTGGTAGCTGCACACAAAAAAACACAAACGTATACATCATCAACTGAATTACGTGCTAAAAGACTGAAAGGAATTAAAAAAAGAGAAACTATGATGATACTCTCTTATAAATGGAATTCTAAAGCTAAAAACAAAAAACTATGGATTTGGCCTATTTTCTTATATGATCTATTTTTTTTAATATGCGAGGCAATACTTACTGGCTCTCGGACTTGGCGGAGACCTCCCAGTCGGGGTGGTCCCACTGCTTGAAGTTGAGGTCGTGTTCGCCCGGCTGACGGTCGTGCGGTTCGCGGTCCGGAGTCGCTGAAACATATAACAAACATTTTGTAAACTTACTAACTGATAAATGGACATTTTCATCATTCAAAGTTTAAGGCTTTATAATTCTGGTATTTTCAAAATAAAATTTGTTGGTTTGCTATCTATTTAGAAGCGCGGTCGCAGCTAAAAACTTTGGGGTGGTCATAGTAGTATTATGGTCATATTCAAGAAATTCTTGCCTACTTAATTCATTGTTTAGACAATTTAAGCAGGAGTTAATTATTTATTAAATATTAGTTTATTAACTACTTTTAGAAGTTTTGTCAATTTGACATGTCCAATTTTAGGACCTGGGGGATGATGGCCTACGATACTGCATCTGATATAGATCAAACTCGTTTACATTTACATATAGGGTTTTAAAGCGAAAGATTTAAGATTTTTAACTAAAATATTTGGGAAGATCGGGATAAAAGGAAGTAAAAATAACAATAACAGTCTAAACATTAATCCTATTGACCAAACAATACAAACTAGCCTTGGTCTTGACCTAAATAGTTGTGTGTGTAAATGTTTTCTTCCATCATTTGCTGCAATAATCAAAGACCTTCAAAGGATTCTCCAAAACCCTCAACCAGGGTTTTCATCTCTGATCAGAAATTGAAAGTTACTGAACTCACCTTCAGGGGTGTATGTTTCTCCAGGCGGGTAGACCATTTTGGAGGGGTGCTCGTAGGCGCCGCTGAGCGGGCGGCGGCGGAACCACGTGCGGCATTGCGCGTTGCTGGTCCAGTCCCTGATATAATCGATAAGACCCTTTAAAGCCTTCATCCTTAGCTTGTAAAATCGACACTTTCACTTCGATATTTTTTCACAGGTATTTTTTTTACAAAAATATCAGTTTTTTTTTTCTGGGTGCAGGAACAACTTCAAGCGGTTACATAGTACTGGTTGGCCACCTCTCAAAGCCATGTCATGTTGGTTTAACATCACATGGTCATTGATAAAAATGTTTACTAACGTGTGTGGCGGCGTGGCTGACGATGCCAATTTTATTTTAGTAGTTGGCTCGCCGTGATTGATGGAGATCAATGCCAAATATATCGATATGACATAATGCATTGAATCATTTGTGATTTTCCGGTCTAGTGTTAGGCTGTGCACACATTTGTATTTGATCATCGCACGTGTACTTTTGAAGCGATGTAGTGTATTACTAAAAAGGTGAGTGTCTTTATCTTTTTAGTTACTTACCGGGGAGTAAACGAGAAACTAATAAGTTTCTCGATTACTCCCCGGTAAGTAACTAAAAAGATTATTATTCGTAACCTTAAATTCTGGTTTTATATAATAAATATAAAATATCTTTGCTTTATTATCATCGATAGGAACTTGCAAGTACGTAGAACAAAAACTGTGCGTCAAGCGCGCAATGTGTTTGCACCCTCAATATCGACTGAAGATTAATTGGTTAGAGTCTCCCACACGATGAGAGAGGAATGTTGACGCAACAGTAATGTTCGAGTAATTCTTTTGTAGCCAGAAATTCCATCATTTAGATCGGATTTATAAAACTTTGACAGGTCCAGAGGGAAGTATGCATTATTTTTAGAAGAATATTTAAAAATAAATCTGAAAGCAGGTTTAATTATAATGAAAATTTAAAAAAAGCAGAGGTAATGAAATTAGTTAGAAAAGTATTTTAATTGACGTTTAAAGTTGAACTATCACTATAGCATCAAGATTACGAAAGGGGATTTAGATATCAATCTGATTTCATAATCACTATTGAAAGGAATTTCCCACTACATAAAATATTTCTAAACACTTACCTATACAAGTTATAGTAATTCCTCAGCCTATCAGTGGTAATCTGGTACTCCTCTTGGTAGATCTTATCAGCTAACGTTAGCCAAGGATGCGAGAGCGCAGTGTTGACATCCATACGCTCGTGCCAGTTGAAGATCAGCAGCTTGGAGATGAAGTCGCGGCTCTCCGTGCTGAGGCGGGACCACCACTCCTCGTCGTGCCAGTCCCAGCGGCCCTCGCGGATCCTGGAGAGCGTCTCCCGGTCGTTGAGGCCGCGGAAGGGCGAGTGGCCGCTGAGCAGGATGTATGTGATGATACCGACGCTCCACAAGTCTGCGGCGAAGGAGACGCCCTCGCCGGCGGCCACCTCGGGCGCCACGTACTCGGGCATGCCGTAGTCGAGCGAGGCGTGCTTGTTGAACTGAATGCGCCGCGACAGACCGAAGTCGCACAGCTTCAGCTCGTCGCTGCCCGCGTGCGATAGAACCAGCTCACCGATCTGACAATTCAACATTTTCGTAGAAAAATTGGTTCTCAGTCTATAGTTAAGATCATTTGACTATTTTGGAATGTGAAATTCTCATGGATCGTCTGCCACCTAGGGAAGTGGCAGTATATATCGGGCGTATAACTGCCTAAGTTTATACTCTTTTATATCTTAGTGATACAACGTAAATTGCTATAATTTTCTAATCCTTAGACTGGAATTAGATTTACTTGAACTTTAATGCGTTTTTACAAGAAAGGACCATCGGCAAAGATTTATGGAATCTGGTCTACCAACAATAATAATAAATAAATAACGTTCGACAGCAAGACGCTGATGTTAAATTGCAGTCGACGACCGCGACATTGAAATAATCCGCACTTTTAACTGTATTTTCTGTGGTTTTAAACCATAAAAGGTATGTATATTTCGCTGAAATACAACACACATATACATCTCCTAGGTTATATTTTCCAAAGATATAAATCAACAAACGTAAACTCACAGTCAATCCGAGATGCGCGACACTGTTATCGTGCATGTACTTGAGTCCCCGGAGCAGCTGTCGGACGTACCCGGCGATGTCCCGCTCGGTGTAGGCGGTGGAGCGCAGCAGCCTGTCCCGCACGAGCTCCCCGCCGGCCGCGAGCTCGAGCACGAGCGCCAGGGTGTGCTCGTGCTCGTACGCGTCCTGCAGCCGCACCAGGTGACGGTCGTTCAGCAGGTTCATTATGTCCAGCTCGTTCTTCATGAACGGCTTCAGTTCCGAGTGCCCGTGCATTATCTTGGCGGCGTAGTTGCGACCTGGGAAACGTTCAAATAAGGATTACATCCTAGGATACTTTTAGGATTCATTTTTTTTACAACGAAGTTAAAGAATATCCTCTCTATATACTGAACAGATAGGGTTATTTATGAATCCATACATCTTTTTGTATTATAATTATATAATATTTATGTATATTCACATTTCATTACCCGTGCTGCCCTTTGTTTTTGAATCAACGTTCTCTATAACTAATTACGGGAAGCTATGCCATAATGTTTTAAAGGTCTTTAGAGAGTGTGAAGAATAGATATTCTATACATGTGTGTTTTTTTAAAGAGAAGACAATTTTATAACTATAGCTCAAATAATGATAGTAAGTAATATTTCACAGTGACTTTGACAATAACAAATTCAATTAAGATCATAGTAAATGAAAAATGAAACGAAGTAAGAAAAAATAAACATTAGCATGATATGAAAAGCATTGTAGTAATATCATACCTGTGAGTCTCTCGGCAGCATGGTACACGACTCCCTGCACTCCCCTGCCCAGCTCGTCGCCCAGGTCGTAGAAGTCACCGAACGGCTTCGTGCTGGGCTTCACTCGTGGCGGGTGCTCGCGGATCCTTGACACCACAGTAACAAATGTTATGACACCTTGTGATAAACTGTAGCTTATTCTATAGGTTCATGTATTTATTTACTTTTAAATTACGAAAGAACAATGAGTTCTGTTAAAGAGAATATATAGTTACTCATTTTTTTCTTCTCTTCATTCTCAAACAATTATTATTAACAAATATTCTCCCTGAAATTACTCAATAAATTTTAAACTCATTTTCGTTTACGTTTGGAAAAATAGAGTAGGTAAAACTTGTTCCAAAATATAAAAGTCTTGTCAGAAATCGCTTCTAATTCTAACATTACTTATCGAGAATAATTGCATTGGTCATATTGTTTGTTGTTTTAGGGACAAACTTTTTTTATAAGGAACTTGTTCTATCTGGGAAATACATCAAATCGGTGGTTACTGCTGATCTCATGCCATCCCTCTCGAAAAGTACTGTACTGTTTACGGAACGAGAGAGATGACAGCTATTTCATACAACTTTTCTCTATTGGTAAGTGTTTACCTGTCGGAGTACTCGTGCTCGGACTCCTCAACGTGCAGCATGGCGGAGGAGCTCACGGCGCCGGCCACGTTGCGTG
This sequence comes from Acronicta alni, assembly GCA_964056405.1. NCBI lineage: Eukaryota > Metazoa > Arthropoda > Insecta > Lepidoptera > Noctuidae > Acronicta > Acronicta alni. The sequence continues at coordinate 1,201,453 of OZ043914.1, forward strand.
CGCTGATGCTGTACAGGCCTTCGTCCTTTAGGATTGCGTCATTTATCACCAAGATACACGTGTCTGGCTCGATGAATTGGATCTGGATGGAAAAATATACTTGTTAGTCATATAGTGTATTAAAAAGCGTCCAAAAAGAAACGTCAAGAGGGTGGTATATAGCGTTTATCAACAGCCAATAACAATAAAACAGTGAACAATTTGTATAAATTGTCATTATTTCTGTAACTTTAGTAAATTTACAAACAAAGCGCTCTATACCTAAAAAAAATATCGGAAAGATAAAAACCTTGTTTCATTCGGGAATAACTCCACCACTACTTCAAGCAACCCATCAGGCTTCGTCTGTGTTGGTGCCACATTCATACAAATGGTCCTAGTTTGTCCATGGAGCCGGATTCTTCTCCATGGGATCAACTTTTTGGAAACGTGAAACTAGATCCTTGACGTTTATTTATTAAAGACTTGTAGAAAGCTCGTGACTAAGTAATAACTAAGCTGATCAACCGATCTGCAAGGTTAAGCTGTGTTAGCCGCGGCCAGTCTGTAGATGGGTGACCATTCTTAACACACCGAAACCCTTCCTTGCCTCGTAGAGTACGTCAAGCTATCGGTTCTTTTTGTCACATGAACACATATGACAATCGTTAGTGGTAGTCAGAAGCCCAAAAAGCCTGACAACCAGTCTATCCTCAGGGTATCAGTATTATCCAAATATTGGGTTGAGGAGGTCTGATGTTCGTCGCTTCGTGTAAAATACTAATATTCAGCCGCAACTGGTTAGACTGGAAGACGACTTCAATATTATTGGGAAAGGGCTAGGAGAAAGAAGAGAAGCTTATTTGCTAGTTCAATGAAATGAGTGTTACCTTAGTCCTACTGCTGGGCGCGAGCGGCTGCCAGTCCTTGTACCACTTGATGTCGGGGTAGGGCACGCCGGTGACCCTGGCCTCGAGGCGGACAGTCTTCCGCTGCAGCACGACGGCCTCCTCGGGGCGGCGGATGAAGGCGGGGTACTCCGCCAGCTCCAGCCGCACCCGCTGCCTCGCCTGCCCGTGCTCGTTGCTGGCCACGGCCTCGTACCACCCTGCGTCGCGCTCCAACATCCTGGAGACCATGTACCAGATCTTGATGTTTCATACATAAACTTGACACTACCCAAATATCTTTCATCCCCTAAGCACCTATTGCTACGATTCATTAAAAAATTGGACATCATGTTTTAGGCCAGTAACGAGAATGCCATCTTGACATCAAAAAAAAAAAGTTAGGAATTCTTAACTTAAATGTTTAAAAAAGTATATAAAATGTTCCATTTTGATACATTACATTTATCATGATGAGGATGGTTTCATTTAAATAAGACTATGCTTTTATATGTACTTTTTATGTATTCATTTACGAGTATTAAGATGTGATGTAGTAGAATATAGTAGACGTATTTAGGTGACACTAGCATAGCTATATTTGTACTTTTACTACCACGGATTTCGGATTTTAAATTCAATCTAAATACATTTTTATTTAAAACACAGAGATTTAGTTACTCACTTGTTAATAAACAGCGTAGCCTGTCCGTTCCTCGTGTAGCTCCAGTCGTACCGGCCTCCGATATCGATGGGCTCATCATTGAAGAAGTACGTCATCTTTGGCTTCGGGTAGCCGTAAACGAACCAGAACAGGTTCACATTGTGGCCCTTGACACCATATTGAGAGTCGTGCTCCTGGCGGAGGAACTTGGGAGCCTGAGCATACCCGTCATGAGGAGGACGCTCGATATCGAAGTCCTTGGGGAAGTATGGAGAAGTCTCCGGTCTGAAGTCGATGCCAGGTTCGAGGTAGGGAATGAACTTGGGCGGGTCGGGCTCGAGCTTGGAGCGGTGGGTGATGGCGTAGGGCGAGGGGTCGCTGACGCCGTATTTGTTCTCGACGCGGATGCGGAACTTGTAGTCGCGGAAGGGCTCCAGGTTGCGGATGTCGCACACACACGAGCGCAGCCCTGTGCGCGCTGTGAACCAGTCGCCCTCCGGCAACTCACACATCTCCACCTACACACACACACACACATACATACACTATTCTTGTCACCGTACGACGACGACGTCTACACAATCAAATTATGTCATGTTGGGTGAGCCTGAGCTGCCTACAATGTAATGTTAGTAGCTCGGGACACAATTTACAGGGCTTTAAGTTCCATTTTTTTTAATTTCAAATTCATAGAAAATAGAAAATAATACCATTATTTTTCTTTTTGTATTTTACACGACTTACTTTACAGTTAGTTCAATGTCGAACGGTGCCACCTTACCTACTGTCTTTTTGTATTTTTTTGGCATTTTCCATGCCAAGATTTTAGTTATTTAACGAAGAAAAATAAATTTATTTTCATTTATAATTTTGAAAATAATACATACTTATTCGTTTTTAATCTGCGATTCTGAAATTATTTATTTAATTTAATATGATGAGTGTCAATTTCAGGTTCCTTGGGATGACAAAGTGTCCAATCATAGTGAATATTTGTGCACAACCTATATAAAAAAGTAGTAAATCTTTCATTACCTGGTAGGTGACAGGGAATCTGGGTCCGTGCGGAATGGACGGCTTCCAGGAGAGCGTGAGGTGTCGGTCAGCCATGCGGCTGATGATGGGCTTGTCGGCCAGCGGCATGGGGATACCGGTCTTCTTCATCTTGTCGAAGTCCGAGTACTGGTCACCGATAGGACGCTTTGGAGTGTGGGGCTCCAAGGCTAGCAAAAATAATAATATTTTATGCATGTTTCAGGTATCAGTCCTTTTATATATATGACTAAAACATACCGGCGAACTGTGGATGAACTACTTAGTACACTTCCGTTCACTCTTTTGGGAATACAGATCACGTGTGTATTCCCCGAAGTTTAAGGTGATATTTGGAAATATATAGTATGTGTAAAACCTTTATGGTATGTTATGTTTTAGGTATATATATTTTTTTTTTTCTTTATTTATTTATAGGGGCTTTTACGCATAGCGTATGTCAGTCCCATCGTATCCTAAACAATTACACTTTCACAGAATGTGGGCCATGAATTTGAACAAAACCTTCGCATCGTCGCCATTTGGTTGGGATAGAATTGTATGGAACATGCCTACATCAGTTAGGTATATTATTCATAGCAACTATCGAAAATCTCTTGGCCACTTACAAGTAAATTAAAACTCTAAAATGAAGTCATTTCAACCATATATGTATATTACACGTAAATAAATGATGTATGTCTATACTACATATAACTTCTTCATAGGTCGACGACGTCTATGGTCTAGTGGTTCACGAGTCGAATTGCTATCACGAGATCGAGTACACAAAGATTTATGTTAATAACATAAGTGTTTGTGTTTGTCTGGGTGTTTCTTTTAAATTATAAGTATGTATTTACAAAAAAAAGTATATAAGTATTTATATCCGTTGTATAGTACCCATAATACAAGCTCTGCTTAGTTTGGGACCAGATTGTGCTGTGTAAAATTGTCCAAGAATATTTAAGTATTTATATTTATAACATATGAAGGAGTATATTATATGTACGTGGGTATATTATTTTTTTCTAGATAAAGTCTAGGTTAAACTCACTGTCATAAGTAAGCTGTGCAGAGCAGGAGTCCTCTCCGTGCGGGTTGTAGATCCTGCAGCGGTAGGTGCCAACATCCGTGGGGTCTACTCCGCTGATGGTCAGTCGCAGTAGACCGGTGGTCTCCTTATCCATGCGGATTCTTTCGCATGGGAACAACCTCTCATCGTTTCGGAACCTAAGGGAACGAAAATAATATTTTTTTGAGACAGTTTTGATTATTTAAATGGTCAGTCAGAAGAATTTACGTGCGACACAGAATCTTTCTTGTTGTACATAATCCAATGGTTATTTGAGCATAAATGGACGGGAAGCTATTCAGGATGAATATTTGAGATGGGGGCATCGAGGGCCTTTAACGTAGGTACAGACACCAGCAGGTCAAGCTATCCAAAGCTGTCAAATTTTCTCAATTGAATAAGAACCTTATGGTTTTGTATTAAAGTTTAAAATCTATCAAAGAAATTTGACAGATTGGGGTAGCTTGATTGAGCCTCTGTACACAGTTTTAGAAAATGTCGATAAATTTCGATATTAATCCGATTGGCAGTCACATATTTTAGTAAAAAACATATTCGGCAAAAAGGTGACACTTTTACAAAACTTTTTTAATTGCCAATTGATCCAGAAAGTCAAAATCAATTCAAGTTAAACTACTCTGTTGTACTTTTTGAACGTCATTGTTACATGTAAGACAGTTGTTGTGAGTGTGTTAAGGATGGTCACCCATCTACAGACTGGCCGCGGCTAACACAGCTTAACCTTGCAGATCGGTTGATCAACGTAGCTATAATTATATACCTATTCGTCTAAATAAATAAATAGAAGTAAACAAATAGAATGCGTATACGCACCACTCGACGTCAGGCTCTGGCGTGCCGGTGGCGCAGGCGGTGAACTTGGCGCTCATGCCGCGGAACACCTCGATGTCGCCGATCTTCTTCAGGAACTCTGGTGGCTCTATCTTCTGTTTGCGGGCGCTGCACAATGCAAGGCAACATTTATAATTAGTTGAGTCGATCTTTACCTCCAAATATCTCGGTAACGTGACATTTTGGGGTATCATTTTTTGTTCATTTATGTGTCCTCTACCCATACACACTTGCATCGTGCGCCGTAATTTCGAGAAAAAAATCAAAATGGGTCCGTTAAGCCAGGTCCATACAAAAAGGTTGAAACCTCTTTCTTACATTTTTGTTGTGTATTTTGTAAGCTGCGTATGGTGACTGTACGTTATTGCCTGGCCATGGTTAGGAGCAATAAGATACCAATTACAGACTATTTTTGTGGCCGATATCATACGGCCTATCATGTACAGTATGTGAATACATTGTATAGGGACTTACTTGTACAATGTACTGTATTGTTATTACTATTTATTTTTATGTATAGTATGAATCTAAATACTTTGAAAGTTGATTGCTGGCGTTGTTATGTGTGACAATATATATTTTTTTAATATTAACCCGCGAGCCTCTCCATGATGAAAAAATTGCGTGTTGCAATTTTAGAACGACACTACATCATAAATTACGATTGATTCCAGCATATACAGAAATAATCGATTTTGAATCTGATAACCTTATAAGAGTAGGCACATTTGTAACACCCGATTACACCCCACACGTGTTTATTGGCCGATTGTTTAAATCCAGGAACAGAATATACATATATAATCTGGCGAATGGACACGTTACATTCGCGTCACGTGGCGTGGTGTGTTACAAGTCTGTTTCCACCTTAATACTAACATCTTATCGACGACTTCGAGGTGAGCCTCACAGCTGGCCTGTCCCTCCCTGTTGGTGGCCACACACTTGTAGACTCCGGCGTCATCAGGCAGCAAGTCCCTCACGTAGAGGCAGCAGGCGTCTCCGTCCCGCTTGAGGTTGTACTTAGCGCCGTGCTGCAGCGGGGAGCCGTCCTTGTACCACGTGATGTCCGGGAACGGGATGCCGAACACTCGAGCTGGGAACTTTGCGTCGAACGTCGGCAGCTGGGAAGATTGAATACTTTTTAGTTTCGAGATCTTTGATCCGTTCATTAATGTTACCATATTTATACATAAACTGAATTTACACACAGAGCCAGTAATCCCAGGATCTTGTATCACTGTAATCAACTGATTACATACACATAATATCAAAGATTTAAATCGTTAGAGATCACCGTACTTATAGGAAGGTATCTACCGCTCGAAAACGTGTCCATATAGAGATGATTGCATGCACACATTCCATGTAGAGACAGACAACGAACGACAGTGCAATATTCAGTATGAGTGAATGAGACAATAACAGATTCGATACCCAGTTTACTAACGGAAACGTGAACATTATTTGATGCGGTAGGGCGCATCTAACGATTTAAATCTTTGCATAATATACTATTTCCAACTGTGCATCCTAGTTTATGATTATAATTTAGTATAAAATGAGTATGTATTTTATACTACCTACACTATAACTCAAGTGTCATGGTGGTGACATGAACATACTCGTAAAACATTAATTCTTTGTCGTTGATTAATTAGGTATGAGTTCTTTGTTATTATCAATATTATTGAGTCTTACCTGTTGTAGATCAGTGAACTTCTGTGAGAAGGTAGGAGCTGAGTACACCTTACGCACGTTGATCTTGCCTTCAGATTCGTCTTCACCCAAGGGGTTCACCAGCTTTATTGAGTACACGCCTGCGTCGGGAAGCTCTACAGGGTTGATCTCTAGACCCACCTGATTGTGAAAGTTAGGAGTTAAACAATAGAAGATTCAGGCATTATGTTAATTAGAAAAATATTAAAAGTATTGTAAAAATGTTGCCATACTTTTTTTACCAAATGGGTTATCTCGGACATAAAAACAGTTGAGTATAAACATAATACATAACACTCGAGTATATCCTTGTACATACTAGTCGAGTATATTTTAGTACATAAGAGTCGAGTATATCTTAGTACATAAGAGTCGAGTATTTTTGGAACTAAAATATACATTTAACAATTTTATGTAACGATGATGGCAGCAATAGTTTAAGACTGTGGCGCAGCCATCAGCGCCCACCTCCAGATACAGAACAACAAAAACAGTTCCAGAATAACAAGTGTCTGTAAGAACACTAAGAACTAAAGTAAAACTAGGATTATTATAGAAACTAAAATTGAAGTAATTAAAGTGAGATAGATTTGTGCGTGCGTGATGTGTGTGAGTAGAGGTGTGTAAGGGTGTGTGTAAGGCTGTGTGTAGGAGGGCGTGTAGAGGTGTGTGTGGGAGGGTGTGTAAGGGTGTGTGAATGTTAGTATGAGTTTCTGATGTTATATTTCCATAAGTTTTTCGGTTTCATCATAAGACTTTGATTTTAGCCATTCCGTTAATTTCTTCCTAAGAATGGGTCTCGTGAGAGGGTATATTTTTATTACTTTGTTAATCTTATTGTAGAGTCTAGCACTGATGTGTCTGAAGCTACAACTAACAGCGACAGTTCTGCAGAGTTTGGTAGGGCTCTATCCTCTTTCTGGTAACTGCTTGCAATATATAGCTGTCTGACAGTCAGGACTTTGCACAGTTGATAAAGGTCTCTTGTTGGGAATCTTATAGGCTTGCGTGCGATTACCTTTAACACTGCACGCTGCGCTGTTTCGACTCTTAGCATGGTTGTTTTAAGAGCACTACCCCATGCGGTTATACAGTATCCAAGCACTGACTGAGCCAATGCAAAGTATACTGTAATCAGGCAATCAAATTCCCTGAGAGGTCTTAGCTTTTTGAAAATGTAGATCAACCTTCTCACACGCGACACAATTGAGTATATCTTAGTACATAAGAGTCCAGCATATCATAGTACATAAGAATCGAGTATATCTTAGTACAGACGTCAGCACATCAAGCTATCTCAATCTGTCAAATTTTTTTGATAGATTTTCAACTTTAACTCATTAAAATAAGGTTCATAATCAATTGGGAAAACTCGTAATTTTTGGATATCTTAACCTACTTGCATATAGATAAGAAGACTTATGTACTGCTTGCCTATACATATATAACATTGTTATGTACAGACATAACAGTCAAGTATGTCTTTGTACATAATAGTCGAGTACATCTTAGTCCAGAAAAGTCGAGAATATCTTAGTATATAACAGTAAAAAAAAACCTACTTCATAATAGTCTAGTATATTTGCTACAGAATAGTTGAGTATATTCTACTTTACTGCTTTTGCCCTAGATTCCCTTTTTGTGCTATTTAGTTTTGATTTCAAATGCTCTCAAATGTTCTAAATCAACAGCATATTGGTACAAAAAAACACTGACCCTCTTGCCATCACAAGTGAGCCGTATCTTCTCAGTGGGCCTGAGCGGCTGGCCGTCCTTGGTCCAGGTGACCTCAGGGATGGGGTTGCCCACGAAGGGCACGGACACAGCGAGCGGCTGGCCCTCCTCCGCGGAGAGGTCCCGCAGGCCGTGGATGAAGCGCGGGCGCTCCTGAGGGTTGGAGTCGTCTGTGCGGCCTGGGGACACATTTGATTGGTTATAGTTTTAGGTGGTAACGTGAAGTTTTCAATTACAGTTTTGGACTGTACTAACTAAAGAACTAGACAGACCAGACATCAGAGCTAAAGAAACAAATTAATGAGTAGCCAAACGAATCTATAAGTCATAATAATTATACAGGTTTAATTGTCAAGGTCGTTGTCCTTATTGCGTGTTTATGAAATGTTTATATGCATTTTTTTACAATATATTTAATTAATTTGACAATATTTTTTAAAACACACTCGAGTTTGATTTTAACTTCTTAATTTTTAATTTTGGCTAGTCTTTTGTGACCCATTATAACATAACGTTTATGAGGAGTATATTTTTAAAACACATATAAATGATAATGATAGATACAAAGCAACTCACTAGCAACAGTAAGATCAGCATTGCTGGAGGAGTCTCCCTTGTCGTTGATGGCCACGACTCCGTACTGTCCGGCGTCGGGCGCGGTGGCCTTGTCTATGAGCAGCGCGTGCGAGCCGTCCGGCTGGGACACTACCCGGACGCGCTGTCCGTCCGGCACAATCTCTTTGCCGTTGTGAGTCCTGGGGAAAGAGGAATTTAGGTAAATCATTAATATCTATAAAATATATTTTTTTGTGAACTAGGAAACAAAAGAGAACCAGGTCTCTAGGTCCTCATCAGTCTTGAGATTTGAATCAAAATAGCTAATAAGATTGATTGAAATAAAACGAAATTCCAAATATATATTCTTAAAATCAAGAACATAGGTGTTTTAATCAAGCCCAGATGTTCCAGTCTTGCACAATAACACACAGAACTTATTTATGGTCAGGCTACAAACTACAGACACAATGCAAATTCGATTGTTCTTGGGCCCCAGGGCACTTACGAGTTATATTTACGCGCATTATATTGATCTGTCGGGTTAAATAAGATCTTTGTTGTTTTGGTGCAAAATTGAAACATCTACCATCACATCTTGGCTTGACTATAAAACATAACATAATAAATATAAATAGAAAAATACAAAGCACAATTAAATTAGTTTAATCAAAGAAAAACTTACCATTTGATGGTGGGTGGTGGGTGTCCAAGGATCTTGACCTCCAGTTTGACGGGGAACCCTTCGATAACCTTGGTGGGCTGCAGCTCCGCGATGAATGCTGGCTTACGCTCTTTCTGTGCCACCTCTACCTTCGCTTTAGAACCGACCTGAGAATATTTTTTCACAAGCTTAATTAAATTGAACTGCACTAGAGGTGGGAGTAGCCGGGTTTTTCCAAGCCGGATTGTGTTTGGGATATTTTTTTGTACGGAAAGTCCTCTGGGTGTTCGGACTTCCGGTAATGGTTTATTTTAGTGCGAGATGTGGGCAACAACAATACACCACGTTCAACAATAATAATACCGTTTTCAAATGACTTAGATACAAGTTATTTTTCTATTAACACTGCTGCGTAGCATCTGTCATAATGACTGTGTATATAAATAAAGATACTCCATTTACTAAAGTATTTGCGTAGAATATGAATATTCAAGTATCCACTGAAGTTTATTTTAATTATCAATCAAAATAAGGAGTCCAGTAGCCCAAAAAGCCTGACAACCAGTCTATCCTCAGGATATCCGTATTGCCTAGAAATTGGGTTGCTGTTGGCAGTCGCTTCCTGTAAAATACTGATATTTAGCCGCTCCGGGTTAGACTGGAAGCCGACCCCATAGTTGAACACAGGCTCGGACGATGAAACAAAATAAGATGATGTTGTGTTACCTCTCCAAGCTTGTTGGTGACGGTGAGCGAGTAGAGGCCGGCGTCTTCAGGCTTGCAGCTATCGATGCTGAGGCCGATGACGCCGCCCGGCTGGTTGATGAAGTTCACCGCCTGGGACGGACGTACGGGAAGACCTGGATGCATCAAAAATGTAATTGTAACTAACGTAATGTCCATGGGCCAAGTTTTTTAGGTGTTTTAATCATATTATTCTCCGTAATTTAATAACTACACCCGATACGAGGTAAATCTTAGCAGTGATGTTATAACAAGTAATGGTATATCTTATAGCTTTTATACGCTCAAAAATATTGTTGAGATCTAGCTTGAGAATCTTAGTGTAATGGAAAGTTTCCCACGTTCTGATGCGGAAGATATTAATAATTTATTTAGGTATTTTCATCATGGAAAATAACAGCGACAGTAAGCATAGTTTGTGGTTCTTTTAGTTTCAAAAGAAATCAAGGTTCAAGTGTATACCGCTGGTGAAGCTCAGGTCGGAAATAAATTCAGGTATTTATTATCTTGCATATTTCGTCAAAGTTTCTAGTAGTTCGCATTACGAAAGATCTTTGACGGTAGACGTTTACGCTTTAGGTATATAATAAACCGTATAATAGGTGCATAGCTAGGTAGATAATATATTTCGTTAGACATCAGAATCAATAGAAGGATACTATAGAAACCACTCACCATCTTTGAACCATTTGATCTCGGGCGCGGGGAAGGCCATGACTCTCGCCTCCAGTTTAAGGGGCTGACCGACGACAGCTTTTACGTCCTCTAGCTCCTGGCTGAACGATGGCTTCCTTGGCGTGGCTGACGAAAAAATACAAAGGTTACTGAAGTTTACCCATTTGATCAGATAAATGAAATAAAATAATACTAAAAAGCATTTCAAACTACGAATTGTGATGTTTTTGTTTTCCAATATTGATCATACTTATCACTTGCTCTATGCTCAACTTGTATAACCGTAATACTCACGGTTGACAGCGACAGCACACAGTGCAGAGCTATCTCCGTGCGGGTTGGAGATGACCAGCTTGTAGGCGCCGCAGTCAGACGGGGTCACATGCTCTATGTTCAGCTTGACGGTGCCGTCAGGGAGCGCAGTCTGGACTACGCGGGAGTCATCTGGAGATAATGGTGCTCCATCCTTGAACCTGAGAATGGCCAGAAACACAATATTGCGAGGGTATAAATAAAAATGAAGAGCTGTTCTTTGGATAAACGCGTCGTAATACTCCAAACATGTTTTTCCGAAAGGGTTTTAGCGAAGGAAAAATTGGGAATATTGCGCGGAAAATTGGAAAATACTGAGTGCTTTTTAGATGGGATGGATATGGACAGCACAAGGTCTGTCGGGCTAGTATTATGTAATAAAAATCTTACCACTTAGCAGTGGGGATAGGGCTGCCGTCGAGCTTGGCCTTAAGCTCGAGCGGCTCGCCTTCGTCCACGTCCTTCTGCCGCTCCAGCTTGTGTACGAACCCTGGCGACTTCTGCTCCAGTGTGATGGCCGCCTCGCACTCCGCCTCGCCCGCCAAGCTCACCGCACGGACTTTGTACTGTGGGGAAGTTATAGAAGTACAGGTAAAACGGGGCGTCAGAACCACGATGCGATTTCGTATTTAGACATTCAAATATGTATTTCTTTTATTATGGTAAAACTTAATTTAATGCTTAGTACAAATTTTGATTATGTATACTCTGAAAAATAGGCTAAATATCCAGATTTCTTTTTCAGAGATTTGTTTTAGTTAAATATATTTTTATATATTTAATTATAATTTGTTATTTTCCACATAGAGAGTGAAATGCAGGAAAGGACAAATATTTAAACCTTAAACTATTTACCAATACTGTTATTGATGAAAAAGAGAAATGCTATACTTAATTATGAAGGATATAGCAAAATGTTGGCAGGGCTCACCTTGCCAGCGTCGCTAGCATTGAAGTGCTTGATCTCGAGCTCGCTGTCGACCTGTCCGCCGACCTGCGTGGTGAGGGTGTGGCGCTGGTCGTTGTCCAGCGGCACTCCGTCGCGGAGCCACTGCACCTCAGGCTTGGGCACGCCGTCGCAGCGCACCTTCAGGGTGCAGTCGTCGTAGTCCTTCACCGACTGCTTCTGCAGAGGCTTCGTGAACACTGGCACGCCAGCTGCAGACGAGATGTAGATGATCATATAGATTTGTAATATTTAATATAATAAGTTCCGCTTTCTTTGACAATTGATTTATTCTTAACTCTTAACATTTATTCTTTCTCAAAGAATCTTTGAGAAAGATGTTCATTATTGAAGTCCCTGTTAGTTTTCCGACGAATTCTTATGATAGTCGTCATGGCATTGTGTGTGTGTCAATGACACACAATGAAGTTACTCTGTGTAAAATATGGCTACATGTGTCATTATTGCATCTGATTAATGGGAGTCAACCTCAATTAATAATTAGTTCAACGGCACGTTTGGTATAGCGATTGAAGTGGTCTTGATGGTCACATCTGTGTCACTGGTTCTGTGCTCTGGCTCAGAGCATGGATTCGGTATGAGAAAATATTCGTTTCATCCATAGATATTCGATTGCACCTTTTGTCCATTAAAAATATACACAATATAATTATTTCCTGAATGAGTTTTCCATATTGGTTGCCAAAATCAATATTACATTTCTTTCTATTATTATTATTTTTTTTTATTGAAAAAGATTAAGCGCTATGGTAATACGAGTACTCACTGTGCACGGTAAGCTTGGCCTGCTGCGCAGTTTCTCCGACGTCGTTGGTGGCCGTGAGCGTGTACACTCCGGCGTCGTCCACGCCCACCTTGCGCACCACCAGCTGGTACGTCTCCTTGCCCACGTCCGATATTATGTCGTACCGGGACGACGGCTGGATTGCGTAACCGTCTTTGCTCCTAAGAAATGTTGATGGGATTTAGTTTTGTAATTATGTATGTTTAGTAAAAGTAGGCATTAATCGAACAGGGCATGTTTTGCATCCAAATGGACCTTGATGAAATAGAAAAATCTGAGTCTACGGTGTCTACTGCAAAATGTATCGACAAAGTTCCTTTCAGCGGGTTTTATAAATTATCTGACTATGTACGACTAAAGGTCATAATGTTCACTGAGGATTGATGATCCAACACCCGAAAATACCTCAAAACATTTTTGAACCATTCCTTTTCCTTTCCTTTTCTAGAAGATAATGACGGTAGAAAAAATATTTCCTAAATAACAAGTGACCCATATTCCTCACCACTTAACCTCAGCAAGAGGGTTGGCCCTGACATTGGCGATGAAGGTGGTTTCCTCATATGGGACTGCTGTGACGTCCTTGAGACCTTCGATCTCGGGTCGCAGCAGGATGTCCAACCGCGCCGAGCTCTCGCCTACGCCGTACTTGTTTTTAGCCTGGATCGTGTACTCGCCGGTGTCCTGGTGACGACCTGGATTAAAAGAAAATTGTTCAGACGCCTGATCCCGAACTAATCATAAAATGAAATTCCTTCCCTAACTAACAACTTTATTGCCAGAAAATATGTCGAAAATTCAACCACCAATCTATATAACAACTATATTCATTGGCACTATTATTTAAAATGAAAATAAATCATATATGAATTTGCTGTTATCATATAAAAAACCGTTAATAAACTAGATTTTAAGTTTATGATTTTTTGACTAAATTGTGAGGCTTGTCTTTTTCGGTGTTGTGTAGTCACATTGTTTGATTGATTATTTTGTTTTTTTTACTTTATTTAACATTTCGGGTTGGTGCCGTAGGGAAATGAAACATTTTAAAGACTTTAATTATTTTTAAAAGGAATGTAGGTACCATTAGCAATCTGTAAAGTGAAGGTGCACTCCTTGAGGCCATGGTCGAGGTCCTTGGTGTCGGCGGAGGTGATGACGGTAGCGTCGGGAGTGATCTCCTGTCCGTTGAGCAGCCACGCCACGTGCGGCAGTGGGTCAGCCGTGCATACGGCGCGCATGCGCACTGGCTCGCGGGACAACACGCGCTGCGCCTCCAGCGGGGACGTGAACTTGGGCTTGCGCAGCTCGGCTTCCGCTATTGATGAACGAAGTCACGAACAGTTCATTTTGGATAAAACTACACGATCACGGATCACGGGTGTTTCAGTTAACATTTTCTTAGAAACAATTAAAATATTAAACGTAACGGTCCACTTTTAAAATACCTAAATTAAATGTATACTAGATTATTATTCTAGTACGTAGACTTATTTATTTCTGATTCCTCAGTTAGTAGGTATGTAGCAGGGATTGGCATATATTTTATAAAATGACGAGCGTTTGTAAGAAGTTCAGAAAGAAGACTAAACACAAATATTTACTGTAAATTTAAGAATGACTTCAGAAGCAAGTACCTAAATGTAATTTAGCATAAAATGTACTTACGTGACACGGAAAGCTGAGCATTCTGCACTTGTTTACCCAGATCGTTACTGATCTCGCATTGCCATTTACCGGCGTCCTTCATCTGCACGCTATCAATCTCCAGTTTGTACACATCTCCATCATTGGTGATGTGGACCCTGCCGCAGGGCTTCACCTCCTTGCCGTCGTGCAGCCAGCGGATCGTGGGCTTGGGGACACCGCCCACTTCAACCGTGTACACGAGAGGTAGGGACTCGAACGCATGACCGTCCTTCATGGTACTGCCTTTTATTGTGGGGGGTGCTGCAAGTTTGAAGATATCGTGTTAGATACAGGTATATTCTTGGGTCATACTTAAAGCATGACCTTTCTTTAAGCTGTAGGATAGCAATTGCTAGTGTATTGGAAGAATAGAGAGCAAATAGTTTGAGAATTGAAAAAATGTGGGGATTCAAGTTTATATTGGGTTTCTCAATAACCAGTTGTTTTTTTTAAAGACAGTCATATTATAAGATTTTTTTACATAAGTGTGTGGTGAGAACATAACGTTCGCCAATGCCTCCCATGTTTAAATTTCTGTATATACTAATTGAACAGTATTTTATTTAATCGACTTCCAAGATTGTGTTGCGTAGATTTTAACAATATATTATACAGATATAAAAATTTCCTTTTTTTTTATTTGTGAAAAGAGATTATTATTCCCCGGATAAAAATGATAATAGCTAAAAATGAAACTAATAATTACCATCAGATATAAAAATTGTAACCAAACGATACGTAAGGTCAGTTACTTCATTAGAAAGTGTAAGTTTAATGGTTTACCTTACAGGAATAAATAAAATGGCTTATGAAAATGTAATTAACTAAAGTAACTTATCTAGACAAATCTAATGATGTAACCGAAAGTATTCTATATGCATAAAGAAAAATAGATCGGAAACCCAGTGACATACTCAAGCCTAGAATTGAGGAAGCCTTTTCAATAAGAACAGTGTAGGTATTTACATAAAATATAAATGCTCTTTAATATCGCAGTATATACAGCAGTTATATGTAGTTTACTAGATCATACGTAAGGATACTTACAGATTGTCGTATCTAGAAGAACACAGAAATATTTTGTGTGTTGTTGGTCTAGAGTGTACGTATACATACCATTTTGCGACGTATTGCTTAAACATTAAGATCCATATGCATAAAAAGCGTAAGTATCATGCAAGCGATGCACTACTTTTTGAAATATATTTGCTTACCTTGATGATGTGATGATTATTTTGAATGGACTAGTACCTCTGCCGCACCGAGCCCCAAAGATTAGTATGCCAGAAGGGAATGTTATTACGCATGCGTGCTAAAACAAACATACGACAGCATTAGTCAAATGTGGAGAGACATTTAGAGGACAATTATATGGACAAGAATCTGCCATTTTCTTAGAAGATGAAAAGAAGTCTGAGGGTATTAAGAGATTCAGTTCAGAGTTAAGTTGTTATGAAGAAAATGACAGATTGTATGGAATCAACATCAGCAATTTCCGATTTCGGATTCAAAGCGTTCATTTTTTTGTTATTCTCCCCTGACATATAGTGCGTAGCGTTACATCATCAAATGCCAGCCTCTTTCACCGTACAACGTTCCCCGTTTTTAATATTTTGATTTAACAATTACCTTTTTCATCTTCCACGTTTAGAATATCGTCTAGTATGCTCCTTTGCCTCTGACTTCGTTTTAGAAGAGCTTCCAACTCGTCATCCACCTCCTCTTCTAGACTAAATAACTTAGCATCATTCTTTCTTTTTCTTTCAACAGTCGTTTCAGTTACATCTTTTGTAATGTTATCAAAGTTTTTCATGGGGCCTAATACTAATTCTTCTATAATTCTATTTTTAACGTTATCTATTTTTTTATCGACAGATTTGAAGTCGTTTTCGTCAAATTCTTTCGATATGTGTATGAGTTTTTCTGTGATGTCATTCTCGAATACCTTTTGCGACTTTTCTTTCAAGATTAAAGATTCTTCTTCATCCTCGCCTATGAAGTAATCTTCTTTGAAAGATGATTGACGGACGTATGAATCTTTGCTGAAAACTTTCCTTGTTTCGTCAATTTCGAATATAGATTTCGAAAGGTCTTCGATCGATATCTCCCTAGAGAGTGGTTCGTTCTGCCAGCTCATCTCGTCTTCTGACACTGACATAATCGATACGGTTCGGTTTGCTGACTGTCTCCCACATCTTGATCCAGCATCGGCTTCCGAGTCTGTCTGCGGTTCTTCAATGATGCCATAAGTACCTCTTCTAATGTGATCAGGTATGGTGTAATGGCCCATCTCGGTTAGGAAATAACTATGACTAGCTATTTCTTCAACTTCTAAAGAAGTTGTATGAGGTTTGTTTGGCTGTATAAGCCTTCTGCCTCCGTAAAAGTCATCGTCATCATAGTAAATTGATTTTGACGTCATTTTGTGTAAAGTGCGCGTTTCGGCAGGACCTACCAGTTAAAATAGTATTATGTTGATTTAAAGTAATACAACTATTTAGAAAGAGTGGTTAGATAAGATGAAACTAATGCGTTATCATTTTAGTTTAAAGAAATTTAAGCAATCTCGTTTTCATGGAATATTAGTTGATGATTGATGGATATTAGAACTAGGAAGAGAAGGTAGGAAGCCGGGTACCGACCTGTGATAATAGCGCCGTGAGACCGAGTGCTGCTGACTTTAGACATTACAATAGCCCCATCGTCGCCTGTCTTGAACGTTGTTACTGTTTCGAAAACTCGGCCTAAACATAACAAATCACACTTGGGATGTTAAAAACACAGTGTTAAAACATGCAGAATTGTGCGCGAAAACGTGAACTTTTCGCATACTAAAAGCTGTTCGCTAAATTGAAGAGAGAAAGCATCGAAGCGTGTAATGTTTATACCTTCAGTTTCAGCACTTAACGGTTCTTCGACGGACTGTTTTTTAACCGATTTACGTTTGGGTGACTTCAAATCTTCGGTAATGGGCACCTCTTCAATAACCTCAGGTTTAGTGGCTCCCTTCTCCCCTGCCTCTTTTTTAGTGACAACTTCCTCTATTATCGGTTTCTTGTTCTGTTCATTGTGGTTTTCGTCCCAAATCGACTTATCTTCGACGGTCTCGGGCTCAGAGAAAGACTTCTTTCCGGTTTCAGTCGGCGTTGAATCTATTTCTTCTATGACGGGTTTGCTTGACTTGCCATCATCAGTATCGTCCCAGAATGATTTCTCTTCAGCCACCTCAGGTTCAGTGACTGATTTTCTAGCTTTGCTAGCGATAGGTGTTTCTGGCTCTTCAATAATGGGCTGTTTACTATTTCCGTCATCAGCGTCATCCCAGAATGATTTCTCCTCAACTACTTCTGGTTCAGAGATTGACTTCCTTCCCTTGGCTGGTTTAGTTTCAACTTCTTCAATTGAAGGTTTTTTGAACTTCTTATCATCTTCCGCATCATCCCAGAAAGACTTTTCTTCTGCTACCTCAGGCTCTGTTATGGATTTTTTAGCTGCAGCGGGCGATGGTTTGTCAATCTCATCAACGCTCGATTTTTTGGCTTTGCCGTCATCCTCATCATCCCATATAGATTTCTCTTCTATGGTCTCCGCCTTGGCTAGCTTTCCTGATTTCTCTTTCCCCTTCTCTACGTCTTCTTCAATGGGTTGCTTCATCTTTCTGCTTTCATCTTCGATCTCACTTTCAACAATGCCCTCTTTAGTCAACGTCGAATGAATCTCTCGCGCTATTGAAACACAATGAAAACAGTGGTAACAATAAAACATGAATTATTAAAATGGATATATGTATTAAATTATAGACGTCACAAATGGTGAGTAAAGGTTGTGCAGGACAAAGTGCATCGATGTTTGTGAATGACTACGTCAGCATTCCAGTCTATTGAATGCTTCAATGGTTTAATTACCATATTCTTATGGTCGGTATCTATGACACCAAAAAAACAAAACTAACGTGCGTATAATGTGGTAGTAATCTAGGGTTCAATATCACTACTACGTTAATTCAAACTACGTTACCCGTATTTTGCCTTTCCATCGAAGTGCCAAATCTGTCGTTTCTTGACAGATTCGTATCGGGTTCTGAGGGCTTACCATATGCATTTGTGTAGTGTATTTATATGCTGTATATGTCAATGCATGATGTACTGTTTAGTGTTCACTGGAACTTGTACTCGTGATAAATTAATCATTTGGTGTGCAATATGTCGTTCAATAGCTCAGTCAACCTTATTTTTGGTGATCAAGGATCATTTTACAAGAATAATTTTGTGATCATTGCGTCTTCATATAGCGATTCTAAAAATTGCCCTACGGCTCTATGACTTCTCGATAAGACTGGTATTGGTATGTCTGCTAATACTTACTGTGTATGGTGACCGTACTCTTAGAAGAGACACTACCAAATTCATTTTCAGCTCTCACTTCGTACTCGCCGCCATCCTCTTCCTTCACGAGTGTCACTGTTAGATGGTAGTTCTCCAACCTGTAGAATTTTATAATGTATTTGTAACATACATAAGGAAATCTGGATTCCTCTCTGAATCCTTATATAATCTCTTCAAAAAATGTTTCAAAACATTTGAATGAAAAGATTTCGACATTTTGTTTGTCAAATAAACAATCACCTCTTCGTGTCTCTTTCGATCTTGATCCTGGCATCAGTTTGGACCTCCTTGCCGTCCTTGTACCACTTGACCTTTGGCTCGGGGCAGCCCTCCACTTCCACGTCAAGCTTCAAGGTCTGTCCAGCGTCCACTGTCATGTCTATCAGGCTCTTGGTGAAGCGGGGTTTCCCTGAAAGTATTACGTTGGTATATAATTATAAAGTTAGATAGCACAAGACCCGGATACATTTTAGGCTTTAGGAGTCAGTATTTATTGATCTTGGCAGGAATTAATGGCATACATGTTGGACACTACATCTCTAAGAGTCATGTACCATTTTAATGAGGAAAATAAATTATCGTATCATAGATATGCATACTGTCACCGAAGGGTTAGACAGAGAAGTACTAATGTACGTCCATAGGGTTTTTCTATGACATTTTCAGTAGCACCTTGGAATTTGGATTTGTACCCGGTTAATGGCAATAGGCTCACCACCTATTACATGAGTCCTAAACATACCAGCGTGGGTGTATATTTATACTTTTTACTAACTCAACTAGGGAATTGAACCCAACACCTCTAGTGTAGTAGTCGCGCTTACGACAGCTAGACTAATGAGAAGGTCCAATTATCTTCATTATCCGTAAAAGGCAAAGTAATCAATGCTTACTATTAACAGTGAAGGTAGCGGAGCAGGAGTCTTCCCCTAGAACGTTGGAAACCTTGCAGGTGTAGTTGCCGGAGTACTCGGCCGACACTTCCTTGAGGATCAGCTTGTGTGTGTTGCCGCTGTCCACCCGCGTAAACACTGACTTCTTCTCCGTTATCTCCATGTCACCCAGATACCTAGCGAATGACATTATTTGTATGTTTAATTAGGACAACTGCGTTGTTTGAACGAACCGTTTAAAATTTAAAATTACGTAATGTAATTCGTAATGATTCGTACAACGTAATGACATATTATATTAAATTAAGTTTTCTGGTTAAATGTTGAACAGGTTGCAGGTTAGGAGATTGAGTATGGCCTAGTGATTAAGGTCTGCAGGGGTCAGATGCTGCAGATCCGCTATTTTTGCTGGATACTATACTCAATCAAGCCAGGCAGATGAACTGAAATAATTCAAACATGGAGCTAATTTCATAGGTCGAGATATAAGTGAGTTAAACTACTATTTGTACAATTTGTAGGTAACCAAGAAAATCTAATTATCAAACAAACCATTTTTGAATGACAATTTTAACTTTCAAAGCACTATTTGATTTATATATTTTTAATATTCATTTATTTTACGGTATTGTAATAATTTTATTTTTATTTATAAATTAGCGGTTACCATTTAATGGTGGGTTCCGGGAAGGCCTCCACGGCGACGGTGAACTCGACATTGCGGTCCCCCTCGCTGGCGGCGCTGTCTCTCAGCCGCTGTGTGAACTGTGGCCCCGCGCGGACGTTCAGCACGCACGAGTCTGACGCACTGCCGTGCACGTTGCGGATCTGCACTCATCAACATAATAATGTCAACAGATTTATTTAAAAAAGCATTTTTTTTAAATTGATCTTTCTTTTAACGACAACGGACACAAATATGTGTATGGTTAAAACATAAGTGTTTGTGTTTGTCTGGGTGTTTCTATGTATTATAAGTATGTATTAAAAAACATATAAGTATTATATCTATTACCTAGTACCCATAGTACAAGCTCTGCTTATTTTGGGCCGAATCTGGGAAAATAAAAACTGGGAAATCCGGGCCTGTGTAAATTTTTCCAAGAATATTTGTTTATTTTAAATTATTAGAGGAGTTTAAGACCACTACACTAACTAAACAGTTGATTTCTGACATTTACGCGAATATTGTACATTGAAAATTAAATAGAACTACTTTTTACGGATTTTATCGCGTATATTGATATTATTAATACCGACATTTCGGAGCCTTTACAGCATCCATGGTCACGGATAGACTGACCTCCCGTGACCTAAGCAGTTATTAGGTTTTTGTATGAAATTCTCAGTAGCAGCTTGGACTTTGCATATTTTATTACATAGCCTAAACTCAAAGATTTATCAACATGTGAACAGGACAACGTTATCAGATCAACTAATTTATCTATATAAATAAAAATTAAAGGCTGTTCGTTGGTAAGCGAATCACTTGAGAACGGATGGACCGATTTGGCTATTATTTTAAAATGTTCGTAATAATACGAATTAGGTGTTATGGTAAGAAAAATTTGAAAATTCGGTACATTTCCTATGAAATGTTTGTACAACAATTTCTTGAAATTTAGCTTAATTGAAATGTAGACAGTACAACGCCTTTCGGGTCAAAGGGTTACTGTCTACTGGTCTAGGGTATTAAATAATATAAGTAGGATGGTCCTCACCTCACAAGAGTATTCGCCGGCGTCAGCGCGAGCCGCGGACGTGATGACGAGCGAGTGGGCCTCACCCGCTGAAGATATCTTCACTGTTGACGACTCAGATAACTCCACCTTGTTTTTGAACCTGCGCACACAAACGAGATTTTTATTCTATGTATTTTAGGTCTATATAGTTTATATTATTAATAACTTCTAATCGATTAGGTATCGATTAGAAGTTATTAATAATAAAAAAAAGATTTTCTCCTGTATCATCGGAGTATTTACAAACATAAATTCTCACTCACACACACTAATACTCAGACCCCTTACAACTCCATATCATCATCATCGTCGTCAACCCAAATACTGTCCCACTGCTGGGCACGGGTCTCCTCTCAGATTGAGGGGGATTAGGCTATAGTCCACCACGGTGGCCTAATGCAGGTTGGCAGTCTAAACACACCGTCGAGAAAAATCTCCAAGGTTTCCTCACGATGTTTTCCTTCACCGTTTACAAATTAGATAAAAATTATAATATGCTTACCAAGCGACAGTGGGAGCAGGTTCAGACTCTGTCTCCACCTTGAAGGTGACGGTCTCCTTCTCCTCGCAGACCTTGTTTCCGCCCATCTTCTTAATGACCTTGGGCGGTGACGTCACGTGCCACTGCCAGAAGTCTGAACACTGGTTCACCTCGTTCCTGGAAAATACGATTTAGGTCAGTGTGAACTAAAATACTATATATATTATAATAATATTGTACAGGCTGCGACAATTGGCATGGTCATTCTGCTAGTGACGTTTACTACACAATTAAAAGCGACAAGTTAAGCCGGATTAAAATCAATAGCACTTCTACATCATTTTTTGCATTGATTTTTGTATTGATTGTACGTTGTGCCCAGAACTTTTTCTAACCACGTTACTGTTCATTGAACTTTTAAAAAAATATTATTATTACTGTCTCATCGTCATCATAAGAATATATTTGTCCACTGCTGGACGTAGGTCTCTCCTAGTGTGGCGTTCACTAGGAGAGGCCTAGAAGCCTGATCTTCGTTCGATTCTCCCTAACTATTATTATTATTTACGTTATAATATGACGTATAATTTAATTTTATCCTGACGTCATTAATTTCGGGGCTTATTGAACTGCACCCAGCTAGATTACTGAAATTCTTTTTTTCTTGTCGATGGTATATAACTTGAAAGGTGCAGTTAGCTACAACATAGTGATACGCTAAATGGGTCATAATATGTTCTAGAAATTAAACTGCTTACTTAGCAACAACAGAGTATGATCCAGTGTCAGTGAGCTTGGTATCCTTGATGGTGATCTTGTAGATCTCCTCGGACTCCTTCACGATGAGGATGCGGTCGGAGCTCTTGATCTCCGCGCCGTCCTTGTAGAACGTCACGTCTGGAGACGGCGTGCCTTCGATCTCGATAGTTACCGTGTGCGTTGAGCCCACCTGAGGAATTAGGGAAGTAGTTCTCATTGAAAACTGTACAGTTACCAGAAACCTATTTACTGTCCCACGGACACGGCCCTCATAATACTTAAGAAAACTCTGACGGTTGCTACGATTAATTACATTGTTTTCCGTATGAAAAATATATAAGAGAGAAAGGGATGCCTTCCTTGTTAGTCATTACAACTGTCAGGTTTTCTCACGCAATAACTGTATCTCCTATATATAAAATATAGTGACACAAACATATTATCAATGGAATCTCAGTCCGTCATTTTATTTGCTTTTTTCACACAGGAATTACAATAATAATTAGTAAAACTATTTCCCAGTAGTAGTAAGTAAATAATAATAAGTGAAACTATTTCCCAGGAGTCATCTAGCTTAAAAAAATATGTAAAATATTGACTTGTAAAAGTGTCTTTAAAATATCTATTTACATAATAAATATCGTTTATAGTGTTTCAACCACTCTATACTCAAACCTTGTCGCCAGCTTAACGAAAAATAAATTAGCCCTACTTATTCCGAGCCACTGACTTCTTCACAGGAATTTAAGGTAAGCTAAAACTCACCATGCACGTCTGGTTTTCGATCTTCTTCTTGATCTTGGGCGCGGCCTTGACGATCAGATGCATGGTGGTGGTATCCTCGCCCAGCTCGTTGGACGCCGTCACCTGGTAGTCTCCTGCGTCTGCTTGGGTTACATTCTTGATCACCAGAGACATGCTCTCCTCGTCCTCATACAGGAACCTGGAGGAAGAAATTTGTATATTTAGCTTGGACTAATCTGTAATAATAACCAAACTGATGACCTAATGGCCCAACTTTATAGCAAACGCTAACCGCGAATATAGCGAGATTAGATGGACTCCCACCAAAAAGATTGACACCCTTAACAGTAACAGTTTTTGTTAATTTAAAAGTAGCTGTAATTGGGTAGTTGACTGGTCTTTGATTTATTCAAAATAACAGGCTTAGTGAAACAGTATAAATAACTATAAACTGTAGTGTATAAAAATATAATAAAGTTCTAAAGTTTTGGTGGTGGTGGGTTTGGCAGTTGTTGATGGGGTGTAAAATGGAATGCATGATGGAATTTGCACACGGAATATTGAAGTCACATTATTGTATATGCCGCTCTCTGTTTAGCATAAAATTAAAATAACGGGATTCGGGATTAGTAATTGATATTTTTTTTACTTTCTATGGAAGTTTCATCTAGTAGTGTACACACTTGTGCCTAGTATCGGCTTCGACATCCTTGCCGTTGTGTTTGAAGACGATGGTAGGCTTGGGGAAGCCCTTACACTGCAGCTCCAGCATGGCGGAGGCGCCGGCCGATACAATGGCCTCGCGGTGCTCAATCACCAGCTGCGGCTTCTCCGGCTCTCGATGCAGCTCGTGAACAGCACCTGGACAAAAAGGATTTTAAATTAATACTAATTATAGAAAGAGGCCAACCCGCACTAGGCCAGCGTGGTGGACTATAGCCTGATCCCTCTCATTCTGTGAGAGGATACCCGTGCCCAGCAGTGGGACAGTATATGGGTCGATGATGATGATGATGATGATAGAAAGAGGTGAAATATGTACAGAGGCCAGCACATTAAGCTACCCCAATCTGTCAAATTTATTTCATTGATTTTCAACTTTAATACAAAATAATTTAAGGTTCATATTCAATTGGGAAAATTTGACAGTTTTGGATAGCGTGACCAGCTGACGTCTGTACATGAAACACTTAACGCCGTTAAGTTTGTATTAGGCTTAGTAATGTAAAGTGAAATGAAATTAAGTTAAAAACTTATTAACAATATCACATTTTATATAAATTTTTATTTTTAGTAGATTTCTATGAAATAATTAACAACAGCGTAAAAGTGGGAGGATTTCTCGTTCGTTAGTGTTAGTCAGAAGCTCAAAGCTTGACAACCAGTTTATCCTCAGGATATCGGCATGGCCAGAAATTGGGTTGCCGAGGTTTGATTGCGGTCGTTTCGTCTAAAATACAAATATCCAGCCGCATCTGGTTAGACTGGAAGCCGACTTCAACATAGTTGGGAAAAAAACACATAGGCATAGAAAGCATAGGCTGAACCTATAATATTTCTGTACTTGGCATGCGTGATTTATACACTTGAGCTTATCACAAAATCAGTGCTGCTGTCTCTAGGCTGTTGCGACAGCAGCTGAGACAGGCATCGTACTTCTTATTTTTGCACATGACAATAAAAAAAATAACAATAAAAAGTATGATGAGGGGTACAAAATAAAACATGACTAATGATGAAGCAAAACGCTTCATCATTAGTCATGCGAACGCTCTTTTTTTTCAGTACCTTGTACGGTGAGTTCAGCGGAGCAGGAGATATTGCCGGTGCTGGTCTTGGCGACACACGTGTAGATACCGGCGTCCTCAGGCTTCACGTGCTGGAACACTAGCGCCAGCGAGTCTTCGTCATCACCCAGCAACACCTAGAGGAAAATCATGATAAAAATAACTTCTGCTGGAGGAAAATTTAAGTGAGTGATCTAAATTATGCCATTTCTGAACGGAAGTATAAAATTAATTCAAGACCAAGTTTAGATGAAGATATCGGTACAAAGTATTGTTTCAAATTTAATGACAGAAACAGTTAACTTTAGTATACATACCTTGAATCTCTCCTCAGGGTCAAAGGCTTGTCCATCACGTTTCCACGTGAAGCTCGCCTTCTCTCCCTTAGCCAGCAGACCTTCTCCACCAGGTGGCAGCTCACCGAAGATGTTCTTATCGTCTATCAAAATCGGACATGATGTAAAACATAGGATACCAGCACACCTGTATTCCCCGAAGGGTTAGGTAGAGGTCAGTGTACTGTATACCCACAATATTCAGAGGTATTTTTAGGGCCCATGTAATAGGGGGCGAGCCTTTTGTGTCTAACCGGGCACAAATCCAAACTCAACAACACTGCTCGACCTGAGAATAAAACCGAGGATAGAGGTCTTCGGTTTGATTCCAAGGAGTATAACATTTGCGCTTTCGACTATCAAACTAACAAGGCAGTTGATAATGTAAAATTGTATCATAAATATACCAACCACAAAAATATATTCATAACACTAAATGGTATATTATTTTTTTGGAAAACTTTTATAAATTTAACATTTTGGGGGAAGCAACACTGCAACAGTATTAGCTTTACCATATGTTTAGTGAGCGAAAAATCAGAGCGTCTCTGATAAATTTTAGTGGCTCAGGTGACCGCTAAAAAACGCAGGACAATAATATAGGTACACCTGGGTGACCTACAGGCAAAATTTATATTTATACAAATGAAAAAATAATACTAAAAACGAATGAAATCTAGTTGGAGTCAGCTCTCACTCATATGTTAGGTTACGCATCCAGGCTACTCTTGTCATTGGTGAATGTTGTTGATTCGCTAAGAATTTGTCGTCTAAATATGCTGTATACATTTTCGACGTAGTTTGTTTTTAAAGACAGTTCTCGCACTAGGTAACAAGGCCTCTGTCGTGGGAGACTTTAAAAACATATCTACAAATCGGACGCAATACACCTACAAACTCGAAACAAATATTTGTGGATACTAAAAATATTTGTAAATACAATACAAATATAGTTTTTTATTTCATTCAGATTGTTTTTTGAATAAGGTGATTGGAGCCTCCTTTTAAGCAAATAATGCCTGTGTTAAGAGACTCCAAATATCCTCCAAGATCTTAAATTAATTTATTAATTTAAATTAATTAATTAATTTATTAATTTATTAAACTCACGACTCCCGGTGCAAGTGCGAGGAGAAATTAACCACTACGCTAAACATGCAGTCGAGTATTGTAGTCTATTTCACGCGATGAGAGCAGTGTCTGAAATCTACGAGTCACTCTTATCGATGACTACAATACGAAGTCAACAACAAAATGTACAATAAATTACGTGAAATCATTACAAGTTCAGTCTAATTCAAGTAAACGGTATTATTTATAGTTCTCGTGATCCATAAACAAACGCTGGAGGATGTCCAAGTGTTTTACAAAATGTTACACATTTATTTATAGCTTTCCACGCACATTCCTCCTTTATTATGACTATAATTATTAATAATGTTATTACTAATAAATGTTGTTAATATAGTATTATAATCGTGGGTTTAAGCATTCATTAATTATGTAAGTATATGAATTTGGTTTTCAGTTTGGTACATGGATAATAAAAAAATATAGATACGGTGTTACGTAATTCGACGAAATGAAAATTTTTAGCAATATAATCTGTATATTACCGTCCGTTTGTTACTTTTACCGATTTTCAACTTTAATACAATACAATAAGGTTCATATTCAATTGGGAAAATTTGTCAGTTTTGGATAGCTTGCTCTGCTGGCTTCTGTACATAATCATATAGGCTTGGATACTTTCATCAGAACTAATTCGTGACTCCCATAAATTGTGAGCGTCGCGTAGTCAAAATAAAATGTTGGAATAAACCTTTCATTTACATCTTGCCAACATACCACGCAGGCGAAATCTTGTAAACAAATTCAATGTATGACCAAATAGTAGTGTACACTCACCAACAACGAAAACAGTGGCTTCTGATGTTACTTCTCCGTAGATATTGATAGCCCTACAAGAGTACTTCCCGGCGTCAGAGGGCAGCACGTCCGCTATTACCAGCTCGTAGCAGCCTCGGTCGGCGCGAGTGCGGATGATGGAGACGCGGTCAGATTCTGCCGTAGTCGTTATTTCCTTGTCGTCACGATAGCTGTAGCAATGTAAAATAATTTTGCTTGCATTTGGTTACTTAGAGAACTTACTTTTTGGGGGATCTTAGTTATTGAATACTTTCACAGACGGTTTTTTGGTTATTGTAATCCTAGCAACATAAATAAATCTTAAATAAAATCTTATATAGGTAGCACTTCTATACGTAATTATTGTAAGTAATTGTATCAAAAAATAAAGTCTTTCAAGTAAGACATTATCTACGAATACTGCTACTTACAACTTAACATCGGGGTTGGGGTCGCCCTTGACCTTGACCATGAAGCGTAGGTAAGTGTTCTCGAGGATCTCAGTGTCCTTCAAGGCCACCAAAAAGTATGGGGCCTTTAGAGCGTTCCTCTCCTTGCGCTCTTCAGCAGTTACTATAATTTGGTACATGACGTTTCAAATTAGTATGTCATTTTGTCACAGGGCGCATTTGAGGCAATTAAACAATACATATTGTATAGTATTTTTGAATTACATTAAATGATGATGATGGATGAATGTGCCAGAAACTTCGCTTTTGTAAAAACGTTTGATCGTCCATACATACTTGTTTAATAGGTTTTGCATAAATCATGCCTCAAATGTGCAATAAAGATTAATAGTAATTGAGGTTATGTAAGTAAAAAGTGTACAAAAATACTGATATAAGTGCAAAATACAGGAAAATTAAAAATAGAATAAACTGATCAGATATCAAACTACGTGTTATAACGCCTTACAATGTCTTAATCAATGATCGCGGTGAGACATGCATCAAGTAATTTAGAAATAATAATAACAATAATCTGAATTTTGGTAATTATAAATTGGCATGTAGAAGTAAAGTAGTGGTATGTGGGGAAACTATATTTGTTTTTGCAGAAAACATACTCATCAAATTCACAATCCTTATTCACATATCTATCCTTAAAAAAGTGATTCACTTTTTATTATTTCAATATGCTTTTAATTTCCACCAGATGCCACTAAGCCCTCTTATAACCATAAAACTAAAAAATAAAAAACACTCACACTCCTGCACGACTAACTGAGCGGTACAATGGGCATTTCCGTTCGGGTTTTCAGCGATCGCTGTATAAACACCCGCGTCTTCCTCCCTGCAGTGTTTCAGTTCCATCTTGTGGCTGCCATCGTTCTCATAGGAGATAGAGCACCGGTCCATGAGGCGGTCCGCCAACGGTTTGTTATCTTTCAACCACATTACTTTGACGTCAGCGGTTTCACGCAGAAGACATTCGAAGATAGCGTTCTCTCCAGCTGCGGATTCAGAGCTTGGTTACAGAGGAAGAGTTCGTACGGATCTGTTTACCTCGATGATAATTTCATTTAAAAAAAAAATGTTTTTTTGTCAAACAAGTGATTGCCAATTATTTTTTATCACAAAATTTTGAAAAATTTGAGATTAGGCCTAAAAAGTTTACCGTGCGAACTCTTTGAAAAAATTATGTCGAAAATAATGTATTTAATGTACAAAGCATTGTTAAATTAATGTGTAGTGTACGTTAGTTGACTAAAAGCATTATGTACAAGCACTAATAGTGTGTCTACTTCTAGAGTGTTCTACGTCCGGGTGCAAGTACTTACGCTCAATGTTCTGGCCTTCCAAGGTTTTCGTGAATACTGGTTTTCCATCTTGAGATTCAGATTTTGAGATTGTCCTGGTAGATTCGTAGCCAGTGTTCACTGATCCGTTGGCTATGGTTTTCTTAGAATACTTGCTCTCGTAAGAGGAGTCTCCATTCTTAGCAGTTTCATAGCTCTCGCTCTTAGAAGATATCGCTTCAATCCTATCACCATCAATGCTTGCCTTGATACTGTTTCTCTTTGAAGCGTACTTAGACGCGATGCTATCGATTTTACTACCCGTGTCAGACTCAACTCCGTAGACAGAGCTTTCAGTTTTACTTTCGTACTTCGACTCTAGTCCGTACTTTGAAGCAATGCTGTCAAGTTTGCTTGCAGTGTCGCTTTCTATAGCATAGTTAGATTTTTCAGACCTGCTCTCAATGTTAGACTCAATTCCGTATTTGGAGGCAATGCTGTCGATTTTGCTGGCAGCATCGTATTCAATTCCATACTTTGATCCAGCCTCAGATTTACTTTCATAGCTGGACTCAATACCATACTTGGATCCTCCTTCAGTTTTAGATGAGTATTTGGACTCGTAGCGGCCCTCAATAGCTCCTCCTGATTCGTACTTTGAAGATTCCAAACGCGATCCGCTTTCACGGCGCGCATAGGAAGATGTTAGTCCACTACCTTCATATGTAGATGACGATTCATAACGACCGCCACTCGATAGTTTTCTACTGCTACTGGAATATTCTGTAGAATAATGAAAAACAATTTGTAAAGTTTAAGCACACAGTTACATGTAAAACTTTATTTTTCTTGTGTCACAAAACATCTTTTTTTTTTTAATACAACTAATTTTCCTTTTAACATTACGTTAGTGATGGTCTTACCTCCAGATAGCCGCGAACTGCGGCTATACCTAGACATCTCGTCTTCAACGACTTCCTCTGCAGTTACAGCTTGACTGTTACTAACAGCTTGTTGCTTAGACTCGGCGCCAGCTGAACTGACCTTTTCTTCAGTTTTCTCTTTATTTTCTTCTACAACAGATTGTTGTGTTTTTACTTCTTCTACACTAGAAGACTGTTGTGATGTTACAACAGTTTCTTCAACTGTTGTTTCTTTTACAGATGCTTGTGTTTTAAGCTCTGAAGATGATGCTTGTTTAGTAGATTGTTCGACAATAGATGACTTTTGTGCGGTTTCGACCGACTTTTGTTCAACTGATGTAGTTTCTTGTACAGATGCTACTGTTTTCGATGCTACATTGGTTGCTTGAGAAGCAGATTGTTGAGAGGTTGTCGCTGTTTTAGCAACCTGTGATGTGGCTTCTATTGCGGACTGTTCAGAGACTGCTGTCGTCTGAACAGTTGCTTGATCTGTTTTATACGCAGCTTGTACTTTTGTCTCTTGAGACGATTGTTCAACAGAAGTACTTTGAACAGACGTCTGTTGTGTTAAATGCACAGATTTCTCTTGTGCTACTTTAACTTCAGATGCAGCTGCTACAACAGTAACTTGACTGGTTTGCTCCGATTGTGAAGCAGATGCTGTGCTTTCAGAGATTTTAGAGCTTTCAACAGTCACAGATGATTTAGTTTCTAAACCGCTTGTGACTTCACTCCTTGCAGCACTGGCTGAACTGACTTTAATGGACTCTTGTGCTTCACTTACTGAAGATACTTCGGTAACTTCAGCCTTGGAGATTTTAGTAGCTACCTCACTTTCTAAGGACGCTTTTCTCTTTGTTTTAAGATGTTGAGATACCTCTGCAGTTGCTTGAGTAGTCTCAACTTCTACGCGTGAGCGTTTCTCTTTGGTTTCTACTACTTCTGCTTGCGCGACTTCTGCGTGATCTCTTTTCTTCTTCTTTTCTTCGGGCTCTGTTGAGACGGCTTCGGCTGGAGGTAGTAGTTGAAGGTCGTCAGCTGCGTGTTCAGCTAGAGCAACTAGAAGGAAAACACTTGTGTGAGAGGTATTTAGACAAGACTTATCATTTAAAATCGAATTTTATTAGAAATCGGATGTATATTGATTTATCCTATAATAGTCTTGGATGTACAAGATTGCTCTTACCAACGTCACTCGCGTTTTTCCTGATCTCAGCGAGCCAGTTGGTCTTCACCTGTTCTTTATGAGCAGTAAGAGTGACACTGATCGGCGGGTCCTTCTGGCAAAGTTCAAACTTGAACTGTTCGCCCGGGCTGTCCTTGATCTCAAAGTCGGGTAGCTACATGAGAACAATAGGGACAGTTATTTATAAACGTCTTTAATAGTTGAAAGTCACGATGTCTAGAGAATGTATGAAAATTAAACTCGGAGCATTTGCTGACATTGGAGTAGTGTAGTTAGTAATAAAGATAAATGTAGTGTACGACAGATGTAACGCTACGGGCACGGATGTAATATTAAGTTGACTAAGGAAAACAGGTAAACCTGCACGAAATAGTAATGAGATATTTTTTTTGAATTATATTAAAATAAAAGGAGTATAATAGTAAAAAGTTTTGATATAGTTGAACGTTGTCAGCCCAAACGAAGTACAAAAACCTCTGATCCAATACATTTCAAGATTTTCATTAGGCAATTTCTATGGCGATAGAAGAAATGTTACCTTTTTATAGAACGGAAATTCCACATAGATCGTCTGCCACCTGGGGAGGTGGTAGGGTATATCGGCGTCTTATAGACTTGAAAACCGTACTTGCCTTCGCTTGGCTTAAAGTCATGGGCATACGAGTATGTAACTACCTACTACCATTTCATTGGTGCGATGCCAATGTCTTGCAAAGAAAGTTTTTGTTATATAAATGAAAGTTCCGAGCATCAAAGTAGAAAGTTCAAATCGTAATGACATTATGTGATCATACTAGTACATTCCAGATGTAGTTTGGAATGTATCCAAATGGCTATTTTTTGCATTGGCCTATTTTTGGAGTTGTATTCAAGATTGTGTGAGCTGTTAATGAATGGGATAAAGTTAGAACGTGTAGGTTGGCTGTTTCTGGGAAATTATTGTAAGCAAATAGCTAAATGCTATTGTTAATGGCAGGAAGTAGAAGTTTACGCTAAACATTTGAGCAGCTGAGCGTTATTTATATGTACAGTATTACGATTGGGGCAGTAAAAAAGACAGATCTAAAATTTACATTTTAAAGTAAGTCATTTAAGCAGTCTAATGCATGCATTAGACTGCTTAAATGACTTACTTTAAAATTAACAAAATTGTAGGGTAGGTGTTAGTAATTATAACATCAAGACGTCCACAGACTCAGTCTACCCGTGACCATGGACGCTGTAAAAGGGTCCGAATAACATCCATAAAAAGTAGATTTATTTTAATTTCTAATATTCGCGTAGATAAGTGTCTTTTGTTTTAGTTTACATTAAAATTACAAATTTAGGGGGTATTTTTCATAGCCGTCCTAGATATCCAGTTTTGATTGCTTAATTTCTAGAGCTGAGATGAAAACAAATAAAAAAGAACACGATGGACTAACCTTGATAATATCCTTTAGAACAAACACGGAGCGAT
Source organism: Acronicta alni (assembly GCA_964056405.1). Classification (NCBI taxonomy): domain Eukaryota; kingdom Metazoa; phylum Arthropoda; class Insecta; order Lepidoptera; family Noctuidae; genus Acronicta; species Acronicta alni. The sequence continues at coordinate 1,234,128 of OZ043914.1, forward strand.
CATCAGCAACCCTCTTGACTTTACAGATGAGGATCCTAGCCTTGAAGAGGAACACGTATCTCTCGCTAGCCTTCCCCTCAGCGTCAGTGACTGTAAACCAGTCGTGGGTGAGCAACCGGCCAAGCTTGTAGATGTTACCGCGAAAACCTTCGATGCTGGCGATGAACTTGTTGTCAGTAGCACGGTTGGGGACGCTTAAGAAGAGTTCCAATGCCTTCTGGAGGTCAGAACAGTCTTCGCCGAGCCGTTTGGAGTATTTTACTAGTTCCTGCATTACAAAGAAAAGGTTTTGGACCCATACTTCGGTACGGCATTTGCTAAAGTAATGACGGAGTGATGTCATGATTATCTCTATACTCTTATAATTTTTTCCATTATATTTGCATGTCGGTACAGAGGCCAGCACATCAAGCTACTACAATCTGTCAAATTTCTATGATCGATTTTCAACTTTAATACAATATCATAAGGTTCTTATTCAATTGGGAAAATTTAACAGTTTTGGATAGCTTGACATGCTGGCGTCTGTACAATCAGTACTTTATCATGTTTAGGACTTATTTATATCAAAAATATCTTAGTAATCAAGTTAAATCAAAAAGATTTTATAAAGTACTTATATTACCTACTTATCTACCATTTGCCTATTACAAATTGGGCATTGTACAATATCATAGATTTAAGACTAGAGACACAAACAACCCATTACCCTTTAACAAAGACATTTAAATTTAACGAGCCTCGTAAATCTCGAAATTTATCTTAGACTTAGAGTTTTAATTATCATACTGAAGTAGGTAGTTACCTAAAATTTTTTATAGATGTTGGTATTGAAGTATTTATGTAATAATATTCATGCTATTTCAAACCTTTAGCAGAAGTTGATAGTCGTTGATCCTTTGAATTGGAAGCTTCAGATGTTCGGAGATACCTTTGTCGTCGCCGAGGTTGTCTGCTAAATCCTGAAACAAAGAATATATGAATTAAAAATATACTATTATTGAAAAACAATAAAACATCTAAAATAAACTTTAAATACTTCGGATCTGCTAAATAATCACAATTTGGCGATGGCGACATAGTACAAAACAATAAAAACATCACAATCTCTGCCAAAGAAACTTGTGAAGGCTTACCCATCAGAAATAAATTTTAATATATAAAATAACCTAAGTACGGTACGGTAGTTAAATTAAGTATATATATGTATATTTTTTTACTTCACTTTTTTCGTAAGTGACACGGATTATTACTGGGGAAAAAACAGCCCTAGTAAAATACTGGTTTGGTTTTTTTAATACCTATCTACAGATAAAATATTGAATTTTGGTATAACAAATAATATAACAATAGAATTTCGAAGAAAAATATGATAAAATAAATGCACTTTTATTTAAAATAATATAATAACAAACCTTTGTGGTGATAATAAAAATGGAATTTGTGTTATTTCGCGCGCATTGAGCTGCTTCGGTTTTTTTTTTAATCGAGATAAACATTATGTTTCGTTACTTGAAAAATACAATACGCTAGTGAAGATATTCCATGACATTTCCACAAAACATAAATAATAATAACAGATAACAGTAAAATCCGAACAGGTAGGTAAGTATGTTGATTTATTAAATAATATAAGTAGATATGAAAACGTAGATTCAGTGAAAGATATTTCTTATTAGTTTTACTTAATTGATTGATGAAGATGCCAACTCCCGAAGCAACGCATTATCTGTCTGTCCCAAATAGCTAGTAGGTAAGGTAGTTTATACAACAGTACCAATATGCATAAAAAATGATATACTTAGTATCTATTCAGTAGAAGATCTTTTACTTTAGAACTGGACATCAAAAACGATATTGAAAAACGTTTTTTCATAGATTCACTGCACATATTATTACGTTATATTATTTTTTTACTAGAAGATCAAAGTCATTGCGTAGTTTACACTCCCAATAAATATGATTTTCCTTTCTTACATTAAAATAATTACGGTTAGTGGAGGCGTTTTATACTTTGTTTACAATGCTTTCTCCACACCTTAAACTTAAATCACGTAATCGCGTTTGTCAAGAAAGTCATTATGGCATATCTAGTCACAACAATGTTCAAAACCGTAACAAGTTTATTGGACAACAATAATTATTATGGATGTATGATTTCGAAACGATCACTCTCGACAGATTTCGTTGTTAATTTAAGAACACCTTTCCATTTCTGCCATGAATCTCGTGCGTGCCATAGAATTAAATATAAAATGTTATTTTTAGACGTTCCCACCATTGGCCTTGACTGGCGACATCTAATAGACATTAATAAAGCTTTTTTGGGCCGCAGTGTGGAAACTCTTCAGGAATGTAGACTTAATTATTGTTAAATATTAATCGCCTACACTATGAAGGGCGTTTAGATAGTAACTGTCACACATCTTATGCATTTATTATGTGTTCGACAACCATTTCTTCGTTTTGAGTTGAAAGGCTAATTAAATATAATAAATTCCCAAGAAGAAAATAAGAAATTTGTAAAGAAAGTAACCTAAATCGTCTAATTCTGGGGAAAGTCTGTGCCCAGTCGTAGGACAGTGAATGGGTCCTTGTTGGTGACGATAGTTTGATTCAACTTCGACAAGAGATACACTGAATATACAGGGTTATTCCAGGAGGGTATAAATAAAGAGGGTATAATATATAACAAGCAAGTAATTATGGAAATACCAAACAAATACATTACCATGTGTACAAACTTGATAAATAAAAAGAAATCAATTATACTGAGTTGGCAAGTTAATGATTATTCTTGCAAGCATGCAGACAGTTTTTTAAAATGTGTAACGATTTTCACTGGGATTGAACGAAACACAAATTTATAAATCCTTCATATAAACTAAAACCCAAAGTAATTGTACCCAGTATATTAGCTTTAACATAATATTAAAATATATTTCTGCCATATAACATATCGTACGTCTAGTCAAATCGAACGCGTATAATAATTAATACGACATGTGTTCGACGCATTCGTTGGATGTCACTTTAATTGCTCGTCGATGTTGGCACCAACTCAAAAGCAATGCCTAACAATATTGACATCGTGTTGCAATTGCTTTTGGTAATTATTTGTTGCTAAGTTCTTTACATTTTAATTAACGTAAGATTTGGCAAGAGTAAGTCCTGTACAACCTGGGCAGTCATTCGGTTGATGAACCTGCCGACTGTCAAATCTTTTTACCAGAAAGCAAGAAGTATTGGGTTATATCCTTAGAACAGCCTTAGGTGCAATGATGTATCATATGGAATCCCTAATAACCTGGTCAAATTACGTTCTAAGTCGTTATCCCTAAATATTCATAATAGTAGGTTTCTTTTAAATAAAGTGGGCATTATCTTTAATGCCGTCTCATTTCACTGGCATCAGAATGACAAAGACCGGTATTTTATTTCAGTGACACTGAAACTAATTCACATCATCATCATCAACCGATAAACTCGCCCACAACTGGGCACGGGTCTCCTCTCGCCGATTGAAAGGGATTAGGCCATATTCCACCACGTTGGCCTAGTATGGCTTGGCAGACTTCACACGCCGTTGAGAAAATCTCGTAAGGCATGCAGGTTTCCTCACGATTAACGAAGCGTGCCTTAAAAATATGCATGCGAGGAAAGGCCTCGCTTATCGACGGGGTCCAGCAACTGCTGGACCACAGCCTGTCATGGTCGTGGTGAATTTCGCGGATCCCATGGCCATGACAATAGGGCAAGTGAAGGCAAGTGCGGTTTTTAGTCGGTACGAGTCCGACATACCCTGCCACCTCCCCGGGTGGCGGAGGATCCATGAGGATTTTCCGTACTATAAAAAAAAAGGTTTCCTCACGATGTTTTCTTTCAGCGTTTTAAGCGAGTGATAATTAATATTAGTATTAATACCCTCATGATTTGAAAATTTCGAGATTTCGAAAACTCAGAACTCGAGACCTCCGACTTGGCAGTCCAAGTCCAGTCCATACTAAAGTAAAGATAAGATAAACGTAACGTACCTAAACGATAAAACTAAAAGTAAATATAAGAAGTAATTTGCATTTTATAGAGCCAAACAGTAATCCAATGATCGAGATGTGTTATGGATTGTACCTAAAATCAGTTTCAGACAATCAGTTTAAGATTCAATTCGTCTGATTCATTAGATACTTGTAGAAGGTAGGTATTTTGAAAGAAATGCATTTGAACTCGGTGCTTATATTTGGTTTGGTTCATCCGCAGCAGTTTCTCTATCTTATACACCTAAGTATAATCTAACTTTTACAATTGAATTTATGGGCTTATGTCTATTATAAGGCAAGCGAAGAAGAGTAAGAAATGAAAATCTTATTCATCTAGAAGTAGGTAACTAATGAACAAGAGCTATTTACTTCTTTACAAAGAGAACATTCAGCAAGGTACAAAATGAAGTAAGTATCCACTCTATATTATGATTTGTTATGATAACAACACATATAATATTGTAGGTACCTACTTACATAAAGATAATGTAGTTATATTCGACTACTAATAGCTTTTAATTAAATATTTGTATGGATAAAATGGTTTCATAGTCGTCTATTAGCAATGTGATTTGAACAATCGCATTAAAATCTCATCGCAAGTTACTGACGTCATCGGAAATGTATTCTTTATCAATGGATTCTCTTTTGAGTTTTCCAATATCCACAAATTGTTTTATCGTAAACAGCAATGGGATTGACGTCAGTAACGAAAGTTTAGATCGTGAAGCATTTAGAGAATATATTGCAAAAAAGATTTACGTCACAATGATGTTAACGTATTTGCTGGAGAAGTTTTTTTTAGTAGTAGGTACTAAACTAATTCAAAGAGAGACGGAGAGAAATCGAAAAAGAGAAAGAGTCGCAATGTAGGCGAATTTGATAAATATGTGACTTGTAATAATATTTAGCTTCCTTGCAATGATCAAAAAAGTATCTAATAATATAAGTAAGTATACTCAAAAGAACTTTTAAAAGCATTGTATGTATCATAAATAAATAAAATATACAAATTTATAACGTTTACAAAACGTTTAAAACTAAACTGTTAAACAAAACTATGTTTTATTTGAATAGGTTCTGTAGGTATTAAAATCATGAAAGATATAAAAGTTGAAAGCAGAGAGGCATCTGTGTATCCTGAGCGAATACATCATTCAATAAATTTGTTTATAACAAATCAAACTCATTGTACTTAACGCTTATAGGTTTTTAATTGGTAAATTACAAACCATGATTAACCAGCACAAAGTACCGCTATGAGAAGCTCAAGTAATATGAATTTAAATACCGCATTTCAAGTAAAATTGTAAACGATAATATATCAAAACTAGTTCACATACTAGAACTCAAGTATATTTAGGACACCTTGACATATTGAGCGTTGCTCTGTTTCTCTCATATGCTGTTTGTGCAATATTTGTTACTAGAAAAACATCAGCGTAAATTAATTTAAGGAATTCAAACATGTATTCAGTTCATGTGTAAACTCTCAGTGGTAAAATGGATTGAGTAAATATTGAAAGCAAATCAATATGCAAATACGAAATTAATATTTAATTGCCTTCCTATTATAGTTTAAAGATATATAACTATGATAATAAATATTATGATAAAAATAATAATAATATACCTACTCTTGATATGCACATATTAACGATTGCTTAGCAACTTCCAAATATCTGCAGTTTGTGAAACACAATGATTGAAATAAATCTTTTAAATTTGAAGCTTTTGCTGTCAAATTATTGAAGAATGAAAGTTTAAGTTCAACAAACTCATGGAATGGAATACCTACCATCCTTCCACAAAGACTTTCATTGCAAAACAATGCCTGATTTCAAAATATTTAACACCCAAGCAGGGTCAAGCATATGGAAATATAAAACTAATGGTTGCAAATGTAATCAAATTGATAGTGTGGTATTAGCGTAAGAATTGTTATGTCGTAATGACTATAAATAATTAGGGCAATGACTGTATTATATTTGTCTGTTCATTGATTCAACCGTACGCTATTATACGCTTTATGTTCATGTAGTAAAGTTTATAATCCATCAATACACAAAAACAAATGTACGATGGAGCACATCCAAAGATTTGAAGAGAATTTTCGAAAAGAAAATTCTGTTTTTCTTTGTTAAACGTCTTGACAGCTCTCGTTTTGATTTTAGACGTTTGTTCCATCAGTATAACAATGACGATATATTTTTTAGAGACTTTATATTTATGACATAAATAGGTATTTGTGAATATTACTTGGTAACTACCAGAAGTAATATTATGAAATGTTTCATTTGATAATATCTCATTTGTTTATTAACTTAGTATAGATGCCAGAAAAACACCTAACGAAAAAACGAAATTGCTGTAGAAAATTAAACAAAACGACAAACTTTTTAGAAAAGTACGCGTACTTTTAGTGATTCAAAGCGAAACCTTTAGATTTTAAGTTTTTTTGTTTATTTAGATTTCAAAACGTTTCAAAACAACGATTTCAAAGCCTTAAGGATGGCTGATTGTAAATAAAAGAATCCACAGACGACAACAAAACATTGCCAGTCGCTGTTTGGTGTATTCCTTTACAAAATAAGCTTGCCTAACAACAGGTTTATTTTGATTGGTTCTTTCTTTCACGATATAGAAGTAAGAAACATTTGTGTACATTTTTTTATCAATAATCTTGTAAACAGAAAGCATTATAATTAGCAAGTTCAAAAGTTTCAATTATCTTTTATGCTTGAAAGTAAATTGAGAGACAATACAATGATCTTGTTGTGAGAGACATCGCTACGTGTACTGGTACAGATGCATCTCCTGGATATAATTAGAACCACTAATCCCTAAAAACATATGCAAAAATTGGGTCAAGGTCATCCCGCGCAGCTTTTATACGCATCCTGCGCACGCGCTTCTCGCATCGTGCACACAGGGCGGCGTAGCAGAAAAATATAACATTGCCGCGAAACTCATCCTCCCACGCGGCACTAGAAATAAACCAGACGCGTTGCTTGTAACACTACACCCGTAACATTGAAACGAGGGGGGAAAAAATCACGATATTTTCGCCACAGCCGACAGCCGGTCTAATTATAAAGCGTCCAATGCTAATTGTGATGTTATAGTCGTACCTGAGCGCGAGGCGATCGGTAAAGGTATCACGAGAACACAATCACAGTCACACACTTCACTCGGACGAGTGGTCGAAGGTCGTAGATGCGCTGGAGCGAGCGAGGTGGTCGCGTCCGCGTCTTCCAAGCGACTGCTTCTCTCCTGGCCCTGTACTCTCCGCCCGCTAAACATAGCACACCCGCACACACGATGATTTTTAGAGGATAACGCCATTTCACCGGTGACGTGTTGTTATCTACGGGGGAACACGGGACAGCTTTCGTTCGGCCCGCAAGGTCGACAAACAAACCTTGAAACATCCTTGATAAGAAACTATTGTTACCTTTATGAAAATTCAAAATAATGCAAGAATATTTTAAGGGCAATTACATTAGCAAGAACACGAGAGTGGATGCCAAGTAGAATTATGATTTTACACTACACACAAATATCATTACATTTCGTTTACGACAACAACCATTAACCCTTCGTCTAAGATTGAGAATAAGTGAAAAAAGCTCAGATTTACAAATCTTATTGTAGTTTGCACTGAGCTGGTCTCATATTACTCAAATATTGTTTTACCATAGATACGATAAAAAGTAGATAGTTTGCTTTTGTACATTATTAGGTACTCATATTATATTATTTAGATTTAATATTTTGAGTTAAGTTGTACACATTTTAGCTGTGAGATTTTAATGTCTCGTGAAGTACCTATAGATTTAAATTTTCATCTGTCTGCGTGAGACGGGATAAACTCGTTTTCTAGAGCGTAGACATAACAAGATCTCTTAAACTTAACTATAGGAAAGTTCTAGTTAAAATAAACAAAACAATTAATTACCCTAACCGTATGTTGCTATTGTTTCAGCCAGCTTCAGTTCCCAAATTAAGTATTTTTTCGGACTTAGGTCTGTAAAAAAAACGTTTATCAGTGAGCTGAATTTGAGAGTTTTGCGGCCTCGCATCCTCAACCTCCAAACTTATAACGACGAGAACGTTAAACATGTTTAAAAAAAAATATTTTTGTTGGAAAGTACAAAATGGAAGGAGATATGCTAAGGCTGGATATAGATTAACCCGACCCTGCCGGCGATAATGACTGACAACATAGTTTATCATATTTACTTATAAGTACTTTATTTACACTGAACGTAATAAATCAGGACAAGATTTAATTTAAAAACATACAAAGTTCTTAAATTAAGTTCGTTGTTGCGGACAGCGATTATTTCAGGCACTCTTTATGGTTATTATTTTTTCCGATAGAAGTATATTATGATACTATTTATATGACAAAGTCACAGACAGAGTTGTCTCCTCCCACGAAAAGGTATGGATAGTCTATTTGTAGCCCAGACAACACTGCAATAGCAGCGAAGTGCACTCAATTAGAACTAGGATTTCTATGACTTATATGAATAGCATGTCATGCTCGTGGTTAAGTAGGTAATAACTGATGATGACTGCTCATCAACCGATCTGCAAGGTTAAGCACCGCTAGTCGCGGTCAGTCTTGGGATGGGTGACCATTCTTAACACATCGAGACCCCTCTGCCTCGGGGACCACGACCGGGTATCATACGAACACATATGACAATCGTTAGTGGTAGTCAGAAGCCCAAAAAGCCTTCTTGGCTTGGTAGTCAGGATAGACTGGTGTCTATCCTTAGGATATCGGTATTACCCAGAAATTAGATTTTGGAGGTCTGATGGCAGGCGCTTCAAAGTCGCGTAAAATACTGATATTCAGCCGCATCTGGTCAGACTGGAAGCCTACCAGCCAGATGATGATGACATGAATAACGTGTCTTGAATTACCTATTGATTGCTTAGCTTTCACGAATACTAGTACTGCCTGTAAGCATGTAATGTTTCCATTGACATAGTTATACTAAATGTAGCGACAAGAAATTATTTATTTATTATTGATGATGGTCCTTTTTCTTGATACTGTATTATATTGATAGTTCATAGAAAGTTGTAGCTTAATTGAACCCTAACAATGCCTGAAGGCTTTCCGCAAAAGCTTTACCTAGCTTCTTTAAGGTTGTATTGGTGACACATCTCAGTCAGTCAGTCATCAGTGCTCTACGAGGAAACGTTGTGCCACCTTTGGAGGAGGAAGACCGCGACCGCGAAGAAACGTTGGACTTTGACCCTTATACTGCCAACCCAACTATTCCTCTTTCGTTTTACAGGGACGGCAACGCGTTAGTGATACCCTTGGTGTTGCAAGCGGTAGCACGGTAACTGTTTACCATGAGGTGGGCTGTATGCTTGTTTGCCACCTTAGTTGTATAAAAAAATCTTTTAATATGTCTTACGATAACGTAATATCAAATAACGTTTCTTTTACAAAAAATGGTGCCCAGGAAAAAATTGAAAATATTAAATACGCCCGCCCCTATTTCCACCCTTTAACCAGTATAACTACATATTGATTTCTGACATTTACGCGAATAATATATGTACATTGAAATAAAACTACTTTTTACGGATTTTATCGCGTATATTGATATTATTAATCCCGACGTTTCGGACCCTTTACAGCGTCCATGGTCACGCGTAGTAGTCTGCCCGTGACCTAAATATCAATATACGCGATAAAATCCGTAAAAAGTAGTTTTATTTCAATTTAACTATAATTTTATTTTTTTAATTGACTCTTAGGCTATACAGCTGAAGCTATTGTTAGTAATTAATAATTGAAAACATCTGTGGTCTAGTCGTTCGAATGTCGACTGCTGATCACGATGTTCTGGATTCGATTCCCACAGGACCCAAATATTTATGTCATTTATATGACGCAGCGATCTCATCCTCTGTGATTTGATCAAATCTCCTAAGGAATTGACCAAATCTCTGTTTTTATCATATCGCTGCGACATATGTATATATTTATAATATAGGTACAATATAGGTATATGTATTATATCCATAGCACAGGCTCCGCGTAGTTTGTTTAGTTAGATACGCTGTGTCCCAAATAAAAATGACAAAATGTCTCAAATATTTATTAGTAAATCAACGCAACAACTTTCTGAACAGCATTATACGTCAAATGATGACTGTAGCCGGCATAAAAATCGCACAAAGGAAGTACAGACACATGAGAATAAGCTGTAACATTATTTCTGGATTTGACTCAATCGTGACGAGAGTTGCGTAGGATTTTACATTCTATATTTTGCTCGTTTTGAATCGTCATATTTTAGTTTAGGATCTTTTATATGGTCGTAAGTAGTAACTGAAATATGAGTTGTCGTATTTAGTTTTTATGACGTAGCCCAACCCCCTCATTTCCTGTGGGCCTGGAACATGTCGACTAAGTAAATGTAGATGTTCGTTGAAACTATGGGAATTTTGGTTATGATCCACGTACAGACATAGGTACCAGGTGTACCTACTTATAGATATGTATCAAATGTAGATATAAGGCAGTTGGATTATTCTGTAAATTCAAGACAGACAAGATATAATTGATATGATTGACAAAGATTCTTTCGTTAGTATGAAAGAATTGTGGCTTAAATTGTGCCCAGCAGTGGGATAATATAAGCTGATGATGATAAGGATTGGTGGGGAGGTTGGCAAGTGCGCTTGCGAAGGACCCTTATCAATTCCTCTCTCTTCCTAATCAAACTTTTCTTTCAATCATACTCTTCTGTTAAAGTGCTCAGTTTGGGAATAGATGGTGTAGTATAAAATTGACCCTAAATACTTATTTATTTATTTGTAGACTCAATAATTGTTGTTTCAGTGTTTGCCCATATTATCCAACTAACGTTACTTACTTACAGGTAAAACAGGCTGATCGGTTGTCAGAGACAAGCTTAGCTACGCTAGTACAGCCTACAGACTAAGTTAGAGGAAAGGTACCAATTATGGAATACGTGCCTATTATGGAATACCACAATATTTCTTCTTCCTTCTACCCGCATTCAACGGAATGCGGGTAGAAGGAAGAGGGAGAAGAAGAAGAAGAGGAAGAAGAAGAAGAAGGGAGGGGCAACTAAATATCCGCTTGAATTATTTGGGACGCTTGGTTTTAGAAATATTGTGGTATTCCATATCAGGCACGTATTCCATAATTGGTACCTTTCCTCTACGTGTTGATATAGTCAAGAAAAAAAAAAGCCGTGATAGTTTGTAATATGACCATCGGACTGCCATGAAAATCAAAGGTATCAAATGAGAATCCAAGGCACGCAACATTACCTATGACTTTTCAAAATCATGTACGTATTAATACTTAATTATCACTCGCTTAAACGGTGAAAGAAACATCATGAGGAAACCTGTATATCAGAGGGATTTTCGTGACGGCATGTAAAGCCTGCCAACCCGCATTAGGCCAGTGTGGTGGACTATAGCCTAATATCTGTAATTCTGAGAGCACACCCGTGCCCAGCAGTGGGATAGTTTAATGGGTTGACGATGAAAATCAAAGGACATAGCTATGGTAGCACAGTACCACACTTGGCATTAATCCATTGGCCATGTAAACAAAGTGCAGTTCACCTCACTGGTTACGTTTTTGGCAACCGCCATCGCCATGTCTGTTTTAACGAGCTCCGCAATCAGTGTATTGTATTAACGGTAAAATTTTCATTGTTATTGGGAACGGCAGTAAATATCAATTTGTAGCGGTTACGTGAAGGACGACTCGTGTTTCGAAAAGTCTTTCAAATAACATACCATCACGGCTGTATTCCTCGAGGAGTTAGGCAGAAGTGTACTGATGTATCTACACTCACACTTTGCCGCTATATTTAGATCCCACGTAATGGGGGCGATCCTATTGACATTAACCAGGCACATATCCTCACTCAAAGCTACTACAGCTGAGAATTGAAAGCAGATCCAGTAACACTTTGATGGACCTGGGAACCAAACCTAAGACTTCTAGCATAGCAGTCACTCTTTTGACCACTAAACGAATGAGGCAGTTTCCAAATAAACTAAAAATATATGTTTGATTTTTTATATGAGCACTACTGGATATCATAATAATATATATTATGGTATAGCCACAGAATAAATATGTAAAAGTATGGAAACTAAGCCTAGTTGAAGAAATAATTACCTACGCTCCATTGAAGCAATAGGGTTGTAACTTTTCATGTTTTTGTTTTTTTTTTAATAAAACATTTGTTTTGTAGTGATCAATCAATCGAATTGAAATAACTAGGATACAAATACAATGTAAATAGGTGTCTGTTAATCTTAGCAAAATACGATAGTTCAAACACAGCAAACAGTTTTATATTAACCAGAACTTATCTTTAACTCTGTCATTACGGCGTAATCTTTTACAACACCCTCGAAAACCATGAAAACGACACCATTGACGAAAAAGTTGATAATTTATTTCAACCGCCATCTTGGATTTACATTTTGACCGCCCTATCGGCTTCAACACCCTCAAAAACCATGAAAACGACACCTATGATGAAAAAGTTGTAATTTACTGCAGCCTCCATCTTTAATTTACATTTTGACAAACACTATCTAAATCATTCTTACCTTTCAAAACCAGCACGAAGCTTAACATTTATGATAGCTCTGGTTTTGATGAAGCCGAGTTAGTAGTGACGGGGCAATCGCTACAGACAGCACCGCGAAAACCCCTTAGGGGCCTCGTCGATGCGCATGTTTGTGTGAGTGTGCCGTTTCGAGCGTTTGTAGGAAGCTTCCCTACTGTTCCTATTCCTATTCTGTGGTATAGCTGACTGTTAGCGTAATTTCAAGACAGTGCTTATTTTGCGTGCGGGGGAGAATTCGCACCCAATCAAACCACGGCTAGGTAGGAATACAAAGCTCCTGGTAGGCCGTACACGCGCTAAGTAGGAATCGAGGATAGGCTTCGCTCTTTGAAGTGGAAGCTGGGGACTGGACCACAGCCTGTCACAGTCCCATGACCATGACATGCGTTAGGGCTAGAGAAGCAACATGTGTGGACAATTGGTACGTCTGGACACTAGTTACCAAACCCAGGTCTGCTATATCGTCCAACCCATGTTCATAGTGATCAGGTACAGGTGTTTTATTGTGATAAGATAACAATGAAGCATACTGACTGCCTGATTGTAAGCGGCAACCACCGCCTAACGCCAGCAACACCAGTGGTATGACTCGCACGTCGTCATCTTGAGATATCAGTTGTTTAATAGGACTTTCCTAGCATGGGGGCCATTAATCTATCTGCTTGACCTCTGTTTTCTTTTATAAGTGCTATGTCTGTGTTTACATTATCCATGTACTATGATGACAAATAAACTTTTATTATTTATTATTGTAATCTCATATGCCCAGTAATTACACTGGTTACTCCTTCACTTCTTAATATGCAGAATGAGCAGCTTACCACCTTGGTTTCAGCTTCACTAGAAATCCTGTTTGTTCTTTTTATCAGACAAAAGCAGGTCCATTCGAATAAACATTAATACACACAATAAAAGTATTCAACCTCCATGATACAATAATATTACTTTCTACATAAAAAGCAATAAAAAGTTTATTCTTGTCCCCCCTATTCATCCCCTCCTTGAAGCATTCCAATCTGGACCTAATCTTGTGCAACTCCTAAGCAGTCAGCTGATTTATTCCATCTATTTATCATTTTCCAAGCCAAAGTCTTCTAATATTATCGTGTTTATAGTCGAAATAGTGTGATTGCCCTCAATATGAGTGGTCGAATTGACAGCATTCATACTGCAAGGCGACGTGGCATCCGAACTATTCTAGTTCTTGGCGGAGTGCCTAACGCTCGAGCCTGCCGGCGCCCGGCTATCCTCACGCCTTCGATGATTGGGGGCTAACAGATCAATTGATAGGCGGAGTCGGAATTTAGCTAAAATTAGGACCGATGCCGCAACCGAATTTATGTCCGATAGATAAAAATAAAAAGCATTTATTTTTGCAAATGAATAATTCCATAAGTACTTTATCGATTCCTGGTCAAATTGCCATATACCATTTTACATTTTTATACAAAATGAAAGTAATAAAATAACACATACTTAGTAGAATAATCAGTTAAAGCTATCAGTAGCGGCCTCTATTGCACGTTTGCCTAAACTACGTTTATCTCACACTATGTTCGTTAATCACACCGATAGATGGCGTTGAGTTTCAGGGTATGTAACTCCACATCGAAAAAGTAGATGGCGTATTAAATAGTTTGTTCAAGTACGAGACCGGAAAAACAGATGTCGCTAGTACCACACATAATAATCGATCCTTTCAAATTACTTCGATATTTTGAACGTTTAAAAAATTGTTACGTGATGCAACAGATAGGTTTTATTCCTTACTGCATAGCATAATTATTTTAGGTTGTGTACAGTATACTGTACTTCTAGGAGAAAGTCTTCTACTGCCAATTTTTGAAGAAATTTCATATGAGCTCTGACCTGGAAGTACTTGTTGACCACAGGGTTTGTGGCCAGTAGGTGCTGTGCTCTTGGCTCGTCGCGGCAGTACCCCACGTGCTTGTCGAATTCGCGCTCCATTCGTAGTAATGCTCGCCCGAGCATTTTCGGTTCGCCGGCGTAGTATTTTATGCCTTCTAGTAGTACCCTGAAAATATAAGGCATTTTAAAGCACCTGAGGCATTTTTTAAAATAGAAAGAATGAAACTATAGGTAGAAACTTAATCTTACTTTTAAAGTGCAGAAATCTCATGGAACGGCGCCCTAGCATGTCGTACTCACATCGACTAAAACCGCACTTGCAACATACGCAAGATACCATTATCACGCCTGTATTGCCTGGAGAGTTTTACAGAGGTGTACTGATGAACATCAAAAGTCTGATCTTTTCCATTAACTGGACATAAATCCTAACTCCGAGCAGTTATTGAGAATTGCCTCATGAAAATACCCAATAAGACTATCCTCAACTTGAGCATAGAGCACGCTTACGCGACCTCTGAACCAGTGAGGCATGAAGTTTGTTTTAATTATGGTTGCCGTATTTGAAAGAAAGAAAAATAGTTTATTCGCTACAGGACACACAAAAAGTAAGTACAGAAGGGGTACATTCACTGAACACTAAATTTTATACTCTACGACTATTCACTAGGACCAAATAAGTTCAGAGTAGATAATATATTTTGTAGATACTTACGTGTTATGAAACTCGCAGATCTGCCTGAAGTTGGAGAACAGCAGCTCTCGGTTGTCGAACACGGCTTTGGGCGTGGTGGCCTTGTCGATCGGCTTCATGTAGCGGGACACCACCTGCTGCATGTCGCGCCCGAACTCCTCCTCCGTCTCCACCAGCTCTCGTACCACGGCCCTGCGGGAAAGAGACTTATGAACAAAGGAATTTAACTCTTCTTCGGTTGATGAGCTGAGAATTCATAGTGTATACCGTGGTACCGTGATTCGCAGTCGGCAGGTTGGTAGCGCGACTGCCTGTCCAGGGACACCGGACAATATTATTATGAAGAATGTAGCATTTATTTCTTATAGGCTCTAATTGAAGAATAGGTCGTTACCGTAAAAAAGGAATATATAAATGATTAAAGTAAAAGTATTTTTGATTAAGAAACGACGTAGCAAAACTATGAAATGTTTTTAAATTTGTCTCACGACATCTAGATTCAATAGATTGAACTGTATTACATTTTTGTCATAAAATCCTTAATGGTGATAGCACCATTGTATCAAAATGTCTTCGATGTCAAAGGCCCTTGTAGCTTCTAGTGTGCTTCAACTTGTTGACAAAAGTAATTAAAGTAACCTAACCGAATCATCAGTCGTCTCATTATCAGCCTCATCATCTTTGTGTAATTTATTTTATTCTAGTTGCAGCTCGTGGTTTGACGTCCCAAAATGAGTATTTAGTGTTTTGTACAGAAAGTACCTATCAAATTGTGTCGTTTACCAGCATGTAATCTACCTTCTCACTTAATTTTATCGAAATCTGTTTATAATAATAGCTATATTTCGTATGGATAGGCAGAAAAGATTTTTTAAATATATTGAACATTAAGGATTTCTGAAGATGAAAACACCATTGATATAAGTAATATGTATGAATTAAGAGTTCTAATGAAAGAATAATATTAATCAAGGATGATAAATCAGCTAAAATAATATATTACACAGCAACCTAAAGTAATCAGAAAAGATAAAAATCCGGTTCAAAGTATTCCATTCCGCAAATACTTTTAGGTGTCCATCAAATAACCGAAGCTTTCAAGATCAATAGACACATATTTCCATCGACAACCGCCTCGTGGTTATGACGTCACAGTGGGGGTTTAAATGATAAACATTATAATAAATTAGCGAGTGTTTTCCTAGCTCTTGAGTCAGCGGGAGAGCGCGCAATACCGGTGCCAAGAGGTGAGGGCGTGGGAGCATCTATTACAGTGAATGGAGAGGTGGTATGAAGTTCGGAAGGTCATGAGTAGTTGGATGTCAAGGAATGAAGCTACAACAATGTAGGTTTTTATGTGCGTCCTTATCATAAATCTTTTATAAATTTCGTAGACATATGCAACAACAGGTCATTGACACATCTGCGAAGATCATCATAAAATCACACTGCACTGAATGACGCACGACTAAATTCTAGGTCTGTCAGAATCAAATCACGGCTGGTAAACAGAGTTATAGTCGTTTTCAAAAATTTTGAATTACTCTATAGCCCACGTAAATACCGGTTCGGATTGCAGGGGATTTTTCCGACACATTTTTGTCGACTGAATCAATCGATGATCTCATTTCGATGCAGGACAAAGGGAAAGGTAAAATCTGAATCGCATAGAGTTCGGAGAAAGGAGAGGCTTGTATCCAGTTGTATCTGTATTAGGTATCGGGTAGATAATTAAGTTATTCCATCTGCAGTATATTGTCATATTTACTACACCTATTATTGTATAGATTCCCCAGAGTTAGATAATCATAATAATATAAATATCTATGTAGTCAATTATCATTAAAATTATTATCATTTGTATATATTAGTATTATTTAAATCAGAAATCTGCTTTTCTTGACGAACTGCTTAAAAAGAAATAGTATAGTATTATTAAAGTATTTATTACTTAAATTATGAGCAAAAATATGTGTGTGCAACGCAAAACTGACAGTACCAAAAATTGGTTTTATTAATATCATATGGTGGGGTGGCTATTCTTTATCGGAAAGGTATATTATTTATTATTATTAAATCTAAGTTGGTAGCTAAGTATATTTTTTTTACAGATACTTGCCTTCCCTTGCCGTAAGGTCGGAGCCAAGAGACTCGGAACCACATTCAAGACGACCCCGTCAATGCCAAGTATACCTGGACAAGGTGTTGGCAGTTTTGACTAAATATCCAACGATATCGTTCTGGCATGAAACTATGGTCAGACAAGCGGCGATAATTGGACGTAGTGTTGATATATTGTTCTTTACAGACGTGCACTTCACTGAGTTATTACTTGGGCTGTTTATTGTGCATTTGAGTGTCGTGTTTCTAATACTAGATGTAGCAATGAATCATACTAAAACAGATGCATCTTATAAAGCTGTAAAGATGGATTGTTGGCTACATCGAACGAGGAAGAATATATCGCTTCTCCCCGAAAATGGGTTTTTACACTAAATCAATGAATATTCTACATAGGTATTTTTTAGGGTTCCGTACCCAAAGGGTAAAAACGGGACCCTATTACTAAGATTCCGCTGTCTGTCAGTCCGTCTGTCACCAGGCTGTATCTCATGAACCGTGATAACTAGACAGTTGACATTTTAACAAATGACGTATTTCAGTTACTTCTATAACAAGAACAACAAATTCTAAAAACAGATTAAAATTTATATTTGAGGTGCTCCCATACAAAAGACCCGTTTTTTGCTCGATATTAATAACGGCAACAGATAGACGCTTCAAATATTCACTGAAAAATTATTTAGTTGTAGATATATTCACTTTAAAAATAAATACATAATAAAATTTAAATAAATAAATATTTAAGGGGGCTCTGGTACCACTTCGTGCGCGAGTCCGACTCGCTCCTCGCCTGTTTTTTATTGTTATGATGGCTAACAAGCATACGTGCACCTGATGGCAAGCGGCAGCCGAAGCCCATAGACGCCAGCACCACCACTATTATCACTATAATGTTGTCATCTCGAGACCTCAGTTGTTAAGTCTCAATTAACAACCGTAATTTAATGGCTGCATTGACAACGCCCAGTAATTTCACTGGCTACATTGCCCGTCAAACAGGAGCACAATATTGTAAGTAAGGCCGTTACTTAATCATAGAATATTTTTATAAGTGTTAACTAGCTGTAAGTTTTCTAAATGTGAAAATAAAATAAAAAATAAAATAAAATAACTGGGGCCATACCACAACGTCTTAATGCGATCATTTTCAGGTTATGAGAAAGAGATGGCGCTATTTAATTTGTAGAACGACATCCCTCTCTCTCAATCAAACGATCGCAATAATAGGTTGTGGTACGGCCTCTTTTGCTTCATCATCAACCCATATACTGTCCCACCGCTGGGCACGGGTCTCCTCTTAGATTGCGAAGGATTGGACTATAGTCCACCACGCTGGCCTAATTATCGCTTAGTGGCTTAATATTTGGCAATGGGTCGGTATCGCCCCAGGTAAAGAGAGCAGCATTACCTACACACCTTTACAAACTATTAACGATCAGCTTTCAGTCTAAACAGATAGAAACAATAAAACAAACTCGGAGAATCATGGTATCTTGAAGTCCAAGTCTGGAATAGATTTTAAGTCTTATTATAAGGCTAATTTTTAATTACATTACAGACTAATTCCAGAAAACAAAACCTACTGTCTTGTAACAGGACAATTCCAAGAAACGTTGAATTAATATATGTATAAAAGCTTCTCAAAATCTGAAAATAGAACCACAAGCAAAACCAATGAACCAAAAGTTAAACAAAAGCATCTAAATATAGGATTTTAATCATAAACAAGGAAAGGGAACATGATCCTTACACCTAAAAACAAAAGATGAGCGAAGACAGTTTGTTGACACGAGAAGGAAGCAACATGCTGCCAAATTATGACGTGTTGTTGATAACTTAATACCAACCTCGTCCTGAATAACTTAAAGGCACCCTCGTTTGCGCTCGCAATTTAGTTACATTATTTTGTGTATGTTGATGAAATTTTGACGGGTACCAAATTGTTTGGACAAAGCTGAAAGATGTTAACGATACGGATTATGTGTGGTTACTTTAAGACTTGCTTCCAAATTAAAATTTGGAGTATAAAGGAAAATATTTTTTATGTTGAAGACTAGGTATATATAGGTATAAGTAGATACGGATATAATATATGTATTTAATCTATATTTTTTTATATGATTGTCACGGTCGTAGTCGTGGCTGCCCGTGGCATCACTGTTTATGTTCCTATCAGAATACCAGCGCTGTAGCATTGTATTTTAATATCGCAGCATTTTGCTGAGACCTATCTCAGCCTTTAGTCCTTTTTGACCTCGTACAGGGCTGCTGTAGTAAATGTACTGCAGTGTTTACTTGATTTATGTGCGAGTTCAAATAAAGTTTTCTTACTTTCTTTCTTTTTTGACAACTTCTCCCTTATTCCGAACTATAAAGCTGTATATTTCTTTCTTTTTTGACAACTTCTCTCTTATCGAGTTCCGAACTATAAAGCTGTATATCCTTGTTTAGATATTTAGGAATACTGAACCTATTCCGAGCTCTGATTATTACCAACAAGATTTGTCGCCAATTCACGATCGCTTAAGAGCTTTAACAAGCACATTATAAGACTAGTTACGACCCAGTTCTAGCCAGAAGGTAAGTGCGGCCATTAAGAGGATTACAAGTACACGTGTAAACATGGTGTTGGCAGAACTAGAGAGCAGTAATGCCAATGAGTTTTGAAAATACTTTATTGAGTGCATTCTATTGAGAAGTGGTACTTAATTTTACAGTTATTAAGCAAAGGAAAAATTCGACCGCAGGCAGGATAACTTTAACTAAATCTTAGCATGGAAAATGCCAAAAAATACAAAAAGATGGTTCTTAATTATTTAAGAGACAACGGTGAAGCTTAATTTAGGTAATGTATTTGGGTACTAACTAAGATATATGATAATGCAACAATATTCACGATCTTTTATAATAGGCGTTAATGCATACTTAAGTTATAAATCTAAACTAATATTATAATTACGAATGTAACTGCCTGTCTGTTTGTGGGTTACGTTTTACTTATACCACTGAATGAATCGATTCTGATGAAATTTGGTACAGTCAGCAACGAAAGTCACTGAACACGATTTAATTTTTAAAACGCTTTAACATTTTTTATTATCTAGGAGTAACTGACTTGAGGTAACACGACTTCTTTGTATTATAAGATATTACAAGCTTTACCTTAGAATTTAATTAAAAGTTTTGGTGTAGGTTTTCAAAATTTGGTTGTGTTCAGCGACTATCGTTCGTGACCGTACAGATAGATTAGACCTTGGAGAAGGACATAGGCTACCTTTTGTCTCAATAACCCGTTAGGATGGTGATATTATAAATGGGTGACACCGCGGTCAATAGCTAGTATTACTTAATATGTATATGTGTTGGTATATTATTATCTCTCCACCTCGTAAAACAGTTTAAGACCGTTCAAGTATTATGCGCTTATTTTACGGCAAAAGCCATTTTCTATTGACGTCTGATTCTGAACCTTATTTTGTCTCCAACGCACCCATTCTTCGGCTATCAACGAACACCTACCCCGGCCTTGTGTATTAATAAAACAAATTCCACTAAAATATAATTTCTAGTGCAATCTCTTACAAAAATAAACTGAAACAATGTAAATGCAGGTGTGGAATGCTCTGACATCTTCTTTAATTATGTATGTTGACATATTTATTTGTGATTTTGATATTGACATCTATACATTTGACATGGAGCAATATTTATTAACTGACAATTTTTAAAAAATAATTTATTTCATATAAAGTATGAGAGTCGTGCAGCCATTGATGTTGCATATATTGAAATGCATTATATGACTTAAAATTACATTGTGCCCTTCAGTTGCCTAGCAGTCTGAGCTTGTCATGCTCACTAAAATGTCCTGCTGATGGTGGCGTAGTGTGTCGGGTCGTTTTATTCCCTGCAACATGGTTGAGTCAAACGACGCCGATACACACGTCATACTCGTGAACGGGTGCCGTCTGTCGGGGCTGGTCGGCTCTTACTGTCAATGGCAATCTCTTTAATTATTATTATTATTTTTCCTTTTCTGTTTAGTAGACTAGATTAATTCAATAGTACGCATCAAGCTGCATTGCTCTCTTGTACGTCTGACATAACAATGATTTATATTAATTTGATATCAGCAGACATTACTGAAATTATTACCGTGATTTTATATTTTTTTTTCTTACTATTTAATAATTTTCAACTATAACTGACTAACTGTAAATGTGAGTACTTTGTAGGCTAAATTTACATACTCAGCTTTGAACAGTCTGGTGGCTTTGAGCCTTTTTTTATGTGGCCTACGCAAATGTGCCTCTGATCTGGTATCGTCGTGCGACGGGTTGTTGAGCTCCCTAAATTATGGTTGAGCTACACAATGACTGATGCATGCGTGCCGTCAGTTGGGACTGGTCTACTCAAAGCCGCTATGGCTCTTTCTTCAAAAGGCCATTTCAGACTTTGCCCTACATTGTAAGACACATATTTGTTACTATTCTATGTCTGGACTTTAAAAGAGACTATGATTCTCTGAGTTTGTTTCGGCGTTTCTTCTCAGAGGTCGTCAGCTAGGAAATGCCGGAGCCATCTAGCTTAAAAAAAAAAGTGTAAAATATTGACTTGTAAAAGTGTCTTTAAAAGATCTATTTACAGAAATAAATATCATTTCATTTCATTTCATTTCTCTGTTCCTATCCAACTGTTATAATTAAAATAAAACTTTTCTCAAGTGCAAGGTTTTTCGAGACGTCGAATTCCGTAGTCTGACCTTAGCAATTATTATAGAATAAAGGACAAGGCTTAAACTGTAGTGGTCTGATGGGAGAAATAATCGCACAAGAAATCGTCAATAAGACTTTTAATGATTTTAGATCAAAGGAATACATATATTTAAATTCTAAATAAATCATTCAAAGATGGTTCTTATTAAATAAATACATGCTTCTAATGGTATACCAATACCATAAGCATGTATTTTCCAAAGGGTTACGCAAAGGTATACACAGTTCGCCGGTCCCATGTAATAGGGGGCTAGCTTATTGCCATTAGCCGGGCACAAATCCAAACTCCGAGCTGGTACTGAGTATTTAAAAATTGTAAACTGATTCAGACTGTAATAAAATTCAATTAAAAATGGCCTAAATTCATGGCTACACATACAGTGATTTAGT
The DNA here is from genome assembly GCA_964056405.1 of Acronicta alni. Classification (NCBI taxonomy): domain Eukaryota; kingdom Metazoa; phylum Arthropoda; class Insecta; order Lepidoptera; family Noctuidae; genus Acronicta; species Acronicta alni. The sequence continues at coordinate 1,256,680 of OZ043914.1, forward strand.
GTCTCGGGTTCAACGAATCTTGCGTCCCTCAATAAAAATCTTTACACATTGACATCAACATCGCCGATCCAATTTTTTTCTTTGATTGCAACGACAATAAAACTCCGATGTGGATCTCCTTTCAAACACTCCAGGTTTCTTTTGATGGTGAACATTTATGTTGAAACAATGGTTGCTTCGGTGCTTACGTCAATAGCGATTGTATTTGGATTTTGTTGGGTATTTGAGAAATTGTAATGAAGGCACGATTGCGCACATGTAATGTTTTTTTTAAACACAATACAATCATGGTTGTATTCCTCGAAGATTTAAACAGAGGTGCAGGCGTATACGACTGTAGGTAATTTGCTACGGAATCAAACCGAAGACCTTTTGAACTGCGTTTATGAACAACTTGTCTCATATGAATATGAGAATTCACAATGTAGAAATATCATAAGGAAACTCACTGTCGTCTCGCGGCCAATGATGTTTGGTCCCTCTCTGCAGTCTGCTTCTCCTGCAGCACCTGCGACGGCACGTACCCCTGGCGCGTGCGCAGCTCGCCGCCCTGCACGTCCTCTATCACGCGTACCAGCCATCTGGAATCAGACGAGGACTTCATGAATGATCGATATAAACAAATATTTTTGATATTTATTACAAAGATATCAATATAGAAAAATAACTAGCTCCTAACGAAAAGGTCAAGGCGCACAGTAATTAAAAGGAAAGGAACAAAGTTTAATTAAAGAATGTGTGACAACTGAAACATTGAGTACCTACTATGTTTCATAATAATTGTCGTTCGTGTAATGACATTATATTGGTTGAATTTTGACAGGTATAACTATGAAATTTGCCAGTCCTTATGTTATTTAATCCCATTAGAATTGTAATAACAACCTTGAGCCCCAGGTCTGTACAATTTGGCATTTTCCTGGCATACTTATATTTCACCAATTTTTATTTCATGTTTTTTGCACATTACAACAAAACGAAAATTTTTGAATGATCAAAGTAAACTTCATGTAACAGTTGTTTTATTTATATATATGGCTTATCATACAAATCAGCAGCTACACTAAGGGTATAGTCTAAAATTTACTGTTTCTAGAATCAATCGCGTTACCAATAGACTTATCCATTATACCAAGATAGGCCAGCTATAAATGAAGACTATTATAATCGGTATCATCAATAAAAACACCAAAAACCGTGTCTTTGTAGTAAACAACAGTCGTATCCTCTTCAGTCATGCGAATGTAATTTATACTATTGTTAAGTGCGACAGGAGTTAGCCCACACTGAACAATAAATTCTAGAAGCATTCGAGACAGGCGGCACCTGGAGAGACAGTTGACATTTACTTTAAGCTAGTACACCATTTTGGACTATTATTATCGTGACATTTAAATATGAACCGGAGACGTCTAGGCCATAATTATAGACCGTTAAGACGAATTATATTAAGCTCCTCTGATCTCATATGCTTATTAAATGCAGTTATTCCCAATTTGAATGCAGTCACTACTAAGTATAGTGACTGCATTCAAATTGTGAATGACGCTCTAGATAAATCCACGTCACTTGTTATATTTTTTTTACTGTGATACTTTCATGAACAATTAATGTCTTTTCCCTGTCTGTTGGGGTGGCTTCAAGTTTTACCAGTGTTTTACATTAAGTGATTGCTATCAGGCCTCCGCAAACCAACTTATGGGCGATACCGATATGCTAAGGTCAACCTTCTGAGACATGACATAGGGAACTCCGAGAAAAAGCCAGACAACCATTTTATTTTATTTATTTACGCGAATATTATACATCAAAATAAAACTACTTTTTTTTACGGTTTTTTTTTCGCGTTAAATTGATATTATTAATCCCGATATTAATTTAATAAATAATCCCGATTAATAATATCAATATAACGCGATAAAACCCGTAAATAAAATAGTTTTATTTCAACCAGTCTATCCTCAGGATATCGGTATTACCCAGAAATTGGGTTGCAGAGATCTGATTGCAGTTGCTTGGTGTAAATTACTGATATTCAGCCACATCTGGTTAGATTGGAAGCCGACCCCAACTGTTCGGAAAAGGCTCGAAGGATGTGGATGATCCCATAGTTCTTAAAGGATTGGTTTTAATAATATTTACGTCGTTGAGATACACTATTATTATAGTTAAGTATATGGGCACTAACTGAATTCTGCGAACTAGCATAAACTAGGTCTTAATTATAATGTAATCAAACCGTCCGCCTCTTCATTAGACGAGTCTAGACTTGTATCGACCTAGATAATCTCTATATCTACCATAAAATTATAGTTTATAGCAGAGTTATAAAATCTAAAATCAATTTTAGAAAATTAAAGATACTTAAGTTAACAATCGTTTTGTTAGACGCCATTCTGTCACTATTACCGCATTATTGAATTCAATTCGAATTTTCCTGAATCGTTTTCAGGAAAATTCGAATTGAATTCAATTTTCATTTCATTGTTAATCATCAACCCATTAACTGTCCTACTGCTGGGCATGGTCTGCTCTCAGAATGAGAAGGGTTACGATATAGTACAACACACTGGCCTTGTGCGGCTTCACACGCTGTCCAGAAAACTCTCAGGCATGTAGGTTTCTTCACGATGTTTTCCTTCACTGTTTACGCGAGTGATTATTAATTCGCACATATTATGATTGCGAAAAGTCAAAGAGGAATGTCATTAATTACCTACTACCCATTAGGTTTAAAAGAATAAAGAAAGATGAAAGACTAAACCTTGCTTTTACTTCACGCAGTCGGCTAAAAGAAATCTCAAGTTAAAAATAGTTATGATTAGCTGAACTGATTTCCTCGAGAGCTTTCCCCTGTCAGTCTTATAGAGTGACGTCACGCGAGCATTGCCCTGGGGTCGTTATCCTAGTCTAGATTCACAGTCTATGGTCTATATTGTTGCACTACCGTCACACAGGGTATTGGATGTGGTCTGGTGGTGTGAGTGACAGTTAATTGACGTGGATTTAGTTTTATTGTTGTTTCTGTGTCGTCACTCGTCTTTCATTGTGTGGGTACATAATAATAGATTTATCTTATTCATAGATTTCTGAAACCTATTTCATGAGACCAATTCTGAAAATTAGTTTGTTTGTTATCTTTTTAATTTCTTCTACGATTCATATATGTATAAGTAAGCTCTCCGCGCATGCTGCGATATCAAGCGTTATGTCTTGGGTTCGATCCAAAGTGATATTGTTTTTTTCTATAAAATTCTCATTAGCAGAATTAGACCTAATCATTCCAGCGAAAACTGGGTGTACACCAGTACACCTCTGCTAATTAGTCAAGTTGAAGTAGATACCTGTTAGAGGAGAGAGGCACTCGATGGTAAATAGTGACATCAATGACAAAACCAAGCTCAACTCAATTCGATATAGGTTTAGTACCTAATACAAACGTTCTTTTAAAATCGAAATATCTTCTACCGTAGCCCTTTCATTAACTTGTTAAAATAATACAGTCAATGTTTACACAGACATTCTGACAGAAATTGCTGTTTCGCCATGTTCCAATACACAAATATTCACAAAATTCAACAGTGGCATCTTGCCGCATTATTTCGTATTTACATAGCAGATCTATTAAACATAGGCGTCTATTTTTATAACTCATTCGTTATTCCGAGGAGATTATTCCGATAATCATTCGGAACATTTGTTAGTATTCTTTCGACTAATGATTAAACTCGATTCTTTTGAAAATGTAACAAATGGGAGAAGTAAGTAGGTAACCTTAATCGCGGATACTAATGCATGAATATGTCATCTGGATCATATCTGTGGAATCTGTGCCTCATTTGTTGGAGTTCTTAAAAAGTTATTTCGAATGTTATTGTCTATTTCTCGGATGGTGTGCTAGTGGCCGTTATGAAAATTGTAGGTTAGGATATTATTTTAATTTAATTTATACCTAGTTACAAACAGATTTTTATTATGCAACTAAACTAAAGTGTTTTCAAGATGTAAATATTACATTTTATTAATAAATAAAATTATGTTGATCATTTTATTGTTGTTTTAGTCAACCAAAAGATTATTTTATTCATTCCGCAATACTGAGAATCATTAAACAGTAGTAAAACCTTAAACTGTTTTATACATGACATTTACATCGGTCATAAAAAAATAACAATTTTTAAATTGAATTTACTTTTATCTTTGGCTGTTTGCGTGAGTGTTGAGTACAATAAGGTCCTGGATTAGATTTCCGTGTAAACTGTTATTCGGTTTTTCTATAAAATTCCCAATAATAGCTCGGTGTTATTTAGGCTATGATTGTATGTAAGGTAAAAAGATTTGTCGTTTTAAAAATAGGACACACTTTTGAATCTTAATAGAGGTAGGGCATAGTGGTAGAAAATTCCACTTAAATTGGAGCTGCTTGACTGGGGAAAGTACAGTAGTTTTGCAGAAAATTGAAATGAAATAACACTGCTTTAAGCTGTGTTGTGTTCCTAACGGTGAGCAAGGTTGCTAGTGCTCCGCGAGGAAACGTTGTGTTGGCAGTGGGGGGACTTCACCCTTATACTTCCTAGCCAACTACTCCTCTTTCGTTTTAAAGGGTCAGCATGGCAATATGATACCCTGGGTATTGCAAGCGTAACCGCTTACCATTAGGTGGGCTGTATGCCTGTTTGCCACTTTATTGGCAGTTATAAAAAAAAACATTTTGTCCAAAGTAAACAAAATATAGATATCAAAGTAAACAATACCACAGAATACAATAGTCAGCCATTTAATTTACACTCGACATTTAGAGTATTTACATTGTACCAACAAAATAATACAATGTAAACGCGTCTTAACAATATTTTTCCACGAATTACAATATGTACAATAATATACGTTAAAATATTTCAAAGAAAACAGACATTAAAGAGTTTATAACCGCTAATGTATTACATTTGGAATTATTTCAGATACCTACAACATTTATCTTAAGAGGTGGAAAATAGCCAAATCGCTATATCATAACTTTTGTATGAATGTCCCGATGTATGTATCGTGTACCCAAATAGGTCGTACATGATTTTTTGTAGAAAAGAGTTGACATTAAATATGAAATCTAGATAAATATAAAGTAATAACAATTAATATTTTATCTACTTAGATGTTCAACAAGCATGTGAAGCATGCCTGGCCTGTGACTGATTTTATTAATGTTTTGAATAATGTAAGCAAATATTCTAAAGAATGGTTCTTTCCTTCAAACCAGAGAAAGAATATCAAAAAAAGAAAGAAAGAATTTATGATGAATCTATGCTAGGGAGTAGTGATGGTTATTATAGCATATTATATAGGTATAACTTAAAGCAAATGATATCGCAGTTCGCACTCTCTCTATCGACTAACTGTCCGTCGGGCGTCGCATATAGCGTTAGTAACAAGCAGGCATATAAATTAAGCATTCTATAATAAAGCACATAAAACCGCTTGCTTAAAAAATTAAGCATAGATATAGCATTAAGCAAGTTATTGATTTATAGCAATTTTAAACACCACTACTAGGGAGGTTCTTACGATTTCAAATCACACAATGAATAGCGTAATGAATAATTTGATTTTTTAAAATATCAACCCTAACATAGCTTATTATTAACTATATAAGAACAATCTTAGTCCGACATAATGCATCATATTTATTAAAAAAGAAACATATTAATGATAATTATTATAGTTTGTTGGAAAAAGGATCTCTAATATTGTTCTTAAATTATAATAAACCATTGAAAAACCTTGTCGTCAAAATTAAAAAAATACCTTTCAAAGTTTTGTCCCGATTCACCCCTGCACCTCTATTCACCCCGTTTGATATACTGAATGATTGAAAAAAATCTCTTTCTTGGCCAGTTTTCTTCCTTTGCCCTAAAATAACGTTGCCCTACATTTGCATCGTCCTCGGTCCTATAATAAAGCTAGCCAGACCAACGACCCACCGTCATGACGTCTTAGTTTACGAGGTTACTTACGCGAACGGATGCAATCTTATGATGCAGAGCATTACGCAACTCTACACAGTAGGGTAACGTTGATATTTCTAGCGTACCATGACGTAAGGATAAGAGGTACCTACAGTCTTTCTGATCAAAATACTGAAAGATGAATTATGAAACTACTAATAAACAGGTAGGCTTATTGAAGGTCAATTTTACCAAGTAGACTTTCCCCAAACACTGACTATTCACCGCTTCAGTGCTGAAGAAGCGGGTTAAAAATCTCCCCACCCACGTTATATTTTTAAAATTAAAATGAATATTTGAATCTATAAAACAAAAACCTTTTTTTTGTTATTTTTTGAATAGTTATTTTATCATCTGCTAAGTTCACTGCTGGATATAACAGACATTTATATCCATACTTATAAATGAGAAATTAACTAATTTGTCTGTTACCGTTTCACGCTTAAACCCCTGAATAGATTACGATAAAATCTGGCAAGGAGGTCAATCTACCTAGATTGATTTATAGATGGATTGCATTCTGTAAAATATAGTTCTTTTAGGATGAGACCCACCGCAGGCAACAGATATTAAACATATTAAAATAATGTAACATACTATCATGCCTGTATTTCCAGAAGGCTTTGGCAGAGGTGTAATTGTTTACACACATAGTTCGATATCGATTTTGCAGTTTCTGGACACCAGGATCAAGCAGATCTCTTATTAGTAAGAAAAGAGATCCCAGTCTTAATCACAACCCACATTCACGTTGGGTTGTCGTGAACTAACATAAAATATTGGCATCATAAAATATTATAAAAAAATATTCACATATTAAAAGTTAGTTATCGTAAATACCATAAAAACTGTCTTAATGACAGTTATAAATCTAGATAATGATAAAAAAGAGAGCTGATACTTAGATAAAATATATCCGATAATAGGTATATTGGTTACACTGATTGGTTTGAGTTTGATTGGAATCTGTCAAACTCGTCTCCTCGCTTTATCTTTTGTCATTTATCCATTTATCAGGCACAAACTCCGTGCTAATGAAAATTTCCAAACAAGAGTAAATAGCGATCATCAAATTTAACATGTAACTCAATATCCGATATGGTCTAGTGGCTAGGATACCTGGCTCTCACCCAGGAGGCTCGGGTTCGATTCCCGGTATCGGAATATCTTTTTGCTATTGTTGAAATGTTTACTACGGCCAATTTCTTTTGCAAATTCAGTCTTTTTTTAAATAAGTTTTATTTTCACAATTGCTGAGTTGAGTTAAATTTAAATTTTCTTTATCGAGAAGTGAAAAATGTTGCGGTTGAGTAAGAGAGTTCATGATGAAGCTAGACCACACACATCTATTGTGTAGACTATAATATTGCCAACTAAAACAAAAGAATCCATACATCACGTTTAAATTTTTGAAATATTAAAAACGTATCCCACTTTCGTTAAGCCTTTAGAATGCTATCGTATACTATGTATACGAAAAATATATACCTACTTATGTATAAATATATAGATTTAAATATATTGTTCGTATATATAGATTTCTCATTCGCGTTCTCGGAAATGGATCAAATGATTTGCTTGAAGCTTAGGTAAATTATTGGGGTTTACGGACCGAAAAATCCATCCGACAAGGTTTAATTTCAGGAAAAATCGTTTTATTTGATTTGCCTCTCGTAATTTCGAGATTATGGCGAGACTCTGTTTTGGTACAGTGACTTGGTCCTTTCGGTGAATTATGTGTTTGTTTTTTAAATTGATTAAATTACTATATTAAATAAAGTTTTACAGAATAATTGAAGGAAAAAGTAGGAATCGAGTCGTAGGTATTAAGAGGTCAAACAAAAGGCGTACCTAACGTTATTTTTTGTGAAATACATTTTCAAATTTTTTAACTAAATATAATTCGGCAAATCCGCCGAAGCTGTACATAATTCTTTAACTACATGCACTTTTAAATTGGCAAGCATCCGGAAATGTCTAAACTGTCTGGCTGTTCCATCCAGTGGACAACTGGACATGCAAAATGTCGAGATCACTTGTTATAAGACAACTAATCACGTCTACAAGATATACCTCCTTTTTGTAAAGCTGGACATCTCATCCGTTCGTAACATTTATGTCAGTCAAATTATTATGTTCCGTTTCTAGTTGAAATTATAAAATATTGTAAAAACTTACTAATTTTTTTTTTGTAGTTTTCAGTCGAGGAGAATCCGTATCTTGGTTGATGTATTGGCTTAAGTCTGAAAAACAGTAGTTAATTCAGATTCAGGTTGAATAGATAAAACAATATTATTCCAGCTTGTGCCGTAATAATAGCTATTCAAAGCTACAGTTAGAATATTTGCGCAATCTAAAAATCTTTGGTGTCAGACATTTTTCATTGTATTTAGCATTAACGGATGCTAAATATAATACAGTCACCATAAAGACGTAAATTCAGTATGTGGAGGAAAAATTCGCCATGACGGGTAGGAATCGCGGTGGCTTAGTGGTCATAGCGTCTGGTGTACCTAACCAGAAGACGCAGGTTCGAATCCTGCCCGCGGTCGAATTTTTCCTTTTCTAAATAACATTATAAATATAATATTTATATGAATTATTGATTAATATTAATTAATTAAATATTTCTTTTCTAATGCCACATTGTACGCCATTTGAACTAAATGTACCTATGTATGTCAATTGTCGGTTAAAGGACATAGTAATCTGTCTTCAAAGATGCTGTGACGTCACATTAGGGCGGAGGACGTAGACGACAAATTCGACGTCACTGGCAGTGGTCTCGGTAGCTTAGTTGGCTAAAGCGTCCGGTGTATCAAACCGAACGACGCAAGTTCGAATCCTGCCTGAGGTCGAATTTTTAATAGAAATTTGACATTATAGGCATTGATCTCGGTGGCCTAATTGGCTAATGCGTCTGGTGTACTAAACCGGAGGAAGCAGGTTCGAATCCTGCCTGAGATCGATTTTTTGTTAGTTTGGTAAATTTTTGCATTGTTTTGATTAAAGAAATTCGAGACGAGCCGCATGAGTAGGTATGATTGAAATTTGAAATTTAAAGCACTTGAACTGATGGCAAAACCGCTACGGTTCTTTTTCTTAGGATAATAATAAAATAACAAAGTACTTAATTAGTAAAATGTGTAAATTTTAAAACTTGTGTTCAGCACTTCCACATCTCGATTCGATTTCTCAATCCCTAGAAATCGTGTTATCCCGAAAAAAACATTCTCTACAAAACGTAAATCGTTGACTCTAATTAAAAGCACCCAATTAGCGTACACTGTTTACGAAACACCATTCCGTTATAAATAACACATCATTTTTTGTCCCACATTCGTCATCTCATTCGAGTTCATGGCGCAGGGTTAGAAAAATAACCTCTAAACATTGATCCCACGTAATGGTCATCAAAAGAAGCGAGCGATAAATCTTTGTGAACAGTAATTTATAATAAAGTTGAACGGAAAATGTGCTCCAGTTTCTGGGTCATGTTGATTAAAATCGTTTTTAGTTTGTTCATTTGCATTTATTGGTTGGATTATAATTTTGTTGAGTTTTCTTGTCATCTATTGGCTTATATGGAACTATATATCGCTGTCAGATGTGATCGACCATTTATAGTAAACTTTTCATTGCATTCAACCAAATATAGTATTTACATGTTCACTCCATGGATTAATTACGTAGGTAATAATATGGTAATGTACTTACTTCAATTTTGAAGTACTGGCTCTAAAAGATCTAAAAGATTTTGATTGCATGTCTTATTGAAATCAATATTATTTAAAAAATAATATAATAGAATTTGAAACTTATTAAATTCCAGAGGCAGGTAAAATAGAGGCTTATGCGCAGGGTGAAATGCATGCAATGCGGGCTGTGACTTCACCGATGAGTATTTGATAAAATATAGCAATACTTGTAAAGATATTGCCATAAACTACAGAAAAAAACACGGTAGATATTTTTTTCCTTATTATCACTACCATCATCTCCGAGCCTTTTCCCATTTGGGGTTCCCAAAGGGGTCGGCTTCCAGTCAAACCACATGCGGCTGAATATCAGTATTTTACATGAAGCGACTGCCATCAGACCTCCGAAACCCAAATTCTGGATCATACCGATATCCTGAGGATACACTGGTTGTTGGGATTTTTTAGTCATCTGACTGCTTCTAATGATTGTCATAGGCGATGCCTTGACGTGTTCTCCGAGGCACGGAGATGGTCACTCATCCACAAACGGCGACTAGCACAGCGTAACCTTGCTTACCGTTAGATCAGCTAGTGTTACTTAAGTACCTACTACTCTACTCTTCGAATTTAGAAGCTGTTGTGAAGCTCTGAACTAAGCACATTTTCACAGTAATTCTCATGAAATATTATTAGAACAAGTAAAAACACACTAAGCTTATTTGGTTAGAACTTGCGTCTGGTAGGCGGTTGGCCTCGTTCCCTATTTCTGCATACTGAACGCTAAGCTGGTTCCTAGCTTTATTGCGTTTATTTTATGGCACCTGAAATGTTGTGTAGCGCATAAAGAAGAGCATTTAGCAACTTTTTAAGTCATTGCTCCGTTTAAATTTAATGACCTTGAAAATAATTTTAGTATCAGATCTTATTGTTATTATAATGCGACACAAAAAAAAAACTTGAGAGGTGTCAAGGGACACCCGGATGGAACGAAGTTCCTTTCATTAAAATTTAATAATTAAAAATAAAAAAACCTGTATACACTCAACAATTCACAACGCGCGAAATTCAAATATTGTCATTCACTCAATAATATTTGAATGCTTGTCAACAATATTTGAATTTCGAAAAAAGTGTCGTGACAACTTTTCGTAAGAATTTTTTCCGTCTAGCCCTCTTTCACAACGCGCGATAAGGAACTTCGTTCCAATAAACTTTTGTTAAATTAATGGTAGGTATAAGATTGATATAATTTATAAATGGAAATTTTTACAAGTTATTAGCTAATTTACATGTTTTAGCTTTTTATTAGAACTCCACTACTATTAACATCCATTCAAAAAAACAGATTCAATACATTACTCTTTAGTATTCCGTAGTCAATAAGGAACCCTTAAAGTTTCGTCATGTCTGTCTGTGTCTGTCTATCCGCGGCTTAGCTCAGAGACTTAGTACTAGACTAGAACGCTGTAATTTGGCATGGGTATACATATTACCTAATCAGGCCGACAAAGTAGTAAAATGGAACAAAGTGGTGCTAGATAGGTCGTTCAAAAATATTGCGACATATCCGCAAACAAATTTTTCGATTCAGGGATCCGTTCGCGAAATATTAAGCTTTATTAAGCTAATTTTCTAATATCTTTTATTGGAATATTTGAAAAAAATAACCGTAACAAATTTCAAGGAGTTAAAAGAAAGACTATCACAGCTAAGTAGGAATAGTCGAATATTGTGACGGGCAGCTATGGCCACGCTACGCACTTGCCGAAATCAGAACCGATTTCAAAGAGTACAGTCTCTTTTGAGTCTCAAAAAAAACAAAGGTCTACTGCTAAAGAGGAAGATACGAACGAAGAAAGTTTTATCGAAACTTTAGTTAAGTACCTACACGTGTCGAACCGCACGCCACCGCCCGCGCCACCAGACCTGAGTTTAACGAAGCGATAAAAGATAACGATGTCATTATTCTAAGGCGCTCTTTTGAAATCACATAAAACGATTTAGTACCCACCGGGATCGCCCGGTGGCTTGTATCAACGAGAGAGGTGGCTTTGTTAACTAAAGCTATTCTATTTCAAAAAGCGTTAATCATTGACGAACGATTGTGCTTAAAAAGTAATATTGGCATACCCACTTAATTTGGCCTTGTATAATACCAGGTGCCTTGTTGAAAGAAGAAAATATTTAATACCTACTAGTTTTTGCCTGGTGGTTTTAGTGACATCTCAAAGAAGAAGGTGTCTCGACGCTATTGTATTGTATTTGTAATGGATTCTTTTCGCAGAATTAATTAAAGCTATCCATTAAGTCTGGGATAAAAATCCATCAAGTGTCTGAAATAATATCGTCAAATGTAAAATTTCTAATCGGAATCTTCCATAACAGCAACGCAGCACCAGTCAAAACAAACTCCGAACTAAAAAGCCAAAACATCAGGAAATCACGAGTGCATTTATCCGTGAAGGTATAAACAAAAATATATAGGTCGAGACGACGTGCGATGGGCCTGCCAATTACAAACATGACATGCAAGATGTGGCTGCGAACACAATTTTAATTAGACTTTCTCCAGTGTTCCCAAATTAGACGAAAGGTGGACAGTAACTGGGCCAGACAATAGTGAAACTGTATATTACAGAACATTTTGTCCCACCGAGTGGGTGTGCAAGCCATGTTAATAACGCTAATAACGTACCGTACATTATTTTGAGAGCGGCGGCCACGCCAATTTTAACAACCACTTTACGTCGGCCTCTCTCGTCTCCTTTGAAGTTTTAAAACAATGAACTGTCAGAGGAGATTTCATATAAGTTGGCAGGTCGCCTGAAACTGGTCGTTGCTCACGTATCCGCAAAATGATTATGTAGTTGCGCGTTTTTTTTTCACGAGTGCGCAGGACGTTGACCTGATATGAAGCTTCAAATAATGAGATTATTTACGCAATACAAAATGCATTTCATGTTTCGTAGTTTAAAGATTTATGAGGAGTTTATTCATTATGATACAGTACTATATAAATATTTATTTTCCGTTGAGTAAATAGTCAGGTAGTGGTTCAAGGGGTTATTGACCACGGGAGCTCCGGAACACTTCTGCAGTGAGGAAGCTAACCACCGAGGCAAAAATCCAATTACACTTTTCCCTTTCTTGAATAGGAATCCGCCTACAGAAAATAGGAAATGGTAGTTGATATAAAAGAAAATGTATTATCTTTTTGTATATTTTTGCTAAGATTTTAAAGTTATTTAGAAAAGGAAAAATTCGACCGCGGGCAGGATTCGAACTTGCGTCTTCTGGTTAGGTACACCAGACGCTATGACCCCTAAGCCACCGCGATACCTACCCGTCATGTCGAATTTTTCCTTCACATACTGAATTTACGTCTTTATGGTCTTTACTGACGTCACCATAAAGACGTAAATTCGACATGACGGGTAGGAAAATATATTAGTAATCGACTGTGTGATAACTTTAAAATTATCGTTTAACTGATTTTCAGGACATTAATCTTATCCAGGAAAACATCATTAGAAAAAAATTCTAGTTACTTATTTAGTCGTAAGTGCGAGTGCTATGCTAAAGCATCCTGGATTCAAATTCCGGGTCGAGCAAAGGTTATTGGGTTGGGTTTTCACTGAAAAGCCAGAGAAAATTCAGAGTTTGGATTTGTGCCCGGTTGATGGCAATAGGCTCTTTTACTTGCATTATAAGGGGCCCCTTTAAATTGGACCTACACATACCGGCGAACTGTACATTAGTACCTACACGTCTGCCTAATCTTTCGGGGAATACAGGCATGTTGTTATTTTCCCAAATGTTAATGACTGAGGAAAATTGCACGTATCATGAACGAAATTGGGCAAATGGAACATTACGCGGGAAGCACTCGAGGCTTTGGCATTTTGCCAGACAATCTATATAATATAGACATCACTATAAAATTATTGGAAGTACATACAAATGAAGCTTTCTTATTCACCTTGATAGAGAATACGATGAAAAACGTATCGACCATAATTATGTATTTTGTTTTCAAAGTTTGAATTGTTCATAGGTTTTTTTATGTAAGTACCTACCTAATATAAGTAGGTAAGTATGTATTTACAAAAATATTTTATATAAGACTGCCTCATTAGTCTAGTGGTCCTAAGCGCGACTGGTATGCTAGAGGTCCTGGGTTCGATCCCCATGTCGAGCAAAGTGTTATTGGGGTTTTTCTATGAAATTCTCAGTAGCAGTTCGGACTCTGGATTTGTGCCCGATTAATGACAATAGGCTCGCCCCTATTACATGGGACCTAAAACATACTGGCGAAATGTGGGTGTACATTAGTACCCCTCTGCCTAACCCTTCTGGGAATACAGGCGTGATGATGTTATGTATTTTATATAAATATTATATGAATTATCTAGTACCCATAGTATAAGCTCTGCTTCGTTTGGGACAAGATGGTGCTGCGTAAAATTGTCCAAAAATAGTATTTATATTCATGCGCATTCAATCGTACCTAGGTATGGGACGTACGAGTACCTAGGATGGATATTTTGGGACTAACGGAGAGTGTAAGACTTATTAAGAATATTATTACCAGAGATTGGAATAGATAGAGTATATTTACTTAAACTTCAAGGAAATAAGTAACATAGAGTGAATAATAAATACCTCCTGAAAATCCGAAATAACAATCACGGAGTTTTCGGCTCGGAATTTTATAATTTTTTTATTGGATTTCAAAAATACAATGCTCCTAATACTTAAGTTATATAAAAAATAAACAACTCTTTAATTAATGTTATTTAACAGTTATACTCCGGAACGCACAGAAATAGATTTTTCGTAATAATTATTTGTTACCAATGTATTCCAAGTCTAATTCGTAATCATAGTCTATTTATTTCTTCTCTCTATTAAGATTTCATTTGAACTTTTTATTTTCAACGGTACTGGCTTTATCTCCAACCCCCCACGACCATAGCTCTTTCCACTGAAATTTAAGCTGGCTGGCATTGTTAGGAATAAGATTCCTTACTAGGTTATATTTAACTTTGAAATTGAAAGGTTTGTAGTATTGGTAAGGTTTAACTGTTTTATTTAGGTAGACCACTGAAGTCACACTAAATGAGCTTTATTGTTATGTAATAAAATAAATGATATTTGGGACAGTTTGTTGTTTTCTTCATTGTCAATACCAAACCACCTTGCATCTGGGCTTTTGTCCCTTGGCACTAAGGGGGACAAAATCTTGAATTTAACAGTGGCAAGTATGTGATATTGATGACATTCACAGGGCTCGCCAACGTACCTGGCCTAACACTTTTTCACTCAATTTCTTTTTTTTTAATCTTTCCTTTTGATTTGCCGCTGATATGAAGAAAAAGAAGCTCCATTGTTTCTAATTGAGTTAAATAACAATACAATAATAATAAATTTATTTAAATAACTTTAGGTAAATAAATTAACTAGACAGATAAATGTGTCTAAATTTTGCATTCGATTCGACTTTGTATTTCTATCGATCAACATTCTAAATACAAAATACAAATACTTTATTGACAGAAAATTATTTATTTTATTTTTTATATAATTTGTATTTAGAAAGATGATCGATTGAAAACGAATGCATATCAATACAGCAATAAAACGCAAGCAATTAAGTTATACGAAAAAAAAAATTGGTTGCTATAACACAAAGTTTTATTTAACCTTTTTGCGCAAAACCTTCTGTTGTTATCTCAAATTGTTTGAGTAGTGAGTTCATAGTAAGACTGACCGTCTGACCTCTGCAAGCCTGAGTTAAGAATGACTGCAGTGTAGGTACCCATCAATAAGCAGATAACGTTATTTAGCTTTACGCTTTGTAGCGACAACATCGTACATAGTTGCACATACTTAGATATTATACATTGAAATAAAACTACTTTTTACGGATTTTATCGCGTATATTGATATTATTAATCCCGACGTTTCGGACCCTTTACAGCGTCCATGGTCTACCCGTGACCATGGACGCTGTAAAATTCGTAAAAAGTTGTTTTATTTCAACTTATTGTTTTGTATTAAAGTTGAAAATCTATCAAATAAATTTGACAGAGGCCTGTTGTATGTTTGTAAAGTCTTGTGACACTGGGCTTGTTCCCTAATGCGGGAGTCTTTAAAACGTAAAATACAAAACGTTTTATTTTCGTTGTCTTAATTCTTCTGCTCAAATAAAAAGCTTAGTAAAAAACCTAGGCGACAAAAACATTTTTTTTATAATCCACAAAACTTGTAAGCTATCAAACAAATGAGATCAAAGCGAATATCTTAATTTTATATTGCGAACTATTATTTATTGGGGGCAAACTATTAAAAACTGCATGTAGCATGGCCGGTCACGTTCGGATCTTGACCCATATATTAGAGTAGTGTACTCGTGTACTAATATTTTCATGTCACCAGTTAAGAGGAAACCATTACTTGACTGTCAATGCTTTATCTACATAAAAACTAGTTGAAATGTCTGGTGGTACTTCTAAATTTAGTTTTTTTACTATCTTGATTTTAATATTAATTTCTTTAAGCAGCTTGATCCGTTTAAAGTATTAGACGGCTTGGTCTTTCCCATGTAGTTATCATTATGTCACCCTTATTATGGCTTGATAGGCTTTAAGGTGTCGTTAGATCCGTCTTATAAGTACCTATTTAGATCCCTACGAGTACCTACTAACAATAACTAACCTTTATTACGAGACTATGTCATACATAGAATTTGTAAGTATGAGAGCAACGCATTTACCTTGTATAAAATGTTTCTAAATCTATTTTACGCCGAAAAATATTGATATCAAAATTATTAATAAAAAATAAATTGTTTCCATTAGATACCACTATCATTTCATTGAAATGTAAAAAAGGTTTTTGTTTCATCATGAAAAAAAACTAAGAAGTGGCATCGCGCGTGACCGCTAAGCGCGACTTTTCGCAAATCGCTTATTTCGTAACAGCAGTAATGAGGTCGCGTAGCTTTTAACCGCCGCACTAATACATCATTGTTATGTAATAGTGAACTGAATTATGTACTGAATTACATAAATACTGCTAAAACACATCCAGCTGTTAACACGGTCACGCATATTTAATTTGTTGCTAAATTTTGCTTTATTTTCTTAGTGTTAGGTTTTGTCGTTTGTTAGCGTTCCGAAGTAAAAAAGGAACCCTTAAAGTTTCGTCGTCCGTTTGTCTGCGGCTTAGCTCAGAGTTTTAGTATTAGCACGGTAATCTTATCTGTATCTAAAGATAACCATTACCGTGGTACTAGAAAGCTGTAATGTGGTAGGGGTATATATATTAATCAAGCCAACGAAATGGTAAAAATCTTGAAAAAACTTTTAGGGTACCTCCTCTACCTGTAGATTGGAGATGATTTTTCGACCATTGCTTAAGTAGGCTTATGTAACGAAATTAAAACGAAAACTAACTGCACGTGGCCCGCTCTTGGCTGGCTTTTAGTAGATAAGTACATACCTAATATAAAAAAATGTTTCTCACCAAGAGATAATCAGACCATCTCCCAAAGTATAATAAAATGGTTTGATGTTGTGTGGTTCATTTTAAATTTAATCTATCAAACGGGTTGTCTTTTATCGTACTTGTCAAAGGTACTTGCAGAAAACTAAATGCTACCTAGATATTCATTATATTTGTGGATTTTACCGCATTAATTTATTAGCTAAGGTCCATTTAATATTAAATCGAGTTAATTGGTTGTTAAATTTCTTCCTGTTAAAAGTAACCAAAAATAGTTTTTTTTGCTTCTCAAAAGACCTCATTTTAATGAAAATAAATCCTTTTGTGCGCTATCCTTTTTATCAGTAGACTATGCTTCATCATACCTAGGCCTTATTCTTACCTACGTTCCTCAGCCTTGGAAGCTGTGGTCTTGCTTCTGGGATGGTTCTTCTTAGGTCGTACTGCGATCTTGTGTTTGGCTGCAGTGGCGTCCAGGAGTTCCACCTTGATGTCCAGGTCTGGATCGAGCCGAGGTTTCCTGGATTGGTAGGGACCATGTTATTGGATGAAATGGTTGTTAGTTTACACGCAAGAGGGGTCTAACATGATAGAAAACAGAATGTGGATTGAACTAGAGTTGCTTTGTTTTAGGAAAGAAAGAATTGTGTAAAAATATAGTATTTAGAATGGTTAATCTTCATTTGTATTGTAGTTTGTGGATATAAGGAAAGTATAACTGGAATCATTTGATGGTAAATGGTTGTCTTCACCCGAAACTACGTCGGTATTATATATTACGGTTATAAACTACATAGACTTCTAGATTAATAATATCAATATAATGTGATAAAATCGGTTAAAAGTAGTTTTATTTCAAATTCTAATGTTCGCGTAAATGTCAGAAATCAATATGATTTTCCTCCTTGCATTTTATATACAGACGGCAGACGACAGCGCAGTAGGCCTAGATGAAGATGGCAGCATGAGCTTGACTTTCTGGAAGGATTGGCCCAAAATAGCCTAGAACTGTGAGGAATGGAAGGAGGGTAGGGAGGCCTTTGCCCTGCAGTGGGACGACAACGCTTGAATAATAATAATAATTTTATATAAGTAGGTACCTAAGTAACAGTATATAATTATCATTTCCAACTATTTCCGAGAATGTATCTAGTATAAGTTCATATTACACAGAATTATTGTATGAATGCATTCCATCGACTGATTCACATACTCCTCAAATTGGAAAAAAATATCTTTCCGAACATTTATTGTTGGGGAAAAATTCGATGCACGTGCCAAATGAGTTTCGAGAAAATATGTGGAAGCTCTACATGTATTTCAGGTAGTAAATATTTATGTAAGATAACATATTCTCTCCCAACACAGGAAAATAAAACAAAGTAGGTAACTATTTCATTGGCAATTTATAGTAATGTTCAGAGAAAATACAAGACTCGATATTTTTTCACTCAATTTATCTAAGCTTATGATTTGCGGTCTTCAAACACTTAGGAATTCACTTTTAGAATTGGAGTGAATTTGATTTTACTTATCGTATCTCTCCGTAAAGGTCCTGGGTTCAATTTCTAGGTAGAGCAGTGTTATTTCTATTAACTTCTTAGTAGCGGCTCGGAGTTTCGATTTGTGTTCGGTTAGGCTCGCCTCTTATTACATTTAACCTTAAAGAATACTTACGAATTGTACGTATAAATACTCTCTCTAAGTCTACAGAGACGGTATACCTACCTAGGTATATGTTATGTTAAATGATTGTCTCCTTGAAATTTGAAATGAACCTAAATCAAGCGTGGACAGTGTCATGGTGGTTCGAACTCCCAAGTGCCGACACTCTCGACATACACGGACACTCATTAAACATAGTGATTTACGCCAAGTCTTTGACAAACAATACTGGCAATATTTTAACATTATTTATGCTTCTGACAAGCAAGGTTATGACGCTTTGTCTCGTTTCAAAGACGCATAAATCAGGTTGTCAATGTCCTAAGGGAAGGGCAACCTTTCTCAGAATGATATGGATCTGGCCAGCTTAGCCCATCATGCTTAACTTGGGGTTATTATAAGATAAACCCATTTAACAATTTTATTTGGAGACTTTAAAGCATACAAAATCTAACCTTTTTATTATTGAGTCCGACAAACGAGCAGCCGAGCCAAAAGCTTGATGGTAAGTGGTAATTGGCGCTCATGTACATTTAGCATCTGTAGTACTGGAGGAGTTGCTGATATGTTGCAGGCCCAGAAACCCTTAATCTAAAGTTAGTGAAATAATACCAATAAGTTTTTAGGTACCTAACTCTACTTACCTCAGTACTCAAAAAACGGAATTAAAATTCAGGTTTGTACACGCCTTACTGTAAATTGCTGTGTTGCATCTTTTACAATCAGAACAACGTTAGTTTAATAAATAAAGGATAAATAGGACAGCCTATAGATACTCCATTAGACAAACAAAGGCGATTATTGTGTTATATTGTGGAAATTACTGTATTTTAGAAAATACATTTATTTGTAAATGGTAAAAAGATTAGATACCTTTGTATTGATCGTGAAATAAAGGAGCTAATTAGATCTTTTTATCGAAATAACGATGGCGTTATAACGTTATTCGTTTAACGTAATAATTAATGGATCACGGAAAAACCTCAAATGAAAAAGTGAAGCCTCAAGCCTCAAGTTTCCCTATTAAAAATATGTATGTCTACGTCATGAAGTGTTGGGATGTTTCACTGTCAGGGTTTTGGTGGATCAGGTGACATCATGTGATTTGGTTGACGGACAGGCATCGAGTTCAGTTTCTTGGCAGAAGAATTTTTATATGGGGAGCTGAGAAATTTAAGTTTTGTACCTTATTATCCAAAAACAATCCATCGAAAAAAATAATCAAGCGTCATCATTTTCACATGAGCACCCTTAACAATCAAAATAGTTTTATTTTCATATAAACCATATAAAGGCACTTATGAACAGTCCAGTCTAGGTGCACGGTTCCAAATTAATCGTATCCTATGGAGAAGAACCGGTAAGAAACTCCATGGTTACTCTTTTGAATTACAATTATGTTCGATACAATAATAATTACGCGACTAAACCCAGAAAGGCCAATCGTATTGTTTTCTAAATTGATGTCATGTTTGAAAATAATATTCTCTTTTTTAATGCATCCGGTCTGCATTAGATATGATAATGTGTTTTTAAACTTGTACTTACCTAGTCTACGTCATACGAAAAAACGTACAATAGCCATCTGGAGCCTGACAGCGTTGCGACGTTAAATGGCAGTGCAAATTTTTAGACCTTATAAGTACTCTTTGCGCTGTAGCGTGGTGCGGGTGACAGTTCAGTAAAATTTCGTTTCACTCTTGAAAGCTGCCGCGATTTACAAATTATGACTTAGTATTTCAGCTGTACCACATTCGTAATATATTAAATCATTAATAGCTGTAGTAAATTAACCATAACACATACAATACGTCATACAGGCAACTGTCACCCGCACCATGCTACAGCGCAAAGAGTGTAGTTCACGCCAGCTCCCTACACGATATGGATATTGAGGGCGTCATGACATAAGCGAACACAGTCGACCATCACGACTTGACGGACGTTGATCCGCGGCTATTTTTAATGATCTTTTTAGAGGTCATAGTGCTAATGACTTTATAAATTAAAAGTATTATTTTTGTTAGATGAGGCTTGGGAAAGTTGACATCAAATGTTTTGCTCAGGTGCAATATTCCTATAATTTCAGACTGCCGTAGGTATACTTACTATATTGTGGCTAAACTTGGAATTTATTAACCTGGACAAGTATCTTGATGAGCATCGTTAATTTATGTTTTCAGTAAGTGTTATTAAAACCTTGATAGCTAAAGTGTAATTCCTACTTCCTTACCAATATTATAAATGCGAAAGTAGCTCTCTCTGACATTTATGCTTTCACGCCTACACCGCTGGACAGATTTTGATGATATTTATTAAGTATACATTTTGTCTCAAAAAGCTCAAAAAGTTTTAGATGCAGATGAAACGCGGACATCACCTAGTACGAAATATCATCTATAATATTCATCATTGAATTCTATATACTTACTTATCTACTTATTCTATTATATTTTTCTTACTGACAAATCACCATTTTCATCGTAAATATTTTCAGGTAGTTACTAACTTATTACCTAAAAACTTATTGGTATTATTTCACTAACTTTTGCCATTATGTAGATATTCAGTTTCGAGGTAAAGGTAACTAACACATTTTTATTTCGTTTCCACTAGCTTCTGTCAAGTTATTAAACGGAGTGTTGATTTCATTATTTACGTTACCTTGGCAGTGCAAGAGGTAATCAAGTAAAATCTTTATCAATTTTATGATTATTGTTATTAAATTCGAGAATTGAATGACACCCATGGATTACATTAAAAAAGGTACCTTTTTTGTTTAAAAGCAAATTGATCTCAACAGTACTGCAGGTGATTAAATCAGCGTCCTGTTTAAGCGTACATTTAAGGCACAGTGGTACATCCTAAGTTGGCGTGTGCATCTATTTCAGGCTGGCCCAGAAACAATGTGACGTCAACACGACACAGTTTGTAACGGGGTTAAATCATAACCGTAGCTAATACACAACTTGCCCTTAATAAACGTCTACAATAAGTATAATATGCAGCATCTATAAAAATAATCTTATTTGTTCTTGATGCAAGTGTTTGATAGATCTTATAGCTGATCTTAAAATAGTTAGTTTAGTATTCTAGTTTTCATCTGTATAGTTACTGAAAGTTTCTAGTTTCAGTTTCTGTAGTTTTTTTTTCTTTTTGGTAAACGACAGCGGCCGATTATGATCTAATACTATTATAAAGATATACTCATAAAACTATTTTCATCAGAAATTGTAAAGGCCTACCTACCATTATTCCACTACGATTCTCATAGAATATCGCTTAAAATTAACTTTTTACTCAACCTGCGAATCGTATCAGGACCTCTCACTCAGCCACTAGGTAGACTAATGTCTTTATCTTCATAAATTAATATTTTTAATACGGTTCCCTCTTCTCTTTTTAGACCTATATGATTATAATTATTATTATAGTTTCTTTTGCGTCATCGTCGTTAATTTTGGGACCTTGTTTGTTTGAAATTTCATAACCAAGCTTATAAATCCGGCCAATATTCAATCAAATGACTAGTAAGTACTACTCAACAGTCAGAAACCGGTTCGAAGGAAGTTTACTGACGTCACATAACAAGGACACGGTTTGGTTTGCTTTAGCTCTAAATCTGTTAGGTTAGGTTAGTTCTTTAGAAGTAATGCGTGTTTCGTAAAGAAACAATTCCTGCCTTTTACTTCTTTAAATTAGAGTTGCCCTGGTACCTACTAGGAAAAATCTTAGTAATTTGAATTAAGAGCATACAACAAATTTTCTTGTTGAGTAAATATACTTGTAAGCTAGACAAGCACATCCTAACAAATATCGAAATCTTAATAGAATTGTAGCCTAATTATATTTATAAGAAATTTCTAAGCTTAATTCAAATTGTACATATGTATTCTTCAGATGCGACAATTTCGAACATACTAAAACGTAAATATTAAGCCATTTAATTTAAATGTAGACGTTATGAGTAGTTGAAGCGTCAGAAAGTCCATTATAGTGATGTGTTTAGAGCACCAACTATTTGATATGCCGCTATAAACGTAAGTGGCATCGCCAATGTGCTACCTGGACGAGTCTGTTTGGCATTCGTCCAGGACCATCTTCAGCATATTGCCTGGTCTGCGGCTTTGTCTGGGGTTTTTCCTATATTTTCATAAATACAACTTATACGTTTAATATCCACCAGTTTATTACGACTGCTGGAATTAAAGCCTTAAATTTTCTTAGAACACTGAAGTGCTTTTAATGACTTAAAGTATTATCACAGATAAAATGTTTTTATTCGAAATTAATACTAACAGGATTTACATTACAAGATTCGGGTGTAGTTCCAGAAATACCATGATGGTAACGATTGCATGTATAGACAGAAGTATTTTCTTACAATACCTGTCTCATTTTATTATTATATCTAAAGAGGAGGAGTATGTAATGGATTTAAATAAATATTTTTCTAGAGAATTATGTCGTCGAGTACGTCATGACTCAGTGACTCATTCCTAAAGAAATATGTTTCATAAATTGGAAAGTCACCCACTATAAAAGATACATGATCATGTTGCCCAGACGTTTTATAATAACAATAAATAAGTAATAATAAAATCATCTAAATATACTAACATTTATTTATACTCTGTCACATGTGCCCCATAATATTCTTATAAATTTGTATGTGATAATATATGAATGTGCTCGGAATAACATTATAACACGATAGTGTACATTTCAAATAAGTATACTACTACTTGGATCTATATAAATCCAACTATACCTAACATCACAATATCCAACTACAAGGTCTGTTAATCCTTGCTTTTTATAAAAATTATTTTAATTTTGCGTGGACAATATTAGGTTTCTATTTGTAAAACTCAAATTTTGTAATTTGTTTCTAAGAGTAAGAGGCGACTGCTACGCTAGAGGTCCTGGGTTCGATCCCCAGGTCGAGCAAAGTGTTATTGGGTTTTTCTATGAAATTCTCAGTAGCAGCTCGGAGTCTGGATTTGTGCCCGGTTAATGGCAATAGGCTCGCCCCCTATTACATGGGACCTAAAACATACCGGCGAAATGTGGGTGTACATTAGTACACCTCTGCCTAACCCTTCGGGGAATACAGGCGTGACGGTATGTACTTATGTATGTTTCTAAGAGTGTAATTATGGATAATTTTTAAATTTGAAGTATGTATATTATCTAATTTATGATAGTTTTAAATATGACAACCATTTACCATCAAGTAAGCAAAACCTAGTCTTACGTTCAATAATATGTATGGGAATTTTGTGGTGTGCAGTTTTGATGTACCTAGTCCATATTGGAAAATCATATGTACATGTTTTCTTACCTACCTAAGATATTCTATATTGAAAAGAAACTCCGAAAACTTTATTACCTTTATTACATAAGTTTCTAAATGATACACAAACGTATAAACATATAATAAATGAATGTGTAAAGCCGTGTCGGCATGATACAAAAGTTATCACAATAATAGGTAATGTCGATCACAACATAAAATGATAAATACAACATAAATGACGATATAATGCAAGCGAAGATATGTACAATGCGACATGAGTCCGATCTTCTGTCTTCATATCAATGATAGTACATTTTGTAGGTCGGAACGCTAAACACATAGTCCAAGGATGGACCTCGGGTTTTGAAGAAATGATTCTCGTAACAATATACGCGGCCCCTGTACCTGCATCAATAATGTTTCTTTTTATTACGTTATCAGGCGATGCTGTGATGCAATGGATGGTGATTGGTGATAGAATTAATAAGTTGATTTTACCATTTTTGTGGGGTATATTAGTTTAAGGTTCATAATTATTATTAAAATTATTGGTCGAAGTGTTTAATGCTAGTTAGCTAAGTGAACGCTACTCTTTGAGCCTAAATTTTCATAACTGAAAGAATTATGTGGTATCTGAAGCTCAATTTTTACAATGCAACATGCTACTTCAACGAAATCCAGAAGGTGTTATACAAGGGCGTCGAAATGATTATGGAGATTAATGTATATAAACATGAGATGAAAAAAACAAATGTGAAAATTAAGATATATTATAGTGAGTTGCGCAAACGGGACGGTGCAACGAACCCGCTGCTAAAATTACACAGTATCGAAGTCACTGGAGGAATGCTGGACGCATTGGCGCTATTAAAATGCATTCTTGACATTTATACTCCTTCCGCAACACATTCCTACTGGCGAGTATGATACTGCCACTTGTAGCTGTCAGTGAGAGCTTGTTATGTTTCACATGTGGAGTGTGAGATGTGTGTATTGTGTTACAAATTATGCTGCGGTCAAAGTTTCAGTGTCTGACAGTTGTATAACGGAGAAGTATCATGTGGTTTTAAGTATTTATGGGAGTATGAATAGCATTCTTGGACGGCAAATTTAAAGGATTGATGTGTTTATTAGGAGCAATTTAATAATGAATTATGATAATGTTCATTTAATAGTTATTTAAAAATGGTTTACACAAGGTATTTAATTAACACAATGAGGAAATGTTACACACTGTTCTTCGATCTATGTGTTGAATGCTGTTATTATGGGTTAAACTAATTATAACTAAAGATTAGTATATGCATATGCCATATTATAAGATATTAACCGAGTTAAAGCCGGAGTAACGATCAGTTTCACATCGCGGGCACGTCCGTACAGTTTATTTACGAAATACATCAATGAGGGCACAGTTGTGCAAAGCTCATGCCAATAATAAATATGTACTTACTTTGAACCGAGGGCTGTCTTGGTGTCGAGAACTTCTACAATATCTCCGGCCTTAAGGGAAACTTCGTCATCAGCGACAGCTGAATAGTCAGCTGATGCTACCACAACATCTTCTACCTGAAACAAAAGAAATACATCTTTTAAAATATCCTTCTAAAAAGTCGGCTTACTAGTTAGTGTATCAAGGGATTTACGAAAATTACCTTAGGTGGGCTTCTGCTACAACTAGACCTGGATCTAGAACTAGACATAGATCGTGAAGGATATCGTTTGTAACTTGGTGTGGTTTCTAAGCTACTCATTCGACTTCTAGTATTCTCTCTTTCTAATAAAACGCCACTGTATCTGCGTGACCAACCACCAAGTTTAGTGATTCTCTGGTTATTACTTATATTACAGTAACCAGTGAATGACTGTAAGTCTTCGTCATCATCGTCAACGACAGGACAACTGTACATAGAGAAACGATGGGCTGTTGGCTGACTAAGATTTAGTGCTGAAAATACATGTAAGGGTTCGAAATGCCGGATTCCATTTTCATCGAGAACTGTGTATGCGACTTCCCCAGTTAACACAGAACGACTCGCTTCTCGTGGAACTACTGCTTGCAATCCTTTCTTCATAATCAACAAAGCGCCTTTATGTTTTCTTCTTTGGAACAAAAAGTCTTCCATTGCAAGGCTATTTTCTGGGTCAAGCAAGTTTAATGGGACGTCATCGGAGGTCATTAGCGGCGGTTCTTCAGGGACAATCATCAGCGCAGCACTTTCCCGCACCAAATCCCTTAGTTTAGGATCTGTACGAGCCAGATCTGGATCAGTCTCCAGTTTGCGTAATGCGGAATGCAAGCTTGGCGTCTTATCCGCTAGTTTCCGCATGACGGTCACTCTCTTCATTATATTTAGGCTTGTGGGGTCAGTGGCTATTTTGGATACGCTGTCGTCGTCGTTTACCACTGACATCAAATTAGCGGCAACGTCTCTCATCCCTAGTATTTTGGCAAGTCCAACTGACTGTATAAGTAACTCTTTTAGGTTTCCTTTATCTACATCTTGAAACAGTATTTCCAATTCCTTGCTACTGGCCTCTTGCACAGCACATACTATCGCCTTCTGTAATGTTTCTGTAACTTCGCGCTCAGTTTTAACAAAAGAAATAGACTCTGAAATCCGGCCAAGTACATGATGGAGGAGGTTTGTGTCACTTTTAGAAATATTTTTAAATGCTGGGCCTAGTACTTCATTTTCACTGCTTAAGTAATCACCGAATTTTTCAATTATATAATCTTCAGTGAGGGAATGTTTGTGCAAGGCACTGTTTACAGCAATTTTGATTAATTCGACCTTTGGTTGAGTGGAGTTTTCAAGAATTTCTTCACACAACATTTCTTTGTCTTCTTCTTTTTGGAGAATATCATACATTGCAGATACGAGATCTTCATCTATAGTCTTCCCTAAGATGGTATCAATAGACTTCAAAATCATCTGATATTTTTCTTTACTGTTATTATTATTGACTTCTTCAAACTGTTCAGCTGTGACTAAGGCAGCCAGCACAGCAGCAGCGATCGAGTTCTTTACATGCTCTTGATGAGCTGATGAGTGACCGTTGCCACCAGTAAAACCAACGCGCTCCTGCATTTCTATTCTTTTCTTGCTTGTTTTTTTCTTAGTGTCATTGAGCAATCCATTTTCTTTGTGGTTTTCTCGTATTTCAGATTTCAAATGAGCACTCATTTCAATTATAGAAGTAATAACGTCCATTAATTGATTAGCTACATCGTCTTTTAATCCGAAGTCCGTGACAAATGCTTTTAACGCTTCAGCATTTCGTGTCTGATTTAAAACGACATTGATAGCGGGTAAATCGGCAGGTACTTGTCTGCCAATAGACATTCCAGCTTCAGAAAGTTGACGTAACATTTTTGTATCAATTGTTAATTCCCCTTTTGTAGAAGTAGTGTCATTCGGGTTCGTCTTCACTTTCAATAATTTCAACTCTTCAGGAGTAACGACAAAACTTTGAACAGAGAACTCGAGACCTTCATCACCTTCTGTGAGGTCGGGGGCAACGAATTTCAATCCTTCCGGTGTCTGTACAATTTGTCCAGGGACAAATGTTACACCGTTATCATCTGTCTCTATAACTCTACCAGGAACAAATCTTGGACCTTCTTCAGTGTCGACAACTTGACCCGGCACGAATCTCGATCCTTCGTCTTCTGTAGAGATTACTTGGCCAGGAATAAAGGTGGGACCAGCTTTCGTTTCAATAATTTGACCGGGCACGAAACGAGGCCCATCGATGGTATGTATTGTTTGACCAGGAACAAATTTAGGTCCTGATTTTGTATTCACGACTTGTCCAGGAACAAACTTAGGTCCATCAGCTGTATCAACAACTTGGCCTGGTACGAATTGTTCCCCATTTTCTGTAAACACAATTTGACCAGGTACGAAAATGCCTTCAACCATCATTCCAGGGACAAAGCGAGATTCGTTCGCTTCATTCTTTACAAGTCTTCCAGGAACAACTTTTCCTTCTAACTTTGGAACTCTCGGGCCAGGATAGAACTCAATCCCTTTCGCTGATTGCACCATATGGCCGAAAACGTACAACGATTCTTCAGAAAGAGAGCACGTTTTAATATCAATCGGCAGACCTACTGGAGCACCTTCACTAAATGTTATGTCATCAATTGACTTAGCAACAGAAAACTCAACGTGGCCGTCTGCTTGAACAATCGTTTTTCCTGGCATGAATTTTTCTCCACAATCTGTGTGAACTATTTGTCCTTCAATAAACTTTGGTCCGTCAATAGTCTCAACAGTAGTACCAGGTACAAATTCCAGTTTGTTTTTACTTGTCGTTTTTGTAATGCCAGGGATAAAGCAAGCTTCACCATCAATAGCAACTGTTTGACCTGGAACAAATTTTAGGCCATTCGGTGTAGCTATTGTAGCTCCTGGTACGAAATGTAACTCATCATCTTGATGCAACACTTGACCGGGTACGAACTGCCACTCATTGTTTATCTTCGCATTTTGTCCGGGTGTGAAAGTTATTCCATTTTTCTCTGTTATTGTTTGACCAGGAACAAACTGCACTCCTTCAGGCGTCATAATAGTTTGTCCGGGTACAAAAACTTCTTCAGGCCCAGTATTTATTATTTTTCCGGGTACGAATTTCAGGCCTTCTTCAGACAACACTGTTTGTCCTTCAGCAAAACGGTATGTATCATCTTTGTTTTTTATTGTTTGTCCACAAACAAATTCTTCGCCGTTTGATGTTTGTAACACTTGACCAGCAAGAAAGAATGATTCATTAGTATTTTCGTTTGTGAGGATATGCCCAGGTATTAATCCTGGACCGGCAGGAGTATTTACACTTAAACCAGGAACAAACACAGGGCCGATAGGCGTGTCTACTGTTTGACCGGGTACGAAAATAGGCCCCTGTGGCGTATGCAGAACTTGTCCAGGAATAAATGTCTTTGCTTTATTTATGTCTAGCGTGAGTCCAGAAATTTTAGCTACTTTTTCTCTTTTACCTTTTTTAATATTTTTAACAACTTCAGGAAGATTTTCTATTGAAGGTAGCATGTTAATGTTATCACTTTCCACTAACTTTTCTATAATATCTGCAGTGTCGGTTAAGCGTTCTTTAGGTATTTCTTTTAAGGCACTCAAAACTGTTTCAGATGGTCGTGTTTTCATCGGCTTTAAAGGGTTAACACAAGGCACAGTTTCTAAAGGTATAGACACTTCGCTAACATTGCGGTCAACTTCATAAATTTCTGCGTCACAGTGGTACGGAATAATTTTTACAGGTGTTGGTAATTTAGTTGCTTTGGGAACGATACGATCATCAGATACGTCTTTTTCAAATGTTTCCCAATCCCATGTTTCAATGAGCGGATGCATTTGATCCCTCCACTCTCCAGAAGACATTATAATACTTGACTTTGAACGCATATGGTGCGCATCAAAGCTGTTATAACTAAAAGTTCTAACGTCATGCTTTTCATGTTTGATTTCTTCGAATTTAGCTTTTTTAGCCTTCCGTTCGACACGGTGCTTTTCTTCCTCTAATTCCTGTACTTCTGCTAATTTTTCCTTGTTTTCAAATATTTTCTTCATAGAAGACAGTCCAGCTGCACGTTTCCTTTTTTTCTTTCTTTCTTCTAGTTCTTCAATTTCTCTTTGTTTCAAAACTTCAGCGTTCGGTCCTTCACCTTCATATATTTCAATGTCTTCAGTGAAATCCTTGAAATCCATAGATACACTACGGCCATGTTTGGTTTTTATTAACACTGTGTCGGAGTCCTTAGCCAGCATGACGTCTCTGACGTCACCATCACGCACTGCCGCTTCCATCTGAGCGGAGAACACCAAACTGCATCGTCTTTCTTGCACTGTATACACATAACGCTTATCTTCAGTCACTTGTTTACCCAATAACATTTCCATCAAGCTTTTCTGTGCTTCCGTAGAGCCATCCAGTACAGGGAAAATATATCTGTAGTCTGGAAGAATCTCGTGTTTTCTGTTGCCGTAATTAATCTCAGGTGAGTAGTGGTGCGGTCCAAGTTCGCCGGATACGTTTGTTATTTTACATTTTGCCTTCGACGAGCGGGCGGTGAGAAGAACTGGAATGTAATGGTGTGAAGGCAGCCCATACGATTTTCCGGTGATCCTGCAGCATCGTTTAGCGTCAGCAGGCGAGATTGGGGCGAGGAGCGGGAAATAATTGGGCTTTGGCAGCCCTCTACTGCGACCAGTGATCCTACAAAACGACATCTTGATTTATTTAGGCGGGCATATTTGTTTATACGATAATTTGGAAGCTTAGTTTATTTTTGTTTGATAATCGCGATCGTAGCGGCGGGAGATTCGCGTGCGCGTGTGGGCGCGTGTGCTCTGTGCGGAGTGTGCAGGGCGACTAACGCCTCGACGCTTTGTGGCTGAGCTTTAGGCGCCCGCGCATCGATTCGCACCTTCGGCGCAGACGGTGTGCCGTATATTTGTTCCGGTTACAGGTTATTTATAAACAAAAGAAAGATGAATTTATTCTTTAAGCCAAAATATATGACACAGTTCCACGTTGAAAACAACGAAATGGCAGATCTAATAGCTAAGTCTCAGATATGTTGATTGAAGTACTTACTGCAATTTATTTTAGTCGGATTTCTGTTTTTAGCCCTACGTTAAGTATTTACTTAACGTATTTACATATCTAATGGCTACATTAGAAGATTATTTTTTTAAGAGCGTGTATGAATAAAATCTTCAGTTAATAATTGTAATAAAATAAAAGTCATTACAAAATACTCAGGAGCTAATAAACCAAAACTCATTCAGTCGTGTGGTTGTCAACGCAGTCAGCGGTTAACCTCGTCAACAAACTGTTATTTTTAATTTTTAATCTCAACTCGGACCTTCACGGTGATTGCGAACTGACGCGGTCACATCCACTTACAACTATTTATTTTTGTTATAGAAATTAACCGAAAGTTGTGGTGACAATTAGATAAAGTATTATAGTACATAAATTAATTGGTAACCCTTATATAACATACACAAATTTTAAACTTTGAGGACAAATCGAGAGTTGATTGAGACATTTTTCGATCGCCTCAAGAACAGAATTATTACTGCTCCAAAAGCTCCTAAGAACTGAATATCTATTCTTTGTGCTAAAAAAGAATTTAATTAGATACCCTTTATTAATACTATAATAGGTAGGTACATACTGGAGAAAGACGCACTAAAACGAATTTCTTTAAGTTCAGTATTAATACACAAGAATTTCGTTCCAATATTTGTATTCAACCTACAAGTCAATTTGGAATTATAATTCATAGCGCCTACGCAAGTTTTAACATTGACACCACTTTGCAATGTATCAAACGATCACATTCAAATTCAAAGAAGTCTATTTGCGGATAGTCCCAGCTTTATTTCATAACCAGGCCGTTATTATAACCTCACCTTGATATTACAACTCTACATACAGGAAACTCCTGAGCGAAATGCTTATTGAAAACATACGCAATTCTTCAAAGACGTTCTCTAACGAACGTTTAGAAACAAAACAAACTATTTAAAACCAGTAAAATTTTACTACTGCAAATGACGGCGTACGATTGTTTGTAGACTTAACTGTTTTAGTACACACTAAGTTCTTTTTACCTGAATTTAACTTTTATGTAGGTATTGCAAATTGCTTAAGCCTATAATATATTTTCCAAAAAGTAAGCTTTAGACATAATTCATTGTCATCCAAACCTTTTCCACACATTCAAATTTCACTATTGTTTTGAAGTCATTGTAGAAATTACGAGACTCTTCGTAACATCTATTACCGTACTATAAAAAGGTTTTCACAATCTCGACGTGGTCGACCATTTTACGAACCATTTAGCAAATGGGGTCGCAAAACAATGTTGACAGTAAACTTATTGGCGTACAATCCTATACAATTTCACACCAGATTCCAATGGCATGGCTGACAAATGGCGTCCAATTTATCTGTTTAGCTATTGAGGAGAAAGTCTTAATACTTTATAATCTTGTAAAAAAAAATGTATTTGATTAATATGTAACATTACATAAAATGGTGATCTTGTTATCTTTAATCTAAATCCTAAATGCTTACGCCTGCGTCTATATGGTGTGAAGACAATAATGCAAAAATTTATAAATAAATAAAATTTAAATTTTTATTTCACACGTTCTTTTGTTACGGTTTTGTTTTGTCAAGTTTTGATATTCCTCAAAATTTATCGTCATACTAACTTTAGTATTTTATTATCCTGTGTCTAATTACAGGTATAACTAGAGTACATAATTATATTGTTCAAAATAATTTCAAGTTCGATTCTGTCTTTACGTTAATCAGTCTGTCAGTTTCCAGTTTAAATATGTTGAGGGATTCTAAAATCTCCGCATCTCCGAAACCGAGGGCAACTTCTACTTAGGGATTATTACATTGACTTGTACCATGATTAAATTAACATAATATGGAAGCCATCATAAAATAATTATTGGTACTATAGTCCCGTGCTAGTTTAACAGGTATTTAACTGGAGGTAATAGCTTAAGTTAAATGTAACTACTTGTTGCTAGGCTAATGAACACAATTGTAAACTAAAGGCTATTCCCCTCGGGATTTTGTGTTTGCTGTTATATTTAGACAGAACATGTAATAACCTAATCACGTTTCTGTAGCAGTTTCTCGTGGAACTGTTTATCTGGAGAAGTCCCTAGTAAGTAAAACCTGCTCGTGAATTAAATAACATTGGTAGATACAAAGGCATTCCTTGGATTGGGCATTGTTTATATTGGAAATGCTCTCTCTTCAACATTTCTAGCTGTAATGACCCTGAGTTACGTGTCATAGGAGATGCACCTATGTGTCTGACATATGACTACTTGAGCATGTCCATTGGTGAATAATTTTCATTACCTAATGGCGAAGAAAATCATAATAAGGATGCCTTAACGCTTTGACATTATTAGATTCCAGATCTACTTGAAAATTTTCCCTCCCAGAAGGATTTCTATGTTCGTAGATTAAGGAAAACCCTGCAATCCCAGCCAGCCAGTAAGTAGTAAAATTATGAGAAGCTTTTTGAAGGATTTTGGGAGGAGAATCTATATTTTTCTATATTGCCCATTTTTTTAAGTATTGGCTCAATGATTGTATTGTATTGAACTACTTATTTGCACAACAATATTTCTGCAAATACTCCACATTCACATTATAACCGTTACAAACCATGTGTTAGGTACATTACAGCTACTTAGCCTAGTCTGTTTATATTTGTATGACCTAACTTTTGACGTAGGACCTTGAATATATTTTATTTTTGGTATTATGAAAATAAATGCAGAACATTTGTAAGTAATTGGGTCAGGTTGTTGGTTGTAGGATCGTATTTCCAATAAAAACGTTAGATTTGATGTGATCGCTTATAAACGAACATTTTACGTCACTTCGCGCGTCAGATAGATTTTTTATTTTATTGGAATCTTTTGAGAATTTGGATCAATCGTATAAGTTTGCTCCACTACAAACAAGTTATTTTACGAATAGCCGTTGGTTATGTCGGTGGCTTATGCTACTGACAATCTGCAAAATCTTGTCACGTCAACTACGTCAACACGAAATTAAGTAATACCATTTGCCCTTTCACCCAGAAATAGATGAAAAATCCATAATTATGCGCAGTAATTTATTTCAAGTCTATATGGCTAGGCTTGGCTTGACAGAAAAGAAAGCTATTACGTTGGTATGTAATTTTTCGGACATTTATCAGGCAGATGCATACTATTTGCCTCGATTGCAATCGCTCTGTTCAAGATACTCCAAATCTGGTTAATACTCAGTCAATACTCTCTAATTTTTCAAGTAGGTACCCTGTAATCGTGAATGAAAAAGTAATGCTATTCTATAATTATATAATTTTACGCAAAATTATTTTTGTGGTAATTATAAATTTGGGGAGATATGGAACAACCGATGATCGATGTTATCTACAAGTCGTTAATACAAAAATAGCTTATAAACACCCTTTTCAAACACCTCGACCATTACCTACACGTTTCGTTCAAGCAATAAAATCAGATACAAAAGCCACACCGGGCAATATATCAGGCGATTGAAGTAAAATTGATCGCCTTGCGAAAATCAGCGTGTCAAACGCTTTGATGAAGTCACCTTGGAACTTGATGTGCAGACGGATGGGGTCGGTAAGACCATAGTAGTTGCGAACGGGATTATTAAATTTGTCAGCAGTTAGCCATATTGTAATATATAATGTAGACTTGACATGTGGCGACTGATGGTGACCGGTGGTGGAGGATATGGATCAACTTTATTATTCATCCATTTAATTTAATTTCTATTCTAACTATCAAATGATACGACATCGAAACCATTTTTTTTTTCGGCATTATAAAGCCTCTAGTTAATCCAACGCGAAAAGGTCTCAAATTTTTATTGTACCGATCGTCCCTTTTCTATTTCAAAAGAAATTTCCGGCAATTTTTCTTGTCTTATTTGAGTCTTAGCTAATCCTAGATAATCCATAAAGAGTTTATACTTAAATAATACATAGTAAGATTTGATGAAAACTTTAAAGATACATTTAAAAACTTATTTTAATACTTCTAATGTTCATATGAAACATAATAAAAACAATTTTCTACGAACAAAGATGAAAATCTTACTCGCTCACTGTTATTTTAACCCAAGCCAAAGTGTCGCCCATTCGTCGCGCATCCATTGAGAAAGCGGAAACGTCGAGAAGCTCGAAGTAGGCGACACCTGCGCACACGCCACTTCCGGCGGACGTCAGGTGCCGGTCGAGGTAAGAATAAACGGCATTGCTGAAGGTATCAAGTTCAATTTAGAAGGGGGAGATTTTCTGCTTTTTATATTTTCCGAAGTAGTGAATTTTTATCAAAGTAGTTAGATAATAGTTAGGCAAAAGCCGTAAAGCAATCCTACAGTGAGAATTCAACAAGCTGTTTTAGTATTAAAGAAAACTTTTTCGCTTGCCAAAGTTTCGAGGGTAAAATATTTCTCAGATTTTATGAAACGGCGAAAAATATACCTAATATCACGTCATCCATAAAACAAATAGTAGGTATCTATTCTCCCAAACGATATGTCGTATGTCCCATTGACATCATTGAGTCACTGTTTTGACTCACCGCAGTAAATGGGAGAAAACCAATATATCTTTTTGTTTCCACAAATTGTGTAGGTAAATAATAAAACTAATGGTTTTTCTTCAAAACGATTGGCATGAACCGTGCCAAACGTGACGTTGAGTTTTTAGTATAAAATTTATTCCTATAGAAGATAATACAAAGGTATTACATATAAATATGTATATAAAGCTATTAAGAATTTTGAAAATTTTGCTATTTAGGGTAATATTATGAAATGCATCTAGTTTTTACTGTCATTTCAATAAAAAATATGTTTCGTTTTTATTGTATAATACTAACTTCTGCCCGTCCATCGTTGTAATTTGGCTAATTAACTCAAAATCGTAATAAATTATAGCCTATTGGCTAATTTAATTCAAAATCGTAATAAATTAAAGCCTATATGTGTTATTCTGATGTATAAATAATAATACTGTAAAGTTTCATCAAAATCCGTTCAGTAGTTAAAACTGCTGAAATAGCATGATAGTAACAAAAACACATTCATCCATCCATTCTCACAAACTTTCACATTTATAATTCATATTAAGTAGGATAGGAAAATAAACAACAAACACACTGCCTGCTAGTAGTAACCGCAGCCTATAGACACCTAGCAACACCAGTGGTATTTTCGCTCGGTCATTTTGAAACTTGGTAAGTCTCATTCGTCCCCTAAATTCACTGGCTACCTCTATCTATAGGGGCTACCGCTATCCTTTAGGGATTACAGGCGTGATGGTAAGTTAAGTTCAACATCGCGATGAGACAACTCAGTAAAGTAACAGGTCCTAGCATCTACGTTATAATTATGACCGTTTTATTTGTGGCATTAAACGGATCTACGACTGTTGCAATAAATCGCCGTCTGTCCACCCAATGCAATAAAGACGTTAGCACTTGCAATAACATATTTATAATTTTATTACATAAATTATATACAATATTCAAGAACTTCTGTTTCTCTTGAAATGTTATTGTTGTAATATTTATGTTATTTCAAATTGCGATCTAGAGTACTAGATATGCTCAAGTTCTTCGTTGTTCTTTTAAGAGGGCACAGTACATAATTATAGGACCTAAGAACTTAGGTACCGCTGAAGTATGGTATGGTGTACAGTCGCGAGCATCAATATGAATACACTTAGCGAAATTCTAAAGCATTTCTCTTAAAGTATCAAGTGAAATTGTATGGTGTTACGAAGATAGAATTTTCAAAACTATACTATAATGATGTCTTATCTCAAAGTTGCGATCGTCATTTGAGGAAAAAAACTTGCTCGTGACTGTACATCAATACACCTCCGCCTAATCCTTCGAGGATACAGGGGTGATGGTTTGTTATGTTACTAAGCAATCTGTTATTGCCCGCACTGTATATTCATTATTCTTTCTTTCGGCGTGATTGCAGACTCATTACAAGGAAAACCATTACCAAGAATCTGTAGTTTTTCACACGGCAACTTTTTCGTCAACTTTAATTCTATTTTTTATTACTCACACAATTTTTCCGTGCGTAACTATGATGGACATCGTGTCATTAGCCGTTTCTCTGAAATATTTTACGATTTACGCCTTCATGGAAAAATTACCGTAACTTTGTCATACTCTGATCGAGATAAAAACCTCATTTCACTGGTTACAGCCACTTGTTTATGAAAAATGTTTGAGAATAAAGAGGTGGTGTCATAAAAAAGGTGACATATTTTCTTGTAACAGTTTTTTCTTTGATATCTAATGCTGAATTGAGGTAAGTAATAAATAAACATTATTTATATTGCTTATTATTTAGAGCTACGGCTCGTAAGAAAATTTATAAGTTTATTTACATTGTACAGTTAGGTAAAATAAATAATAAGACATCTTTCAGGTTTAGTTGATTCCAGTTTAAGGAAAATATTTACTAGTTATTGTCCTACAAAATTATCAAAAAAAAACATTTTGCTGTAAACGGTCATTGGCTTTCAGGATTTCCCGAAACGAGAGGGCGGGAAAATTTGACATCATGTCATTAAATTTCACAGAATAGAAAGATAGACGTGAGACAGGGCACGGAAGTAAATCATATAGCATTATTTCGTTGTACTTGATGTAATGTCAATTTTTTATTCATTAATTAAATCATACGCGACATGAAAGAAGCCATTAAATAAAACTGGACATTGTTTTGAGTGCGGAAAATAAAAGAGTTTGGTGCGTCTATCTTTTTGGATGAGATTCAAATAGGCCCAGTTGCGTTGACAAATGCAGGCAGACACAAACTAGTGCGTATATTTAAAGGATTCTAGGAAAACACAGTTTCTATTTCGCTGTTTCTAGTACTTATTTCTAGAAGTTATTCGCAAATTTGTCTAAGTAATTTATTTTTATAATTTGTATTGAAGCTTCAGCTAAATATAATTTTCACTACCAACGCATTGTGCAAGTCTTGAAATATTGCTCACTTATTTATCTTAGTGAAAAATGAAAAAAGAAACTGCATTATAGACTGAACGTCTGTCCGTCTTTTCTTTTGTCATGTTTCTTACACCTACCGACTGAATACTACACAGCTCGCAGCCCAGAGATTGATATAGTGTAGATAATTCCTTTCTATTATTTTCTTTGTGTAGGTTTGGTAATGATAAACCTTATTAAATTTGGTGGTTTTTTTATACCACTAAGGCGGCAAACAAGCATATGGGAAGCTGATGGTAAGCGGCTACTGTAGCCTATACGCTTGTAACACCAGGGGTATCATTTGCGCGTTGCGTTGTTTAGTTTTGTGCACTAAGCGAGCGATGTCGCGGGCGGAATCTAAGTTTAGTAGCTTCGTAGCTAGGTACAGCTAATACTTTTGAGCTAACAATAACATTTAAGAACTGTCGAATTGTTTAGGTTAACGAACACGTAACAAATTGTGATTTAAAATCAAAGCTTATATCATTTCTAAGATATTACAGGATGCAAAATGTTTACTGTAAGAGTCGTAGCGTGATGTTAATTACCCAATTTTTGAGGAAGGTTATACACCTATGACCTGTAGGTCATATAAATATTTGTTCCGTGTCGAACACAACGCGTGGCGCAGAAACCGATCGCTCAGCCGCTGCACTAAACATGTCATGCCATTTGTTGTATCACTAAACCCATTCGGACGCCTCAATATTAAACACATTTGCAAGAATGTAACAAAGTGCAATTATATGAGCAGCGGTAAGTAAACACAGAGACGATTGCATCAGAGACGTTGTGGAGTGATATGACAGTAACGTCACGTGGTGCTAAAATATCTTGTCTATTGGCAGGCGTTTTGCGTACCATTCTGTAATTTTGACAAAACATACTGACCTACAATATGAGCACGTATATACTATACGTTTATACTATTATATTTTAGAAGATGAAGTTAAATAATAATCAATCTAAATAAAATACCTAAGGCCATTCAAAATTATCATAGATCAATTTATTCGCATGTTTTCCATGCAAGTTCAATTTTTATATCAATTTACATAACTTCACATTTACTGAAAATGTTAATGTATAACAATATGTCGAATGAAAAAACAAAAGCCAAGTCACTTTAACAAGGCGGTATCATTTTGCTGCAACCATAGTCAGCAATCTTGACTGTGGTGGTTTTTGATCTATCTCAATAATCGTGTCCTAATAATGTTGGTAACCGTCAAGATTTTACATAAAACGACAACGAATATGCGCATGACCGTCTATTCACCTCACAACGTAGGTATTCCCAGTGACGCGACACTCTTTGTTTTCCAAAATAAATACCTGGTGAGGGAACAACAAACCGCTAATGTTTAATATGTTCCGTCGTAATAAACTTCCACTGAAATGTACTGACAGGTTTAAGTGAGCTATGCCTTTGTGAAAGCGCAGCATGGTTTCTTGGAAGATTATATATTTAATTTTATGATTCTAAGCTGGTAATTTTGTTGGAGATTCCTAGTAAGGTAGTTGGTAGAACTATATAAAGAAATAAACTCTGAAACATTTCAGAGAACAGGAGGACAGACATTCGTAGACTGAAGAAAAGAAAATTACACTTTCACTGTCGTCGATGACATCTGTGGTCTAATGGTTCGAGTATTGAATGCTGATGACGAGGTCGTGGGTTCGGATCCACTAGGACACAAATTTTTGCTAAAGTTCTTTAATATAATACGTAGAAAAAGTAATACCTATGCAAGGATAGTGGCGTTCTACATAGAACTTCCTATCTACTTTTACACCTATGGGAAAAAGGTGTGTATCTATGTATAGAACCAGCTATAATTTTAAAAGAGGTCGGGCATAGTAGGAATAATTCCACTCCAATTGCAGTTGCCCGACTGGGGAAGTAACTCGGCCTTGCAGAAAAACGAAGTGAAATACGACTGCTTTAAGCACTGTTGTGTTCCTGGCGGTGAACCCTTGTTCACCAGGTTGCCAGTGGTATAAAATAAAAATTGTAAGCAGGCATGGGCCTTCCCAGTTCGAGCAGTGTTATTGGTTTTTTCTATGAAATCTCAGTAGCAGCACGGAGCTTGGATTTGTGCCCGGTTAATGGCAATAGGCTCGCCCCATATTACATGGGACCTGAACACCTTAATATTAGTACACCTCTGCCTAACCTTTCGGGGAGTAACAGGCGCGATGGTATGTTATGACTCTCGCTCACCAGTCCACTGTTGGTTTAATTTAAGGATGCCGCGACGAAAAAACTATATTTTTTCAAGTAATGACAGTCTCAATCGACTGGTACCACTGGTGTGATAAAAGATGGTCACCACGTTCACGAGTTATTTTCCACCCGACTCCCACGAAGCAAAAAGGAGGGTAATGCGCATTCATACAAAAGTACCTACAGATGCTCTGAAAAAATATAAAAGTACCTACTAAAAACTTTGTTAAGTTTTTTGGATGATTCCATTTACTATTTTAATGACCAATAGTTAACTCCTGTTTGAATATTAAATACATTGGATTAATGGGTAAGTATTTATTTGTAATGGTTAGGTATTTTTCTTAAAAATTAAATTATAATAACCGTTGCCTTTACACAGGTTTGGTAATTTGGTTCACAATAATAAGTTAGCCTACTACCTAAATATCTGCCTATAATATCATTATCTATACTTTTTCCCCGCAAATATCAAACGCGGAAATACCAAACACCTACCATTTGACATTTAGTATCTAACTATTATGTAGGTTCTCCAGGGACAATTTTTCAAAAGAAACTTAAAAAATTATCACGTTGAGAACACTGTCAAGATGTCGATTAGCAAAAAATAAAAAGTATAAACTATCGCCAAGAGTTTTTATTTATAACTGCCGGAGTTTGCTGTAGTTCAGGTTCAAAAGTAACACAATATGCTTGAGGAGTTGGCCAGCCTCCCAGTTGGAGAATTTGACTAATGTTAGAAATTATTACTGCCTTGAAGATCGAAGAGTGGCAGTAGTAGTACAAGATACATGTGGGTGTTTATTGATTAAACATTGAGTCCGTCTGTGACTTGGAACGCAAAACCACCGTCGGGTTTGGTAAATTTAAAATTAACTAAGTATGTCAAAAGTTATTTGCAATTAGAAGCCCGAAAGTTGAAAGTAGGTAGATGGCTGCTCGTATTTGTCCATTTGAATCATATCTAATAAGACTAAAAGATCAATAATCAAAGCTAGACAGAAGAGGTTTGGTCTTATCATACGAGTAAATAAAGCCTTTAAAAGCCTAGCCTATATTAGCCTTGTAATACGAAATACGTAACTGAAAATCAGACGCAAAAGTAACGCAACACAAAGCACAATTTATAACATCAAACATGCATTCGCGAACACGGTGCACCGAATTGGGACGCCTCCAAACTAATTATAAGCTCGTAAATTCGTGAGAGCAACCATACTTCACCCGGCCCTTCAGAACACAGCATTAATTTAAACTTTGACGTTACAAGAAAAGCCGGGTGACAAATAAGTGCAAATGTTGTTAATATGCTGTGCAGTTACGTAAATTAATTTACGAGTGTTACATTTGTCAGCCGCTGGCATTTCCTGATTTAGGAATGAAAGGAGATGGAGTTGTGTCCGATGCAATAATTATAGTAACTTATAACTTTCGTGAACATTCATGTTTACAGTATTACGGTATACAGCTCGACATGGCGACTTTGCGGCGTGATAAACTCATGATTCAGACGAATTAAATGCGATGCAAAATATAAAAATATACAAGTGACTGCTAATTTAGATCAAATAGTTTCTCTCAGGTGCAAGATGCATGGGTGCATGTTTTGGCATTGCCTGAAACCTAACCTACCTTATAAACATTAATTTAAATATATTCTAAATAATCTTTCTTTTCCAGTGTCCGCATGACGTGTTTTAAGGCGAATATTTTTAAAAGACGTAAGATCTGCGCGCATCTCGAACATTGTCCGCATTACCTTTATATCTGACGAATTTATTGCACACTTCAAATTAGCGGGCGTTTATTAAAACGACATTGATATATTGTTGTGATTTTTCTTTTAATCTTGGGACATAGTTATGAAAGGAAGTTTTAAACCTTTTATATACTCATTACGTATAGACTGTCATCAAGCCGTTGTCTTTATGAGTTGAGGTCATTTGTCTGTCTGTTGGAAATCAAAATTAAATAACCGGCACATTGTAGATCGGAGTATGTATACCTTCTATCCTAGAATTTTTAGCTGTTGCATCTACATTTCACAAAATGTTTAACCTTAAAATTTTCACCAGATTTCTCAAAATGTTTTCCTTCACTGTTAAAGAAATGCTGATGAACAAATCGCGCGCTGCTTAGTCACTAATAAATCCAGAATATCAAGAATATAACTAGTGTTTTGTTGAAATTGAACTCTTTAGTTTGATTCTATTGAACGGTATTTATTTGTTGGGAATTTAAGACCTAAGACAAGTTTTTTGAGTTTTTCATGTATGATTTTCCTTAAGCTTTCGACGGTATCAATTTGAATCCACGGAAACCTAATTGAATTATCGTGAATTTATAAAGTTGCAAAAAAATGCACTGTCTTACAGTTATGCTATGAATGTTCGCTGTTAACAATCCCATTTGTTTCGACGAGGCGATTAACTCGCTGATTAATCTGGATCCCTACACTGTTTGGCACGAGCGGGGCTCTTGCGAAACACAAGTTTACCTAATTATGTTGCTGGGTTCATGGTTGGGTATAGTCGGGAAAACATATCTATGTCACGCATCATTATTCTTCTTTACGTCAATGGTTACTTTTTACAACGATCGTCTCTAATGTTTATCGAATAATACTTTATTTCGTTCTATCACCTACCGTAACCTGCAACACTGATTTTTGAGGAGAGCGTATCGATTTGAGATCAATATTGATAAGAATCGCGTACTGGACTTATAACGTTTCATAAATGCTTGTAAAAGCTTATAAGAACGAAAAACTTGAATTGTGATTGAAAGAAAAGCCGGCAATATAAAGTAGAAAAAGCCAGTTGATCGTCATTATGAGCCTGCTGAAAACCCATAGTGCTATTCAGCACATTATAGATAATACTTTAATTTTGGTACCTACTAGTTTTTCTAGGAACTCGTGAGGTATACCTCTAATATGACCAAGAACTCTGTCAGCTAACTACATTGAAGATATTGTGAAAACTTTCATACTAACAAATTATACAATATTTTCTGACAAGCAATAACAACATCCAGGCGTCGGATATTAGATGTGGTTTTTCCCACTTTCTATTCTGAACACAAATAAACAGACTCTTCGTGTCGGTTAGTTTTCCGTGACGTAACGTGTCCAGTCTCATTCGGTAACTGGTTCAGGGTCGTGGTTCAGCGGCTCGCTGGAGTTCTGGGAACCCCTCGTGGATTGTCTGCCAAATGTTGTTGACATCGATGTTATGTACAT
This sequence comes from Acronicta alni, assembly GCA_964056405.1. Classification (NCBI taxonomy): domain Eukaryota; kingdom Metazoa; phylum Arthropoda; class Insecta; order Lepidoptera; family Noctuidae; genus Acronicta; species Acronicta alni. Next base: position 1,299,934 of record OZ043914.1, read on the forward strand.
GTCGCGGGGGTTAGTCCGACTTTTTTGAGATTTGAGAGAATAGATTAGTATAAAATAAACCAAAAAATATCGTGCGATTGTACATATTTCAATTTGCAATTTATTTAATCGATTAGATTTAGGTTTTAAGCACTTTTCGTGTGGAAAACCTAATGATTCTCCTTTAGGAAAGGTAGTGTTGTCTCGGACTCTCACGGATTAAACATAGGATGGACACCAGGAGCACATTAGAAGAATGTCCGGTGGATGTGAAATTCACTTTCAATGGCCGCGACTTAAGCTGTACTTAAAATATTAAAATATTAACTTAAAATATTAAAGTGATAAGTACGTTAAGAAGATAACGTAATCGATAACGAATTGTAATTGCAACAAAATATCGAACTATATTTGATATATTTTTCATTACTTTTACTTCACCTACATGTTAAATTAAAATAATTATTGCGCGTTACTCAATTACCACACAATTACTACAAAATACCACATTATCCCATTGCTAATAAAAGTCTCCCCATCTCTTTATCCTGATCTTCTCTTTCAAAGAAGGTGCTCAGAAAATCATTAAAACAACAAACTTATTAAAACATGCTTTGATTTAATTTTTATATAGACTTTGATTTGGAATAATTTTTATATAGAAATACACAGCAGGACAATTAATTTCAATTCATTCAGTTGACAAAATATCGTAGAAAGATATTTAAAATCGAGCAATTCACGGTCACGGCCCATCGTTCAATACGACACAAATTATTGCATAACCACAGCGGCCATTGGAATGCGGCATTATACTAAAATAAAATAGCAGAACTTTTAAATAGTGCGGTCCAACTCACGACATCCACGTGTGCGCATTGATTCATGCTTGATTCCCTTTCTTCCTTTAGATAGGTAACAGAGGAATACTTCGAAGCAGAATCAAAAACTAGTAATTCCCCAGAATAAATAGATCTGGTATTTATTCTGGGGAATTACTAGTTTTTGATTCTGCTTAGAAGTAGCAATCACTGGAAATGGCGCTGTGATTTTATAGACTTTGAAGAAACTCTAGATACATAGAGCAATTTCTTTATAAATGCAGTTAATTAGGTAGGTACTTACTGCATTTGTAATACAGGCAGGCTTTATTGTTCAATATAGCAAGCAGTTGCTTATTATGCAGTAATTTTACATTTGTTAGAATAATTAATCATTTATAGAATAATTAATTTGCATTGCGTTACGGGGTCCATGATTGTTCCTAGCTACGTGTGTCCAATTTGACATTGTGGAATACAACGGAAATTATGCCGCCATCTCTAAACTCTCTATGTTGATGATATAGAAAGAGCGGGGTAAACTACTTATTATTAGACGAAATGCAGATGAATAGTATACATTTACAACTCAAAGTAGGTTTATACCTTGGCGTCGATCGTGGTTATAAAACAGACAGGATTTTCTTATGAGAGTCGAATCGAACATTGTTATTAGGGCTTGAAATTGTTTTCAATATGTTTAGTAAGCGATATAGCATGATGTAGCATAGAATATGCGCTCTACGTTTATGTGGCACTCGAAATGTTAATAATGGCGCATCGATGTCTGGTCATGACTGGAAGTGGCAGACTTTTAGTAATGATGAGTACCACATGTGCACGAGTTTGAACTTCATGTTACACGAGAAATGATGGCAGGACTTACATATTATATTACATATTACTATCACGCCTGTATTCCCCGAAGGGTTCGGCAGAGGTTTATCTACTAATGTAGGTACATACACAGTTCGTTTGTATCTCTCATGTAATAGGGGGCGAGTCTATTGTTATTTAACTGGGCACAATTTTAAAATCCGAGCTGTTACTGAGAATTTCTTACCCTTATAACCCAGAATTTCCAGCGTCGCGCTTAATACCACAAGACTAATGTTACAGGACATCTACATAAAAAACTTGAGAACTGTATTTATTTTCCCAGTGATTAGTCAAGTTCTAGAGAAGACTTTGTTGTTTTATAAGCTCTATAGTATAGAGGCGAGATGATATTGTTATTTTTCAGTAACCATGAATTATATAGTGTCAAATAATCTCATATCCTCACCACTTATAACTTTTTATAAAATTACATTTACATAGAATGTTCATGTAATTTTGTATTACATTTACATGTAGGTAATCGTAACAACGGCTAATTACGTCGACATCTGTCATCTGTCACACAAGCCACAACAAAGTACACCCCAGAAATAGACTGCACTTCAAAATAGAACCCTTGGGAGTGTCAGGAAATATCTACGCTTCAGAGAAATAAATATGAAAATATTACAAGTACATTTTCTATTTGTATACCGTAACACATCAATCAATGTGTCTGCTTGTACCTGTCTAGTCATGGATGTAATACATAATTATTCCAAAGTCGTAAGTACATTATTGTAGGTAAAAATTTTGGACCAAAAAAAAAAAAACAAAATTCTTCAAACCTACCCGAGGGGCTCGTGGCTAAGTAGTAACTACGCTCAACCGAACTGCAAGGTTAAGCTCCGCTAGCCGCGGTCAGTCTTTGGATGGGTGACCATTCTTAACACATCGAGATCCCTCCGTGACTGGGAGAGCACGTAAAACTGTCTGTCCCGCTTGTCATGCGAACACATGTGACAATCGTTAGTGGTAGGCTAGTTAGTCTGAAGCCAAAACAACCTGACAACGAGTCTATCGTCAGGATACCTATCGATATAGCCCAGAAATTGGTTGATTCTGATGTTCTGTCATTTCGTGTAAAATTCTGATATTGAACCGCATCTTGTTAGACTGGAAGCCGACCCCAACATAGTAGAGAAAAGGCTCGGAGGATGAATTCTTACTCAACTAACCCAATTTGTAACTGACTACAAATAAGGTTTCTCAATCAGACTGTTTTTTGTGTAAATAGATCGTGCACCGATTTTTACGTTTTATGAATATACTTCCTATCTCCCATTATAAGTTACTGTCAAACCATCAGTTACACCGCCAATTTTTTTCCTAAAAAGTTAAATATGTATGTTAACTGTGTTAATTTTAATACCTATCTATGATAAATGATATTTGTTTCTGTAAAAAGATCTTTTGAATATGTTATTACCGATTTAATGTTTTGAAATGTTTAATGCTAGATGGCGCTGGCATTTCCTACTGACGACCTCTGAGAAGAAACGCTGAAACAAACTCAGATAGTCCTGTCGCTTTAGTCTAGACATGAAACCTAGGTATGAATGGCACAGAAAGAGGCATAAGAGAATGGCACAAGTGGTCAAAACCATGCTATAATGATGATGATATGTTTTTTGATCAAGCTTATCAATATCTTGAAAGTTTAAATTTCCAGCCACCACACTATGAAATTCGTTGAAAAGTATAAATGCGCCATCTCTTGAATCCATTCTGGACTACTGCCAGTTTCATAAATTCAGTGCGCCTGAAATGCGCGACCCATCTGCTTTTATACTTCGATCATGTTCAGCTAGATGTCGCTGTTCGTAATAAACTTTTGCGCAGTGTTTTCCATCTTAATGATTGATCTGGTGACACAACGAATTTTTCTTTTCAGTTGCAGATTTAGTAAAATAAATATTGGATTTCACTGATGCAATAATTAATCATAATAACATAATGACATTAACTAAGTAGGTACTAAATATCGTCGACAACCTTAACCTATCCATTACTTTAATCGTCTGAACGGGCCGAACGATCATAATTCGAAGACAAGTGGTATTCTTTGCTGTGACAGTCCATTCGAAATACCTACCGTTTATCGAGATTATGAACATTCTCAACGAATTAATGCGCCGTAATCATACTTTATAATTCACGTAACTTGTACTTTTTAACTTTACGAATACGTACATCGATATTTTAAACTTCGAAGTTCAGTATGATAGTCAAATTAACCTATCAAGGAACAATTAGCAGACAATAGAAAACAATTGTAAGAACCCTCCAGGGGCATAAGCTGACGATCCTACAAAAATAAATAAATTTTAAAGAGGATCCTATTTTTGACCTAAGAAGACCTCACGTAAATGTTCTCCCAGATTTATCATTCATAGATATAATATTATATTCACATGTTTACTCATCTTTTGGGCAGAGAAAGCATCCATACCATAATTGATGCGATCTTAATTCGGACGTGTAAAAATAGAGATGTGATCTAAAAATACACGTTGCATTGTAGGGATTGATGTGGCAGTCGGTGCCAGATTCGTCGACAAACAACGACCGCGTGTGATAAAATGTTATTTATCGCCATCTCCGGATGATTTTACAAAATTAATAGACACGATGACACTGAGACGGACGACCTGATAATAGCATAATTATGTTGCCAAACTAAATAACTGCTATTTGTATTGTTCAACGGTTTAATGGGGTTCGCTACATATATTGCTTTAATGACTCCGTTTTGTGAGACTAAAACACGCTTCGTTTAACCGAGGAAAATCCTTGGCAGCACATTATGTTATTATAATCCTAGTTGATTCCCAACCATTAGGTGTCAGTTTCAAGTTTAATTAGAGGCAGCATTACTGTAGGTACTGCATATTAACCCTCGGTAAATATATAAAACTTTTAGCTTTTAGGTAAAAATTATCTGCTAACCAAAGCGCATAACTAAAGTGAACCTTTAACCACAGAATAAATAACAATACTTACGTACGTTAACTCCTGAATATGGTCAATGGAGATATAAAACACGAAACTAAAGTATATGAAAATATAATTGACTAACCAATACATGATAAAACATTTTACAAGGAGGTAAACAGTAAAGCTTGTTAAATAGCGCTCACTACAGGTGGATCGTAAAACTAAAGAATAGCTTATAAAAATATAAAACTACTACGAAATTACACCACATCAAGGAACATGAAAACAATGATGATGACTTGAGCTCATAATTCGTAACTACGTTGAAATACTCATATAAACTGGACCATAACTCAATCATTTCATTAAATTACATACCATCTGTCGATCTTATTTGATAATTAACCGGGGAGTCTACAAGTAATATTCAAGTCTATGTGCTTGCGTGTTAATAAGTCCCTTGAATGTTCTAACGATTGGAAACATAAGGGCTACACATGAAGTATGATTCCATAGTATTTTAACATCGGGATAACGTAGTTCCAAGTCTGTAACGACTACAGTACAGTATTTACGACGGAAAACACACCTATTTGTCAGTTTAGAAACAGATTTCGCTATAAGTAGGTATAATGCTGATAGAAATACGATTTTCACGACCAAATCACATCTTGCCAAGAATATTTGAGCATCAGCTTAGTTGACGAAGTAATGTGCATTAGCGTAGTGTTTATTTCAAATTGAAAATGTCCGAAGATAAATGGGTATATTTATGTTTTAGTAACAGAAATAGGACCTATAATCAAAATCATTGTCTATAAACATAGAAAATAAAGAAAAACGTTTATTTGCCATAGATAAGACACACTATAAGGGCGCTATAGGGCGCTATGTAAGTAAATAAAAAAGAAAGATACAAAAAAAAATTTTTTAACTTTAGGTGATTGTCCCGCTGTAGCAAATAGTCTAATACGAAATCATTGACTAGGTATTTAATATGCAAGATGTATTGTGTCACCTGCTAAGCTAACATTCGCACCACGAAATAATTTTATCGTCGTTTATCTCGTGCCCAAAGTATGGCTAAAGACGAATTAATAATGCGACGACAACATTTTCTCATGGCACACGACATGTTTCATACGGAACTTAAAGATCGGTTTGAGTAATTTTTAGAAAACTCAGAGAAGTGAAATTAATTGAACGTATTTACTTAAGTTTAGGTATATTATTTATGGGATGATGATGCTTTCTCAATAAGATTACGGCGCATTCCTCTAGAGCTATTGGCAGAGGTAACGAGGGTTTCGAATGTTAAGAATTTATGAATGGCACAAGTTTTGGCATCCATTGCAGTCTGGACGCACTGGTAATCCGTGTTTTATATAACGACGGCGGCGGCAGCGACGCTATCCATTCATAATAAATAAATAATCCTCGATTTATCTTTTCCAATTAAAACAATGCGCCCTTCCGGCGTTTTACGATAATTATGATGCTTCAGTGAAATTTATAATTTTCATTAATTAATTCAAGCATTCGATATATATAATTTAGGAACCTTCAAGGCGAGAGTGAAACAAGTATTATTTGAGTTGGCGTTCTACATCCTCGGCAGCATCGTCGGTTACCATCAGGCGAGGTGCTGCCAAACGCATTCAAATTAATAGTAAAAAAACTACTTAGATTTCAATTACATATACATTCTACACGATAAGATATAGAATTTTATAAGGCAATTTAAATAAATAAATTATTAATATACAAATTTTGAGGTCTTCCGCAGGGTTCTATTCTAGGTCATATATTAACGGTTAGGATCGTTTTTAAAAATAGTGAAAAGGATACTCACGTCCATGTTTCGCAGCAGTGTCCGCGCCCGGGCTCGCGTCTCGCTGAGCGTGCGCGGTCGCAGCGCCGGCACTGCCTCCCGCGACAACCACTCGCCGAACGCTGTGCACACAACACCGTCACACACCGGTACCACAGTCGTTAGTAGTGGAAAGTGAAGGAACAGGTGTTAAAGGAATAAAGTAGGCAATGCTGTACACGGTATAATGTAGAGGGTCTGTTAGCCAAATCAAATCAAATATAGAAGGTTCTATATCGTGTTTGATGGAGTTCCTGACATAAAATATAGATAAAGATTCATAAGTATATCAAAGAACGAGGAACCTACAGAAAAAGTAAACATCAAGTATTTCAAGATACTCTAAGAATCAAAAAATATCAAATTGTTGACGTTTAGAGAGTCGTTTATTCTAGGCCATAGCAAATTAAACCAAATTTATAAAGTGAAAATTTTCAGAAAATACTTTAATGTTATTGTTAATCCTGTGAATCTCATATCTGATAGTTATAAATTGGTTAAATGCTTCATTAAAGACACCATTGTCAAATAAAGGTAAACAGGCCCAACACATTATTGAAATAGAAGAAAAATGGTGGATAGGAACACTTAGGTAACACAGTTATAAATAAAATGGAATATTAGATATTTGTAGCATTTAGATCTAGTTACACAAGCAAAAGACACAATGTGTATTCACTAGGTTCCTGACTGTTTTGTAGACCAGAAATGGTCAAACTGTTAAAAATGTTTTACTATTAAAAATGTTTAGCATAAAAGTTCACAATAGACTTGAAACAAGTTTGTTAGAATTTATCACATAGTAAATACACAATAGCATAAGACATACAAATAATTATGAAAACAGTATGCGAGTAACAGTTAAAACGAAGAGCAGAAATGAAATGGATCATGCAAGTTGTACTTCTTGTAGTGGGTGTGGAGTGTAAGTATGTAAAACTAATAAAATTGTGTTATGGAGTGCTTTTGCTATTCAAATTCTACTTATCATTCGTGATGTGTCGATAGATAAATTTACTGTAAAATATACTTCTTTAAATGTTCTGAAAACGAAATTATTTATTCAATTTGGATTTCGCTAATATATCTTGCCCTGTTTACTGGGAAGGGGATAACAAAAAAGCAACTAGTAAAGTTAATCTTTGATAAATTAATAAAAGGAATGGAAATCAACTGGATTACTATCAGTCAATCAGCTTTATTACATAGGAAATACATTAGGAACTTGGCAAAGTGTACCAAGTAGATTTTCCGTAAGATACAAGATAATTTATCCATTGACTATAGTATCATAGTAGACTAGTTTTGTGTAGGCTTTGTGACAGAAAAAGAGAAAGAAATTCATATGGAAATACGGTCAGCGTTTAATACAGGGTTACTTTGAAATATTTCGAAAGAATCTGAATAACAATACATACTAAAAATAATTTAAATACTTATCATTTTTGGATCTAATTATACCTAATCTAAAAACCAAGAAACTAACAAAAGTTAACGTGGACAATTTTTTAAAACCTTTCCTGACTTATGTTTAAGTTAGATTACTTTAGAGTTATTCAGATTTGCTTTGGAATTAAAGTTCGCCCAATATAGATTATGTTGTTAAACGAGTTATAATATATAATACACATATAAGTTTTATAAGTCCAATTTATATTTTCACACAAGAATAACAATGATTTGAAGTATTGTTTGAATTTGTTAAAGAAAGAGATGAATTTTAAAATTTAAATTGCAGCATTTGTGGAAATAACGTCTGATTAACGACTATTATGACTTCTAATAAACGATTATGTCTGAAATTATTTCGATCTTCAAAATGAAATTACTTAATTGTTAAATTTGCAATTCAAAAACTGAATAACTTCGATATAAATTCAACGAAGTACCGAAAAATTTTGTATCTACTGACAAACTGTATTTACTCACAAAGTTTCTGTAAAATTTACGACATTTCATGTATTGCATTTTATGTAAACTCAAACGAAGTTCCACAAATAAAAATGTAAATATATTACTTCACTACTGAAGAAAATTGACATTTCTACTGTTGCTACGATTGCTATCATTGTCCATCTCAAGTTCCACTGACCTATCGCCTCTGCAGTCATTATGTCATGTGTGTTGTGTTCCATGGTGTGTGTATGTGAGTGCACTAACACTTATTGCTATACAATATTTATAGTGTATGTGTGTAGGGTTATCACAACACTGTAACACTGTCACTGATTTGTTTGTCACTTTGTTTTGTTTCACTGTGTTCGCTTCGTCGGTGTGCGTATCGTTAAGGAGTTTGTTTTGTTCAAGAATTTTTCTAAACTAATTTTCATTATCTACTTATTATATATGTAAAAAAACGGCATCATCACTATAGTTATATTTTAAAATTATCATAACTGTAGAAATTAATCTTTATTTTTACAAAATGACTGTCGTCAGTGTTTTATTTATTTGGAGAAGCACGACTGAATCGCAATTTAGTTAATTTATAGGTGCTTATAAAATTTGATGTCGGAAATTCGCGTAACTTTCATCAACAACTACCGCGTCTTTGACGTCATGAAGATTTCAGTGGTTAAATTAAGACGCGTATAAAATATAAGACAGATGGGAATATTGAACTTGTCTTTGTGTTAATAACAGCTGATCGCAGCTTTTATATTGGGAATAGATCTGATCTCATTTAAGTGACAATCTCGGGTATAGATAGGTATTTGAGCATTTGATTATAAATAATAATCGAATTTATGAAATAAGAGTTAAAGCGGATTCTTTAACTCTTATTTCATATGTTTGATAATTACGAGATCGATAATCTAATAGAAAAAGTCGCTAAGCAAAAAATCATAAACGATCTTTAGATCTTTGTCAGGACAAAGTTTGGCAAAAAGAAATGGGATTGGGAAATACGAGATCAATGCGGATAGCAACGCGGGGTAAAACTCATAATAATAATAATGATGAGGGTACACCTGGTTCTCTGTCATGGTCAGCAGAGATGTGATATTTTGTCGGGTAACAATTCGACGTGGGAAAAAAAGGTATTTAAAAGTTTTGTTGATATCAGCAGGATGTCAAAAGGAGTCTCGGAATTCTCTTAACGTTAACAGAAAAGTAGTCCGAACAATAAAAACTGATCCTCAAGGCCGAAGTTTTCATGTGTGTCAGTTAATGACTCAACGTAAGTGTATTACTATGACCATTAAAGTTTATATCTCTCGTCAGCTTCCACTTTCCGCTAACATTCAATATTTACGTGCAACCAGTGAGTCATTCACATAAAGTCATAAGATGCACTTTGGCAGCACCAGCTCTTCACACCTGCACGTAGTTAATTCCTCAAGAATTATACGTATGCACCGCGGTCCGCTGCGCCCGCGCGTGGCGCAAGCTTGTCATCGACGTGCCAGCGCACATTGCCAAATAGCTGACTATACTTGAACTTGTTGGTTTGGTACGATAAAGGAATTTATCTATAATTTTAATGTATGGTAGAATTTTTCGTTTCCTTCCTATTTTAAAACAGTCTATATACGTAATTAGCAAACAAAAGTTAATAACTATGGAGTCGTTTGTAATTTATAAAACATGAGAAATAATTAAAATCAAACTAGCAAAAAGTTTTAAATATTTCATTATGGTTGCTTTCGTAGCTGTAGTATAAAAGCACTACGCAGCTACGAGAGGTCTACGACGTGTCTACGAATTTCGTAGCAATTCGTAGCAAGTTATATTCAAGTTTTGAGCATATCGTTCTGAGCATAATGTAACTAACTGAGCAAGTGTGAACAGGGCTGACGGTGTGGTAGATTAAAATTAGACGAGTAAATCAAGTACATTATCGAGTATCGTTAATAGTTATCATTAGTTCGTGTCATTCATCGTATTGTTGATAAAATCTATCAGCCACGAGCTAGTCAGCCGTTAGTTTACAACAGTGAATACAATATCCTCGACCGTACATCACGATGATTGATTCTATCAGTTTGAATGCTAAGGGCACAGCGATTTATCTACATCGCTCCTTACCTGAAGGTACCTGGCAAGATTATAGAAACAGTATCTAAATAAATTAATGTTACGTCTGTGACTTGTTACTTTATAATCATGATTTTGAATTGCAAATATAATTATTGCCGTTTATTGAACTTCGGTAATGATTTGCAGTATACCCAATAAATTATACAACATTTGTCTGTCATATTACTCAAATCGATCATAGCCGCTTTGGCTTTGACTGCCCTAATGATGGGGTCAAAATATCTTTATATCATCGTCATCATCAACCCATATACTGGCCCACTGCTGGGCACGGGTCTCCTTTCAGATTGAGAGGGATTATGCTATAGTCCACCACGTTAACCTACTGCGGATTGGCAGACTTTACACACCGTCGAGAAAAATCTCTAGGAATGCAGGTTCCTCACGATGTTTTCCTTCACCGTTTAAGCGAGTGATAATTAATTATTGAATCCACATGGATTCAAAAAATCAGAGGTGCGTGCTTTTGACTAGAGACCTTTGTCTTGGCAATCAACCTTTGTCTTGGCAATCATATCATTAGGCTATTACTGCTATCTTTATGTACCCACTGCTAAACAAGCCTGTCTTCTCACAGAATAGAAGGGGATAGGCCATAGTGCACTACGCTGACCTACTGCGGCTTTGCGAAGTCCACACGCCGACGTATGCGATAATTAGCACAATCAGATTTTCCTTGGTTTCAATCTTTAGTCACATGGCTTAGCAGTCCAATGGTCATATTATAAATAAATATTTGTGACATTTTACATAGCATGATCTAGTCCAAAACTAAACAGTTTGCACCATGGGTACTGGACAGTTGATATGATATTTTTTTTTAAATACGTGCTCATGGTAACTATCATGTTATGAAACACCCAGACATACACTTATGTTTATTACTTAAAAAAATGTTGTACCACATCCTTGTGATCAGAAGAAGGCCGACACTCGAACACGTGAAAAAAATATATGCTTTATCTTTCCCTTTAGAAAAATTGACCCTTCGACATCTACTTTATTCATTTACCTAGCAATTCACGCAACCCAGTTTTAAATTACGTCAAGTTTGATATCTGATGGATAATTATAATTTGCAATGTACGACCTGTCATAAATAGTGGCAAGGTTGGCTGCACTGCCACGGCAGATGGCCGACGCTGGAGTGACGCGATCGTAATACACTGACATCCGGCTTATCAGATGGCATGTGACTAACGTCAGGGTTAAAGTATTAGATAGGAGTGGAATGGAGATACAGAAATAACACTTGAAGGGATTAAATCTGATTTGGGCGCTTCTGGAATAGATTACCGGATTTTTATTATGACTTTCGTTAATCTGTATAATGTTCTGTGTATTTCGCCTGTAGACGAATAGCTAAGAATATAAAGCTTCGTCTTGGCGCGCTAGGAAGAAACTGTTGTAAACATAAATAAAGCAGCACGGTTGGTGGTAGGATCTAAAGATCTACTAGACCAGTTATAAGCAAGTCCAAGCAGTTTTGCTGTGTTCCATCACGTGTTCGTAAAATACAGATCCCGATATGGTATACTTGAATCCCAAAGACCCCGTTTGAGCTTACCTTCAGATTCATATAAGCCAAGGGAAAATCAGTTTGATTTTACAGTAAAATAAAATTATTGCCTCTTATGATAAATTATAAATTGTTAATAATATTTAAGTCAAAGTTTTTCATTCTTATGGATGTTATCATACGGAAAAAGATTAGGTACATAAATGGGTTTGAGGTTACGATAACGCCATTGGAAGTCTGTTACCCCAGTGGTCAACAGAAGAATTCCTTGTCCATATATATCAAGACTTCTATGTATACGTACGAACATACATAATGAATTCGATGGCGAAGGAAACATCACCATAAATATAGTCAAATTACGTATCTTTATTGTAAATAGCACGACATTATCCACAAGCAATTTATTAACCTCTGTTGATTGAAACGACAATGCATAATTATGCTCGTATGATTACATAGTCTCATTCTAGTGTCTGATCAACAAGTAAATAAAAATAAAATAATATAAATCAATTCTTATTAATGTAAACGCAGAATAAATAGAAACAGTAATAGAAAAAGCAACCATATCGATAAAAACTAATATTGATCCGATGAACAGACAGACATAATAAATGTATGAACTTGAAATAGCTGAAGCTATTCATAGTGCCGCCTACGACGCAACACTAAATATTATGTGTAAATACACTACAACGTATTACTGACTCACTTCAAAAGTGTCGCAGACTGCCATTTGAATTGGAATATATCGTGGGAAATGAAAAAAAATTGGATCGCAATACAAAGATTTAGAGAATGCAACTTTACTTAGGTATATATTTACAAAGAAGAAAATAAAAAGATTTATCGCCACAATCATGGACAATGCACACAATATTAAAAACATAATGAAAATAAAACAAATAAAAAATTGTGTGCTCAGCTAATTGCCAGACTACTACTGATGAGCTGCATGGTGATAGTTTTCAATTACCTACTGCTACAAAATTTACACCATTATCAAAATAAAATGAAAGTAAGGCATTGACAACTGTATTCAAAGTATATACCTGCTAAAAAGTAAATAGTTTCACTATTTCCGCAATAAATTCATTTCATTGCATTGCATAAAATCCGTAAAAAGTAGTTTTATTTCAATGTATAATATTCGCGTAAATGTCAGAAATCAATTTGTTTATCATATTTTTGTAGAGAAAACTATGATCAAATCCAATATTGTTACAACTTAATAATAAAAGTATTTTTTTACCTATAATATGAGGATACGGTAATGTTTTCGATTATATTCTACTTCCAGATTAATCAAAAGCATAAAGATACAAAATATTTTATAACAATAGTATTATAACAGCTAGAGAATATGTCGCTTAATGATTATTGGACGATACATCACAATCACTCAGTAACAGACTGCAGGCGGAAATGTCGCATGATCCACAGTTAATTATACACTGAAGCATCATGCTGAAAGAGCCCGGATGAGACGGAGGACATGGCTGATAGATTGTTATACTAGGATATTAGTCAAATGAATGAACTCGTTATATATTAAGATGGGCCATTCATCATAGTTGCTGGCTTTCAGAACAATATTGATATGTAAGATTCTTATCTTACATATCAACGCGCTGATAGTTGTTTTTTCATTAAAAACTAGCTGATACCTGCGATGTAACCCGTCATGGTCACGTTTATCGAAATCCCATGGGAATCTGTTTTCCTTTATTTACAAAAAAAAGTTTATAAGTTGTATCCATTGTCTAGTACCCATAGTACAAGTTCTGCTTAGTTTGGGACTAGATGGTGTAAAATGTCCCCAAATATTATAGAAAAAACATGTTTGCCTTGTGCTCTTACAAAGAAATTTATTTTGCAGTAGATAAGTATTTGAAAGTTAAAAGAAATAAAAATAAAACTCTTATAGGCTCAGAAGGAAATAGTGGGATGAACGTCATATCAGCATGGATTTACAAAAAAATAGTCTATAAGTATGGTATCCACTGTCTAGTACCCATAGTAAAAGCTCTGCTTAGTCTGAACTAGATGTTGTGAAATGTCCCAAAATAAAAACTTAATGGTTTTGGAACTTGTGCTCTTTGAAATATAATATAGCAGTATATGAAAGTTAAAAGAACTAAAATAGCCAAAAGAAGACAATCCTGTAGGCTGAAAAGGAAATGCTTTGATTCTTCTTCTGTTCAATCAATCAATGAAACAAACTAAATATAGTTTCAGCAAAATAACAGGAAACGATTCATCATTTTAAAAGATTAACTTGTAAACTGCCCGCTACAGATATCGATCTTAGTTTTAAAATATTTTGAAGTGTTGAGTCTGGTGAATATTTAAAAAGAATGTGTTTTGGGAAGAAATTATAGTACGTGACAAAAAATTAAGACGAGAATAAAATAAAAAAGTGATGAAAAATTTTTGCTATGTGTTATTAATACTAGACAGAAGGGACCTTTACATTTATAATAATTAACATTTTTTATGTTAGCCTATGTGGCTGCGCAGTGATTGATGGATATCCTATTTACGAGTACCACATTGACCTACTTTTCTGATCATTAGAACTGGCTTACGTGTAAAAACACGCTCTCGAATTCTTAGATTAAAACATTACAATCGAGACAGTATGACAACGAGAGTAAACAAAACATTTCAATATTTTTTTCTTTTAGAGAAAAAAAAGCAAGCATATACTATTGTGTGTGTATTGATTACAGATGATGTCATTCAAACGACAGTTCTAAAAGTTGATAGAACGAAAGAACTGTTCGACGTCCAAATGTCAGTGTACGACGCGCCAATCAGCTCCGCGTTCCTCTCTGTTTACTACTGTACAACTTTAACACGACATACGTAATCACTCTTATACCGAAGCAATAAGACTTACAATTCCTTAATTAATTATAAGAGAAAAATTGTCAAAGAAAAAGAGTGCGAATTTGATTTAGCGAATGTCGAAGCTCTTATCACAGGGTACTAAGGTCTGTTATACATTGTTTGGTGTACAAAGAAAGTTTGTGGGAGAAATACAGGCCCGGTAGGCCGGTCTAAATGCGTCCGCGTCTTTGGCACGGCACTGGGGCAAGGACGCGGAGCGCCTATGCAGGCGGCAGATTGATTGACCGATTAATCTTAGCGAGACAAGACTTGGTTAAATGAAATATCGATTTTATTACATATAGTTTCAATGTGGGCTGATTTTTATTTCCGACGACAATTTAGATGAAAGAACGAATTAATTCGAACGGAAACCGCAATAAATGTGTGCCAGATGTACCCAATCTTTTGCAGTTAAGAGAAAAACCAACAAGCCTAAGTTTTCGAATAGGAGAAACGATTCCAAGGCCTTATTGAAGAAATGCCTTTTTAAAGAAGTGAAACTGTTTCGACTGACGTTGTTGCAGAATATAAGGGGTACGAATTGCTACAATGCTCATTGTTACGAATGAACCTTCGATTTTATCCAATTCGTCAACCAAACAAACTGATACTTTCTACCAATTTACAAATCGATTCCATTTCTACTTATAACTTATTACATTCCATCTTATTAGCCAACCGAAATGAGATTTACATTGCAAATTAGGCTATCATTCCAATAGATTCTTCTTGGTAGATAAGATTACAAATTTAATTAAGGATATCAGTAGGGAACTGACGATTGCCCTCACCATTATGTGTAGTGCAGAGAACTATATTTTGCTCTTGACTCATTAATTACGACATACGACAAATATTACATAGTTCAAGTTTAAAAAAACGTATGATGCATCAAATTTAAATTAATCTTGATTTCATTTCGTAGAATTCATCACTATATTCATTTATAATGTGTCTTATTTATCTTATTAAATGAGTATTCTTTGAATGTTTTTTTAGTAAAATGTTTCATCATTTATAAAAGCAATGTGTTTATTATGAGTCCTCAAGTTTGTTGACAGTTTTCTCTCGGTTGTCGTGGCTACATTTATAAACTTGTTTTTAGTTTTTATTTTTTAATTGAGGTTATTGCAAGTTTCCATATTTATATAGAAACGACAAAAACCTTCATAGATTTTTTTTTAATAAAAATCCTATTCCCTATAGTGTTTATTGTCTTTGCTTTTCATGTTTTGACAGTTTTGTTGAAATATCCTAAAATTGTTTGGTAAGTTTTCCGTGTGATGGTAAAATCGATGTTAAGAACGTTCACTTCACTTCACACACGAGATGAGGGGATCGTGGGTATGTACACATGAGGAGTCAATGGAGTCGGTAGCGACTATTACAGGACTATTACGAAACGGTTCGATCGCCGAAGTATTGGTGTCGACGCGCGCGCGTGCGTCGCTCTCCCAAACACACCCGTGACTGCGTACACTAGCACGGATTTTGATACCGACACTACGTTCCGAACTTCGTATACCCTATCAGATTAGTATTGGAATCCACTTGAATTGTTTGAGGAATGCTTTCGGATCAATTGAATGATAATGAGGTTCATTTTCAGTGGTATTTGAAATAAATGTAGCGCAATTTGGGTCTGCATAGTGCGCAATACCAGTATAGGCGTCAAGTGCCAAGCGTTATTGACAAGGAATGACAAATGACTGGCGTCGAAAATAAACTTCTATCAATTAAATTAAGTACCTATTTATAACAAAATAAAAATAAAATACTTTAATTTAATACAAATAATAACTTTAATTTACATAAATTTGAACAAAAATAACATGTTTTACTATTTTTGGAGTTGACGGAGAATGTGAAGAGTTCTGAAATAAATAATATTTTTTACTTTGTGTAAGGTATTGGTAACCAACTTAAAAGGAACTGGCGAGTGTTACGAAAAAAAATTTGGTTTCAAAATCGAGTGCCTTTGCAACATATTAGCACAACTATGTGGTATATATTACATGCTATGGGAAAACAGGAAAGACGTACGAAAAACCGTATGAAGAGAGTATTTAATATTTTCTTTTGTTTTATTCCCGGTGTGCTTCGACAACATCGTTAAGTAGAAAAAACCACAAAATAACATGCAGTTTGCGATAAATTAAACCTACACGTTTCCAGAATGATCCTTGTGATTGCACTGTCAACGCTTTTATATTTGCGCGAGTTAAAATGGCCTCAGATAATCAGTTTCCTGACCAGGTTTCCGAATCAGGAATTCAAATTCGGATACCCGAAATATCTGTTGCCGTACGGAAATAGTTCCTGAAATTCTTTCAAGATCTCGCCGGGAATGCTATCATGGAACCGAACGTCTGTAGCCGGCTTCATAAGTGATCGCATGGTACCTCAGAGCACGGACCAGTCGGCGAGGTCCCGCAGCGAGCTGGACAGCAGCAGGCAGCGGCGCACGACGTCGAGCCCGTCCAGGCGCACGGCCAGCACGCCGCACACGGAGGCGGCGCTGCCGGCCCCGCGCACCGGGATCACCTCTGTGTAGCTGCTGCTGCCCGCGCTGTACGCCAGCAGGTCACCCAGGTATAGGTACGCGTAGCTGCCGTTAATAAAAAGAAATCCCTGCTCAAGTCTCTTTTTAAAAAATCTTCTCAGGATCTAGGTATTTGCTATATCGTGGATAGGATGCATTTCCACATATAAACCCTTTTACTTGCGTGACGCTGATACTTCGTCCTCCTCTAGGAGGAACTATCGATATACCGAAATATTAACTAGTAGGTACATAAATGTTCCTAGAAACAGTATTGGTAATTCCAAAACAAAAAAGGAAATTCCATTAGGTATATATAATTTCATTTCATCAATGGACAACAAAATATTAAAAATTAAATTCAATGGCAGGCGCTGGAAGATGCGTAAATATTTTGTAGTAATTATGTTTTGTTGAAAAGACGGAGGATCTCAGTCTTTTTCCAACTATGGTTAGCTTCAGGTCCAACCAGATGCCGCTATTCAGTATTTTAAACGAAGCCACTGCCATCAGACCTCCGCAACCCGTTACCTGAGGCTGGGCAATACCGATATCCTGAGGATAGAATGGTTGTCAGACTTTTTGGGCTTCGAATTGTCCGATTGCCGTGTTTGGATGACAACAAGGAACGACGGCTTCTCGTGCTCTCCGAGACACGGTGAGGTCTCGATGTATTAAGGATCACCAGGTCACCCATCCACAAACTGACCGCAGCTAGTGCAGCTTAACCTTGAAGATCGGTTGATCCGCTGATCAACCGATCTTAGTAGTCGTAGTTATAACTTAGCCATGAGCCCCTCTTAGTTTTATTCGAGATTAGGTTTAAGATTTTCTGTATTTTAAATCTTTATAAGGTTTAAATTATTAATTTATAAGACGAGTACTTATGTGTCGAGTTTTAGTTTATTTCTGAAACCCTGGTAATGACCTCAGCACTAACCCAATATCTTCACAGTTTTCCAATCCAAGCGGGTCTTCAGGCGGTTCGCTGACGACTGAGAATATAATGCAATCTTTTTCGTTTTCGGACACTTTGCTGCCGGTGCGGCATCTAGCCATGTGACCTAGCATCGGAAGCTCACTGTCTTCTAGTTCAAACGCTGGAACAAGGTACTTTTGTATAGGATATCGGTAGATAGTAACTGTAGATCCACTTTGTTAAGCAATAACCTAAAGTACTAATTATCTAACTGCAAGTCAATTAATACACTCGAGAGCAATGAAAGCGGGTCACTAACATATTAAAGCTTAATATATCGGAGACCACCTATTATGAAAACGCTAGCTTATTCAAATAAAAAGTATTTAACAGACAAGTTAATAGTACTTTTTTCGTTGATTATTCGGTTTTGTTAAAAAAAAAATGTATATCCATGTTTGGTTGCAGATACATCATTTTAAAATAACAGACGTATTATATTGATTTCGGGTTCCAGCACCGTAATGTGATATAGAAGATGGACCCGAAACTTTAATAGACCCTTACTCTTCTTGAAGTTGAAATAGCACTTGTCGACATAGTGCTTCGGCTTGGGCAAGCTGACGGGCGTCTCTAACTCAGCGCCACTCCTTCCTAGGAAGGTGTACGCGACGTATACGCGCTGAACGTGAGGGTCCACCATGGCCTCGCACTCCTCGTTGAGAGCCAGCCAGAGGATCGTAATGTCAAGGCTTTGGGAGTTCCGCTCTTGGCCTTCCTCGAATGATTGAGCGTTGTCTGCGTCTTGAGAAGCTGTGAGCTGTGATAATAAATTAACAAACTTTAATTGTCAAGCTAGTATCCAAGAATCAAAAATCCTTTTCAATGAGTGTCTTGAGCAGTTCAAAGCTAGTAAATAGTTTCTATTGTATCTTGTAATGATTAATTGTAAAGTGTCAGGAGAGGTCACCGTATATGAACATACATACATAGTCTTATTGGTGAGGACCTTTAAAAAGGTCAGGTGCGTAGTACTTGCAACAGGTGCGTATGTATGACAATTGATGTTTGAACGTGGAAGAAACAAAAGAATTCTGCAAGAATCGTAGCAAGTGGCGTTCTCTTCTGCCTACCCCTATAGGAGAAAAGGGTGAGTGTATGCTGTAGGTATGTACGTAAACTAAATCGAAATTTATCTTACTCTCTGCGGTTCATCCAGTACTGGTTCGACATATTTCGGCACTATCGTGACACATTTCTTTGATTCTGCCCTATTTGAGCCTAAAATAGAAGGTAAGACTCAGGTAAGAACGCTCCGAAAAAATACTTACATTTAACTTTTTTCTGAAAGACAAGCCGAACCCAAAATAGAAGGAGTTGAAAAGAAAACAATACAAGGTTAACATCACGCGAGATATTCTGTCACATAGCCTGTGCTGGCACTTATCATAATATAACACATTATAGGGCGTGCATCTGGATTTCTCGAGACTTATAAATGCGCATTGATTTTAACATACCGTACGACCAAATCACGACTGTTTTTTAGACTACTCTGCTTCATAAGGTATTTTCGAGCACTACGTATCTTTATTTATATAAATAAAAATAAAATACGGTTCACTGGTAATGATCACACGAGAAAAGCATCACTAAAAACGACTAGGCTAGACCGCTTTGGCTAGTTATTTTCTAAATTATTGAATAGGATTAATCCCAACAAGGATTTAAGAAAAATAAATGGAAGTTGCTAGATAAAATGGAAAATTCAAGCAAATCTCACGAGACCGCAGTTTCATTAGCAAGATAGGTAAGGTCTAATTTATCTCTATACCAAAGTTTATCAACTTAGGTTCAGTGGTTGATGCGTAAAAACATAACAAACAGATGGGCAGAGTTACTTTTTCAATTATAGTAGTTAGGATTACTTATAAAAGTGATGAATTACCTATTAGTTTGCTAATATTTTCATATTTCCGGTATATTTCCATATCGCTTGTTTCGTCTCTATCTTTGAACCTTATCGGGGTATCCAAAGTATTCTTGCCTGCATAATGAAAACTTTGTTATTTGTCAATTTTAAGTGGGATTAAGTGGGATCGGGCGGGACACGTCTGTCGAATGCTAGGCAAAAGCTACCACAAATTGGATCACACACGAAGCGGAGCGACAGCTTGATCGGCCCAAATGGAGGTCTCGACTCTTACGAGAGAGATTGGTCCACTGACACAGTGGACAGAGTGGCCAACAGTGGGACGTACCGGGCTAGAAAAAAATATCATTATTCTTCCGTTGTTAGAACGTTTATTAATGAAATCGTTCTAACAACTGAAGAAGTAACTTAACTAAAAAAATACCTTACTTAATTAAAAACTACTACAAGCACTTGAAAGCTATGAGCGTATTTCTTCTCCGAATCTATTTTTATGGGTATACCCGGAAGAATATATATTATATTACCCGAAATTTCCAACAATCCTCCCATATGCAACATAAAAGGCCAAACAAACTGCCAAAATTTCAAATTTAAGCCCGAAAGAACATTGTTTAAGGATTAAGATAAAAAGTTTGATAACTCACTGACTCTCCTTTCACTTTGGAGCATCGCATTTTGTTGATTACTATCGCGTCTTTGCTGCAGAAAATAAAATATTTTAATAAAATGTATATACAATGTAAATACTCATTATGACGTCTATAACAGCTAAGCTTCAAGCGGTACCAAAGTTGCTTAAGAAAGTTGTTGTAAAGTTGCAAAGTTTCTTTTCTATAGACTATTTTAGTTTACATAAATAATTGTATTTTATTTGAGTGTAGCAGATATGCTATTTTGTGAGATTAAGTTTGTCGAAGTGGCCTTTTGCGAAAATTAAGTACAAACCAAAGTAAAGGACATTATACTAGACTCACTTCAGTTCTAGGACTCCCTCTTCGTTGTAATCTGGCGAAAAAACTCCTCTAAACAAAAAAACATAAGATCAGTGAACAACAACAACATCAATATTAAAAATAAGAACAAATAATAAATTTGTTTGTTTGGTCGTTCTCTCTACGGTCCCATATGGGACCAGGGTGGCATGCCACTCATGAAATTTCTTCGTCCAATATCACTTTGATCGACGAAATTGGATAACATTTGATGACTTCATCGAATAGCCAAACAATAATCTACCTTTAGTTCAGAGATTTTTGACAGGTGACTGTTATATATTGTTATAAGTTATATATATATAAATATATGCTAAGCTATACATAAATAATGTAATATAAAATTATCAGTCATTTATATAATTATGTATATTGGATTATAATTAAAATATTATTATACTTGCACTTTAATTATAGATTAAATTTGGATTAGAGTCAAAGCACTCCTATCTCAATCTCATTAAACATGCATTGAATTTGCAATGGAGAAGAGCTATCAGTGATCTTTCTTAAAACTTTAACACTGAATAAGATTTTGATTTCTGACATTTACGCAAATATTATACATTAAAATAAAACTACTTTTTACGGATTTTATCGCGTATATTGATATTATTAATCCCGACGTTTCCATCCATCCGACCATGGACGCTGTAAAGGGTCCGAAAATTCGGGATTAATAATATCAATATACGCGATAAAATCCGTAACAAGTAGTTTTATTTCACTGAATAAGATTATTTTCACAACTGATCAGGGTAAGCAACCTTATTCTACAGGTGACAAATGATAACCTCATATTCAGTATGCCACGCCGATAAAAAAGCTATATCTAATGGATTGGACGTCTAAAGAAATGTGACGAACTATTTCTTTTATCTATAAATAATATTTTAAGTATGATTTTTAGATTTAAGAAAGTGGGAGTAATTCCACTCAAATTGGAGCTGCCCGACTGAGGAAGTAGGTACCTCCGCCTTGCAGAAATCCGAAGTGAAATAACACGACTTTGAGGTGTGTTGTCTTCCTAACGGTAAGCAAAGTTGCCAGTGTTCTGCGAGGACACGTTGTATTGTCAGTGGGGGAACTTTGACCCTTCTACTGCCAACCCAACTATTCCACTTTCGTTTTACAGGGTACAACAAACGCGCAAGTGATACCCTGGTGTTGCAAGCGTCTATAGGTTAACGGTAACCGCTTACCATCAGGTGGGTCGTTTGCTTGTTTGCCACTTTAGTGGTATAAAAATAGTTATTTTTTGTAAATTTACTGATACTACCTTGTTTTTTTGGTTTTGGCACGATGGTAGTTCTTCATTATATTTTTTATTTATTCAATAACAAGACTAACAATAGAATTTTTACACTATTATAATGAGGAAGCAATATGAATTTATAATAAGCACTATAATACTCATGTTCTCTAGACTGTGTTGAGTAATGTATTTCAACATAAACTTGCAAAAGTTAGTTATAGTCTCGCGATTTTCTACAACAATAGAATATATTTTTATCCACAAACTATGCCATGAAAATTCAACAGCTTCCTGTAAGTATTCTAATGTTACAGTAAAATGCTTGTAATAACATTGATACTCACTGAAGAGCCTAAGCTGGAATGCGCTTGAGATGTTATTTCCTGTCAAAAACCAAAAGAATAAGGTATTTAATAACATAATTATTAACAATAGATTTGTTTTAAAATAGAATCTCAGAACATTCCATTTTAATAAAAAATTGCTAAGTTCCATAATTAGTTTTCAAACAAAAAAATACTTGTTTTATGTAACGATCGATGTAAGTTATCAGATTAAAAGAAATATTAATCGATTAAGAAAAATCGTTATTTCATACGATAGATAGTCTTACTTATTATTATAATTATATATGTTTGCACGCCTCATGGGGCAGAATATGTCGGACTTTAAAATTAAGACCAACACCTGTATTTTTATGCATTCCAAATTAAACAAATAAATACATTTGATTTGATTTGATTGAATATAACTACTTAATACTTAAGGAAGGAATCATCTATATGATATTGAAAACCTTATCAAAATCAGTCGCGTTGTTTAAAACATCTTAGCGTATAGAGAGACAGGCAGCGGGAAAAGCCTTTGTTTTATATTGTTTATAGATCTAGCAAATAAGTTCTAGTCTTCGTTCTAGTAATTGTTAGGTAAGTACACCATATTCTGGGGGACCAGATAATGGCCCCAGTCGATAGACTACTATTATTTGGCTCCAGGAGGTGGAACGCGTGTCTAGTGCAGTTTTTAGTCGGTACTAGTCCGACATACCCTATGTATGTCGGACATTAGAAAACGATTCATGAAGATTTTCCGTATAATAAAAAAACATATGTACACCATACGCAAGCATAAGCTGACGGCAAACGAAGATCTGATCGAATGGCGCGATTAGTGATTGGTCGAGATAATGTTCTCCGTAAGAGAATTTTCTGTCACCGAGAATATTCTGCAATATTGAGAATGTTCTTATATTTAAATAGATGTAGAAGCACATTATCTCGTGTAAAGTTTAATAGGTTAGTACATAAGCAGTACTTAGGTAAGTATTAAACTTTACACGAGATAATATGCTTCTACATCTGTAAGCAAAATATTACTAGTCAACAAAAAAATATATATATACATGAGTAGTGCGTAGAGAGTCGAACGTAATTTTGCAACATTGACTGTAACCTAGATTATGATAATTCTGACTTTGTCACATTATGTAATTAATATGTTAGTTAGATACACGAGTATAATATATTATAATAATTAATTAATAACTTTGTTTTATCTCTAATTTTTTTATATAAATATTAAAATACGTAAGTATTGTTAAAATTATGTTTACAAGTACCATGGATACTGTTAGCGCTTCTGCAGCCTGTGACACAGGTTTAACCTAGTACAGGCACCAAATTTTATTATACCTTTATGATTTCTAAGATTTATATTGTATTTTCATGAACTTCATATTTTTGGAATAAATATATATTATTATATTATTATTATATCTATTTAAATATAAGAACATTACTACTTACTCTATTGCTTTACTACTTATGAGTAGTGCATAGGTAAGTACATAAGTAGTATATAGGTATGTATATAAGTAGTACAAAAGGTATGTAAGTAAGTAAATAAGTAGTACATAGGTACATAGGCAAGTACATAGGTACGTATACATATAAGTAGTGCAAAGGTATGTTAGTAAATAAGTAGTACATAGGTTAGTACATAAGTACATAGGCAAGTACATAGGTACGTACATAGTTATTACATAGGTAAGTACATAAGTAGTACATAAGTAGTACATAGATTAGTACATAAGGTGTACATAGATTAGTACATAAGTAGTACAGAGGTTAGTACATAGGTAAGTATATAAGCAGTGCATACCTATGTACGTACGTACCTATGTACTTACCGTACACAGGTACGTACAAGCTAGTGCATAAGTATATAAGCAGTACATAGGTAAGTACATAAGTAGTACATAGATAAGTACATAAGGAGTACATAGGTAAGTACATAAGTGAGTACCTACATAGCTAAGTACATAGATACTACATAGATAACTACATAAGTAGTACATAGATTAGTACATAGGTTAGTACATAGGTTAGTACATAAAAAGTGAATAGGTAAGTACGTACGTAAGTAGTTAGCAAAGCTGATTATTGAAACATAATGTTCAATTTTAAAAAACCTATTGTGAAATATTAAGAACATTATGCAAGTAACAAGAATATTCCCGAGAACTTACTCGCTGAAGAGAATTTACCGAGTAACATGGTTTTACAGCTAGTAATACTGAACGTAAACCTCATAAAACATTCAAATAATACACAATCCTTTTATCTTAGATAAACAAGGGAAAACAGTCATCAGAAATTTAAATTCTCATAAATTCTCGACCCAGAGAATTTTCTCAAGAACTTAATGCTGCTAAGTTCTCGATGTGAGAATGTTCCCGAGAATTTCCCATCACTAGGCGCGATATAGGGAAATTGTAGCAAATGTGCGGTCATTAAAACCGAACCATAATGGTAGCTAAACTTTATCATTCAGATTGTATTTATTGTGTCGACTTAATAATGTATTATTTTATGTATGAATGCTTGTTAATACAAATTATTCTATAAGAAGTTTGGTGCCGCTTGAGGATCTGCAACTCGTAAGAAGTGTTATGTAGTAGAAACTATAAGGTACTTACTTCGTCTGGTTTAGGCATCCTTGTGAATTCAGATTGAAAGGAACTTCTCTGCAAAAATATAATAACAATTAGTTTCAATAGCCTTGGAGATGTACTCCTTATATTTAATGAGAAATAACTTTTAGAAGGCTCACGAAGGCAAACACGGGTTCAGTGGGTCTACTACGAACTACGAAGTCTTAAGTCGGATTGGCGCATACTTCCGCAATAGTTTACTTCTGTATAAATACAAATTTGTTGCGTGCGTCTTGTCTATGTGTAATGTTCCGGCGGAGATCAATAAAACTAGAACGTTCAACAGCACAGATATAATTCAACTGACACATAGTTTCGATACACTTCAGCCTACCGTCATTATTCTTACATATTAAAATACTAAATTATTTATAGCTACCTACATTACACTTCTCCCTGCTAAACTAATGCATAACTATACATAACTGTTTTTATTTCCTAACTTAGCTTATTACCAACTAGAACTACTTTAAACCTTATAATTACATGTCTTAAGCCTACATTGTCTTAAAGTGCGTTGGGGAGTCGTTCGCACCTGAGGCAAGGCAACCCGACCCTCATTTGAGACCTGAGTGTCTATGGCTGGTTCCTTACTCAACGGTGCCGCGCCACTCGGCGACCCGCCCCGTTCCGGCGACTCCTCCGACTGAGCTCGTTCCTCACTGCTGCTCTCTTCCTTACTTGGCGCCTGAGAATCTGTGTCTAATCGCTCCGTAATACTAGGACCACTCGATACTAAAGACAATCTACCTCCTGTTCTTCTACGTAACTGGTCAATATGCCTATGTACTGTTTCGCCGCTTTTCCCCTTGACTCGGTAGTTGCTAGGACCTAAACACTCTACTACTTGACCCGGAATCCACCTCTCACCTTTTAAGTATTGTCGATACCATACATCATCTCCTTCTCCCCCGATACACCTATTCGCCCCCTCTACCGCTTCCACCTGTCTTTGTTGTGCTCGATGAACCTTGCTTTCCCTATCTGGTTTGATAGTATCGAGCGGGGTACGTATACGCCTGCCTAATAAAATCATTGCTGGGCTTTCCCCGGTTGTGGAATGTTCAACGTTCCGGTAATGCAGTAGAAATGTCCACATTGCCCTATCAATATTTTGTTTTTCCAACATAGCCTTTTTAATTACTCTTTTTAAAATTTTAACAGCATTTTCTGCTAACCCATTTGAAGCTGGGTGGTAAGGTGCTGTAAAAATGTGTTCAATCCCGTTAGCTTTTGTAAATTCATGAAATTCTTTCGATGCGAACTGTGTACCATTATCACTAACTATCTGTCTGGGGAGACCCCACCTACTAAATAACTCCGTTAGTCTATCTATGAGAATATAAGCCGAAGTGCTCGAAACATTAAATACCTCTAGCCATTTTGAAGTAGCATCCACTATCACTAAGTATGTTTTGCCGACTATGGGCCCCATATAGTCGATATGTATCCGGCTCCAGGGTCGGTTTGGCCAGGGCCACATACGTGGAGACTGCCGAGGTGGAGCGTCCGCCTGAGCCGCACACACTTCACAACCCCCACACATGTGCTCCACAGCTTCATCGACCCCGGGCCACCATACATAGCTTCGTGCTAAAGCCTTAGATTTCACTATACCCATGTGAGGTTCGTGTATCATTAATAAAACTTTACTCCTACATGCCTCCGGTACTACCAACCTATGGCCCCACATTATGCATCCTAATTCTTCATAAAGTTCCTTTCTCCTATTGAAATATGGTCTTAAGTTTCGAAGTTCACATTCGCTAGGCCAGCCATCTCTTACATAACTCAATATTTTTGACAATTCCGCATCCCGCATGGTTTGACGTTTAATATCATTATGATCTAACATTAATGACTGTTGAACAAAGTGCAAATGAGTTTGCTCCGGCTGCACGGTTATATTTTGTTTACTAGGCGCTAACGGTAATCTTGAAAACCCGTCTGCTACATTTTCATCGGTGCGTACGTACTCAATAGTGAACGAATAGGCTGATAAGATAATTGCCCACCTTTGCATTCGGCTCGCCACCATAGTTGGTATACCTGTATTCGGGCCAAATATGGACACTAAAGGTTTGTGATCCGTACGAAGGATGAAATTTCGGCCATATAAATATTGGTGAAATTTATTAACACAAAATATGATCGCTAGCGCTTCCCTATGTATTTGAGAATAATTTTTTTCCGGTTCAGTAAGTGTGCGTGACGCGTAGGCTATTGGTCGCTCACCTCGTTCACTGGGCTGCGAGAGTACCCCCCCTATTCCGCGTGCGCTCGCGTCACAGGTCAATATTAATGGTTTTCTAGGTTCGTAATGTGCCAATACTTGCGCTCCAGCTAGAACTGTTTTAATTTCTACAAAAGATTTTTCGCATACCGTTGACCAATGCCATTGCTTACCCTTTTTTAACAGTTCATAAAGCGGCACTAACTTACAACTCATATTCCTAACGAATTTAGCATAAAAATTTATGATTCCCAAAAATGACCTTAACTCGGTTATATTTGACGGTCGAGGAATGTTAATTATGGCCTCCACCTTGGATGGGTCCGTTTTAATCCCTTCGTGACTAATGACATATCCCAAATATTTCACTTCTTTTACTAAGAACACACATTTATTACTTTTTAATTTTAGACCATGACTATGTAATCTACTAAAAACCTCCTGTAATGCTTCTAAATGTTCTCGTTTAGTTTTCCCGCCTATAATTACATCGTCAAGGAAAATTTCCACATTAGAGATTCCGTTCAACATTTTACACATAATTCTTTGGAAAATCCCTGGACTTGACGACAAACCATATACTAATCTATTATACCTATATAGACCCCTATGTGTATTTATTACCGTAAAATTTTTCGACTCGTCCAGTTCAATCTGATTGTAAGCCTGCGATAAATCAATTTTAGAAAAATAGGTAGCCCCGCTAAGTTTAACCAAAAGGTCCTCGATTCTAGGTAATGGATAACGATCAGTAAGTAAAACAGGGTTTACGGTAGCTTTATAATCAGCACAGATTCTCAGCGAGCCGTCGGGTTTATTTACCGGTACCAATGGCGAAGCCCAGTCGGAGCAGTCGACGGGCTCGATGATGCCGTCGCGCAGCATGGCATCCAGCGCGGCATCGAGTCGGTCAAGCAGTGCGTAGGGTACGGGCCGCGCGCGGTGGAACACCGGTGTCGCGCCTTCGCGAACACGAAGCGTTGCCTTGCCTCCAGTGTACCGTCCCAACCCGCCGCTGAATAACTCCTTATACCTGTTTAAGAGTTCGTTAATCTGGTTAGACATATTAACTTCCGACCAATTTATATTGTTGCCGCTACTAAATACTGGGATTTTTATTCTTAACTCTGTTAACCACTGACGACCCAGCAGGGAAGTAGTGCCTCCCCCTATTACAAATAATTCCAGGTGTTTACGGAAATTCCCATAAGCTACAACCGGCTTAAACAAACCTAGTGGTTTGATTTGTGAGCCATCATAAAAATTTAATACTAGATCGCTAATTTCTAATTTGTGAGCACTGAAATATTTATTATACGTTTCCTCACTAATACATGATACCGCTGTACCGGTATCGACCTCCATGGGAATAGTAACATTATCAATACTTATGTGCAACTTTACCGGTCGGTAGTCGTTCAAGCATAAATGATGGAAATCCTCTTCTGGTGATATGTCATCGCCCTGTATATCTTCACTGGCATCCCCGTAATACATCGCCGAGGGCCTAGCGCCGCCTCCGGTCGCGTTCACTGCCCGGTCCGGGCACACACGCCGCAGGTGTCCCGGCCGTCTGCAGCTGCTGCATACGTAGTTACGAAACCGGCAAACGGAATAAGTATGTTCCGTGGCCCCGCATCCAGTACAATTGAAGCGCCGTCCGCCACCGCCAGCATGCGGCCTCGTGCTGGGCCCTGAGCTGGGCCGCGCGGTCCCCACTCTTGTAGCACCCCGCACAGACCGTGCGCTCCGCGACGCATGCCGTCCGCGGGCCCCACCGCTGTCGCCATTGCTACCGAACGCGTGCACCGCCTGCCCCGGCAGTGACCCACTTCCCGCGTCACCTCCTACCGCCGCCTTGGACTCCACGGCAGCCGCGTCGCGTTCTGCTGCTTCCAATGAACTCGCCAACCGTACCGCGTCCGTATACGATATTGTGTCGGCCTCTGCGAATAACCGTTGGCGAATAACATCACTCCGCAAGCCGCAGACGAATTGATCTCGCAAATTTTCATTTAAACCCTCTTTAAATTTGCAATGTCGGGCCAGTTTTTTAAGCTCGGCTACGTACTCGGCTACATTCTCGTCGCTGGCTTGTCTCCGTTGCCTGTACCGGTAACGTTCCGCGAGAACCGACGGGGCTGGTTCTAAATGTTGACGTAATAGTTCTACCGCTCTGACATAGGTTAACTCCGCTGGCTTACTTGGGCTAGCCAGATTACATAGTAATTCATATGCATCGTCCCCCATCACTGCTATCAGTGTGGGCAGTTTGGTGTCCTCGTTGATTTTGTTCACTTTAAAATACATGTCTAACCGGTCAACGTACACTGACCACATGCCCGCCTTGAGGTTAAATTCTTTAATTTTACCTATCGACATCTTATTTTGCGCCGTGATACTACACCCCTGTAATACACAATCACACGTGAAATTGTTCGAATTAAACAATCCTCGTCGCCACTGTAATGTTCCGGCGGAGATCAATAAAACTAGAACGTTCAACAGCACAGATATAATTCAACTGACACATAGTTTCGATACACTTCAGCCTACCGTCATTATTCTTACATATTAAAATACTAAATTATTTATAGCTACCTACATTACACTATGTAAATAAATTTATTTTCTTTCTTTCTTTATAGAAAGAAAATATATTTATTTACATGAACTGATATCAGTTCCTAGGTCTTTTTAACATGTTTTTTCGGTCCTGACTCCTGACAATTGATTCGATATGCACCATTTAACTTCTTGTATTGCGTTGATGTTACTTGGAAATTAATGTTATTGACTTTAGTAGGTAATTCGTTATTTTACAATATTATAATAGTCAAATTGTAAGATATTATAACTTTACGACGTTTCAGTTGGTTGTTTCGTAACGATCCTGAGTCAGAATTTTGGATGGAAATCTTAAATGGGACGGGACGCGACTTAGATTACGGTATTCACCATCACTCACCTCTAATGCATGTTTCATATCACTTGGAGTTTTTATTTTGGCGTTCTGAAACAATATCAGTAATTAAACACATTTTCAATAGAAAATATACCATCACGATCATCATACCATCAACATCATATTCCGCGAAGGGTTGGGCAGAGTATGAGGATATTCGCCGGTTTTTTTAGCTCCCATCTAATACGGGGCGAGCGTATTGTTAATAACCGCGCACAATCCCAACTTCAAGCTACCTACCACTGAGAATTTCATAGAAAACTCCAATAACACTTAGCTCAACCTGAGAATCGAACCCAGGACTTTAAGGGTAGCAGTCGCGCTGATCCCAATTAATTAGCGGCATTTTCAATTACTTAGCTGAAATTATGTATTTTGTGTTAATCCTTACCACTTCGTTGATGATTATCCCGGAGCCATCATGTTCCTGAAAGTATTTTTTTAATTTAGTTACGACAAACATACCTACATTTTGGAGCTATACATCTGATGGTGAACTGTTAGTTCCTGAGGGTAGGTGAGCGGGTGAGCGTGTGAGCGGGGCGGGGCGGGCCGCGGTAGGCGGCGCGCCAGCGGAAAGCGGCGGGGCCGGCCGGCCAGCGCGCCGCACATATCATACAATGTAACTGGACTATTCGAAAACACCATATAGACCAGTACTGCACCGGCGGCGGCCAATGAGCGGTCCGCCACTGAAACAAACATTCCAATCTCTTGATAGACGCCACGGCATGAAGGGCAACAGTGAAAACATCAACAGAGAAGTTGGGTTATCGATTGAAGAGTCGTGGTGGTGATGGAGGACCGTCCCGCTCACCGCTGCGCAAGTTATATGGCACATACCAGAGCCCTGTGTTACCCGTGCCACTAGGCCTATTGAATTAATTATAATCACTACTGCTTCCACCGTGTGGATGATAGGAAGTACCTACTGAGGCTATACCGTCCAGGTATATATCCGTCTATTCGCTTACTTTGGGAAACCAGTTCCTCCGGACGGCGGGCGAAAATCAGAGATATCTGCTTAGGATTAAACAGTAGGCATATCCACTCGGTATTCGGTACCGACAACATCATCAAATCTATCTAAAGTTTCGTATGGAGCTATTGTATAGGCAAAAATGTCAAATGGTAAATCTGTAAAAAGCTAATTATATACCTTTTACTTTTGCTACAATTGCTACGGGCTTATATAAGAATGACTAGGAACTACTTAAAACTAAGGCTGAAAGAAGAATCATGAAAAGCAATAAGGTGAAACGTACGGGTTCGTTAGTGGAGTTGCGTCGCAGTGGGTGCGCCGGCGCTGACGGGGCGGGCGGGGCGAGCGGGGCGAGCGGGGCGAGCGGGTCGGCGCCGGCGCACGTCATGCTGCTAGATCGAATGCGCCCCGGCGGGTACTTGCTGGCCTGGTATACGTAAAGTCAAGTTACGTCATTTTAACCCTTGACTTACAAAAAAGATAATTCAAAATGTTCAAAGGAGTTATTCATAATATTTATTACAGCAAAGAAAATCTCCCTATACCTTCTTCTCTCAACCGATTTGGCATAGAAACCAACACAAAATAGGTTTATCTATATGTAGAGTAGGTAGCCTAACTGATCGAAGATTAAACATGTAGGCACTGTCAAGCTGCCAAATCGTGTCGGCAATGTGATTAACGCAGACTGACCTATTGTATAAGTAGGTACATATAATTATACACTGTGTATACACTATGGCTAGCTTCCGACTGTGTTTAATATAATTGTATTTGGAAAAGTAACAGTAACAACTCTCTGACATTTACGCGAATATTATACACTGAAATAAAAATACTTTTTTTACGGAGTCTACATGGGTAGACTCCGTAAACAAGTATTTTACGAAGTCTTTACAGAGTCCATGGACATGGGACCATGGACTCAGTAAAGGGTCCGAAACGTCGGGATTAATAATATAAATATAACGCGACAAAATCCGTAAAAAGTAGTTTTATTTCAAAGCAACAATTCTATTAGTTTCGATATAAAGATGAAAAATATTTATCATATCAAGATAATCAAACAGCAATTACTTTATTTTAATATTTATATAATTTTCATAAGTATTTGCATCGGCTCTGTTGTAAGCGTCCATAGGTATACATAGATAGGCGCCTACAATTTTTGTTAGGACCACGCCGCATCAATGTACGTTGCCTTGTATTCTATTAGGTACAGATGCCAGCACATCAAGCTACCCCAACCTGTCAAATTTCTTTGATAGATTTTCAACTTTAATACAAACTAATAAGTATCTTTTTGTATATTTTTGGCATTTTCCATGCTAAGATTTTTAAAGTTATTTAGAAAAGGAAAAATACGACCGCGGGCAGGATTCTATAAAGTAAGTTGTGTCGGTTGAAAAGCAAAAACTTGCATTTCAATAGGTGTTACTGACGTCACCATAAAGACGTAAATTCAATATGTGAAGGAAAAAATTGACATGACGGGTAGGTATCGCGGTGGCTTAGTGGTCATAGCGTCTGGTGTACCGAACCAGAAGACGCAGGTTCGAATCCTGCCCGCGGTCGTATTTTTCCTTTTCTAAATAACTTTATAAACTAATAAGGTTTATGTTCAATTGGGAAAATTTGACCGTTTTGGATAGCTTGACCTGCTGGCGTCTGTACATGTAACGCAAAAACTAGTAGAAAAAAATTAAGAAGAAGCCGCTAAATTCACACGGTTTCCCTGGGAAGCCTAGTTATTAATTCTTATTTTTAAATATATGGGTTTCGTATTTATGATGCTTCATTCTCTTATGATGAAGCCAAGTCAACTTGCTTAAACGGTGAAGAAAAACATCGCGAAGAAACCTGCAAGCCTGACCCATTTTCTTGACGGCGTGTGAAGTCTGCCGAGCCGCACTAGGCCAGCGTGTTGGATAACCTAGCCTCTTTCATTCGGAGAGAGCCCGTACCCAGCAGTGGGACAGTTAATGGGTTGAAGATGATGTATACACTCACATCGTACGCTTCTTCAACCTTCGTGGATGTGGTCGGAGTGGTGGACCGCATCAGGGGCTTACTCCAGCGATGCGACGTGCGCGTGAACTCCTGCGAATATATCGCACGGTTACGTACGTATATTACATTTATAAACGATATTTATCGCAGCAAAGGGCTTATCCTTTGCTGCGATAAATATCGTTTATAAATAAGACTTGTCAAAGTAACAAAAGACAATTAAAGCCACTCCTAGCGTCAATGGTTACAGATAGACACTGTAAAGGGTCCGAAACGTCAGGATTATATGTATATAATATTAATAACAATATAACGCGATAAAATCCATAAAAAATTATAAAATACTAGTTGACCCCGCAAACGTTGTTTTGCCATAAAAAAAAATTTAGGGGTATGAAAAATAGAAGTTGGCCTATTCTCAACCTTCCCGATATGCTCACAAAATTTCATGAGAATCGGTCAAGCCGTTTCGGAGGAGTATGGCAACGAAAACTGTGACACGAGAATTTTATATATTAGATAAATTGGTTATTACATAAATAAATAAATTGTGTCTTTGTTACATGGAACATACAAACAGCTGAATTGATATACTGCCACACAGTATATCAATTATCAATCTACGGTGATACAAGCGCTGTGGTAAGTTATTAATGTGTACTCACTACATCTTGACAGACGTTCTTCCCAGTCCGTTCGCCTACAGATACGGGCCTGGCGTTCCTCTTCTCCAGGGTGAGGTCCAGGTCCGCGCACTCGTTGGAGTGGTCATCATCTAAGATCTGCTGCATTACGCGCGAGTGGTGGCGCTTGTTCGCAGGAGTCGATGTGGGCGGCTGCGGAAGAAACCATGTATTGGTTTATTTATTAGATTTTATTTATTGGCAAAATTAAATCTTGATATAAGACAAGATGTTCAACCCGCTCCTGAAGTTGCGAAATTACATCATTAATTTTCACAACCTAACTTACCTATTGTATCAGAAGCTCCAGAAACAAATTATGAAGATTAAGAAAAATTTACTGTAGTACTGTAGAAAAGTGTAGTGTACAGGGCACTTAGCAAGACAGGAGGATCTTAGGTGGACCAAAGCAGTAACTGAATGGTGGCCAAGGGATATAAAACGATCGCAGGGCCGACCACCAGCCCGATGGTCGGATGATATAGTGAGCCCATTGGGGAATCAGTGGCTGCGACTTGATTAAGATCGGCAACAGTGGCCGGGTAGAGAAGAGGCCTTCACTCAGCAGTGGGTGTTACCGGCTGAATCTATAGAAGAAAAGTGTTGGAAAGTTATAATTAACCTGCGAGATAGCGAGATTGATGCCTGGCACCATGTTGGCGTCAGCGCGCAGCATGCACCAGAGGTCCATGACGCCCATCTCGTCGCTGCCGTCCAGCGCATCCGCCGCCGCGCCGTTCGCAGCGCGCGCACTGATCATCTGCGGCCCCGCCACCTGCCAGCACATACGGATAACACATCCGTCACCAAAACCAGGCCTAACGCACCTTTAGGACTCATACCTTCGGAACTCGTGATAACGTTCTACACGACCTTGACAAGGTATGCTAAAACCAATTTTTAACAAACAACAACGAGCCAACAAGGAATCCGATAGCGGTCAATGCTTAAATTTTCACGAAACGGTGTTAACCTGGTATAAAAATATCCAACCGTTTTAGACATTATAATGTAAACTCGTCGCAATAAAAATCTTGTTCTGGACCGGAGTGCGTTTCGCGAATTGCTAAATTGATCAGATGCAAAAGAATAACATACCAGTGCAAGTGACATATCAGCTCTCCTGTTAGTGTGTAACAAGGCGTCTCGTAGTGGCAAGCTACAGGTCGCGAATGGCTCGTTCTCCTTGTCCAGCTCGCAGATAACTATCAGCAACTCCTCCTGGTGTGTTGAACTTTATTACACCGAAGGAACTCTAAATATTCATGGTCACAGGACCGAGATACTAACAGGTACATAAGGTTAGGATCATATGATGAATTTTTTTCAACAGGATGTTTGAGGTTAAATAAATTAGCGTGTAAGTTTGTATGAAAATCGCTATTTTTTTTTAGTAAAATTGACAAGAAATATTACCGTTTTTTAATAAGTCTTAATACCTATTGCTGTTGTTTTTCCTTTAAAATAGGGGCCAAAAGTTTTAAAATTATAAATTTAATTTGGCCTTATGGGTAAGAACTAAGCAATACATGATTTTGGTATTTTTCTTGTTCCAAATAATGGGGATGTAAGTTTGTATGAAAATACACTTTGTAGATTTTCCGCCTGAGTCCGACTGCTCATTACTTACATGTTTCATGTAGCTCAGGAAGTCGTCGGTGATCTTGATGTCGTACTCTGTGGAGAAGTCGAATAGTACGACGCGGCCGGCGCGCATGCGCGTCATGGCCACATTCTGGTCGTAGAACTTCCACATCAGCAGCAGGGACTTGTTAAGGGAGCTTAGTACCGCCTGGGCCATAATTTAGGGTTATAATATTGTGATAAAAGTAGCTAAGATCTTATTTGTGAGCTAATATATATCGAATTGCTGTTGCGTTGATCAAGATAGTAGTTATAAATCAAGATAATATGAGCAATCGAGAATGTGTATCTACAATGCTAGATCATTTAAGAAAGATAAAGCTGCCTGATGTAGTGGATCCATTTGAAAAGGTTTGTAGGTACAGTTGTTACTTTTTTGAGATCATGAGACGAAAGAGCAGATAAACAGTTGTAGTTACTCTGATAGTACGAGACCAATATGGCACTCATTCAAAAACAAATATGATCTGCCCTGTTGGGTTGCAGCTTCTCATTCTCCAACAAAGCGAAGAAGTTTACAGAGTAGGTTCTTGGTCGTGATTGTGCCATAACACGTAGGTATAGTAGGTAGGTACGTCACGAAGAACAAAATCACACCAGTATAATGATAGACTTTAACCCGAGAATAAGATCATGAGCTATTGTTCTGCTTTTAGTGCTTCGGAAAATACAGTATTTTAAGAAACCTTCACGCATCACAAAAGTAATAGCTTTCAAGGTTCTTAAATTTGCAATTTTTGTTGATTCAGTTATTTGTATCATAATAAGTAGGTAACATACCATCACGTCTGTATTCCCCGAAGGGTTAGGCAGAGGGGTAACAATGTACACCCACAGTACGCCGGTATATTTAGATCCCATGTAATAGGGGGGCATGCCTATTGCCACTACCCGGGTACAATTCCAAAGCTGTTATTGAGAACTTCATAGAAAATCCCAATAACAATGCTCGACCTGGGAATCGATTCCAACCTCTGTGTGTCGCGATTAAGACCACTAGACTAAGGAGGCAGTTAAGTTACGACAATTAAGTTGAAAAAAGCATAATAACCTCGTCGGAGAGTACGACAGTGCCGATGTGCAGGGTGAAGATGCACTTGGGTGTGTAAGTGTCGCCGATGCTCTGCGTGGCCACGCCGCGCCGGAGGGCGATGGGGGAACTGTTGTCCGGCGTCGATGTTTGTGACTGATTTGTCTCCCGAAATGGACTCTGCGGCATCCACCATTACAAAACTTTTTAAGAGAATTTATGAAAATCAGGTACCTATGTATCTCTAGTTAAAAAAATAGCTGCTCAACTCGATAAAATTCATGGACTTAGACAGCTGTATTTTTTCGCGATGTCATATATAATAATGTGCGCTATTTCGCTCTATCCTCGGCTTTTCGCATCCAGCTTCTACCAGTAGCCTTACGAGAATCATCACTCCATCTTTCCGGAGGGCGTCCTGCACTACGTTTGCCTAAATTAAAATACATCATGGATATTGAGAAATCTCATGATCAAGATTTATAATATTTGCTGTGACTTGGCGTGGAAGGTACGCGCGTACGTTTATGCTGTGGCGTTCAAAAGGTAATTTTGTTTACAGTACCTACATAAAAATAAATTTGTACATTGTGTCAATATCACCATTTGATGACTTCGGAATTGTTGAAATTTTACAGTTTTATCTACCACATTTATCAGTCCTTTTGTTATTGGTCCACCATTCGGATAACGTTGAAATAGCAAACTTAACCCATTCAATGCTGAGGCCGCCCATCGGCGTCTGAAATATCTTATATTCAAATGCCGAGGCCGCCTTTCGGCGTCCAAAATATCTTAATGCTACATGCCGAGGCCGCCCATCGGCGCCTTAATTTCAAACTTATTTATCTAGGCCAAAAATCAATAAAAAGAATTGAGATTTTTGTAAATGATTCATTTTACTATAATTAATGCATAGCCAAAACGGTTTGTAGATATCTAAGGTTTGAAAAAAAACTAATTCTTAACTTACATGCCGAAGCCGCCCATAGGCGTCTTATGTATTTTCAGAGATTACCAACATTTTAATTTTTTTAAACAGTTTTATTGTTGTTATGATATATTTTTTTTTAAACGTTGACACATTAGTATTGTTTCCTGTATCGTGGGTGCATTTAAAAACACAAAATATCACACACACACAAACACTAAGATCCGGATTATTCTGGATCTAAGTGTTTCGATCCCCGCACATAACAAACAGGTAGTTATCTACCTGTTTGTTCCGTGCGGGAATCGAACTCACAACACGTGTGTAGAAGCCGATCGCTCAGCCACTACGCCAATCGTGTTGTCATTTTGATAAATTATTAATAAAAATTAATTACCTAGTGGCTCTGGATTACCCGATTTCGGAAGGAGGATAATGTTGTTTCAGTGTTGTATTACAAACATGTCTGGCTCTTTGGGGTATCCTGAAACCTAAACTTTTTATATTTTTATTATATGAAGTGTCGTGAGACTCAAAGTGAATTAATTATTGTATTTAGAAGGTATGTTTATAAGTTATCTGGTTGCCATAGGCTCTGCCTAGTTTGGGATTATGTAGCCGTATCTGAGTTGTCCCAAGATACACAACTTATAACAGAATTCCGAAATAATACTATAACTTGGCGTCTTCGGCACGAGTCTATAGATATCGACGTGAGCAATTTTTTTAATCTAGTTTACACACACTGTGCTTTGTTTAAAGAGTAGGTACATAGTTTTCTATTTTGTTTAAGGTAAAACAACGACGATTTAATTAATCACCAACCCAAATATTGATGAAGTGTGAAAGTAACTAATTAATTATTTATAATTTATTTTTTTATTTTTTCCTTTATTGGCCAACCAACAATTGTTTACACTGATAACATTTAAAGTAAGTATATAATATCTAAGGTTAGTGTAACAATTAATTACAGGCTAGCACCGCATGCCCCATAAACAATTAAGATGTGCCACAAGCACTGAACTATAATAGAAGATTTATATTTATATTTTTTAAGATGAATATTTGAGTATTTAACTAAAATTAAATTAAGAGGATTAACAAGCATTACGTGATGGGATATAAAACTATCTATATATATATGAAAAAAAAAAAAAAAAAGAAGCCATTTACAGTACGAAAAGCGAAGCAAAATTGGAATCCGAATCAAAAGTCCAATTAGAATCAAAATTACAATAAAAAATTAACAATTAAAATCGAAATTAAGTCAAATTAAAATCACAATCAACATCAAAACCAAAATTATAATCGAAATTGATTTTAATTTGACCTCTGATTCGGATTCCAATCAATCTCGATTACAACTCCGATCCCAATATCAATTGTGATTTTAATACAATAAATAATAAAACAAAAATTACAATCAAAAATTAAAAATTAAAATCGCAATCAAAAGTCAAATTAAATACACAATTAATATTAAAATCAAAGTTACAATAAAAATTAAAAAACGAAGTCAAAATCAAAATTTTAGTTGAAATGAAAATAAAAGTAAAAAACAAGCAAAAACAAATCAACATTAAATTAAATTAGAATCAAAATTAAACAATTGATATAGTTGTTCTATGAAACTTGGCATATGAGTCAAAATGCACGTCAATAAGATCACTGCAGCTATTTAACAATTTGCAAAGACGAGGAACGACAGAGTTCGCACCAAGTACAGTTCTGCGGAGTGGAGGGTGTAAAGGAGTTATAGGAGCACGAGGGATTCTAGCAGGAGCACGAAACTGAAACTTTGATAGTAGTAGAGGACAATCAATTTTGCACCGGATTAGCTTATAAGCAAAGGAAGAGTCAATTATTGTTCTACGTTTCTCAAGTGAGACCATCTTAAAATAAGATAGTCGGGATTCATAGGATCGTATCCTTTTTGCATTTCCGCTAGCATAGGCTAGATGCCAGAGGAATCTCTTTTGTATTCGCTCCAGTCGAAGAATATGCGTAGAGTAATGAGGTCTCCAAATCGTACTGCAGTATTCTAAGATACTACGAACGATGCAGTTGTACAATAAGATCTTCGTCCGATTACGCTTAAAACCAGCAACACTCCTTATGACAAAACCTAGCATTCTAGAAGCCCTTTTGATGACGCCCTCGACTTGAGGTACAAATGTCAGGGCGCTGTCGAAAACCACTCCTAAGTCCCTTGTTTGATCTACCTCTTGGATAACGTTAGGGCCCGCGCTATATACACTACCAATTGCTTTCTTTTTTCGGGTGTATTTCATGTGGTAGCACTTTTTTATGTTTAAGCTCATTTCATTATCATTACACCATTTAACCAACGAGTCTACGTCCCTCTGAAGTAATGTACAATCGTTTTCAGATTCGATTATCCGTGAGAATTTAAGATCGTCTGCATACATGAAACATTCTGAGAATCTTAGGCAGTGCGGGATATCATTAACGAACATAATAAATAGAACCGGTCCAACATGTGAGCCCTGGGGGACCCCTGATGATGTTTTGTAGGTTCCCGATTGGAAACCATTAACTGCGACAAAGAAGGAACGATTTTCGAGATAAGACTTAAGCCAGTCGTAAAGTGTACCGGTGATTCCATACGCCGATAACTTCGATAGAAGTATATGGTGAGACACGCGGTTAAAGGCTTTGCTAAAGTCTGTGTAAATCACGTCAATCTGCTTGCCGCAGTCAATGGCATCCGATAGCATTTCTGTGAAAGTCGCCAGATTAGTGCAAGTAGACCTAGACCCTACGAAACCATGCTGAGAAAAGCTCAAATACAATTTGAAGTGTGCCTGAATGTAAGGACAAACTAAGGATTCGAAAACCTTAGCAAAGGTTGATAAGATAGATATAGGTCTATAATTTTTTATGTTGTCCTTTTGATCACTCTTATAAATTGGAATAACCTTTGCTTTTTTCCACAAGTCAGGGAAAACACCTGAGCTAAGAGACTTGTTAAATATTAGTGTTAACGGGGATACCAAAGCGGGAGCACATTTTTGAATAAATATTGGCGGAATACCATCAGGCCCAGCGCCTTTACGAATGTCTAATAATTTTAGCTTGTTCATCAGGCTATCGCGATCAATCACAGGTGCTGTTAGTGGTAGACTGTTATTCTTCATATTATGAAGAAAATCGGACTCGGGTTCACTATGAGTCACTGTCGTACTACTAAAAGCGGAGGAAAAATTTGACGCGAACATTTCACAAATTTCTGGACCATCTGATGTTAAAACGGTCCCATTGGTCATTGTGGCTGGATAAGAGCTAGAGCCACCTTTTTTATCTTTAATATATGCCCAGAAGCGGTTCGGATTTTTGGGTATTTCATTTTCAATGTCTCTAATATACTCATTATAACTATCAGTAGCTAATTTGGAACACCGTTTGCCCAATAATTTGAGCTCGATTTCATCCCTAGGGTTCTTATAGACTTTGAAGCGAGATCTTATTTTTTCCTTTTCTTTTAAAGCTCTTATTAGGCTTGTATTAAACCAAGGAGGATATTTTTTATATTTAAAAGTAGGTTTAGAGGGTTCATGCATATGTATAATATGCAGGAGCCTGTCATAAAACATTCGAAGCATTTCGTTAACATCAGCCATTTTTTCAAATAGTTGTTCCCAGTTTATATCGTTTAGATTCTCGCAAATTTTCGTGTAATCAAGTTTATTATAGTTGGTTTTTATAGTCAGAGGATTGTATGGAAGTCTGGTTTCGTCACTCGATATAATCAGGATTTCGATTGGGGGGTGATGGACATCAATGGTGCTGAGGGAATTTAGGGCCACATTAACGCTACCGGCAGGTACATTACTTAATACAAGGTCTAATATTCGGCCAGACATATTCAGGATGCCATTAAGTTGTGACAATTTATGCATGTGAATAAAGTCAGTTAGTACATTAGCAATGCCAGGAGGAGTATAATTATTATCAGCGTCATATACCAGATTCCATTGTATATTACCTAAATTAAAGTCACCGACAATACAGGCGCACAAGTTTGTCTGTTCAAGAACTACGTTACAATGGTCCAAAAAACTGTCCAAGCTACTACGTGCCACAGGGGGTGGTAAATATACTGCGCACAGAGCTATTCGACGAATAGATTTTAAAAACGGTACCTCTATAGTTATCCAGAGATCCTCACATTGACTTTCCCACTGAACCATACGTTTTGAGTTAATTGTTTTTAATACAGCGATCAATACGCCACCCCCGTCCTTTTTCCTACCATCTCTATCTCTTCTATATACTATATATCGATCGTCAAAAAGCTCCGTGCTCAGAACACTATTATTAAGCCATGTTTCAGTTAAAATCACAATATCATAGCTCTCTAAAGACAATTGACGACAAAAATGATGAGTCTTCGTGCGTAGACCTCTTGTGTTTTGGTAATAAATATTAATATTATGAGCTGAGAATTTTAATTATAATTAATACCAATGCTGTGACTACAATTAATGTTAATGAAAGTGAAAAATTATTTTAACTTATTTAAAGTGTCTATGTTTCTAACCATGATATGATCCGAGTCTTCTACCTTACGCATAAAAATCTTACCACCTCGAATCCACACAAATTTATAACCAAGTTCTTTGGCTTTGATCCTCGCTGCAGCGTGCAGAGCCCTGTATGTGGGGGACAGATGTTCAGTCACGAAGATTGGTGTTTTTGGCCCAGAATAGCCGAGATGCACGCTGTTCAGTTTATTATCCTTATTGTTTTTATTAAAATTAACAATAGCCGCTAGGAATTGATCACGAAGTCGAGGGGAAGCCAGCTGTACAACTATTGAACGTGGTCTAGTATTATTAGGGTTTAGTTTGGCAACCCTAGTACAATGCAAAATATCTCTGTTTTCCACAACACACGCAGCCACTTTAGAAATTTCTGACACAATATCAAAGAGATTTTCGTGTTTCTTCTCAGGTACGCATTGAATTTCAATGTTGTTAGATCGAGTTTGTTGCTCCAGCTGGTCTATACGAATATTTAGTGACTTCACGTTATTGCTGATTTCAAGGTTCTCCTTCCGCAGTTCCATAATGGTCTCCTGAGATGAAGCATGCTCCTTTAGTAGGTCCTCATACTGACTGTTCATGAATTTCATCGAGTCATCCAAGGCAGAAATTTTCGCATTGATGGTCTGCAACTCTCTATGTAGTATAGTATTGATGGTTTCATTTAGTTTAGACAACATCATCGATAATTCAGTCTTCATAACTTCCTGGATAATTTCACGAACATCATCTCGCGATAGTACATTTTCAGTAGTCGCCTGAGGTGGGGACCCAAGAGCTTGCCTTTTGTTCCCTCTGGTGGTCGAAACATTACGCAGAGAAGCTTTTTCGTGCTTATTTGTCGGAGATGTGTCATCATCCATGTTTAATTATTATTAGTGAAAAAGCGCAAAATTAATTCCAAAATATGCGTATTATGGCAAAAACTAATCAGTTGCTTATAAAAAAGAAGCACGTCAACAAAAACGGCAAGCATCAATAAATAAAAATGCAAAAAGAAAAGCTGGTCCTCGGATTCGAACTTGCGTTCCTATAAATGAGGTGTTGCATCAAACTTCTGATAGCTATCTCGACACACAGGTAATGGCGAAATAAGCGATCACTATTTCGTACCTGTATATTGGTAGGCGGGGCAATTGTAGCAGTTGTGGATTTGTAACCATATATGGTAGTGCACCGAGCCGTTTCGTGTGTTCTGACTCACCGCCAGCCGACGAATAGGAGCAGCGTGCGTAGTGTGACTCACTGTTGTTTGGTGCTTTGTTTCTTCGTTCAAGTTTTAAAGTGCTTATTTCTTCGAAATTAATGAAGAACTCGTGGTTATTATTTCACCACGACGTGTAGTAACCAGTGCACTATTCTATTGGCGTAAAACTGTACTGATAAAGCTAATAAATAAACAGAAAATATTTATTCTTAGCGGAGCGACTCGCAA
Source organism: Acronicta alni (assembly GCA_964056405.1). Lineage (NCBI taxonomy): Eukaryota > Metazoa > Arthropoda > Insecta > Lepidoptera > Noctuidae > Acronicta > Acronicta alni. The sequence goes on from OZ043914.1 coordinate 1,343,995, forward strand.
CACGTCTTACTGCTAGGTAGTTTACACGTAGAATGAAATCAATAATAAAGAAATCACGAAATATTGATTAAGTGTATATATTTATTGACGATATCAATTAATATTTATGTAAAAAGAACTAAAACATACTATAAACTAATAATTAATCATATTTTAAAAGATGTTATTAAATAGTCAGAGGTGCTCAACCTTTCTTATATTTTCTTTGAATATTATTTTAATGTATATTTTATTTATTATTATTATTTCAATTTTATATGAGTTTATCACACGTTTGTGCATGCACACACACGTTTAGTTAAATTAAATTCTTAAAAATATAATATAAATAAGTATTTCAACCCTAAATTTTTAAATAAGTAGGTATGTAAGTATTTGAATGCTTTTATTTTTAAACGATACCCGACACTAGGATTTTCTCCTGTATTACGGGTGCTTTTACAAACGCAAAATCTCACATATCTACACAAACACCTAGACCTGGGACAACTATTTGTATATCATAATACTTACATCTTTTTTATTTTACATTTGCTCCTTATGGAAATCGAACTCACAACAAGTGGCGCAGAAGCCCATCGCTCTACCGCTACGCCAAACGTGTATAGTTTTTACATTGTTGGTACGGGAGTAAAATGAAAAGAAATTTCAATTAACGTTTTTTTATTAAAATCACAACCTAACACAATAACAATAACATTTTACAAAAATATTAAAAAATAAAGACAATACCTGTAGGTATTACTTTAATTAAAATTTGTTTCGTTCTTAAGTCATACCTTCACCGTAATCAGTAGGTACTATCCAAAGTTTAGGTGTTATGCGCAATATGCGGCCCACCGTACATAACATACATTAAGGCAATTTTCGAAAGTAGTTTGCTCAGAACCAACTAGCTACTAAATCATTTTCACAAGGGAAATAAAAAAAAATTCGCTTCTGCATAGAACTCACGACTTTGGGTCTAATTTCATAGTAGTAGCCAATTCTGGACAAACTAGGTACATACATACTCTCGATTTCGTGGATTCGTTACACGTTTTACTTATAATTAAATGAACTTACTTATAATTGAATGTTTATGGTTTTTTATTAAAAACCATAAACTTTCTGGACATACATTTCTATAGAGCACAAATCAATAGCGATGGAAGGATTTGAAACAATCGAGACAGTCCTGGTTGGTCAGGGCAGTTAGAGCAATAGAATATTGTATCGACTCGTTTCTTCTGTTTTGCACAATGTCGGCACTTTTTTCTATAACACCTAAACTTTGGATAGTATCTACTGATTACGGTGAAGGTATGGCTTAAGAACGAAACAAATTTTAATTAAGGTAATACCTACAGGTATTGTCTTTATTTTTTAATATTTTTGTAAAATGTTATTGTTATTGTGTTAGGTTGTGATTTTAATAAAAAAACGTTAATTGAAATTTCTTTTCATTTTACTCCCGTACCAACAATGTAAAAACTATACACGTTTGGCGTAGCGGCAGAGCGATGGGCTTCTGCGCCACTTGTTGTGAGTTCGATTTCCATAAGGAGCAAATGTAAAATAAAAAAGATGTAAGTATTATGATATACAAATAGTTGTCCCAGGTCTAGGTGTTTGTGTAGATATGTGAGATTTTGCGTTTGTAAAAGCACTCGTAATACAGGAGAAAATCCTAGTGTCGGGTATCGTTTAAAAATAAAAGCATTCAAATACTTACATACCTACTTATTTAAAAATTTAGGGTTGAAATACTTATTTATATTATATTTTTAAGAATTTAATTTAACTAAACGTGTGTGTGCATGCAAAAACGTGTGATAAACTCATATAAAATTGAAATAATAATAATAAATAAAATATACATTAAAATAATATTCAAAGAAAATATAAGAAAGGTTGAGCACCTCTGACTATTTAATAACATCTTTTAAAATATGATTAATTATTAGTTTATAGTATGTTTTAGTTCTTTTTACATAAATATTAATTGATATCGTCAATAAATATATACACTTAATCAATATTTCGTGATTTCTTTATTATAAATAATTAATTAGTTACTTTCACACTTCATCAATATTTGGGTTGGTGATTAATTAAATCGTCGTTGTTTTACCTTAAACAAAATAGAAAACTATGTACCTACTCTTTAAACAAAGCACAGTGTGTGTAAACTAGATTAAAAAAATTGCTCACGTCGATATCTATAGACTCGTGCCGAAGACGCCAATGGGCGGCTAAGAATACTTTAACGAGATGCCGTGGACGCCAATGGGCGGCTGCTTCTAAATGTAAGGCGGCATGGGCGGAAAAGCTTACTCTTCTAGGGTGGCATGGGGGTAAAGTACTTAATTTCTAGGGAGGCAATGAATGGGTTAAGCTCCAAGTTAGTGGGTCCCAGACGTATTTAAAAGGGCTCGATTATACCCGAAGGCTTTGATTATATACTTGTCTAGATAGAGCAATGCAAACAAACGACACGCGAAAACTGGGGCCAAATTGCGTGATATGTGTGAGTACCGCTTGTGTACTTATTGTAGTCAAACTGTCAAGGTGTGCGTGTTTAGGGATGCCTGCTCCAAATTATTAACTTACCTTTTCTCCATTATTTAATGGGATGACAGTTACAACGAAATAGGCTGAATAAAGTAATTATTTTATAGATTAGTGTTTTATTTATTTTAATAAAAACAAAAAATACAATGAAAAAATATATACAGCAATTTATAGATCAAAATCCATCTCTTTGTATTTGTTTTCGTAATAGTTTTTTTTTTTATATTTCATTTCGTGTCCGCTGTATAATGTCTCTCCAGTCTTAAGAAATCTGAAACCCAAAATATTAGAAAGAACTAACAAAAATACTATTTAGTGAATAACTTCATTTATTTTGTGAAGGCATTCACTTCACATTTCATTTTTTTATCATTTACTGATCAAATAAATTATGTAAGTATTAAAATAATAAAATTTTCTCCTGATCGAAAGATGATGACTGATATTTGCATTTTATCTCCCATAGTTTCGCCAAATCTCCCTTGTAATAAATTGACAACACCGGCTAATCTGTCGAACCTACAAATTAACGAATTGAAAAATCATGTTTTCATAAAATAATAGAGGTTAAATAACAAAACTTACCGATGTAATGTGATCTTAGTGTAATTATACGGTTTTCCCACATAATTGCGACACAATTTGACAGCACATACCGACATAATTAATTATTTTTCGAGAACTCCACACCCTGAAGTGATCCAAATGACACTGACGTAAGTGAGAAGAGAGTCTACCAATTTTAGTAGACTTTATTTGGGCCGTTCTGTACGTGTCAATGTGGCATCTAGACAAGTATATAATCAAAGCCCGAAGGTCTATGGTATGAATTCACATCGGTCATCATGCTGCTGCCTGTCGGCGTTTGGTTAATTATGATATTTATCCCACCTTTCCCTCTCGGGTTACAACAAGGCCAAAATAATAAAAACAATTACTATATATAATAATGTATTTCTCTTCGTTTCCTAAATCTAACTAAATTATATTTATATAAGTATCAAAATAATAATCTAATTAAAATTTTATTACTATAGATACATAAATTTTAATTTATAGAAAATGAACTAAGTACATAAACCTGCCCCCTTATTGCGTAAAAAAATTGAAAGGAAAGCGTGTTATCCCTTATCTTCATTATGTTAAGACATATGAGTGAAAAAGAGGTGCTATGTCATTTATTGCAACTGTCAGATTTTTCATACGCGATAGCCATGCAGATTTAATAATCAAAGACAGTGGAGATCCATGCCTGAATGATTGATTGACATATTAATTTAAATACTGTTTTTTCACATGTCCGTGAATGTTAGACTACTTTTTACCGCGACTTTACCTTGTTATTCTCTACAGTAATTGTTACTCAAGCAGTGAATATCAACTACATACCAGAATATAAAGCCACTGCGTCTGATACGACATTGTCTTGATTATTAGAACCTTAAAATTCTGGTTTATTTTTTTGACTATTAGTTTTCTACATAGATTACAATATACAAAATATTTTTACTATCACTCATACCTACATAAAATAACAGGAAGCACACGGAACACTATTATTATTTATTATTATGATCTACATTCTACAACTAAATACATTTTCCCAACACCATTTCACATAATTATGTAGATACCCTTGTTGGTGTCAGTTGGGACTCAAACACTACCACAACCTGTCAAATTTCTTTGGTTGATTTTCAACTTTAACACAAAACAATAACGTTCATATTCAATTGGTAAAATTTGACAGATTTGGATCACAGTACCTACGCTGATATAATTATGTTGGTCTTCCATTTGCAAATTAATAATTCTTTTTTATTAGGCGTTCGACCACTTAACCCACAATAGGATTTTCTCCTAAGTATATTGTCATTTAAAATCACAAATTTTTACATACACAAAAGACCAGTCCCTAGAACCATCCGTGGTTCATATTGTTTTCTGGATTTGCAATAAAAAATGAAAAGGCAAAATTGAAGGAAAAAGTGGGAATCGATTCGTATTCAAGGGGTCAAACAGAAAGCCGTGAATAGAGAATACTGGCGATGGCTCAACCGATAAGAGCCGACCTCTTAAATTAAAGATTAAAAAAAAGCAGTCTATTACCCTAGTAAGTGGCGATCGCGAAAACTAATATAAAAACCATGATCTGGCTATTCAGTAAGATTTGTGATGTTGTTGAAGAGTCTAGCGTTCAAGTTTCACCTTAGACACAGCCTGGGATACAACTACCATACAGATCCTATATACTATATAACTCGAGACAGGTGGATCACCTCGGCAGGTCGCTGCGAAGTTAACAAGGTCTTACACCTGGCCAGCTCGTCGGATATGGCCTGAAGCGCTGCCTCCATCGACTGTGTCGGCACTATTTCCTGGGCCGGTTTGCTGAAAGAGATGTTTACATTAATTGGGTAAGTGTGCGTGGCAGTAGGTTGCTGCTGTCAAAACGGTCACGATAAACCAATTCGACAAAGCAGTGATTGATACCTATAAACTAAAACATCAAAATAAATAATTATTTATTTGCAACACATTAACTTATAGATGGAGCAGTGATAGCATAGTGATATGACCACTGGACTACTAAGTCAAAGGTCTCGAGTTCGAAAGGCACGCACCTCTAACTTTTCGAATTCATGTGCGTAGGTATTAATAAGTAATTATCACTCGCTTCGCAAAACAGTTAACGCACCAGGCCAGCGTGGTGCATTATAGCCTAATTCCTCTTATTCTGAGAGGAGACCCGAGCCCAACAGTGTAACATTATACAGGATTGACGATGAAACAAATTCCGTGGCGATGTAGGTAAGATTTATTGCAGTTTTTTTTTCAGTCCCTAAGGCTCAAATAAATATTCAATCAAAGCTAAGACAATCTACTCTTGTCACTGATCAATGCTCATGCTTGTGGTTGGTGGCTGGGATTTAAATCTGTCAGACAGTAGACCAAGTCTGATTCGAGTGGCCTCCCTGCTTACTCTATAAAGTTTATGTATCTAAGTTGCTTCTAAAATGTCGACGACCGCTAAGAAAGAAATTGTAACAATTCCCGCGGGATTGGGATAACCGAGATTAACGAGTGTATTGATCTCGTACAATCATACAGACGTCAGCAGGTCAACCTATCCAAAACTGTCAAAATTTCCCAATTGAATATGAACCTTATGACTTTGTGTTAAAGTTGAAAATCAATCAAAGAAATTTGACAGATTGTGGTGGCTTGATGTGCTGGCCTCTGTACATTCATACACAGGTAATTAATAAAAGTTATAATCGCTGGGAGAGGGTTTCGCTGTATAAGGACGTACAACGACCTTTTTGAAGAACCCCAGCAGTTCTTCAAAAAGGTCAGGTGCGTAGTTATTGAAACCAGCACGTGGGTATGATATTTAGATGATTTATAAGAAGAATGAAAAAAAGTAGCATGTTTCTTTCTTTACTTTCTGCCTGCGGAAGGCGTGAGTGTATGTATTTATGTACCTACAGTCATATATAACCATGGAGGATATTTATAAAAAACATAATGAACGACAAAAACAACAGACATTAAAAGTAAAGGGGAGGAAGACCCCCATGCATCCGCTATTGCGAGAATTTCATGACAATAAGATATATTATTGAAGATAAAAATATTACTTACGTGGGTATGATCTTCTCTTTGTCATTGTCATAAGATATCTTTCGTGCTGTAACAAAAGATATTTTTTGTTCATAAAAATCAATATGGAGACGTTTCACTGAACCAGTTTGTCTTGCTAGCACTCGAGAAACTTGAAATTAGGCTTCGATTGCCAATATTAGATATAGGCATTTCGATAAAAATGGATTTCGGGAAATTTCGGCGGAATTGTCCTAGTTTAAGATAAAATCCGTCACCTTAGCCGTATTATATTCAGAATTTCTTTAGGTTTTCTTGTATACAAATATCAGTTTACTGAATAATTAAAAGATCATTTTTTTTCTATGCATCAAAATTCATGAAACTTGCTTTTAGAAAATTTGCTATTAATAATAGTAGTTGACTGATGATGGATTTAATAAAATTATAATCAAGTTATATTATTCATATTCCGAAAAAAAAAATATCTACCAATGAAGTCCTAAGATAAAACCAATAAAGTTTCAGGTGAGGATTAAGAGATCTGTCCCTTTTCCGCAAAACGAGTATTTGAACCAATTTTCATTTTGTTTTTATTTATGTTTGTGGTCTGGTTATGCTCTATTTATATCATGGATTTTTTCATTAATAATAATTAGAAAATTAATTAATAAACGCACAGAATCATTGACCATGCAATGTGCATTGACTAAAACAACTCACCAGATGTAGTGGGCACCTCCCCCTCGCTCAGCGAGTAGTTGGTGGCGGGTGAGCAGTACGAGTCAGTGTACGTACTGGTCATCTTATCCTCCCCGGGGGACAGAGGCCGGCTCTTAACTGGTTTCTTTTCTGTAGAACAAACAAGTTTTAAAATATTTTTATAACGTCTTTTTGGGGCTGGACGCTATGCAAATTCATCTCAAACTTCATCATCATAAAGGCATCAATGAACCTCTATTAAAATGGCAAAAGTCCATCTATTAATAATTACCTAAATATATTCCTTTCATTCATAAAAAATGTTTATTATTTTTTTCTTTAAAAAATGGCAACTTCATAGGTAAGGAAGGACCTAATATTTAATGATATTTATTTCTGTAAAATGTAGAAAAATATTAGGTCCTTATCTATGAAGTTGCCATTTTTAAAAGAAAAAAATAATCATTTTTTATAAATGAAAGGAATTTAGCATGTATCATTAGTATTTTTCTACATGGTTACTAGGTACCTCTAAGTGCGCGGAGCAGTGAGGGTATCAAACGTAGGGAGGGTTGGAGAAATTGATTATTGTGTGCTTGTGATGTGTTCTCTCACTCACCATCTTTCTCGTAAGGCAGGTCGGACATGTAGGACATTTCGAAGTCGGTATTGTCCGGAGAAGTGCTTCTGTTTTCTTTAGCGCCCACGGTGTAAGTTCCTTGTTCCGACGTAGAAGATCGACGACGCTGATGATTCGGCGTCTTTTCCTCTACAACTTGGGCTTGGGTCCCTGGAAGAGGATTTCACATGTCATAATCGCTACTTAATATCTAGTCTGTCTGTTACGCTTTCACGCCTAAGCCCTGAACTGATTTTGATGAAATTTGGTACAGAGATAGATTAGACCTTGGAAAAGGACATAGGCTACTTTTTTATCTCAAAACGCCTTTTGGGATCCGAGTGAAACTGCGGGCAACAACTAGTTTAAAATATGAAAAGGGTGTTTGACAGGAGTTGCATACGTAATGAATTAAAACGCTACGGAACACTAAAAACGACGCTCAAACACTATGTCTTACTACCTTGTGTGGGGAAGTGTCACTACTTCTCAACTTTATACACGCGTTTTAATGCAACTACTCGATAAAACTAGAAGATAAATGAATGAAGAGTACAGTTCAGAGGAAATAACTACGCCTGTTTGAAGTTCAAACGGCCACGCAGGTAAATCCCTTTAAATAAATAATTTTGTGGAAAAATATCGAACTTGGTAGCGACAATAAACAAAATGCGAAACATTTACGTCCCCAACTTTTTTTAGACCAAGTTTTAATCGTAAAATCGTCCACTGCGCATGCGCAAACACTTGCGTACAACTTCAGATTCAGACACAGTTATTTCGTTGGTACTGTATGTTAGGCGGAACCTCTGTCTTTGAGCTTCCCCACACAACGGCCGTCGACTTGTTGTTGGCAGCGGCAGGCGCGCGGCTGGTCGTCGCTGGGCGCCGGCGCCGGCAGCGTGCGGAAGCAGAGCGTGCCGCTGTGCCGCCGGTACACCGACACGTCGCGCTTGCGGCCGCGGGACTCTGCCGGGAACGGGGAGCGGGGAGCGGGGAGCGGGGACCCACCGAATAATACGGCAAACAATTCGAAACTATTATCACTACATCAACATCCTCCTAACATTTTCCCAACTGTGTTGTTGTGAACTTGAAAAACTTGATCTGTAGGTACCACTACAGATCAAGTCTTGGTTCGTTCACAAAATCACCAAGCCAGCGGAGACTATGGAATGGACTAAGTATAATACTCTACTAGATACTATTTGAACCTAATTCCAGTTATTCTGAGACGATGCTCGTACCAAGCACTAAGCAAGGTGTTCAACGTCCATTATCTTAGCTATTTCCCAATTATGTTGGTTGGCTTCCTGACTAACCAGATGCGGCTGAACACTGATAATTAACATAATTCATAGCATCAATGTTTTTATGATAACTCACCTGCATTGTTGTTGGTTAGACCCATTTGTTTCTCTTGACCCTGAGGCTTTTCATCGATATTATCTTCTATTTGCGTGCCATGTTCCTGGTTGTTGTACTGCATCGACATGGAGGGGATGACATTATCGCTGCGAGTGTAAAAATTGTTCATAGAAACGTCATGCACGTGCCCAACGGTATCCTTCATCACAGGGTCGCCTATCTGCTTCGACAACCTTTTATGATGCATTTGAATAGAATCTTTGCTTTCATTATAGTATTTTTTTTGCAAATCATTATCCATGACTTCAGGTTGTTCCGTCGTTTGTGTGTTTTTGTCAATGTCAAGAACTGGAACGTCATCCAAGTGGATAGGGCCACTAGTAGTTTCGTAGCTTTCTTTCAGCTTCTCCCTTAGATTTTCGCTCTCTTTCTCTTTATTTTCTTTGGTTGGTTGTTTCTTCTGTTTAGCAAGTTTGTCCTTAGTCTTTGAGTCTCTTCTCTTCTCCGTAAAGTGTCGGAACATGTTCTTTTTCCACTCTTTGTTGTTGTTGTTGGTGTTTGTGGTCGGTATGGGTCCTGGTATTTGTAAGCTATTGTGTCGGTCATTTTTTATACCTTGCACGATTTTAGGCTTGGACTGTGATGCACACTCAGTATCATATGTACACCTGAAAAGATTATAATACTTAATTAAAAATGTTTAATCCTGCAACACTTGAAACTTAACTATTTCTTTTCTGAAAAGTATTAAAAAAATTTAGGAAGCATAGTTTTATCAGAACCTTTAGGTGGGACGAAACTTTTAAATAACAATCCGAAAATTATGAACACATCAATATGAAGACTTACGTAGGGCAATATTCGCAGTCTTCTTTACTGGTGGTTGGATCTTGGTGACTCAAACGTCTCTCCTCCTTCGGTTTTCCTGATGTCTTTTTGGCATGCACTTCCTCAGTCATAGCCGGTTTCATATTGCCGGGCAAACCCGCCGAGATAGTTAATACTCGCTCATCGTTTTGTGATAGCTTGCGTTCTTCGGTCACTTGTACTTGAGGGTGGTCAGAAAATGATTCTGTTTTATTGGGAACTAGGTCCCCATTTATTGCTAACTTTGGAGTGGTAGGTCCAGTATCCGATACACGTCTATTATTGTCGATGATATCTGGAACTTTTAACTTGGTAGGGACCAATTCAGCTTTATTCTGTTCTTCGTAATTGTTTATTGCAAATTTTTCATTACCAAAATCTGATTCCGGGGCACGTTGATCAGCGATAGATATATTTAGTCTGTCGGGCACTAATTCAGTCTGCCGATCTAATTCCAGTCCCCGTTCTTCTGCTGTCGGCATTTCTAGCTTGTCGGGGACCAATTTACTGTCATCTAAGCCAGAGTATATGTTTGTTCGTGCGTTTGACGTATTTTGTCCGTTTAACGTTTTTTGAAAATTTGACGTCGTTTGTCCATTTGTAATTTTTTGTCCGTTTGACATTGTTTGTCCATTTGATTTGCTCAATCTGCGTTCTTCAGTTGCCGCCTTCAGCTTGCCTGTCACCCCCTCGACAGCTTTTATTGCGGTATCTTCCACCGTATCTAATTTTATTGTAGGGTGTACGCCTAGCTTGTTCGTCTCACGGTTTTCGGACATATCAAAAAATAGTTTATCGGGTTCTACGTCAGACGTCCAGGACTTCGAAATGGACATATCAGGTTGATTACTTTCAGCTGCATCTGTTCGCTTGAGATTTTCGGATAGAGTTCCTGATTTTTCAGCCTAAAAATATCATTTAAAAAACATTCATTTATTATGTAGTAAATAGGAATAGGAACTTTTAATGATAACAATAAACAGATAAATACCTAAGGATGAAATCCTTAATTTCATAAGTTGGTTCCAAAGAAACTAAAAAAACATGATTTTAATATTTTACTTAATTTTTTTTTTTTTCTGCGATTCATTTTTGAGAACAATGCTGTTTGGTGTGTAAGAAAAATTAAATTTTTCTTCTTACCGTATCCACGGCAAATGGAACCTACCCTGATTAAAAAAAAGACATTTAAAGAAAAATTTTACTAGGTTGACCCAGTATTCAACCATTAAGTATTCAATTCAATATAATAATAGGTACATAGAAAGATTGCCAAATCAAGTAAGAGCAGACCAGCCCCGACAGACAGCACCCGTTCACGAGCATGAAGTGTGTATCGGCGCTGCCGTTCGACTCGTCATTTGTAGAGAAGTAAACGACCCAACACACAATGCAACCATCACCAGGATATTTAAGTGAGCGTGAAATAGTTTAATTTTATTATATTAGTAGTACCTAGTGGATGGATGCGAGCTGCCCAAGACCGAGATCGTTGGTGATCTTTGGGGGAGTCTTATGAAGATGATGATAGTAGTAGCTGTTTATGATCAACCTCACCTACGTACGAAGCAAGAACATCGAAGTAAAAGTGTTCGTCACAAAAAAATTGTTTACGAGTGGTTATAACAAATTTATGTGCCAGATTTTTTGTCAGTTTCAACTATAAAAGTTCCTATTATCCAGCAGTGCAGTGATTTGGATGTTAAATAGTGTAATTGGTGAACATTTGGCAATATTAGTTAATCTTCAATAACAAAATACCGTCACTAACTATAATTCCAAAGTGGTCAAGCAAAACGCGTAAGCGACGCCTTTTACCGCGGTCTTACGACCTTCTTCTCGCGAGCTCACGTATGCATCGTTGACAACCATTGCGAGAGGCGGCATAAGGTTAGATGCAATAATTAATTTTACTCGACATTGCATAGACTGGACGTTGTGCTTATACATTTATTGACATGGCATCAGCCTCACCATCATGGGGATGCTGCTCCAGAGAGAACAGAGAGGACGGCGACCAGTCTGTTACTTGCAAAAGATGTAACATGAATTTCCACTTCGTTTGTATATCGATACCAGTTATTCCTGCGGACTCCGATAAATATGGTAAATGGATGTGTTCGTTCTGCACGAATATGATTCCTAATCCTACAAATATAAATAGTACACCTGTTCGCAATGTATCTACCACAAGGGGTAATAAAAGACCCGCCCTAAATTCCCCACCCGGGAACAAATCAGTAACGAGCGATGACGTGCGAGAAATTGTGCAAGATGTTATTAAAAGGGAGCTCGCTGCTATGTTGCAACAATTAAATAACTCGATTGTGTGTATAGTCAATAAGGAACTGGAGCCAGTATGGAAAGAGGTGAGAGAACTGAGTGTATCACTGAACTTCCATACTAAACAATTTGAAGACTTTCAATCTGAACACGCTACCTTGAAGAGCAATATGAGAGAATTAAAAGACGAGAATACACAATTGAAAACGTCTTACTCAGAATTGAGTCAGCGCCTTAATTACTTGGAGCAGCAAGCGCGGGCCAATAATCTTGAAATACAGTGTTTTCCTGAAAATAAACAGGAAAATCTGTACACCGTGGTTAAACAACTGGGATCTGTCGTCAAACGTGAACTAAGTGATAACGACATTCTAAACTGCACCCGTACTGCTAAGCTCCAAACCAATAGTACCCGTCCTCGTTCTGTTGTTGTTCAGCTCGCCTCACCGAGAATTCGGGATCAGCTTCTAGCCGCAGTCATAGACTACAACAAAAATAATAAAAACAACAAGCTGAATAGCGCCGATTTTGGACTTGCTGGTAACAAGACCCCAGTTTATGTAGTGGAACACTTATCCTCGACTAATAAATCTCTTCATGCTGCCGCTAGGCTCAAAGCCCAAGAAAAGGGGTATAGGTATGTTTGGGTGAGAAACGGCAGAATTTTTGTAAGAAAGGCTGATGACGAGGGGCATATTCTGATCAAGTCTTTGGATTCTCTAAATAAGATAATTTAACGTTGTATCCTACACTTTAAGTCTTATTTAATTTTTTACATAATTATTATACCTTCGCATGCTTTGTGGAATACTACTTTAATAACATTCAACTGCTTAAAATTATATTATCAAAATAGTCGAGGCTTACGAACAAAGACCCATGTTTTCTATCGGAATATATGTAGTAATGACTTTGATGTAATTATACTGTCGGAGACTTGGCTTAATAATTCTGTTCTGAGCAGAGAGCTGTTCGATGACAGATACGTCGTCTATAGAAGAGATAGAGAAAGTACTCACTCATCTGGTGTAAAGAAAGATGGTGGAGGAGTTCTAATTGCCATTAAGAATAATATTAAATCCAAACGGGTAAAGGAGTGGGAAAGTACTAACGAAGATCTCTGGGTCACCATAGAACTACCATGGACACGTACTGTCAGTCGAGTGGCTTTTTGCGCGGTTTACCTGGCTCCGCCAGTGCGTCGCAGTGCTTTAGAAGACTTTCTAAATTCCTGTAGTGCTGTTTTTGAACAGATTACCGACTGTGACGTTTGCATTGTGGGTGATTTTAACGTAAGTGGTATCAATTGGGAAAATGTGTATCGCACGGGGAGTAGGGTCGGACTATGTAGTATAAGTGAACTATTGATAGACTTTATTTGTGTTAACTTGTTGAAACAATGTAACCTTGTAACGAATACTGCCGGTCGCATACTGGATCTTGTGCTCTCTACATTGCCGTTATGTTGTGTGAGTGAAAATTTAACTCCTCTTAGTATTGTAGATCGACAGCATCCTCCTTTGGATATAATTATGTCATTTAGTGGGGAAGCTAGGCTCCCCTACAACACTGCAAAGGTCACTCCTAACTTCCATGGCGCAGATTATCGACCAATTCGTGATTTCTTAAAAGAATTGGACTGGAACTCATTGTTCGGTGATAATTCTGATGTGAATGGAATGGTGGAGGTCTTCTACGAAAAGCTTAATAATGCCATAGAACAACTGTTACCGTTACGTAAACCCAAAAATCGAAAATATCCTCCATGGTTTAGTCGTAAATTGATTAAAATACTAAATGAAAAGAATAAAATCAGGATACGATTTAAAAAGTACAGAAACCCATTAGATGCAATAGAATTAAAATTAATTACCAAACGGTGTGAAAATCTTGCGACCACCTGTTACAATAGCTATAATAAACAACTGGAAGATAAATTAGCATCAAACCCAAAGTTATTTTGGTCTTACCTGAAGGCTAAGCGAGGAGGATCAAGTGCATACCCGTTAACAATGACAGATGGAATTACCACTACTTCTGACGGGTCAAAAGTATGCGAGTTATTCGCCGAGTATTTTTCATCCGTTTATAGCCCCGACGTTACTGGTGATGTTGACTGCGAGTCAGAATTCTTACAATCTATAAACAACAATAGTATGTTCCTAACTGCACCAGTTATTTCTCCCGAGTGTCTATACAAGAAATTGAAAAGCATAGATCCAAATAAAGGGGTAGGGCCAGATGGAATTCCTCCCATTTTCATTACATCATGTTCTTCTGAGCTAGTTTATCCATTAATGTTGATTTATAACAAATCATTATCGACGGGTATATTTCCTTCAAAGTGGAAAATCGCAAAAGTTGTTCCTGTACACAAATTGGAAGACACTGACAGAGTAACTAATTACAGGCCCATTTCAATTTTATCTTCATTCGCCGAAGTTTTTGAGTCACTGGTCTGTCCCTATGTGCAGGATCACTTAAATATGTATTTAAGCGATCATCAGCATGGCTTTGTTAGATCACGTTCTACTAGCACTAATTTAGTCCCTTTTACGGAACTTATTATAAAAGCTGTAGATGCTGGATATCAAGCTGATGTTATATATACAGATTTCAGCAAAGCTTTTGACAAAGTATCCCACAAAAAGTTAATAGCCAAATTGCGCGCATATGGCATCACTGGATCTTTGTTAGATTGGCTGGGCTCGTACTTAAAGGATAGATTCTTTTTTGTTGTTGTTAACGGCTTCCAATCAACCCTACAGTTGGTTTCTTCCGGCGTGCCTCAGGGTTCACACTTGGGACCGATCTTGTTTATTTATTTCATAAATGACATACCACAGTGTTTTCTACATTCAGATTTTTTTATGTTCGCTGATGATTTGAAGTTTTTGAGGATAATCAGGAATGCAGAAGATCCGCTACATCTATAAGATGACCTCAATCGTCTCGTCCAATGGTGTAATAGTAACAGAATGGTGCTAAATTCTAAAAAATGCTACCATGTAAAATTCTCAAGAAAGAATAACCCATTACCCGGTAACTACCACATTTCAGGTGACAATATCAAGGAAGTTGAAACAATAAAGGATCTTGGTGTACTTTTTGATAAGAAATTAACTTTCACACCGCACTTAGATAATACTATTAAAAAAGCTTCGAAAATGTTAGGGTTCGTCATGAGGAATTGTAAAACCTTTCGTCACAATAAGACAAAAATAATGCTTTATAACAGTCTCATTCGTAGCATTCTGGAATATAACAGTATAGTTTGGCGTCCTCACTACGCTTCACATTCACTGCGTCTCGAACGTATCCAGAAACGGTTTGCATGGCATCTCGCATTTTCTAATGGTATCGCCAAAAAAATACGCTCATACAACAATAGGTTACATTATTTCAACATGACATCGCTGGAAAAGCGTAGGCAACTCATCGACGCGATATTTGCCTTTAAAATTATTAAGCATAAAATAGACAGTCCTTGCTTGCTTGCGCTTTTCAATTTTCGGGCTCCCGCTAGAATCCCACGTGGTGCCATCACACCTCTGTACCCGCCACTTAGAAGAACTGTCTTGGGAGCTAATTCGCCTTATGCAAGAATGTGTAAGACAGTTAATAGCCATAGTGATGTTGTCGATCTTCACTTTGATTCTCTTGCCAAACTTAAATACACCCTCAAAAATGTATCCAGCACCTAGCTAGTCTTCTTCAACCAATTTTATTATTATTATTGGTTTTAAGCTTAAGTTTATTTTTAATTTTAATAGTATGTTATTGGGGTTTCATTAGTCATAGTTCTACTAAGTTTTGCCAAAACTGTTCATACTTAGTCTGGTTATCCTTTGAACTGTATAAATTAATAACTTTCGAACTGTGTATCTGTACTTCAATAGCTAGTTTTTAATTTAAACATTTTTTTTTTAACTTTGTTGTGTATGTTGTGGTCTCCTATAAGTAAAGGAGTACACCTACGATATTTATTAACTATTTTTGTGTCATGTTTGTGTATATCTTTTGTTGGAGATCCTAAATAAATAAAAAATAAAAAAAATGATAGAGCTACGTAATAATCGTACTTACTGCAGACTTAGCTGTGCTCGGGGTTACGCCAGAAAAGCTTGTTCTATCATTTCCACTAAGTTTGTATTGTTTGGCTCCTGGTAATTCGCTTGCCTAAAACACACAACGGTTATCGCGGGAGCTGTAATGTACGTTGGACGTACATACAAACTGTTCAAAATTATCTGAGCAACTACATATCTTTCAGACATTCATTTTTTTCCATTGAGTTAGTTTGATTTCTTTTGTATTTACGATAATTATGAATAGCATGTTTATCCTGATAGATTGAATACTGATTGTGCTTTATACAGAAGAACAAGGTAATTTGCCCTACAAAAATATTAACACAAATAATCGGCTGCCCGTTGGTATTTACTCTCTCTCCCTCTAGCTCTCCGGTTAAAAACCACACAGCAAGTATTTAATAATAAATAATTAAAATACATACCCCAGTAATTTTCATAGAGTCCACCTGGCTTTGGAGTTCAAGTACTTTTTTAATTAATTCTTTATTCAATTTATTTAAAGTCTGAAAATGTTTGGTAATTATTAGTAGATTGTCATTTATTATAAGTAGGTATAGTCAGGTACGTTCGTAATTCATGATAAGGCTATAATATGGTCGACTGCCAACGTCATCAATATAATTTACGGTTTTGTTTTTTAAGTTCCAGCATAAAATATAGTAACTTTTCGGGATCTCCCAAGAAAATAATTTGACAGTATAGGATCCCGAAAGAAGGATTGGGGAAAGAACAAAACTATGATCGTTTACTATACATTATACGCATCTTACCGCTTCATCGGGAGTATCCTGGCTTCTGGTAGTGTCCATGTATCCAGAATCGTCTGACGCTTTAGACATTTTTCCATCCTCGTGATATGCCCTGGGCGACTCCCTTGTGTCGGCTACCTTCGGGGAGGAATGGATGCCCGTCTGGAAGAAATTAACTTTACACACATAAAATGATTCAATCAATAATTGCTTACCGCTGGTAAAGAGTATGTCTTTGTCCTTTGTTTAAAAATTGGTCATATATTGGAAAAAATGTACTAAATTCAATTTATGTTTGATTATAATCTTTTTTTTATTTACGTTTTAATGATTGACCAAATCATTAAAAATTATTTTTTAAATTTACATAGGACAACGCACACCTTTAAGCTAACTGTATAAACGTGGACAATGGACATCTATGCTGATAAAGCGACGAATCGCTCGGCCAAGAATCGCCTACCCTTAAATACTTAGGCCTCATACTCAATTTATGTTTTTATTTATATTTTATCATATTGAGGTACAAAATAAAAGCTTTTTCTTTCTTTCTAAATATAGCATTTGTACCTATTTATATAATTAATGTAATGATCATACTTTAAGTGTCGAAGACTCGAAAGGTCCGCCATCGGTTCGGATAATACAGTTGCAATTCTCGCATTTTGTATCCTGCAAGAAATGACGTGATTTTATTTAAGTTACATTTTGCAACATTGAAGTTGTATCAATTAAAGTAATAGGCACATTAAAATAAGAAACATTCCCAAAGCAGGAACCATTAACTAAAATATACTTTCAGCCCACTAGTAGATTCAGTTAATATCATCGCAAGACACCTACGTCGAGTTCACCTCTAGCTTACAGGACTAACACACCAGTGGCGAAAGCTCCATACAACTCGCTTCCTACCGGCATCATTTGAACAGTCACTATTAGTAGGTATCCACTATCGCCAAGTAGGACTAAGTAAACATTTCTGGCTCTGGCTCTTGACAAAATTGATCCTTCGGCACTAGAAAATATGAAGTATTTCGCCCGAGCAATACTTGTTATATGACGAGCTTCGACTTCTATGCCTCTGCAGCAGTGGCTACCCATTCTACGCCGGAGCGGTTTTCTATTGATGCCCCAAAGAAAACAGTAAAAATTTTAATGTAATGTCAAACAAATAAAACCTTAAATTTATTGGCCTTTAGGTATTGAATTATTCAGAGCAAATTATTTGGCTGTAGAGATTTATAATCTATGCGTAATTATTTTTCGTAAACCAGTTAACACGACAAATAACAAAATTACAGGCACAACACAAAGTATTGCACTGCAGGCGATATTTCCTAATTTTAGACTATTGGTTCGTCGTGGGCACGGATTGTCACCCTTGAACCAGAGGCGGATATCCCCCACCGAAGGTCCTTTACGCCGCCACTGCTCCACAGCTAGATCAGCAAAAAAGGGAGAATCAGGAATTATAGGAAACAGTTTGTACTTTGGTAGAAGCCGACTCATTCAATTCGGCTTTGGTGGGAGTAGACTGAACAAATTCACTGTCTTTCCAGACTGGACAGGCGCAACTTACGCATTTCTTATCCTGAAAATTTAAACATGTGTTTTATTGCTTTGACCACAATGTATACATGTTTTAGGACCTCATTGCACTCGGAGAGCAGGCCGTACAGCAGTTGAATTTGATTTCACATCGTTACGAATGCCAAAGCGTCAAATGCCATTTGTTATGAGAAATCAAATGTCAAGAAGTGATCAAGTTTAGACATTATATTGTTAAAGAGAATCACTAAATTATAAACTTTAATCCTTTAATTCAAAAGGCTCAATAGCATTTTTGGTATTGAGCAAATAATTAGATATTTTCTATAATGCTCATTAAAAGTCTTTAAAATGACTAGTATTAGGACGGCATTTAAGAAATTTATTTTTCTTCTACTGCCTACTTTATCTACTACCTATTTAATACAATAATGAGTTTATAAACTTGATCATACTTTGATTGTGGTAGACATTTCATCCGGAGGGGAACACGCGCAAATTACAATCTTTGTCTCCTGCAATGAAATACATCAGACATAAGGAGAGGAAAGAGGGACTTCTCGCTAATAGCATATAATTGTGAAACTGTCTCAAAGGTCAAATGTTTTTTTGAAGTAAAGGTCTATCACCTATATCTATCTTAACTATAGCTGAAACTTGTATCAGTTTCTCCCTCCATCCAAAATGAAGTCGCCGTGCTCAGTTAATATAGATAGACTGGTTGTCAGGATTCTTTTTGGGCTCCTGTATACTCTAATGATTGTTATACACAGAACCGACGACTTAACGTGCTCTCCGAGGCACGGAGGGGTTTCAATGTGTTAATAATAGTCACCCATCCACAGACTAACCCGCGGCTAACGCAGCTTAGCCTTGCAGATTGGTTGATCAGCAGTTATTACTTATGCTATTAAAGTGTACGACCTTATTACATCTTTTTTAAATCGTTTAATAAATTCAGGGGAATCGCTACCCTGAAATTTGGAATAGACCAACGCATTTTACATACGAAAAACTGAAATGACCTAGCGGATGAAAATTTAATCATACTTTTATAGGACTAGTCTTCATCAATTCACTCTCTTCCATAACAGGACAGCCGCAGTGTACGTTTTTAGAATTCTGAAATGAAAATACTATTTTATATCATTAACCTATGTACTGACCAGACTGTCCCACTGCTGGATATGTACCCCTGTAATTTAAGCCACCGTAGCTTATAATATTGTGGGTAGGCAGGCATCACAAAGCTATTATGTTTGAATATAATTAATTTACCATGGATGAACTCGTGGCTCAAAAGCAACAGTCGATTGAAATGTAAGACTTCACTTGACCGCTTAATTTTCTGGAAATTTTACTGGGTATTCTCGGATGTAATGAGTACCCATTTGAGATATTTTTGCCCACACCTACACCATTTGAAAATATACACAAACCATGTTTGCATGTTGTACCTAATACGATTTGATAATTCCTCACCACCATTTTGGCCTCACCGATAAGGTCAGTGACACAAAAGGAGGCATCCGTGACTATTATTGTCATGAACATGGTGTAGATGGAGATAAGCAGATTTTACTATTATACCCTATTGGTATAGCCAACTTATGGGAAGTTGGCTCGACCCGGGTGCAATCCGGTCTCTATTTCTACAACTTTCTGACGACAGTCGTTTAGCATACTAGACCTTCAAACTGATATGATATGGCATATAGATTTATCAGCTTGTCTAATCTAGTCTATAGCAAGAGATAAAAAATAAAATAATTCATTAAAAAAATATCATACTGTAGTCGGGATTGCTTTACTCGGGGTGGTTTTACTTGATTTCGATTTACTTGAAGAAAATTTAGCGAAAGGAGATTTACTAGTTGCGGTCACAATCGGTTCCCCCTCTAGGGGTGATGGGCAGGCGCAAGTAGCGCTTTTTGAACCCTGAAATAAAATATATAAATGAAGTCTGATTGGAATGATCTTTGATTGATACACAGAGTTACTTAACTGCTGATATTAGCTTTTTAAGTGAATTAGTACTTCCTATCATTCAATGTATGTAAATGTTAAGGGAAATGTACATTTCCTAGGAAATGTGAACAATACGTAATACCTAGCGTACCACTTAGTAATCATTTGTACTAACTCAATGCAATGAAAACAATACTTAACCCAATAAAATTTTCATGATCATCAACGGTTAAATCATTAGTTTTAATTACTACTATTCCAAAAAAAGGTCAGGTGCGTAATACTCTCAACCGGCGTGTATGTATGACAAGATATATGAATGTGGTCGAAGCAAAAGAAGTATGCAAGAATCGTAGCAAGTAGTGTTCTTTAGTTTCTGCATACCCCCATGGGAAAAAGGCGTGAGTGTATGTACTACTATTCTAAGTCTTATTGTGTAAGTATTTTTTAAAATTGCAGTATTTGCTCCTGTATCGTGGGTGTGTTTACAAACACATATCCCACATTCACAAGCACATAGACCTGTAACAAACATCTGTAGGCTATACAAATATTATATGTATGATGTTCGACTACTCGAGCCGTAAATTTTACTTAAATATCTGAATGCTATGGTGACCTTTACAATTTTCCATTTTACGAAATAGCTGCAGTAGATACGCATAATTCACCGAACTGTCTATACCTACTCATTACTCAAAAATCTAATGTTACCTTACACTTATGTTAATATTAAGTTACTGACTTTGATGCGAGTATAAGTACTATCTATCTACGTCAAGGATTTAAAAATCATACTTTGGTAGCAGCCTTTTCGTTCGCAACTCTTGTAGGACAAGAGCAAATACATTCAGGAATATCAGCGAGTTTTCCGTTTTGGGGTTGAGCATAATTTGTATCCTGAGGTGGAGCAGTTGTTTCCTAAAGAGATGTAATGGGAGAAACATTGATAATTTGTTGAAAACTAGCAACACCAACCATTTATTTATCGCAACTACCGCCTCGGTACCACGGCATTGCTAAATTAATATTTTGCTACTAAGCAATAATGTGCTCATATTATTGTGTTGTGGCTTAAAGGGTAATGTAGCCAGTGAAATAACTGGGCATATCTATGAGATAGAGCATTTATAACAACTGAGGTCGCGAGTGATACCACTGGTGTTGCTGGTTTATAGGCTGTGGTTGCCGCTTACCACAATAATAATGTTTGTCGTCTAATCATAATTTCTACAACTGTTTAGAAGAGGAGATCGTTTGTTCTGTTGCGATTTGTAGATACAGCTGAGTTTAACAAGCCTGACTGTAGCTTTGAGGTCATGTAAATTTTTTTGAGGAGTATTTAGGTTGCAATAAGCAATTATATTTAAAAACAGGTGACGCTTCTCTTTAGTTCATCCAAGGGTTGTCTGTCTGTAAGAGATCGCTTTTAGCAATAAGACCACCCATTGTACGCATTCTAAACTAGTTTAAAATGCGCAATATGTGGTTGAACGTTTGTGTTGATTTCCTCTCAGATTGTGAGGGATTCGCTTCTTATTAATATCATCATCATCATGCGAGTTTCTTGCCGGTTTTCTTTTATAAGACTCAGTTTTTGGAACCGTGCAACTAGTTTTGACTTTTCAAAAGTGGTATTTTAATAGTCTAATTGAAATAAAACATTTGACTTTGATATCATCATCATGGGGGCCTTTCAGTAATCCAATCTTGGATGTAGGCCTCTTCCCTTTTCCTCTACTCCTGGCGATCTTGTGCCCGACGCATCCAGTCTTATTACTATAAATAAATATTATTATTACTGATAGGACAACTTACGTTTAGTTTAGTTTTCGAATGGTCCTCGATGGTCTTGTTGACTCGGTCTGATATGGAAGCGGCTTTTAACCGAGTCTCTAATTCTGCTACCTTCCTCTTTTCTACTGATAATTGTGTCGAAAGTTCAGCTGCAATGTTCAAGCTTCAATTTAAAATATTACAGTAACTAAATTGTTTTCCCAAACCAAAAAAACATAAATAATAATAAATAATAAAAAAAAATATATCAAAGATCTAGTAATAAATCAGTTTGTTTCGGAAAACAAAGGTATTATAGATTCCTTTTTTTTTTAATTAGGTACATCACCCGAACAAGGGAACAAGCCTATAATTTAGTATAATAGCATACAATAGCACTATATTTTGCCAAAAGATGCTATAGATTTTTTTTGGGAAAGATTAAATAGGAATAAGTTTTCAACGTCGAATACCAACAATGTTGAAGCAATGAAATTCGCGTCTTGCTACTAAAATAAAAAACGTTCTTAGAATCCAAGAAAAAATAAGTAGAATGAAATCGGCGAGTAGGTAAAACTTACCAGAGAACTTTGTTTTACTACGTTTAAACGCTTAAACCGCTAACTGGTACCCATAGAGATAAATTGGACCTTCAAGAGGATAAGGCTATCTTTTGTCACAAAATTGGGACGCGAGTGAACCCGGTCACAACAGCAAGTAACCAATAAATTAATTTTTTTTTTCCTTTGCTAAAATAACTAAAATCTTAGCAAGGAAAATGCCAAAAAATACAAAAAGATAACCAATAAATGTTTACAAGGTTAAGTAGATGTTGATACACATACCACACCTGCCTTCGCTGGTCCTCAGGTCTGCCAGCAGGTCGCTGTTCCTCTTGGCGGCGTGCTGCAGCTCGTGGTGGCTGGCGCGGCGCTCGCCACTCACGCGCACGTTCTCGCGCCGCACGTCCGCCACCTCCGCCTCCAGGCGACCGATGCGGCTTGAGTACTCCTCGTGAACGTGGGACAGCTCCTGCATGGATCATTCAAATAATGAACACAACGCATTCGTTTAAGTTCTTTACGACCGGTTGAACTGTATAGTCGACCATACAATTACTTTACCACCCATAGTGAATATCGTTTGCATATCAAAACAACAAAGTCCATTTTTGCTTAGGTACATGTCCAAGTGACAATGACTAAATGATGTAAATGTTTTCTCTTACCTCTTGCAAATTGACGATTTTTAATTTCAGCTCCTCCATGAGAGATCTACATTTATTTTCGTCACACGGCAATTCTTCATTTTGCCTACAATGTTAAAGAAATATGTGTTAATGTGATTTTAAACAGAAAAATCCTTATTATAGCTAATAAACAAAATGGCCACACGACAGTCATTATATTATGCAAGTTCAATTCGCAATTTAAAAATTGGTGGGGCGGCACGCCTATACCTTTCATCATAGCATCATATTATGCTCTTGTAAAACACTGCTAACATTATTTCTTATTAAATTTATGAGACCCTAACGACTTCGAAATATTTGACATCTACCGTATCACGAAATTTTTTTCACTTTTCACATTCACTAATTGTCAAGTTAGTTGCGAGTTGAAGGGAATCCTAGTCAGTCAAAGTACTGGACTTATGACACTTAAAAACTGCGATCTCGAGACGATAACGCGCTAATGATAAGTAGTACTGGTGTTACTACTCGTTTTTCATCATATTATAATAAAAATAAAGTAGAAAGTAAGTATTGGGTTTTTTATGAAATTTTCAGAAGCAGCTCGGTGTTTGGATTTCTGCCCGGTTAATGACAATAGGATCCCCATTATTTTTATAATAATAATAAACATACCAGCGAACTGACTGTGTTTATATTAGTACACCACTACGTTTTTTTACAGTACGGAAAATCCTCATGGATCATGTACAACCTGGTGAGGTAACAACATATGTCGAACGTACCGACTAAAAACTTTGGACTAACGCGCTGCCTAGTAGAGCAATTCTCTCGTTGAACGGTCTCAACCGCCCGCAGGCCACAGTTCATTGAGGCCGGAGGTCTGAGTGCACCGCTGCCTAACCCTTCGGGGAATACAGACCTGGACTGCGTCCTAAAGTTTGGTACACGTACCTACCTTCTGCTAGTGATTAAAACAAGACATAAAAGCTAATACAAAGGCAAATCAAACGCAAAACACTCACTTTTCCAGGTCACGAGTTTCAGTTTGCGCCGATTTCATACTCACTGCATCCCTGAAAACATGTTGTGC
Source organism: Acronicta alni (assembly GCA_964056405.1). Lineage (NCBI taxonomy): Eukaryota > Metazoa > Arthropoda > Insecta > Lepidoptera > Noctuidae > Acronicta > Acronicta alni. The sequence goes on from OZ043914.1 coordinate 1,368,410, forward strand.
AATAAAACTTGCTTGTTGTAATAAGCGTAAGTAATCGTTCACTACAGAATGAAACAAAGTTAAAGTTAAATCATGGTAGAATAATAATGGCTTATGCCAGATTCTTCCCACTATTGTACGCGATGACGTGACGTCACAAATGTAACGATCAGTGTCATCGATGCTTGACATCTGCTATTTATAATTCGATTCGAACATAAATGGCTCAACCTATTTCAATCTAGTTAAAAAAATAAGCTGATACAATTACTAATTTAAAATTAGGTACTTATTGCCAATCACGTGATCTAGCTGTCAGCGGGAAGAGAATATGGTATAATATGGTAGGTACCTGTTATTGTTCTACCATGGGTTTATATAATTGTCACTTTAGTGTGAACTCCGTAGCTCATACAATTAGAAACCTGTCACCGCAAAACTTTACTAGCGACCCGTCCCGGTTTCGGACGTATCAAAATCCGTTGCGTGGTTTAGATGTAAGCGGAAATACAGAACAATGACAGCGGATAGCGACTTAGTTTTATACTATTTAGAGATACGTAGTCTGAATTCACCCTTATAACTAATTGTTATTACCTATTCAAGTGACTCGCCTGTCCATAGGATGTCGCACTTACAATCTAAATCCAGTGTGTAGGAAAATTATACTAAAAAAAAATCGTTCTTATTCAATTCAAATTGTTTGCTGTCGAGATAGATTTTGCTATGTATATTTTTAATATTAATGGTATACCGAATTATATTTAACGGTGCGGAAACCTTCGCATAAGCTCTTTGTTGCAGGTCTTCGAACCGCCTAGCAACGTGTCACATCAGGCAATTCATTAATTTACGGAAGTTAATAATTAAAAATGATTAGGTACTACAATAATGTAATTCATACAATCATACCTATCAATAAATTGACACGAGGTGGACAATTTAAGGACTGGCTCACTTTGTTTGTCCAGACACGAGTGCCTGTAACAACATATTCATATTATTGGATTTAAGTTCCTTCTTCTTATGGTGTCAATGGGTAAACAGTTTTGGAGTGAATAGTATGTGGTGTAGCAACAGCGGCTTCTGACTGACCAAGCCGCCTCGTGAAGCTGCCTCGCGAAGCAAATTATCGGTCACTCATATCGTCATGTCAAACTTAAAATCCAGTCTGTAGTTGAATGTTTTATTTCAATATTTTTTGACCATTATTACAGGTACTTTTGAAATATCAAAAACTAGTTGCAAGTTTCCAAATAGTGGGCTCATGGAGAAGAGCCCGCAAGAAACCCCATAGATACTCCTCTAAATATTAATGTTAACAATGTCTTTCTTCTCTTTATAATCTTGTTCTATCAATGTGAGTATTATGCAGTTTAATGTGAAAGATAAGAATAGATCAGGATCAATAATTGCCTTCCAAAAAGATATATCAGAGACCGAATTGCCATGGCATGTAGGACCTGAATAGTCCCGACAGACGGCACACGTTCACGAGCTTGATGATATCGAAACAAAGGCGCCAAATCATACTCAAGGTACTTCAGACACAATCCGATACGGAAAGGCATCTGTATATATTTTTATAGTACGGAAAATCAACACGGATCATTTGCCACCGGGGGAGGCAGCAGGGTATGTCGGGCTCGTACCGACCAAAAATCGCACTTTCCTTCACTTGCCCTATAGTCATAGCCATTGGATCCGTGAATTCGCCACGACCATAACAGGCTGATACGGATTTACCTTAAAACTTACAAGTAAATGAGCACGATGACGTTTGTACATGTGCAAATGTGTGCGTAAACAGTTAGGGTTGCCTGTGTGTCCTTACTTTACTATAAGTGAAAACTTGTAATTGGCTATCTGTTGATTAAGTTATATTTATCTAATTTTTAATTAGCTGTAAGTTTCCCAAGCATTAATTAAATAAATAAATACATATTTATGTGTGCAAACATTGTTCTTGCTTCACGTTCGTTTCCGCGCAGACCCTTGTTTATAGACGTCAAACAATGCAACGAAGTATCTAAAGTTAAGAAGTCAATGTTCTATTTCTGTACTGTATACATGTATTAGTTACTCTGTGACCTAAGCGTATTGCGGTAAATGAAACTCTAATAATAATATATTTACTTTTTAGGGGTAGGTGCGGTGGCGCATCGGATACACCGAGATGTGGACATCTGGGGGGCTTTCTTATAGAACTGCTTCGCTGAGCACAATCTCATGTTGAGCATACGGATCCTCTCCACCATTCGCTGGTTTGCACGCTTTAATTCTGATAAACTGAAAATTCATAAAATTATTTCATAGAATAACTATAACCACTTTTTTTTTAATTGCCTCATCAGCCTAGTGTCGCGCAAACCCAACTGCTACGCTAGAGATCCTGAGGTCGATTACCAGGTCGAGTAGTGTTATTGATTATTTCAATGAAATTCTCAGCAACAGCTCGGCAATAATAGGCAATAGGCTCGCTCTTATTTTACATAAAATCTAAACAAACCGCTGCACTGAGGCTATAAATTTTAGTACACCTCTGTCTAAACCTTTGGAGAATACAAGCGTGATGGTGTTTCGGCACTATGTTTTATTCCTAACTCCTTCAAAATGTGTGTGCGTGTGCTTTTTGAGATAATAATTAAAAACGCCTGACAAAATTATCATAGCACTTTCGTACTTATTGCTAGTTTTAAAGTATTTATAATATCCATTTGCTTCCTCTTATGATCAGTAATGTATAGATACTATGACAAAAATATCTGCCCTCTCTTCCCATGTACATAGGCCAGCACATCAAGCTACTCCAATCTGTAAAATTTCTTTGATAGATTTTCAACTTTAATGCATAGGTACCAATAAGGTTCATATTTAATTGGGAAAATTTGAAAGTTTTGGATAGCTTGATCTGCTGGCGTCTGTACAATGAGTTCAAAGTGTTACATCAAAAGTCTAGCTCTAGTATGCTAGGAGCAAATTCCTATAATATCCTCAAAGATATAAATTTCATCTCAAGCATGGTTCGAACCTGCATCCTCATTAGACCAATCTGCTTGGCAATCATTACTGCCTATTGGTTGGTAAACAAGAAAATCATATAAAATGGTACCTTATGACTTTTTAATTGAAAACTTGAAAAGTCCAAATGATAACAATAAGGGATAGGCAGGATTGTGGTTGGACAGTGTGTGCCAAACACTGTTGATTGGTAAAATTTAACTTATGGATGGGTGATAATTCTAAGCACACAGACCCCTCAATGGCTTGGAAAGCATGTAAAGCTATCTGTCCTGGTTGTCTTACAAACACCTATGAAAATTTGTAAGTGGCCGTCAGAACCAAAAAACCTGCCAACCAGACTATTCAGGATAACAGTATTGCCCAGAAATTGGATTGCAAAGGTCAGACGTCAGTTGTTTGTATTCTACAACTGAGTTTATTGATTACAAGTCTGACTAGACTAGTCATTAGAGGTGTGTAAAATTAGTTGTTGTAATTAAAATTTTTGTAATTATTAATACAATTTGTAATTTGTCGCTGGAAATTGTTGGGTGCATACGGCTTGTAACCGGTCCTTGTGGAAGTCTATGGGGGAGCCCTTTGTTCAGCAGTGGACTTCCTGTGGCTGATATGATGTATGTCTATTGGTACAATGTAACAAACTAGTAAATTGACAAACTTCTTTTTCTATTTCTTGTTGTATTGTTATACTGGAATTTGGTGAGACTGGAATCCGACCCCAACATAGAAAAGGCTATGAAGGTAAATAATTATGTTGTAATACTAACGATTCCTTCTGTTCTGATACAACAGATTTGGTTCCAATGCAGCACTCCTTCATCTCCTTAGCCTGTAGGACTTTCTGTGCCGCAGTCATCCGTTGCACCTTAGTAGACAGGCCACGGATCTTATCCTCCTGGCCATTAATGGTCCGCTTCAGGTCCAAATTGTTTTCCAGAAGGGAGAAGTAGAGATCTTCTAGCTCCCTCTTGCTTAGTTTTGATGGACATATTCGGTATAGTTCGGCTATTATTAGAAGTTTCATTTTAATTCTTTAATCAGTCAATTATGTTTGAAGATTTTGGAGTCCAATCGGTCATTTGGTTGTTGTAGCAAGTGATTCAAACTTTATACAATATTTGAAATTTGGAATAAAAATTGTTCTATAGTACTTACAACAGTATTAAGGACCAGTCGAATGTATTATTTATTTCTACTATTTGTTTTAATATATGGTTTGAGGACAAAGGCGTGTTACTTAGATAACATAATATTGAATATTGTCTATATTGTAGTCTTTAGTTTAGAAGAAAAATACTTTCTTGTTTTTTTATTGTAAGAAATTAGGACTCACCTACTCTTACTTAATTTTCTAGGACATAAAAAGTAAGTAAAGAAAATATTATCCTAATGCGGGTAATTGCGGTACTTCGTTCATGACACCAAGTGACCACAATGCTTGTATAAAATATGTATGTGGTCTGATTAAAATATACATACCTCGATCGGATCTAGCTGAGTGGTTCTTGCATATATTGTTATAATCATTTCTTTCGGGTTTCTCCTTACTGTAACAACTCATGATGAAAACTTGCACTAACAAAACCACAAACAAAAAACAAATTTATAATTTTATCAATTTTTTTCGCTTTGTTTAACGGAACATCGCAAGTATAGTGTGATGTCCTCCTAGGTTTACATCTTTACACAAAATATATTTACGCCACATAATTTTAGCCCGATATTATCATGAAAATGTTTTTATTTCACATCAATGTAAAATTCTTTGCCGATAAAATGAAAATACCGCCATAGCAACTTCTGTTGAGACGTCAACATAGCAACTGTCATTTTACCCCTCTTTGTTTCTTTATTTTAGAATACAGGAATACTTGACTGACTTTACAGGGTCCAAACGAGTTGAAAACAAATTCTTTGAGTGATGGTGATGATCATTGTTTTTCTGATTTTTCCTCAGGTTTTTGTAGGTAGCAGTCGTGTTTCTTTCTTCGTGTTGGTGTTGCTATTTCCGGTTCCGAGGCAGTTAACTTTTAGTTATTGGCGCTCAATTCAAATTTAAACTTTTCGGTGTTATCATTAATACCGAAAAGTTTAAATATTCTTATCAATGAGTTGGTTTTGGCAGTTTGTCTTAATTCAGTAAATTAAATAACAGCACATTGTTCACCAAGGATAAAAGTTAGTTGAGTAGGTAAGTTACGGTGCCCGATCCTAATTAATCTGTATCATAAAAATCAAAACTTTTTTTAGATTTTCATACAACTTTGCAGCTGTAAAGAGTTAGGTACTCTCCTCCGGTATTAGTGTAGTAATGGCCTGGGTCTACTGACCTCTATAATACAAGTACGCTTGTGTTATAGGTAGAGGTCAGAAGAAAAAAATACAATAGGTAGTTACAAACATAATCAAATAAAAATGAAATTAGGTAAATACGTCTGAATAGGAGTAAAGTGTTGTAGGTGGTGCCGACTGTAGTCTTACACAGTCTGTAGGTACCTGTAGGCGTTTACCTAGGTACCCACTATGTGCACTATAAAATAAAATAAACTTATAATCCATCAACATGTTTTATTAAACAACTATTAACATTAGGTATCTATAACACATCGATTAGGTAGGTAGAATACCAACTTACATGCTAATTATTTAAAATAAACATATTGGAATGCTAGTAAAATGTTGGATAGAAAAGCCTAATTCATTTTTATTTTCACAATACAATGCGGCGAAATCTATAAAAATATTATATAAATTATATCTTTGTGACTGCACAGTGTACAAGCAAAGCTGCTGGTTCTGAAGGTAATTATCTTGAAGATAAGCTTGCAGATTTATACATTATTGTCAATATTTAGAATAGGTACCTATTTCGATTAATTCTTAGAAATACTCAAAAGTACCGTTAATCGAAGATAAAGTTCCAAAATTGGGTAGAATAATATTTTAAAGTTATTTACTTATTTTGAAGCACACTTAGGTACAGATTTAGGTATTTACCTAAGTCTCCAAGCTAAAAAGAATATAACCCGGATTACTCATTTCATTTAAGTGTTGCAATTGAACTTTTGGATGCAATACCTATGTCTCGTCAACACTTTAGGTACGAGAGGTTTTATGTCCAAACTACGAGCTTGTAATGGGATTTCTTAGGAAATCGAAATAACACTTCGCTGGACCTAAGAACCAACCAACCCAGGACCTGACGCTTAACAAGCGTACCTGCGGCCACTAGACCAAAGAAGCAGTTTAAATCTTATAATTAGATACCTTACCACACAGTGTAAGATAGAATCAAATTTAAAGACAGATTTAAACATTATTAGACCGCGTCTGTATCATAGTTTCTGATTTTCGAATAAAATCAACCGAATATACTCGTATTAAACCCTCACACAGCTAACTTATTTAATTAATACTAGTTGGGTAGGTAACTCACAGCATGATCACAATAATTATAAAATACTTACATTAAATAAGTAATAATATTTCATCTACACTTCACAGTGGTTGGCACGCATACAGACGTAATAAATAACCAACATAAAAAAATACAGACGAATAGAGAACTTCCACTCTAGATTCGATTGTATTGTATTGGTCGAGTTTGGTACACTTTTTATTTGATCTGTGGTTTGGTATTGCAAGTAAACTGTACCTCTACATTTTAAATGATGTACCTACCTACAGAGGCCAGCACATCAAGCTACCACAATCTGTCAAATTTCTTTGATTGATTTTCAACTTTGAAGCAACACTTTATGGTTAATTTTTAATTGGGAAAATTTGTCAGTTTTGGATAGCTTGCTTAACAATAATAATGTACAGACGCCAGTAGGACAAGCTATCCAAAACTGTCAAATTTTTCCTATTGAATATGAACCTTATTATTTTGTATTAAAGTTGAAAATCAAACATATAAATTTGACAGATTGTGGTAGCTTGATTTGCTGGGCTCTGTAATTATCATTAAAAATAGGAATTGATCAGCTTTTGAGATCAATGAAATAAAATAAATTTTATCGCTTGTCTTAATATTTTCAAGTTTGGGGCCACTATAAATAAATAGATTTACTGAGCCTACACTGGGTCCTTATTTATTTATCTACTATGAAAAAGTTTCTAACGCGCCATCTAAAAAACCCAATTTTATGACCATAGATATCGAGTATATATTTGACACTGGCCGCCAGCGTGTGAGACGCGCTTTATGCTGGGACGATTAATGTCTTAATCACATTGAATAAGCCCCAAGGAGCGCATTTCGGGAGACGGGACGCGCCTTCTCGGCTTTTTATCTACTTACATATGTAAGTAAATGAAAAGCCGAGAAGGCGAGAGAAAGAGTAGATCATTCATAGGAATGATCTACTCTGAAGCAATAGCCTCAACTCGAGGCATACAAACTAAGACTGAACATACGAGACTAAGACTTAACATTTGTAAGATACCTAGGTCATTTATTTTGCAGTTTAAAGGCAAAATATCACCGAAAACAACAACCATTCGCCAAAATGAACCGAAGGAGGTATGTAGATACAAGGCAAAATACATCAGAACAGTTTATTACAATTCATAATACTGACTCCTTGTAGGGAGCTACCTAACTTTAAATTATCTCTAACAATTATTTAAAAGCTATTACGACTAAAAATAAATAAATTGTAACGATAAAAAAATAGGAAATAATTACCGTAATTTTGTGTAGGTAAGGTACTATTCAGAATATTTTTTTTAAACTTCGTTTATGAAAGTGATTTAGCTTACTTGCACAACAAAACATCAAATGATCAACTCGTCTATACAATTACTCAAAAATTTTTATCAAGAAGAGATTACACTATAAAAGCTGCGGATAAAAGCTTAAAACCAAGGAGGATTCAAAATCCCAAATAAATAAATACGTTAATATCTGTGGGCAGAATAATGAGCGATTTCTCAAATCATTTTGCAAATGCCTACACATTGTCACATTATATTATTGCCCGTAAGCTTTAAATTTAAAACTAGTATATAATAATATTACAATCTACAAATTCTAAATGCACAATATAGATTATTTAAAATGTGACCTTTTAGGCCTTTTATTACTTACTACACAAACCACACAACGTTCCTGCCTCATTGTGAACCACCTTTAGTTAAGGCGCATAACTTCTAGGAAAACTTTTTCTAGAGACAGAAATCCCAAATACCTACCGGAAATTTTAGACCTACGGAAATTTTGTCAATGCATTATACATTTTCTCATGTCGAAAAAATGGCTAGAGAAGATTTAATAATAAAAAATAAACAAAATAATTAATAAAAATTACGAGAATGCGTATATCACGGGATGTATACTATGTGAGCCCCCTTCATCTGTCTTTGGCAATGATGATTTTTTGTAATTTTAAATGTATTTTTCGCAATATCAATTTCGTACATAAAAATATACATACAATTTCATAAAAAAATATTATTTTCTATTCGCCCCGTAGTTCTATAATATTCACAGTTTACTGTTATGTAAAGGTAATATTATTTTACGAACCATTCATTGGCTATTATTCTTCCACTTTCTATAGTTTTTAAAATCTGATGAGTGTTTACTGTCCATAAACATTTATATTCCCTACTGATTTAATCATTACGATTGAAGTACTCATATTAAATTGTATACTGCTGTTTTTTCAGTATAAATGTCCATATATTTTCACTGGTATCAATCTACGATTTTAGATCCATCTACCAGTAACTCGAAATCTAAAATCTTCTCTATACGTTCGTTACATAAGTAGAAGAAAAGGGACTGTGTTCATATTCATTAAATTTCGGCAAATGCAGCTTTATTATCTATTAGTAGTTATTATTTGTAAAAATATGCCATAATTAATTTATTTTATATACGTTTGTCAAGAATCAAATTAGATACCATAAGTCAATGTATTTAAAATATGTCTACATTTCCCATAAATATCAATCTACAACATTAATTTTTAATATAATTCCATAATATATATGTACGTCTCAATCTATTCTAGTTTGTGGCAAATATTACCGTATAGTTACAGTCACACAAATTATTGTCGTGATTTTCAACTTTTTATCTCTACTTTGTAAGTATTTAATCCTAGAAAGGAAACGTCTAAAGCGATGACATGTCATCGTGTAATTTTGTATTTTAAGTGGTTTTAGTGACAAAAAATGTATTACGAATGAAAATACGCCAACCAATTTGCCGCCTCACAAAGAGGAAAATACCAATTTCGTATGTAGGTACTAATAAGTACATTTTACTTTTTTTTTATTTCGATAATAAGAATATTATTTTATGAAGACGCATAGGTAAATAAATACTTCCATTTTTATAAACTTTGTTCATGTAGGTATACAGATTATCCTCACGTAAATCTTAGACCTAGTTCTCTCCTGGCCGCCACTTAATCGATCACATTGATAACTTAGATCCGTAGCATAGGCGCAAGGTACCGTCTTAATACGAGGCGGCCTCGTTCATATTACTATCACGTAGAAATAGCCTTCTACTAGCGATGCCTTGAAATAAGTCACAAGTAGTGACTTTAGTTTTAACATTATTTTATTGTATTTGCCTAATTGATACAATCGAGGCCAAGTAATAATTAAATTAAATTAATGTCAAGTAATTCGTTATACTTTTGAGTTACTTTAAAACTGAAATTTAATAAAACGTTAGAATGGGGAAGGCAACGCAAAGCTATCACAAACAGGTGTCAGCACCTCCGACTTTTCCTACGACAACCAATCAAAACCCATAATACATAATGTATTGACATTAACAATTATGTCAAAGAGGTTTCAGCCAATAGCATTGCATTGTGTTAAGCGTAAGTGGCGCCATTAGTTTTTCAGTTGCCCTCTCCAAACCCAGTCCCGATTATGGTTATGCACTAATGCACTTATCCCTGTGAACTTTGCATAGCCGCCTGTCGCCGCAGGTCGGAGCGGATGGTGGCGGTGATAGCGGTGCCCAATGCCAGTAGTCCACACAGCGTCAGGTTGGACCAGCGGTCCCCTACGTTACCTAACATCCATTCGTATAGGAGAGTTGTTACGATGCCGAATACCTGGAAAAAAGAGCATAAATTAAAGAAAATATCAATTCACCCACTCTTCTTCATTATTTTTTTTAAATCGTTTTTAATAGATGCTAAATATAATGCATAAAATTTTCCCTTTTTTTTCTTAGTTCTTTCGTGGAATATTATTCCCTGAAAGGCATAAGGTGTACTTATGTATACACACTCACAGTTCGCTGGTATGTTTACTTCGCCCTATGTAGCCTATTGCCTTTTAACCAAATCCAAATCCTTTGGGTCCAAATCGAAAGTACGAGCTAGTACTGCGACTTATATAGGAAAACCTAATATATTCGCACCCAGGAACTCTAGTGTAGCAGGCTCGTTTACTATCTCTAGACTTATGAGGCAGTCATGTTGATCAGAGAATTATTTTGTTTTTTCATTATTTCGTTTTTTTATATATCATCAACCCATATACTGTCCCACTGCTGGGCACGGGTCTCCTCTCATATTGAGAGGGATTAGGCTATAGTCCACCACGCTGGCCTAGTGCGGGTTGGCAGACTTCACAAACCGTCGAGAAAAATCTCTAAGGTATGCAGGTTTCCTCACGATGTTTTCCTTCACCGTTTAAGCGAGTGATAATTAATTATTAATACGCACATGAATTCGAAAAGTCAGAGGTGCGTGCCTTGGGTTCGAACTCGAGACCTTCGACTTGGCAGTCCAATGGTCATACCATTAGGCTATCACGGCTTTTTATATGTAGTACAGAAAATCCTCATGGATCCTCCGCCACCCGGGGAAGAGGCATGGTATGTCGGACTCGTACCGACTAAAAACCGCACTTGCCTTCACTTTCCCTATAAATTCGCCAGGACCATGACGGGCATTTGTTGAACCTACATAATTAAAAGCTACATTTATATCTATGAAGGTTTATACTAAATATTATGGAAGGTATGCGTTTAGGGCAAGAAGTTGTTTGTTTTATTTGTAGAAGGTAAACTCTGGAACTACTCGTGCGATATAAAGCTAGCGCCATAATTCTTACCTGTACCACAGCGTTTAAAAGACCTGAAGTAGTACCCTCAGGCTCCGGATACGTGACCTCAGAAGCGAACTCGAAGCCCACAGGCAGGTAACCCGTCATGAAGAAACTGAAAACAATTGAATAAACAATTAACTTTACGATGGCACTGACATTTTGATTAAATTACATCAGTTTTTATGTTATTACCTCGTGGCTAACTGCAGCTGATCAACCGAATATCAAGGTTAAGGTAGTTACGCTTGCCGCGGTCAATGTTTGGATGGGTGACCAATATAACACATCGAGACCTCTCCTTGCCTCGGAGAGCACGTAAAGCTGTTGATCCCGGTTAAACGAACACCACGTCCAAAATAATTAACCAGATGCGGCTGAATTTCTATCCGCATTTGGTTAGACTCGTGGCCGACTCCATTATAGTTGGGAAAATGCTAGGATATTTTATATGTTCCTAAACTAGTTACATAGGTACCAGATATGTGCTTACAATCGAGCTGAACACGGTACATGAAAAATACGTTAGGTACATAAGGACGGTATAGAAGGCTTTGTTGAAAATATTCTCATTTCTTCCGGAAGTTGTGCCAATTGGCCTTACACGAGCAAAATATTGATACTGAAATCTAGAGTGAAGTTAACACGGTAATAGCAATCAACGGTGAATATATAACACAAAAGAGCTTACCCTAGTAAGATGCTGCTCAAATACACCACGGAGATATATCCGCAGTCCAGAGTGAAAGTAAATATCAGCATTCCGACGACAGACGCAGCGTACACCGTGAGGGTGGTCTCCTTGAAGCGGTGCGTCTTGTCAAGGATGAGGCCGCAAGCGACGGACCCCGCCATACCAGCTACCACAATACACAGACCGATGCGACCCGCGTCTGTGTTAGCGCCCTAGAAAAATATTTTATTCATGGGAATAAAAATAAGGTTTACGAAAGCCAGTTTTATTATCACAATAAATGTATAGCAATTTTAGTAATTAAGTAACTGACGAATGTTATCAACAATATCTTTTGAAAATCGAACAGCTCTTGATGCTACGGCCGAATTACAAATTAAAATAAAATTTAATTTGGCCACAATTTACACAGAATTACAAATAAAGGATCGACTACACACTGTCTTTGTATTTAAATTTAATTCAAATAAATATTCGTATTATTATACTTTGGCAGATATAATGAGAAAAATCTAGCAGGTGTAACCAAGGCTACGATTTACAATATCTACTCATACTTCATATTATAAGCTGAAGAGTTTGAGAGAGTGTTTACTTAGTTGAACGCGTTAATATCAGGGACTGTTGGTTCGAATTGAAAAAACATTTTTGTATTGGATAGTCCATTTTACGTCCAAGCAAAAAGGAAAAAAGGTGGGTGAGAGCGCGGAAACAGGTAGTGCAATAATAAAATGTTACAGTAACAGCACTTTACCACTTTATTTGGCGGAGGCGTCTATTCTTATTATGTATAAAGGATGGATTACCAAAATTAGAAAGCTCAAAAAACATTAAAGCGGCGTCATCAATTTGATAGCATCACAACAACTTTGCTCTCGAGGGAAATCGCGGAAAAGCTGCTTCAGCTTGAGCATTATTTTTGTTCAAGTAGGTACAGGTACCTACTTAGTATAATTATTATATACCTACAAAATTTTCAAAATATTCAGTTGGTACCTTAACTTTAAAGTTCTTGAAAGATTCAACCTTAACAATGATTCCTACATGACGACGTATACATTACAAATTGTAGTGATTTTAAGGAAAGTATTTTAGCACCGCAACATTTCTTCTATTGTAAAACCCACGTTAGGCGAGTAAAGAAATTTGAATTTACATAGAAATAAAACATATTTCTTACTGGATAGTAAGTCAATATGACTTGGTTTAGCAGCGTGGAGATGGCATAGAAGGTGCCCACGTTGAGTCCGTACGAGATGAGTAGCAGCACATAGTTGCGGTTGGTGATGAGCTTCTTCAGAGAGAGGAAGAAGTTGGAGTCCAAACTGTCGCCAAGGTCCGCAGCAGCTGACGGCGGGCCGGGAGGACTAGCTTTAAAGACTGGAGAAAGATGATTATAGACAAATTAGTTAGATACTGTCGACGTAATGAAAACTGCATCATTCAACTAATTAACGCATATTATAATTTACTCAAGTGTGAAGAAGGTTTATTATTTCTACGAGGGAGTGGAACTCTTTGCCAGAGTCTATATTTCAGGTTACATACAGAGGCCAGCACATCAAGCTACCCCAACCTGTCAAATTTATTTGATAGATTTTCAACTTTAATACAAAGCAATAAGGTTCATGTTCAATTGGGACTATTTGACAGGTTGGGGTAGCTTGACCTGGCGTCTGTACCTCCCGAGTCTATGGGAGGTTCATTCCAGGAAGAGTGATCTTTCAAGATGCTCCATCGTCGACTGAACATCAGGTGAGGCGAGATAGTAATCAAACGATGGTTTATTCATACATAAAAAAAACGAGGTAAATCATTAGGGACTGGTTTTCCCAGCAGCCTGGTACGGTAAAGAGGAATTTATGGTACGGTAAAGAGGAAATTTAATTATGTTCATCCCCAATTACTTAAATTATTTATCTAATGTACGACACACCTAATGTAGTGACTGCTTGTGGATCAACTTAGGATCCTGCCATATGTTAGACAAGAGAGAAATATGTAGGTAGTCCCATCTAAAATAGGTATCTTGCACTGTATTCCTACCTTAATCTGTGTATGTAGATCTAGATACTAAGTAAGTAACTGTGATTATTTCATAATTTCCTAATTGACAGACTTGAACTATAGTGGAACGATCGACAACTGTGGTTCTAAAACTTACTTAGGGTTTTCCTTAATTATACCCCTTAATGATACCTACCTACGTCATTCATTAGATTGCTACCGCAAAACGTGTTTGATGTTGATTGACGTAAAAGTAACAAGTTGCAAAGTATACAGACTAATACTGTCATACTGTAAAAGAGTTTATCTTTAAGGTACTTAGATGGATTTTATTATTTATTATGATAGACTAATAATATTATACTTATATGATATGATAGTCAATCCAGATAACATAGTAATAACAGATTAAATTTAGTAGGTACCTAGGTAATACAAATCAGAAGTATCAACTACAGCTACAATGTCAGAAGTGCAGAAAGCAGAAAATGTCCATAGGATCTTTCGGTGCAAGTTGCAGCAGTTAACGCAAAGGAAATTGCGTTTAGTTAGTTTATACGATGAACTTTAATTGCTCTTGGTGCATTTACCTACTGATCTTCAAACTGTCGCAGTTAGTAAGTTATAAGTGAACTTCAAATTCGAGGCGATAACTTCCGATTCAAAGATTCTAAGTGTATAAACTATGATGATTTAAATAAAACTACTTTTACGGATTTTATCGCGTTATATTGATATTATTAATCCCGAAGTTTTGGACGCTGAAAAGGGTCCGAAACGTCGGGATTAATAATATCAATATAACGCGATAAAATCCGTAAAAACTAGTTTTATTTCAATGTATAATATTCGCGTAAATATCAGAAATCAATAACTATATGATTGATTAATTGGCTTTAGTCAGACTTTAATTTAGAAAGTACTTACACAGTAAAATAAAGACGAACAACACACTGGTGAAACCGGCGACTAAGTAGAACATAAACCGGAAGTCAGCTGCTATCTCAGGAATCGTGCCTGATGCGCTAACCAACATTGGAGGAAGCACGAAGCCAATTGCCACTCCCAACTGTGAAGGAGCAAAATATTACAAATTAGAAGCGTGAGTCATCATCATGATGAAACCTTTCCCAAGTCTGTGGGGGTCTGCTTCCCATGTTAACTACCAGATTTAGCTCAATATTAGTGAAGCGACTACCATCAAGTCGCTTCGTGTACGTCCAGAACCCAATTCCTGAGAAATGCTTAGGCACTAATAATTATATTAAACTTAGTGGTTAACGTGAGCTACCTACGCTCACGAAAAAGCCTGCTAACGAAGTTTTCTTAGTGCTTAAGCATAATAACATAAAACTTATTAATTGTGTTTATTTTGATGTGGATCCTATTAACTACATCGCATTCGGATGTCTTTGCTATAGTTGATTACTTATAAGCTAGGTAATACAAACACCACATAGTTTCCTGGATTTATATTAAACTTAAATCATTCACAAAATTCAAACAGAAACGTAAAGGCACAGGATTTATTGATGCCGACTAATTAATATCATGGTTCAAGGAATTTATGAAAATGAAGTTACAGCGAATGGTACTTAGTGTCGGAACGAATTTCATTAGATTCACTGAGGCTAACAAAGTTTTCGAATTAATCCGCTTGCCGCGAGGCTTTTCTAGTACATGAGGTATACGAAATACGGATAGCTATAGATTTTTAAAGTTTTCGTAGGAATTAATATTGAAATTAAATCCGTTTTATTGCTCACCTACGTTACGCAAGTACAAGAATGTACGAAATTTAATACTTCTATTTCCACCGGTCCGTTGTCTGTCAGTCAGATAATTTGTTTTTTTTTTTTTTCAAACTTCGTCAATTGCCGTCATGACGATGGCTCTGCCCCACCGACAAGAACTGAGTTCTTAATTAAAAAAGAAGAAAGCTATCCCAAACAAAATTAATTACATTCAAAATAATGAACAGGAATAAAATTTTGACTCGCAATAATAATAAACGAAGCACGTGTTACATAATGTGCTTGCTCTATTCGCGTAAAAGCCCATTTTATGAAATATGATAAAATACCTAGTGTAGACTTTGATATCCGACAGAGAAACAAGCAATATCATAAATTACGTAAACAATAGAATGATGATAATCTGAGAATTGTCATGAAATTGTCACGAAGGATCATTAGGTACCAGTGTTTTCTTAGTTTGTCTGGATATAAAAAGATTTAATTGTAATTGGGTAATCATAATTCTTCCAAGGTTTTGTTTATTATAGTTTTATGAATATTTGATATTAGAACATCTGGGAATTCGCAATACGAGTGTACATTACGGTGTCATGTTGGAATCGAATGCTTAAGAGGATTCCACGAGTTCCTGAAGACATACAACAAAGTCTACTAGCCCTCACTAGAGTACCATTTTTTATTCTACTAAGGTGGCAAACAAACAAACGGCCCACCTGATGGTAAGCGGCTACCGTAGCCTATAGACGCTTGCAACACCAGGGGGTCTACTCTCTAAGCACGAAGTCCGTAGTTTCGACCTTCGTTACGGGCATTTCCTACTCCGTATCACCTACGGACAGATGATTCGTTCGGGGCCCGAACTAAGAATGAATGACAACACAATTTGACAGTTGTCCCGACTCTCGATGTGTTTTAACCCGTTCAAAAAATTTAATTTGACACTTGTTTTATCGGACTCCGAAGCTTGGAGCACTGGCAACCTTGCTCACCGTAAGAAACACAACACAGCTCAAAGCAGTGTTATTTTACTTTGATTTTCTGCAAGGCGGAGGTACTTCCCCAGTCGGGCGGCTCCAATTTGAGTGAAATTACTCCCACTATGCCCTACCTCTCTTAAACCATAGTGAATTATGACCTGAACGCCAAGGCCTGTCTACCAATGGGACAATAAAAACCTCACTTATTAAATTGATATCCTGAATATGTGTGTAAATATCAAGGGAATTTTAATATTGTCAAGCACTGAGGGTCGTTAATCATTACATTCTGAACCTGCTGGACATAAAGGTATTCCATGTAATTTATAAGCTTTTCGTCGCAACCTGTGCGAGAATAAAACATTTTCATCCATGTATCCGGTTCGTGTTTTTATTCGAGTTTAGACTAATCCGACTTTAATCTTTCTTATTCTGCAGTGTCATTACGGATAAGTTTCAAATTCTACGTATTTACCTCAGTAAGATATAAAATCTAAAAAATACTACTAGCAACTACTACTAATATGTACCACCACGACCTTAGGTAGGTAGCCAATCTTATACTAAAGATAAACGAGGTTTAATAACTAGGATGAATATAAATTTCACCTACGAAAATACTTACTAAATACATTCCACTTATTTTACTTGCATACTTCTAAGTAGGTACAAGTATATTGCTGTTATTATTTTTACCAAATTTTATTTGCATCTAATATGCACCATGATTTCAGGTCATCCTCGTAAGGCAAAATCTTTACAGACAACGAATAGACTGTAAAATTAAATCGATCTTAAGTCAAACTTTTGCAAGAGAGCATCAATCTTTTTAAATTATTATCACCGATCATAAACTCTCGGTCTTAAGATCTGTGATCCGATTAAATGGTCTTTTTTTAAGTCGGTTTATAGTTATTGAGTAACGAAACAATCATTAAAGCAAGGCTCTCGCAAATATAATGAATGGGATCAAAAAACCAATACAATATCCATTCAACTGTCACACAAACGTTTTTCTACCAGTACCTACTAAGTACTACGTATTCAGCTGAAATGTAACCATCAATAATTTAAACTTCAGTTTATTCAGCAGTATGTTGTCCGAGAGACTGACATTAGTAACAACTGTGCCACAGTAACTTTTTTAATTCCCCCGAAATTTGCGTCGTCGTCGTAAAATATTTCACAAAACATACAGAAGTGATGTATTTTTGGGAAAAAAAACTCCAGTGACTCACAAAATTTTAGGTTTTCCAAGTTGTCTGAAAGAAAAAATGGAATGGATGAACAGTAGATGACCTACCAGCAAAATACTGGGCAGAGTGCACAAGAATACGCGGGTGATGGAGCTGGTATTCGCCGGAATTAATAACGCCAGGCAACAGAAGAAGGTTGGCAAAACGTGAAACACGACTAGCGCTGCCTATATTGTCATCTTCATCAATAAATAAATTACGTAGCAAAGAGAAGTTGAAAACAATATTGTATCTGTAATTTCAATGATTGCCTACCAACTAACCTATTTTACGGAAGGCCTGTAAGCTCAGAAAAAGTTTGACGAAATAAGAATTTATTCCACTGCAGAAGATAAACACACCGATTTCAGAACTCAATGTAGCCTAACACAAATACCTTTTGTCGCTGGCTTAGTACTGCCTGACGAAGATCTGACATTGTAAGCACCTTGACAAGTTGATCAAAATCCGTTTTCCTTATTTAAATGTTCCAGTAAGTCGGCAGATCATGATTCTTTAAATTGTTAATAGAACATCATAATTTGATACTAATTGTATCATGAGTTGAATAGTTATGTAGATAATAAAAGGCATAACAACCCCATAAATCTTCCTTCGTATCCCCCAAATTACCATTAGAATATGTTTACGTTAATTGCTATATTTCTGATATATTTTATTGCTTTATCCTTTGAAAAATATATAAATAATAATTCTCATTTTCGTTTTATTTTGTGTTTGGTGCAAGTGATTTGGTCTAAGTCACTTCGTCAGTCATCTTGTAGAAGCAGTACCCGTGCTTTATTTATATGATTATGGTATACAAGTTATACTTAAAGTTTATTACGATTTTAAAATAAATAATACTAGATTCATTATTTCGCCGGAAACAGATCATTTGATAATGATCTATTTCCGAACCGAAATACGTTACGGGACTAAAATGTTAAATTAGAGAAGTAATAATGAAAACTGTTAGAATGTCAAAGGAACAAATGTTTGATTTCGATAAAAATAAACTAACAACCGTATATATATGTAACAGAAGGTTACATAACACCAACAGTTACATAGTAGTTAGATTCAATTTGATCAATGATACAAAACGCGTCTAGCTGAGCCCCCTCGTGAACAAATTGGATGATCGCTTCCGAGCGCAATCACGACCAGTGGAACATTACTGGAGCACGTGGAATGTTTGTATTAGTGTGGCTGTGATACAGCTGTATGGATTCATCACTAAACTCTAGGCTGATACGGTAAAAATACCGTGGGTTTGAAGTGTTCCACCACATGCAAATCTGATACCAAGCAACATTAGTACATATTAATATGGTGTTCTGTTACAGGTCCAAGTAAAATGCCAGGTGTCAGAGACAATATCGAGATTAATCGAAATGCATTCTCACATGCACGAGCAACAGTGAGTATCTTGTTGTGCAATCGCGTCAAATTCAAGTCAAGGATCGAAAGAGGAAAGTATTCGCAACGGCAGAAGACAGGTTATCCGTCTTGCTTGCGTTTGTGGAATATAATTTGTTTTGGTCCACACCGTGAACTTGGCTGGCTTATTTTTATGTAGAATCAAAATATGATTAAACTTGATTCTTTGACTATACTATGATTCTGTTTTTGTTTTGTTAGGCTATAGATTGCTTGTTTATGTGTAGCAATCGGTATGTCGCAGAATTCTAGTTTCAGGCTGCTGATGTAATGTATGATGCATAATTGAACATGCATAAAGAACCAATTTTTACTTTTCCTCCATTCTCCCGATCTCTATCTAGCCTTATTGGTATACAGAAACTAGCTCATTTTAATCTATAACCGTGTGGCGAACCCATTAAAATCCACTCTAATATTCTATCTCGTGTATAACATTCCAAATCGTAAGATCGAAACGTTTTACTGTGACGTTTTCATTTTATAACCTAAATAAATTATGCGGAATGTTCCTTTAATTCGCGTCGACTCCACAATCAAGTTAGAGTAGTCCCTCCAGCTTGTAAAATATTTGGCTCGCTTATCAAGCGGGGGACAGGCAAAGAGAAGATGAAAATTGGCCGCCTTTACACTGACTTATTGTTATGAGTTAAAGTTTATAATTGAACAAACTTCCTTGACGAGATCAGCAATTTTTATTGTAATAATTATACTCATACTGTAATTTGTAAGTAGTCTATACTTAGATTTAAATTAACAGATAATGTTAACAAGCAAATTGTAGCGCCGATAACATGAAGATCCATCCTTTTACCAGTGAACGGTGTGTGCTTTCCACTAAGTTTTTATTTCTATGGCGAGGTCTTGCTTGATATTTACTTAATTTTTCAGATATCGTGCTTTGTATGTTATTATCATTATAAGAATGTTCATATTGAATTGAAGTAGGTATTTATGCATTTTTCAAATATCAGCAGCACTATTATTGGATATGAGCAAAATCGCAAAGCTATATATAGTAGGATATTGTAGATGTATGCTCAGGCGATCCGTTCACATTGGATCCATCCTCTTTGCAAACAGTTCTGTTTTATAAGCGTGTGCATTCAATACAGTTTTATTACGTTGCATTTTGTAACTGTATATGTACGAGTATATCGGAGTCACTGACAAACTTGTTTTGCGGGGTTTTACCAACGCTCAGTCTCTTTACTAAAGTTTATCTCATAAAATCTTTCGTAACTTATAATTAATTTATTCAAGCATTTCAAACTTCTACGTCCCCGAAATAATATCATTATATCTACATTTAAGGCTTCTTCTATAATAGATGTTTGAAAGTTATATAAATTTTGATATAAATGTGTTTTTTGTTAGTGACTACATACTATACTATCCTTATCAGCTAGCTGAGCTATCATTAATATTCATGGTTCACAGCTCCATTGCTGATTTTCTTCTTTCAACTTCCTGTGGCCTAAATTTGTTTTTTAAAAGCTTTCGGTATTTGTCAGAGATGTTAATTCTTCCGTTGTTAATGATCGCGATCAAAATATGTGTAAATGTTGTACTCGAATTAACAAGATGGCGTTGGCATCGAGTTAAATCGCGTTATGGTTTCGTTACAACGATTTGTTTTCCAAAAAAATCACAGGACCCACTTCTGATTTTTTTCGAATAACTATGCTTCTGCTTATAGATCAGTATACAGTGGTTTAATTTAGCTGAACCCTAGTAGTATACACACAAAGGTCAATTTAAGTACTGAACCGACTGCTCAGTACTCAATACTTAACATCCTTAAATACTTATAATTATTTCATTACTCATTAAATATCTTCATAAACTTGATCAGTTTTGTCATGGTAGCAGATATTCTCAATATAAATGAGACTAGAATTTCTGCACTACTTTAAGTAGGCACGTGTATAAATTAACCTGACAGATGTATGAATTGATTGGGACATGAGACACAATTAAGTTTAAGTAATTAATTCTCACAGTACAGCCATTCGTTATCGCCGTTCGTTGATTACAATCGAATACAATGTGGAGTGTGAATAAGTACTTCTCGTGCACTGTTACATCTTGATAGATTGTCAACATTTGATTAGGTAGTACTCAGATATAATTTATGATTTGCTGATCAATTTTGCCGTAAGAGAAACGATACAACCAATCTCTCTAAGGACCTTAATCTACTTGAGTAGACCATTTGGGTTAGTAACAAAGACTTTTAGCATCCTTTGTCCTGGAAGCCCTCCATTATAAATTCCATTATCGGCTGATTAGCCAGCATCGTGCCTCCTAACGGAGTTCACTGTTTGTTCAGGCTCGCGATTTTTTATCGGATATTAGATTTTGAAAGTAAGATTTTAAAGGGTTTTATTTTGGTGTTATTATGAACCTTTGCCATTCTGAAATAAAATCACATCATATGAAGTCGGACATTTAAAAATAAATCTATGGAGTTCGGTTCTGGTTCCTCTATAAAAGATCTACTATATGGAACCGCAAACAGTTTTTAACATATAAAAAGTACTTGTAACAATGGTGATTGCAAACAAAATTTGAATTTGACTGGGCACCGATCTACTTTTTTAAGCTCAGTTGCAATAGTACATAATTATACAGTTGTGGTTAATGGTTAAATTCATTAAGAGACAAATTTCATTATTATCAGACGTACAGTGCTATTTTAAAGTTAATTCTAGTTAAATACCATTGAAGTATTATACTGATAGCTAATAAATGATAATTATGAGTAATAGTATTCTTTGATTAGTCCTCAAGAATCTATTGTTTCAGTATTTTCACCTTCACTTCATATCGTCAACACTTGTAAGTATTCGTAAGTCCTTTAGTTTCTGATCTCAAATAGAGAATCAGTAGCTACAACCGGAGGTCTATTTGTTTAGAATCTCTCCTACACTATTCTCATCTTCCGAGTCTTTTTCCATCTCTGTTGGGGTCGGCTTTCAATCCAACCAGATGCGGCGGAATATCAATAATTTACTTGAAGAGATTGCCATCTCAGCTCCACAGCTCAATATCTGGGCAATAGCGATTTCCTTAGGATAGACTGGTTGTCAGGTTTTTTGGCGTTGGACCTATCCTCGTAATAAAAGTAAATAATAATAAAAATTATTTAGAAATAGAAAATCTTAGCATGGAAAATGGCAAAAAGATAGCTGGTAGGTAAGGTGGCAACGTTCGACATTGAACTAATAGTAAAGTAAGTCGTGTCGGTGGAAAAGCAAAAAATTGCTCTTCAATAATAATTAAAATTCTTTATTTAGGTACACCTTCAAGTTTTAGTACTTATTACAAAATTTAGAGCATTTTCGATTTTAAATTTAGAGCAGAAAGGTAGTTATTGTAACATATTTAGAATTGAAGCTGATACCTAAACTAAGATAAATTAATATCTTGTACTATAGGCATCAGCGCCCACCCCCAAAATTAACATTCATATTTTAATTAAAGAACTGGGTAAGTATTTTTAATTCTAATTTACTAGAGGGAACTTATTGCAATAATTGCAACGCAATGTATTCGCATTTCGCATTAAATCTTCTACATACGCTAAAACGTGCGTACCTTTAACAAAGATTGGTCTTTGTGTTCTATGGTTAATTAGCATAATTGCACCACTATCATAACTAGCTTTATAAAGCTTAAAGCTGTGTCCTGCAGAAGGTAAAAGTTGTCGAGCAAAAGTTGCTGAACAAAATTAATATTGAGTGAAAGGTCATTGAATCGAATAATGACTCGAGTCTGTTGTTCAGTCGTAGTGTAAATAGGTACTTTGATGTAGGTACACGTAAGTAAAGACTACGTTCTCTTTGATATTTTACTTTCGTTATAATATCCAATATTCATGTTTAAATGTGTGTGCCATACGTATCCAGGTCGTCGGATTTCACTTAACTTATGGTCCAAATAATTCCGTTGAATTTCCGATACGTATATCTTATACCTATGTATATATATGTTCGCTGGATTGGGTATCGTGGAAGCGCACATTTGCCTTCTTATATTCGGTCAAGGAAATTGCTTCAGCCAAACGCAACGGATTATCGGCCCATAAAAAATAAATCAATGTGCCCTCATGCACATTAAATCAATGTAGGAATACTTTTGCTTTGTATGGTTTTCCTTTATGACGACAACAGTTATTTTGACGGTAAAGTAATTTACCTTGCGATGAATCAGTAGGCAACGCGTCGTCATCATCAATGACAATGACGTTATGGACGTTAAGGTGACTACTAGAATCAGTATTGCCATGAGTACATTACTACCTACCTACCCTACTTAACCTACGTTACTAGTTTCTAATATAAATTTCGTTTAATTTCAATAACGGTTAGAAAACCTCCCTTACTTTACTTCATCCTGGGTAAAACCGATTACGACATTGGACTCACAATGACGAAAGCCTTCAGCAATAAGAACAACGGTGATCCTTCCTTAATGCCTTTGCCCCGAAAACGAGTCGTTTAAAGGAGATGTAAGCCCGTTATGTTGACTGCTCATTATTACAATAGAACAGCCAATGGTCTAAATGGTCTGAGTAAAAATCATACCTGATTTCCAAACACGCCAATACTGCAAGCGGACGACACCTGGTCGGGTCCGAACCACACGGCGGCTAGCCGCGGGGGCACGTTCAGGATGAAGACCTGTGAGATGGCCACCACTGTCTGCCCCATAAAGCTCAGCCAGAACATGTCTTGAGGCACCGAGAACACCTTCAACCATGCACCCAGACATGTTCCGAATGAGCCGATTATTGTCGTCACACGAAGATTCTGGAAAGACGAGAAAAGGTTTAGTGTGGTGGAATCTACATTAAAATACAAACGAGCAAGCAACGCAAACGAACGTGTTTATAGATGTGCATTGGAAATTCCTTTCTTCATTTATAAGCCTATTCTGTTTTTTGCTTTATTAAGCGATGGAATAAGTATATTTTATTTTAAGTACTTGGTTAAGACATGTAGTCATCATCATCACATATCATCACCAAAGTATCTACATTTTATTGACACCGATCTAATAAACGGAGTTGTTGAAGTGGTTTTGCGAATTTAAGCACTGGACTTCTCAAAGTGCAATTCCAAGAGAAATTTTTAATTTGTAGTTAATTTGTTGGTAATCCCCCGTGACTACAAATTACCGTATTAGTAACCGTAGAAAATTTATGGTCTATACAAATGACCGACGTTGCAGATATACATAAGTTTGTTAGAGGACAATAGTGACATACAATCAACGCAAGCATTGACGTCCTTTTTGTTGCAAAGCATGACTCAATAGCAAAATAACTAAAAACTAGTCACAAAAATATCACGTGTGCCTCACGGCTGTACATAATGGCTAGAAAATTACGAGTATCTACACTCAGTTTTGTTAAAACGGAGATCGATTCTATATAATTGGTCAATGCGCAAATGTGTAGAAACCTATAAACATATAATATTCTACATTTCTACACACTTCAGACTCATTCAGCATCAAGTGTTGCTTGAAAAAAAACATATTGCCGTATTGTATGACTATAACAACTTTCATTCGATTACATTCTGCAATTGAGGGACTTCTTAACAGATTTTTTTTATGGTGTATAAGTTTGTTGCAATTCTATTTGTGGACTAGGTCGGCCGAGGATACGTTGGCGAGATATTTTTGATCACTTTTGCCAATGTGGTATGAAGAAGCTCAGGATAGAAAGTCCTAGAATAAGATAGGGAAGGGCTTTACCCTGCAGTGGGACATAAAAGAGGCTACATAAAAAAAGTTTGTTGATTATAATAAATAATAATTTGCTATCATACGTTTAACAGCTGTTTGATTATCAACTCGCATCTAAACAAGTGTGGAATGTACACTGAGTCATTGAACGTAGCAACAATCACATCATCATTAGCGGAATACCGATACTAATATTATAGGTAACAGCAGTTCTGTCCATTTTTACCATTGATTTCCAATTGACCAGAAAGCAAAATGAAACTCCAATCAAATGGAGGAAGGGCGAAGGAACACGAGTAGTGCTCGGCTCGGATTACTATCTATTATAGATATTTTTATATTTTGAAATGTCGTTTTAAGTATCAAAATGAGAGAATGGATGAAAGGCGACTAACAAAAAGGATATGGCGAATGTCAGTGGAACCGCCGAGAGGGGACGCCTTAGAAAAACTTACGCCGACCTTATTGGTGAGGTTCTTCAAAAAGGTCAGGTACGTAGTACTCGCAACCGGCGTGTGTGTATGACAATATGTATGAATGTGGTCGAAGCAAAAGGAGTATGCAAGAATCGTAGCAAGTGACGTTCTTTAGTTTCTGCCTACCCCCATGGGAAAAAGGCGTGAGTGTATGTATTTATGTATGTAAATATCAAACTAGAACTTAGTGTTAAGTGATCGTCGAAAATTGTGATTTTCAGACAATACCTAATTACTTAGTCACTCGCTCGTTAGTTTTGATTAAAGCTCAAAAACGACTTCACCAATTTTGATGAAATTTATTGTGTGTGTTTGAGTGGGTCCCTTGGTGATTTAGATTCACAATTGGACTCAGTAGGTGACGCTCGGGTTGCAGGACAAAGTCTGCTGGGCCAGCTAGTAAAATAATTATCATGATGCTGCTAAAGTTACTAACTGTTCCAATTTATCATGGTTCAACATTTGGGACATTTCGTCCAATAAAGACGGTAGACCTGATTATGTGATGTGGTATTATTTCAAAAAGGCCTATTTAGCACACGCCTTACATGAACCCAACAAAATTAAAGTCTAATAAAAACTGCAAAACGTTTTCAAGGTTGTGTCACATTTTTTACGTTTTTGTACTTAGTATCTAGACGTGTTGTCTATACACAATAAAGAAGCTTGTAATACGGTGTCGGTTAAACGTAGGATAAACGTAGGGTATGTGTAACACATATATTCTTATGTTTTCTATTCTGATCAACAGCTAGGTGTAGGATGATGATCTCTACACTTAAAGATTAAATGATTAAGGACCGGGATGATCAATAAAACCGCCCGTGATGAGTGCTGTCAATCCATTGACTTTATTTCGTGAATAATTATAAAAATGTGTATTAAATGTGCGCGCGTATGCAAACGCTGAGGTTGCTAAAACTACATACATATTATGTTGATGTGCGGGTTCACCGTACACTAGGTACTAATCCGCAAATAATATGAAAGGCTTTAGATTTAAACACTAGGCCATTACTGCTGTAATTGAGAACAAGCCTTATTATTTTTAAACGTATTAATGTCGTAGCAAACATGATTCAAGGTGACGTTGGTCGTTGTTAGCAGCTAATGGTTTATTTTATTACTTTTTGTTTGTTTATAAAAGTCACTAGACGATTAGTCTGGTTATCTCAAGTTCGAAATCAGGACACGGAAGGTAAAAAGCAACTCTTACTTTTCCGACATCATGTACCTAAATACGTAAGTACGTATCGACAATTATTAAGCGACGTCAGTGGTCTAGTGGTGAGTGTCGGACTGCTGAACATGAGGTCGTGGGTTCGATTCTCACAGGACATAAATATTTATGTGATGAACATAAGTGTTTGTGTTTGTCTAGGTGTTTCTTATGTTTATAATGTGTAGTTAGAGTAATGTGAGTATCTAGAGGTTTTGTATAATAATATTGACTTCTAAATATTAATCATCATCATCAACCCAGCCACCAGCCCAGCAATGGGACAGTATATGGGTTGATGATGAAGATGACATGAATTCGAAAAGTCAGAGGTGAATTCGAGACCTTTGACTTGGTATAGTCCTAATGCGGGTTGGCAGACATCACACGCCGTCGAGAAAATCTCTAAGGAATGCAGGTTTCCTCACGATGTTTCCTTCACCGTTTAAGCGAGTGATAATTAATTATTAATACGCACATGAATTCGAAAAGTCAGAGGTGAACTCGAGACCTTTGACTTGGCAATCCAATGGTCACATCACTAGGCTATCTCTACATTATTATATTGTGTTATCGTCATACAACTACTACTATCCTACAAATCATAAAAAGCTGAAAAAATAAACTCATCTAATCTGTATGTAAATAGTGATGTATACATCACTTGATACTAGGACATGGGTGTATTAACATTAGTATTCGTCAATGTTGTTACATGGACTAAAATAGTTTTATTGAAGGTTCATTTTATCACTGTGTCAAATACTTAGTATGTTTAGCCAATCCTTATACAACTTTAATATAAGGAAGTGTAAATATTATTCTGTCAAGGCCATGAGTAAATGGCAAATGCATTATTAAGAATATCCATATCTGAGATTACAGTCGTGATTATAAAAATTAGAGGCAGTATAAAAAATGTGTTTGTTGCATACTTAATGCAGTTCAGATTTTCTCATATTATTCTATTGTCAAGTTTAATAAGTAGATAGATACTATATCACTCTGCGAGTCTTTTGTTCATCATGTTGGAGTCTGCTTCTAGTGCAAACCAAATGCTAAATATCAGTATTTTACACGAAGCGACTGCCATCGGACCTCTGCAACCCAATTTAAAGGCAATACCGATATCCTGAGGATATCGTTGCCTGTCTTTTTGGTACCACAGCTAACGGGTGTTATAGGATCACCAGGCGTTCGCATGACAGCCGGGACTGATGACTTTACATGCTCTCCGAGGCTCGGAAGGGTCTCGTTGTGTTACGAATGGTCACCCATCCACAGAATGGCCTCGATTAGCACAGCTTAACCTTGTAGATCGATTGATCGACGTAGTTTTACATTGGACGCGTAGCATAGCGTCTCTGAATATAAACGGTTCTAACATATAAAATTATTATAATATGTTGAAGCAACATTATAAAACATAATTATGATTACCATTGAAAATGTGAATAAACCGTTATAGGTACAGACGCCAGCGGGTCAAGGTATCCAAAACTGTCAAACTTTCCTAATCGAATATGAACCTTATCATTTTGTGTTAAAGTTGAAAATCTATCAAAGAAATTTGACAGATTGGGGTAGCTTGATGTGCTGGCCTCTGTACTTTATAGTGAATTTATTTGTTTGATATACATAATTATAATATTATCAATTTCATTGACTTCGCGTCCTGTTCAATGATAACCTCTCTAAGCGAAATCGTGATCAAACTGATAGCTTTTGAACTGAAAGGTCGTATCGTTGGTATTACAGAAACATGTGTGATTACGGTCGCAAGTAAATAAGGAATAACAAAATCATTAATTAAATACGATTTTGTCAAGATATGTAATAAATCTCTTGCTCATAGCTATTACCAATGAAATTGGAACCTAACATAAGGCTAACAATTATAATTCTACTTAAGTTATGATTAACATAATTGGATACAATACTTAGTTTTTCCAAAATAACCTTTATGGATTTTTATATTTTTAATATTTCGGAAGATTCATTTTCACTAAATAAAAAATCCATTGTTTTTAGACTCAACTGCGCTAACACAGGTGAAAAAACTAGATTAATCAAATCACTGTGGTATCGCTCAACTTGTGTCATGGAGGGGAAAACATGAATACCCTCACAAAACATCCACCGAACAACGTCACACACATTTTAATTAAACTCAAACGGGGATGACAAACATAATATCCTTTTATACGCTCCTGACATAACTCTCGATACTCGTAATAATATTGTTGGCAACGTATCGTAGTAACAAACTTGAGTATGACAACACTTATTTTGTAAAGTTATAACCTAGCTAGCTGTTGTCCCCGGTTTCACCTGTGGGATACAGGTGTGGGATTTAGGCTACCAAAGGCTTTTTGAGACAAAGGTAGCCTTTATCCTTCTCCAATCTATTTTTTATTTTTTTATTTTATTTTATTGGGGAAAACCAACAATTGCACATTTTATCTTACATCTAAATACAAAACAAAAAATAGATTAATGTACAATCCACAACGTTTCCACATATTACTATCTAAATAAAGAAAAAAATGGTACATACAGTGAAGGCAAAATCGAGGGCTTATCCTAGTTTTAATATAAAATGATTAGGTTTTTAGGAAATTTACAATGTTTTTCTTAAATATATTCCGAGTTAAGGCAAAGATATCAATTTTAACAAAATATTTATTGTAAATTTTGACTAATCTATGGAGGGGTGCCCGCTCACCCTCTATCTCTGTACTTATCAAAATCGTTCAGTCGGTTTAGAGGTGAAAGCATAACAGACAGAATTTCACATTAATAATATTAAGTAGTAGGGATATACTAATATAAAAATATCTTTGTCTGTTCGTATTTAGCGCGTATAGCTACTATTCATCCGATTACGATAGGTTTGATGAGCTCTCGCGAAGTTATATCAAGAAAAAAAATAATTAAAAAACTTTTTTTTTTAGCTTAGATAGTGTTACTCTGATTATCTTCCCGTGGGATAGTAAATGGGTTGATGATGATCACAAAGTAGGTACGCTTATTTCCCGTCATAGTCGTGGTGGATGCCACGAATCAATTGCAGCAAGTGTGGTTTTAGTCAGTACGAGTCCGCTATACCCTGCCACCTACCCAGGTAAGTGGTAGACGACTCATGAGAATATTTTTTACTATAAAAAAGCTAAGCTTAATTGGTTGAAGCCTCACCACTATTTACCATTGTTCAATATGTGCGGGTACTGATTTAGTAGTGTAGACTAAACTAATTGTGTCATCTCATTGTCTATCTATTTATTACACATAATTACCAACACATGTTGGAAGTAATTTATGCGCACTAGCAAACGTTACATGATAATATAGAATGGGGAGTTACCCGTCTAGGTAATACTTATAACTTAAACATCTATATGGCTTTATGTAATTCATGATGACTTATACATTGGAAAAGAAAATTTGGTAAAGAATGAAGTAAAATTTGAAATTATTACAAAAACAGATACCTTTTTTTGTGATGCAGAAAAAATGTCATGAGTAAGGTATGTTGGACTAGTACCACATAAAAACCACTACTTGAACTATAGCCAAGCGAGATTGTTGAAATTCACCACGAACATGACAGCCTGTGCCCAGCAGTCGCTGGACCCTTTCAATTGTTGGGGCCTTGCCTCATATCCTAATGGAAAGTACGCATGTGGCAAACACGCCTACTGCCTACTGGGCCCATTATTTTATAAGGCGGTCGATTCCCCAAACCGGCCCAATTTTTTGTAGAGCAAACGATTGCTTTCAAGCAACCTGAGAAATGTTAAAATTTTCGCTAAAATAGACTATAGAATAGAAAATATTGCAAATTGGTAGTTACATAATATTATCTACCTACATAATAACAGGTTCCTGGTGATTTTCTGTTCAGGTTTTTTCAGGAAAATCTCCAAACATATAATAAATATGATAAATAAATGAAATAAGCTCGTGAATGGCCCAGTGAATGGCCTCTCGCACTAAGCCGTTCTATATTATTAAAATGAACCAAGCTCCGGTCCTCGACCCAGCGAGGGAAATAATTCAATTTACATACACAATTTTATGAACAGGACTTATGGCACGTTACATCACGTATTAAGCCCTTATTTGAGATTTAGATACCTACTATATACGAGAGGCGATGTTATTTTCTGTCTTTTTAAGGCGACAGTACGAGTATTTGTTGGTTTACATAGTACTAGCATTGACAAAACTGCCCCATTGCCCCATATTAATAAAGATGGTTAAATTATTTTCGGAAATAGTTCAGTTCGTATTTGGGGTTTGTCAATGAGTACAGTATCTATGGGAGTTAAATTAATAGATCTTAATATATAGATATATTATTATCCGAAATAACACTCCACGCCTCAAATCAAAGATCGCTGACATAGGCAGTAGTAAGGGTTAAAGTCCCCCTCACTGCCAACATAACGTTTTCTCGTGGAGTACTGGTAACCTTGCTCACCGTAAGGAACACAACACAGCTCAAGGATGTGTTATTTCACCAAAGATTATTTAAATCTTTCCTCGTATTAAACTTGGATTTTCTGCAAGGCGGAGGTACTTCCCCAGTCGGGCAGCTCCAATTTGAGTGGAATAACTCCCACTACCTACCTCTCTTAAAACTAAATACGTAAATTGTTTTAGAGCATTTTATGTATTTCCAGAAGAGAGCACCAAGGTTTAATCAATTCTATTTCAATGTATGTGGGTCTGCAATATCTGACAACAGGCAATGTACATATATATAGTACGGTTCTATCGTGCGGCTTACAATGTGAACGGATGTGCCCAGTCATACGTCATGCTAGTGAAGGATTTATTGAAAATTGAATTCTGCCATCACATCAGATATACATTGGTAGAAATTTAAACTAAAATAATGTAGCTAGATGAAACATATCTATTACATTTCTTTTATTTAAGTACTTTTAAAATATTTCTGTTAAATTATCTTTAGGTACCTATATACATATACCTAAAAGAAAAAAACACACACACTTACAAATTTGCAAGGAGTTGATTTTTTTATTTTACAATAATTGGAATTACTATTTCCTATTTTAAAATAGTACTTTAAAGCTGTGGTTTCATGTAATGTCGTAAACTTGTATATATACAATCACGACCAAAATCTTGAATATTTCTTGGCATTTGAATCTGATTACTTAATTTCAAAAGTTTGAGGTTCTATTGTACCTACACTCAAGATTAATCTATTTTTTAGAAAAGAAAAATTTTGCAGATGATTTGTAATTATATTTTTAGAAGGAGCAGTATGTACACTTATAAAAGTACCTTTTCTTTGTACTTATAGTAAGAAAAAAATTATTATAGTAAGTAAGGAGCGCTCTTCGCAGCGTGGAAAGCATTTTCCAAGAAATTAATAACATTCTCATCTCAGGAGAGCAAAATGCTCCCTTGAGATAAGAAATTCCTGTACTTTCTGAGTATCCTCGCGAAGCTTTAACCATTTCCTAAGAACTGTCTTTTGTCGAGTATTTTTATGGTTTCAAATGATTACAATTTAAATCACTATATACTGGGAATAATGTGGACGTTTTACCTTCGTGTGATGTCTGGAAGTAGTGGCAGAAAAAAATATTGCTATATTGGGAGAGATGAAACTCATGGGACTAAAAAGTGATGAGAATCAATGGATGGGTAGAAGAAAACGAAAAGAAACCAGACGACCTCTGTGGTCTAGCGGTTCGAGTAGTTCGAGAGTTCTAGACTGCTGTTGGGGTCGTGGGTTCAATTCCCGCAGGACACAAATATTTGTGTGGATAAAACATGAGTATTTGTGTTTTTCTGGGTGTTGCTTAAGTATTATAAGTATGTATTTACAAAAAAATAAGTATATAAGTATTATATCCATTGACTAGTACCCCTAGTACAAGCTCTGCTTAGTTTGGGACTAGATGGTGTTGTGTAAAATGTCCCAAAAAAAAAAATTTACTCTGGACTTTGTGAAATGAACATCAGAAATATTATGTCCGTCTTTAATAAAATACAGGTCTTCAGAGACATCAACCAGTCCGTTCGGGTATAAAACAAATATTCAACAGGAAGGTAAAACCTATTTTTCTGACCCGTTCAGTGTTTCGCCCAAGGTACCCACGTAACAAACGGGCCATACACTGAAATTCAAAATAAAATTATGTATTATATATTCAGCAATGCGCCTTACTGCTTTCTTTATTTCACATGTGAATTAGTAGTTAGAGTTCACTGCCTCATTAGCGTAGTGGTCCGAAGCGCGACTGCTAAGCTAGAGGTCCTGGGTTTGAGTCCCAGGTCGAGTTAAGTGTTATTGGATTTTTCTATTAAGTCTCATTAGCATCTCGGAGTTTTGATTTTTGCCCGGTTAATGTTAATACATGGGATAAACATACCGGCGAACTGTGGGTGCACAATTATTACACCTCTGCCTAACTCTTAAGGTAGTACAGGCGTGATGGTGCCATGTATGTATTAGTAGTTGGAGCTTAAAACCAGTGTCTTTGACACACTGAATGACCCATTTTTGTTAACCTTCACAATGGGATTGCAGGCTCAGATAGAAGCTATAATTTCCTAATAGATTAAACTTGTTTCGGGTCACGAACGCAAGAATCTCCTCAATCCGGAGTTAATTGCCTGGTACAAATACGAGCTCCTGCTGAGGCCGGATTCCATCTTGATTTGTATTGTTCGGTGCCGGATCTTAGTAAAATACGGTACGGTATGAAATATGGAAACCTGCGCACAAAGTTTTTTTTAATAAAACATTGCTTAACATTAAGCACGACTGCTACGCTAGAGGTCCTGGGTTCGAGTCCCACGTCGAGTAGAGTTTGATTGGGTTTTTCTATGAAATTCTCAGCAGCAACTCAGAATTTGGCCCACTTGGCTCGACATAAACATGCAACATGCATACCCTAAAGATTTTCTCGACGGTGTGTGAAGTCTGCCAACCCGCACAAGACCAGCGTGGTGGACTATAGCCAGATTCTGTGAGAGGAGACCCGTGTCCAGAAGTGGAACAGTATATGGATTGATGATGAAACATACTGGCGTACTGTGGATGGACAGCAGTACACCTCTTCCTAAACTTAAAGGGAATTGTAAGATGATGTCTGTATATGTATAATCACAATAGAAGATTATTTTTTATCTAACTACGGGCAGTCTTGCGACTTTAGACGTTAATTATGCACTTTTCAAGTTATTACGTAGGTACCTAGTTCCGTATGTATAACCTTTGTGGTCTACCAACAGAACTAACGATAAGGAAAATGGATATCAGAAGCCCGTAGCTACGACTCATCGAAAGAATACAACATTTAAGAATAAAAAAGGAGAATAACAACAGTATGCATCTTTATGGAGGAAACATTACAAACAACTTTAAAAAAAAAAACGATTTTATTGTTATTCATTCTTGATTGTTAAATAATGTCAGTTTTTAGACTTTGTTTAGTTACTTACTTATACAGTGACATTTATCTCACAAAGTTTGGGTATTTCAATGTCATAACATACTATCTCGCTTGTATTCTCTGAAGGGTTAGGCAGAGGGGTACCAATGTACACTCGGTATGTATAGGTCCCCGGTATCGTAGGTGTAATAGGGGGCGAACATATTGCCATTAACCGGACACAAATACAACCTCCGAGCTGCTACTGTGAATTTCATAGAAAAATCTAATAACGCTGCTTGACGTGGGAATCGAACCCAAGAGCTTTAGCGTAGCAGTCCCGCTTAGGGCCACTAGATTATCGAGGCAATTAAAACGACCCTATAATCTGAATAACTTTTCTCAACAACATGAATTTTTGGATCTTCATCTATTAGCAACTAAGCGGTTTCCTTGGGCGAGGCGAAATCCATACTTATTTAAAAAGAAAAGATATTCCGATTTTCATTGAAACTAGTAATAATTAACATGCGATATTTTTCTATGAATCAAATGTTTTTTAAAAAAAAGGACAAAGCGGTCTTACTTAGTCATATTTCGTCACACGTGTTGCAAAAAAGAACGACGTAACTTACTAAATAAATAAATAAATAATTTATAAGTTGCAACATTAGCGAAACGAGTTAATGCGACATAGAACTTGTTCTTAGTGTTCTACAACCACAACAGTTCCGCATCCGCAATCCGTACTAATTTCATATAATTAACGCGAGATATTTTTATTATAACCAAAATCAATACTTAAACGCATAATCAAAATTTGCGTCACTGAAGCTCATATTCTATATTTATATCAGTTGAAATAAAACTGCTGTTTACGGATTTTATCACGTTAAGTATATTGATATAATTTAATTTATGAATATAACATTTTATACTCCGTAAAAAGTAGTTTCATTTCAATGTCAAATACATATCGGCGTAAGTGTGAAAACTGTCTGATCTGTGTTTTCGCAGCTTCAAAAGTTGGGATGATTTTGCCTTTTGGGTTACCCTAGAATGGTAACCTTCTAACTTTCCTATCATAATCCGCTTATCGTTAATTTAAGACTGATCGGCCGGGCTTGGTCGTCTATAACTTTTTGTTAAGCGAACGGTGACACCGAAGTTGACAACGCAGTCGTTGTCGAGGCTATGGGGAATGATATAAACAATCATTTATGAGGTGACTCATATATTTTGTGTTGGGAAAGCCTTGGATAAGATTCGCGAAAAACAGGGATGAATGGCGTAAAAGGGAGAAGGGCTATGCAGTGGGTAAATAAAAAAAGCTGTAAATGATGATGATGATAATGGCGGTGACTCAGCTTACCCTCTCAAATAAGTTTGATATTTGATATTTATTTTCTCTGTAAATAGATCTTTTAAAGACACTTTTACAAGTCAATGCTTTGATTTTATAGATGTTATTGTAATTTAGCCACTATTCATCTCTTCTATTTTAAAAATAACTTACAATAGGTATCACACACACCGACGATGAAAATATCTTTCGAGTTTCAAGTTTCTTTACGAAGTTTTTCTTTACATCTCAACGGAGTGATATTAGGTAATACGCACACAATTCCGAAAATCAAAGTCATGATGTGCGGATTCAGAATCAGGCTCATTACTTGGTAGTTCATGGTTTGAAAATCACTAGGCTCTAACTGCTAACAACTGCGAGTGAAAGAATTGAAATTACTTCTATCATGACCGACTCCCTTGTACCACATTCCCTTGTACTTTAAATAAAACTATTCATTCCTGAGCGGTTCACGGAAACACTTTGAAAGAAAAAGCTGAGCAAACACACGCGATGCATTTCCTCGCATATACAAAGCGCCGGGATTTCCGTTCGAAGCGTGCGACGTGAGGGAAGCGACTAGAAACGCTTTCAAAAGCTCTATTCAATCTTGTCTAACTCCTCGTAGACATGGACCAATCATCTTGAATAGTCATTATATTAAATATTATAGTCTTTAAACATTAGACAACCTGAAATTAAACCTAAAAAGCTCGAGTATTTAATTGGCTACAGGATATAGGGAGCCGCCATTATATTTACAGTTCGGTGTTTAATCAAGCCCATATCAATAAGAAATTCGCGTAGGTGTCATAAATCAATAAGTCTTAATCGATACAAAATTCTTTTGAAAATATAAAAATAACTAAGTATACAGCGTACTTATGTATACAGCGAACAGCATTAATCATAATAAATGTATAATGTAATGTTGTTCGCAGTTTCGCACATCACTTGAACAGATGCACCGATTTGGCAATTCTTATAATGTTCATATTAGTCCGAATAAGCAGTAAGTTAGTGAGAGTGTGTAGAGTCAGAGATTCATTGAAATTTGGGCAACACACGGGTTAGCCATTGTCAAATATGTTTACATAAACCAATGACGCTACACAATTCAACGCACATTAAAAGAAAATCAAAATAAATGAAGCAGCGTAGGTTAACTTGACTATACATGAATGTGACGTCATGTTCGATGACATACAAAAAACATTTCTGCTTTGAAACGGCTTTAATCCTGGATGTCGACGATGATACACATAAAGGACGGGAAGGCAACGCGTTCAAACATTGCAAACTATCTCGCGCGCGCATGCAATGTTATTTACGACCTAAAGTGGAATTAATAGAGCTCGTATTCGCTGTACTTACTTACGACAAATGCCTGTGCGTCCCATGATGTGTATATTGTAAAGCAATATATTAACTCGTATACACGCAGCCTGTACGTTACCGTAGTTATAAATGTTCACACGTGGAAATCAATACTTGGAAACATTGAGTGCAACAACCCTAACTTCCTCCAAAAAAATTATTTCGAGATAATTGAAATTACAGTTTTTGATGTAGAACAACGATTAGCAATGTTCACGACATCTGGTCAATAGATAGAGAGAATATTCTTATTGCGCACATAAATAAAATTTTATTAAGTTGATTGCAGTTATTTTTTGTAATAAGAAACTTGATGGCGCTATGTCAAAGTGAAAGTCAAATATTAATTCAAGTTAAACTACTAGGTAGCTTTTTTAATATAATTTTTATATGTTAGACGGCCTAAACACCCACCCGCTATTACTTACTTTGATGCAATAACATCAAAACGATACCGACGGCGTGCGGCACCAAAAGCCTTGGTGTTCCTCCCAATGCTTCAATTCAATTTAAAATTCAATTGTAGATTATGCATCACTCATCGCCCTCCCTTTTCTGAGCCTTTTCGGCTAGATCAGCTTTCAGACTAACCAGATGCGGCTGAATATCGGTATTTTACTCGAAATGACTGCGATTAGACTTCCGCAACTAAATTTCTGGGTAATACCGATATCGGTACCAGTCTTTTTACAACTATAGGTACTTCAGTATGCAGCATTTCCGTAATTTTTCACTTCCACTATCAGTTTTCCGGAAGGCTGGCTACAGATGATGTAAGTGTCACAAACTGTCAAGAATTCACAAAAGAGATGAATACTCGAGTGGCAAAACTAATCTTGACCTTGGGGACATTCCTTCCTTGGATTTTATGAAATAAACCCGGAAAAACTGTTATATGTGTTATACACATACATAGCATTCGTTAGCGTTAGCGGAAATAAATTATTTTTCTTTCTTTCATCCATTTTGTTTGTGTGTGTGTGTGTATATAAATGATTATATTTCTTGCAGAGGACATAATCTGTGATTTAACCTTATGGTCTGGCAAGCTAAAACTTTATTTATGATAAGTGAGTAATTTCCTTATTTCTATTGCGATGTTAGACATTACTAAATTGTCAATAGTATTGACTTCTTTTGCAATACAGTCAATATTATCAATAACGAGCGATTAATATTATTATCAAAAATGTGAATATTTTTTTCAGTATTATTTATATTGAATGTGTAGTAAACCTACTCTATATTGGATGTTGGTTATAGACAACTTGGAATAAGGTTGTTTTTGGAAACCAATAATCACTTAATTTAAGAGGGACTTATTTATTTTTGCAGAACTATTTAATTCGCGTTTAATAAGATATGTCAAAACATTTAAATCAGTACTAATATGTCATGATATACGGTTATAAGTAAAAGTTTAACTGTAAATTCTAATATAAATGTAACGTATTAGCAACAGTTGTGAATCTGTTTCATGAGTTTAAAACAACATTCACAAATGTTTCTAATATGTTTTACAGTCGTATTCTCCGTAATCCGCATTATCACATATCTAACTTAAATACACTTAGAAGTTAACACCTATTAATCAGACAGTAATACTTGATTGTTGTTTGAGAACTATGGCACCCTTCTCTAACTTTGTGGAAACAGGCAGGTACCTAATGTTATTTATCCACAACCAAAACGCCTTTATGAAGAGACACGTTCTGAAGTCTGTGTAGGTTTCAGTTGAGAAACCTAAATGTTTATGATATTGTACTCAGGTAAGTTATATCATCATCATCCGCCAAAACTTTTCCCGACTGTCTTTTTGTATTTTTTGGCAGTTTCCATGCTAAAAAAATAACTTTAAAAATTAAATAACATTTCCCGACTGAGTCGGTTTTCAGTCTAACCAGATGCGGCTGAATATTAGGATTTTACACAAATCGACTGTCACTTTTTTACCCTGGAAGTTTTAGAGAAAAAAGTTTCAATGAGTACATTAATTGTCCATGTTTTACTACAAAGAAGAACAAGAATTCTCCTTGTTCTTCTGTTTTCATCCTGTAACACATATTTCCAATGACAATAACTCAGTACCATATTCGGAATAAAATACGCGTATCTACACAGTGTGTAGGTTTCAAAACTACGCCGTTATAATGTTGACTACACGCGTGTAAATCACACGCCTCCTGCACCCGACAGGTACGCTGATCAAGGACATGCAGAATCGAAATCATTAGTTCCCCCTCTGTTACGTGCCTGTAATGAACTTTCAGCTATACCTTGCATGGGATGGGGGATTATTAAATCTATTAGTGTGGAGTTGGGAAGTAAATGTAGAGGATGTTCATGCGTCTATTTCTCGTAAGTGATTTATAGACCAATATCGGCTCTGCCCTTGGGATTAGGGCTGCGGAGTTCAAATGACAGATAAGTACTTCGTGTAAAATAACGATACTTATTAAGCCAATTGCGCCTCATGGAGCGTCCGCCACCTGGTTAGGCAGCATGCCTTCAGTTACCCTATAGTCATAGCCTGGATTCCGTGAAATTCGCAACGACCATGACAGGCTGTGGTCCAGCAGGCGCTGGTTGACTGCCTCAAATTAAGCCACAGCCTAGTATTTTCCAAACGAAGTTGGGTTCAACTTCTAGTCTAACCAGATGCGGCTGGATATCAGTATCACACAAAGTGAGTGCCATCAGACCTTCGCAAACATGAGTAATACCGATATCTTGCGGATAAACAGGCTGTCCGGATGTCAGGCTTTTGATTACCTACTAGTAACTTGCGCGCTCGAAGGAATGAGGGAATTGGCATAGTTTAAAGTTTATAATAGGTATGAAGAAGTAGTACAGAAAGCTAAAGTTTAGATACAAACAAATAAGTAGATAAAAAATAATAAGAAATAGAACATTCATTGATACTTTAATTTTCAAATATGTGAATATACGATACAAAAACACATCAGCTCTGAATATTAAAATCCTAGCCATATAACATAGAATTCACTGACTGTTATAAAAGTCACGCTATTAAAAAATGAGTCTTATTTTCCCAGTTCATAATTTGCGGACGCTTCATTTACGAGTGCGAGTAGAAGTTTCAAGCGGTTGATCGAACTGAACCGATGGAAATACTTGTATAATTTACATCGATTAAATTGCATCATTCGTTCATTTCATTTTTTTATACCACAAAGGTGGCAAACAGCCATACGGCCCACCTGATGGTAAGCGGTTACCGTATCCTATAGACGCTTGCAACACCAGGAGTATCACTTGCGCGGGTTGCTGACTATGTACAACGAAAGAGGAATAGCTGGTTTGGCAGTATAAGGGTCAAAATCCCCCGCAACACATCGTTTCCTCGCGAAGCACTGGCGACCTTGTTCATCGTTAGGAACACAACACAGCTCAAAGCAGTGTTATTTCACTTCGGTTTTCTGCAAGGCGGAGGTACTTCCCCAGTCGAACAAATTTAAATGGAATTACTACCACTATGCCCTACCTCTCTTGAGATTACATTTAATGACTATAGTGATGCCTATAATACTACAATAGCATTAGCTTCGCAAGAATGTAATGTTCACTGAACACTATTGTAATAGTGTGTGTGTAATTTGGCAGTACCTAATATGTGCGGAAATAGTAACTATGTATACCTAGACAAGCAAATGAGTTAAATGATGTGATTATAAAGATAAAATTATTATCTCCTCACGAGTAAACTAAACAAATCATGTATTGTAAAATATACAATGTCTTATACGTGTTTGTTGAAAAACTTGCTTAAACATATTAGGCGAAAAACCAGGCACACATTGAAGGTCGCAATCATTGTTCTATGATTAAATAGTTGTAGGTACATTAAGTACACTTAAGTATTCTAACACATAAGTATTCTATATTTTGCGTGAGAAACTACTTGACAATTATCCTGAACTGAACATAATTTGACGCAGCGCCTATATTTTTAACTTTTTGTGACCTGGCTTTTGTCAAACCTTGCCAATAAAATTATTTCTTTCTTTATTGCTGACTAGCTTTTGCTCGCAACAGGACATGTATATAACGCTAGTACTAGTTCTACTA
This sequence comes from Acronicta alni, assembly GCA_964056405.1. Taxonomy (NCBI): domain Eukaryota; kingdom Metazoa; phylum Arthropoda; class Insecta; order Lepidoptera; family Noctuidae; genus Acronicta; species Acronicta alni. The sequence goes on from OZ043914.1 coordinate 1,409,292, forward strand.
ATAAGTAAAAGAAAGAAAGAGTGAAAGTTATAAATTAATTTATTCCTCGCATAAAAAAAGAATGTAACTACCGCGCGTCTCATCTTCGGGTTCGGTTTAGGCCCACAGTGGTCGACGCAACTGTGGTTGACGCTCTCGATCTATTTCATCCTCCTATCATCCATCCATCTATTCCCTCCTTAGTCAAAATATCAATTTTTACTTCAATTTTCTCTAAATTGTTAGTTTTTTTTTTTCTGTTTAGTGTTGTAGTCATTTTTAGTACATAGTTGCAAACAATAACAAGGTAAAAAAAGAGCGTGCTACAAATCTTGCAGGTTTTTAATGTAATGAGGAACTTAGGTAGGTATGCAGTTACATAATTTATGTTCTTGTTAGCTGCATGGGAACATAAATTATTTACTTACATGATTACTAAGTGTGGACGTAAATCATTGCTTGCTTTGTTTCGAATAACAGACATCTAGGTAGGATCTAAATACATATGCGGTCAATTTGTGACAATTATTTGCATATTAATGTCTACCAGCTATTGTAGTAACCTAACTTAACCATTTAATATTTTGCTTGGAATCTTGGACAGCGCCGCAAGCGGTCACATGAGGAACTATGTACAGATCACTAGGTAGAAACTATTGCTCACTGATCTCCCGGTAAGGCTACAATAAGCCATGTCCTCGTGCCCATGACTGCCGATTTTAGCGAAATTTCAACAAAGTATGCTAAGTCGAATAAGATGTTCAAAGTCAACGTCAACGTCAACATCATTTATTCAAGGTAGATTATTAGGCAATATGTTTTAAACGTCATTTTTACACCCAAAACGCCCTTCACCATCTCCTAGTTTTAGCTGGGAAAAAGCGGCGCAACAAACTCCACAGCAACAATGCAGGTTTGTTGTATGATATCGTGTAGATACTACTAAATCTCTCTGATACTACTAAAGAGTCAAACCTAACATGATGACAAAAGGTGAGGCTCCAGAAAGAATGGATCTCTGCGCATGTTTTCTTCCATCTACATGCTTCAAATTATTGGGAGCAATTAAATTACCTGAGATACCCCCAAGAACTCTCAGGATGGTTAGGTACTCTTTTAATGAAATCATTTATCAAGTGACTGGGGCGGTAATAAAAATAAATTGGCTGTGAAATACCGTCAGGAAAATTTTAAATTCAAAGGAAAATTATTTTGCGGTAATGAGGGAAGTAACATTTTATTATTTTGATGGTACTTAAAACCTACTTTGTGAAGTTTTTCCCGTGACATTAGTATCTTGAAACTGAGGTTTCACACACGTCTTTTTGCCATTTAAAACTTAAGTTTACTCACCATCAAGCCTTAATATCAAGCATTCATGAATACTGGTTCATACAACCTTAATTTATTACGGCGATAGAACTTGTTTTATTTTAAATTTTTAACATAGCCTCAAATTATTTGTTAAGTCCGCCACAACTTCATTATTGCTAACAAAATTGTATTGTTACCTAAGAGTAACAATACAATTTATTTAGTACGGTATGAAGCGAGGAAAGTTGAATTTCTTAGCAGCCAAAACATTTAAAAACTTGAAAGACGTTCAGCTAATTACGAACATAGAATTTCTGGCATTACCGGCCGCCCTATCTTATTAAAGGTCGCATTACTGGAATAAAAGGAATATCTTCGTAAGGACCGAAAACTTGTACATCTTGGAGATTAATAATACAAGTAAAAAAAAAATGATAATATATAAGTTTTTTATTCTCAATATCGTCGAGTTGCCTTCTCATTAGTTAGTATACTTTTAATATTTAAATAACGTATTATTCAATAGGTATGCTTAAAAATGTTAATAACTTTATATCTTTTGTTTTATAATTAAAGTTAAATAAAACTTAGACAACCTTGCTAAACCTGAATTCATTACGAATGCAGATTTAGCAAGGTTTTATTCAAATTTTTTTTTTGTAGTGTTCCTGGTTCCTGTACCTACCTGATAGAAGTATAGAAAGAATAAAAGAAAGAAAACTTTAAGGTAGGTAACATAGGTACTATCCTACGTAGTTCCCTAAAAAACAATAGAAGAAGAAGAATAGAAGTTTTTGTGGAAAAACTTATCATCATCAACCCATATACTGTTCCACTGCTGGGGTCTCCTCTCATATTGAGAGGGATTAGGCTATAGTCCACCACGCTAGCCTACTGCGGGTTGGCAGATTTCACAAACCGTCGAGAAAAATCTCTAAGGTATGCAGGTTTCCTGACGATGTTTTCCTTCACCGTATAAGCGAGTGATAAATAACTATTAATACGCACGTGAATTCGAAAAGTCAGAGGTGCGTGCCTTAGATTCGAACTCGAGACCTTCGACTTGCCAGTCCAATGGTCATACCACTAGGCTATCACTGCTTTTTTAAAAAAAACTTATAGGTATTAGAATTTATCATCCCAAGCAGTGAGAAAATCAAAGATATAAGGAATGAATACAATAACTAATTTATTTATAACACATAATTCTCCGACCCTTTTCCCAACCTTGTTGGGATCATTTTCCAGTCTAACCAGAGCTACTGACATCAGACCTCCGCAACCCAATTTCTTGGCAGTCTTGTCAGGCTTTTTGGCCTACCACTAACGATTGTCTTAGGTGTTCTATGACAACCGGGACTGGGTCTACGATGCTCGGAGGGGTCTCAATGTGCCACCCAGCGATAGATTGACCGCCGATAGCACAGCTTAACCTTACGGAACGGTTGATCAGTGAAGTTATAACGAGCCCCTCATACGATTAAGAAAGACCGAAAATTATCCACATCGAAGTTAAAGGGGGTCAAAAATGTTCTGAGTATCTCCGAAAAAAGGATGGCACGGCAGTGCCTTTTTCGTTTGTTTTGCTCGACAACCAACGAATTTCAGCATTGTCATTTTTTCAGACGCCAGCAGGTCAAGCTATCAAAAACTCCAATTTTCCCAATTGAACGTGGGACACCTTACTAGTTTGTATTAAAGTTGAAAATCTATCAAAGAAATTTCACAGATTGGAGTAGCTTGATGTGCTGGCTTCTTTACATACATAATTATATGCCATAGTAAAGTATGTATTTAAATGTTTAACAATTTTCATCTCTTTAATGTTGAAAAGACCAGAATATATATTGTACGTTTTCAAAGGATGGATTCTTTTGAAACATTCGATCCAAATTAAACAATTTTAAAACAGGAAAATATACAAGGTTTTGTTAAAGGTCGGACGAACAATATATCATAAAGATCACCGAATTAAAACTGTAAGTTTAACATGGGCAGCAAAAAAACATCTTGCCCCACACTCAGATCTCCTGTATCGTGGGTTTTCACACAAAATTTCCCATTCATAAACACCCAGACTCAGAACAGCTATTTGTAGGTCATATAAATACTTAGGTATTTGTTCCGTGTGGGGATCGAACTGATAACCCGTGGCGCATAAACGTCCCGCTCATCGGCCACGTCAAATGTGCATTTATTTCTTTTATGTGAAGTGTGTGAAGATAATTATTCATAGAATTAAACTCGACACCAATAGAGTGCCCTTTTTGGACCACCCGTATTTCGTCGTAATAGTGGTGTTTTATTTTAGTGCAACTGTGCTTCACGTGTTGTCGTATGTACTATTCCATAATTTGTTAACATCAGTTGTTTTTACCGGGTATATTCCTATCGTTTATCTTAATAACATTGATGTCGTTAGGTTTTCCTAATCAAGTTAACCTTTAGACAGCTGTCGGCTTTAATAAAGCATTTCGAGGTAATAAATGTCTAATAATAGTTACTATATCATGTACCCACTATCATGTCTACTATATCATGTATCACTACATGTATCACTATCCCTACTAATATTAAAAATACGAAAGTAAGTCTGCTATCTGTTACGCTTTCACGCCTAATCTGTTGAACCGATGTTGATAAAACTTATTACAGAGTTAAACTAAATCATGAAAAAGGACATAGGCTATCTTTTGTCTCAGAAAGCCATTTGAGTTGCGGATGAAGCCACGGGCAAAAGCTAGTATAAGAAATTTTGTAAACTTAATTTTCAAATAAATGTTTGAGTTTAGTTTACAATAAGTAAAATATCATGACATTTGCATTTCGACGAAATAATGTCTATGATAACAATAGTTAACTGTATACTTAACACCTGTTAACATTGAGGAGTAATAAACGAATTGAGTATTGAAAAAATATTGAGTATTTGCTTTTGACATATTTGCGGATGTTGCTTTTAAACAACCTTGTATTGTTATCTGAAAAGCTATGAGCTTGCATTCAGCTTGAAACTATCACAAAAATAGTCTATTGTTTGTGTAACAAAAGTCTAGAATTCTAAGACTCGGTAAGTGGTTCAAATTCATTAGTTGAATATCCCTGTAGTTTTAGACTTAGTGTAAATAGATATGATATTTTTTTAAATCTTTTACACATAAATTTTACCTACATAGGCATAATTTCTACGTTTTTACCTTTCTTGAAACGTCAATAAGTATTCGGTCCATGAGTCGCCTTAGGAGTGGAGTGAATATTCCAGAATTCCGTTAAAATAAAACAGAATCAAAACAATAAAATTCTTACCGTCTTATCCAGTAACCAGCTGGCAGGGAATATGAGGGGAATGTATGTAATCATGAAGATCATAGACGTCCAGTACACCTGGATGCTAGACACGCCATAGTATTTCACGACGGCGTCCTGAATTATAGTGTACTGTATCCATTGCATTGCATTAGAGGCTGAGTTCAAAACAAACACGAACAAAACCAGCCATCGAATGGGAAACACCACATATTCCGTCGCTCCCTTCTTACTTGGGGACTCCAACACGCCACCCTTCTCAGCAATACCATCCATAACACTCCCGCAAACTTCTATATTCTTCTGATCAGTCATCTTTAATTTATTTATTTCTCAATATATTAAAAAATAGTACTTCTTTATTATTGTCGAATTATTGTCAGTTTTGGCATTTAAATGGCACTAATATTACTAAAATTAAGTGTTTGTTAACATTTAAAATGAGAACAATTTTATTTATTGTCAGACTTCCCGCGCGCGCGTTTTTTTTTATGCGAGGCACAGGCGTGTTACTCGCGGGGCGGCCGGCCGTCGACTGTTTTCCATTTTCCTGCATTCGGAAGCTGAATGGAGCCGGTGCACCCTCCGTCCGCGGTGATTATCATCTAAGAACAACGAGTAGACTAGCTGTCTGTAAACATTAGTATACTAAAATTAATCAACTGATTGGAATCGCAAATAGGATATAGATTACATTACATCATTGACAACTACATATTTAAACAGTTTTATTACTACTGTGGTTGTAAAGTGGATCCATTGTTATCTATACGCGTTAGATTATTCTTCGTAATAGGTACATAACTTAGCCGTGAATGTTATTTCAAATGTGTACATAACAATAAAATAATAAATAAGTTAATATCTAGGCTCAGTAATTATTTTTGTAATAATACAAATATTAGATAAGTAATAATATCGTCGTACTTAATTCGGCGTATTTATTTTGTAATATTTTCAAATACCTTTAGCTGCCTGTATAGGTCTACCTAACTCTTTTGTTGGCTGTACATTCCCTATAGATACACTCTATTGATGGAACCAGTCTGTATTTTATAACAAGGTAATACTAGCTTACTAATAGTGCAAACATTCCATAGAAAAAAGCACTTTCAGTTTTTTTCGAGATTGTCAATTTTTTGATCAAATTTTCTAATTTTTTATTCATAAAACCTTATTCCGACTATTAAGTACGAAAATAATATTATTTAAAAAAATAGCAAATTTAAGAATAAAAGTTAGGTATAATTTTGTACAAAACAAGTCAACTACGAGTATATTGATGAAAACAATCCTGTAACTTCAGTAACGTGAATGCGTTGTGTAAACACGCACTCGAGTGCGTACCCACAACAACGCGGTCATTTCCGTCGATACAACACACAACACTTTTCCCACATAAATGCGTCAACATCATTGGGATGCTCTGTTACAATACCCAGGGTATTGATTTATTGGCATTCTCCAAAAATTTCGCACACATAAATAAGTAGGTATTAAGTATACTTTTTACTAGTAACAAATATATATGAGAAAGAAGCATACGGCTGTCTGATGGTAAGCGAAGACCATAGCCTATGGACGCGAGAAACACCAGGGGTGAAATTGCATCAGTTAAGGACACGACGTGCAACATTTTAAAGTAACATGTTAATTATTTAAGTAGGTACCTATTAATTAAATTTGTTTGCACATCTGTTGACAAATAAATGTTTTTTCTTTCTTTCTTTTTTATTAAGTCTCATTTGTCCAGTAATTTCACCGGCTACATCAGTCTCCTAAACGGAACACTAAAGGTAGAAACAGACTGATCGAACGTACGCCACGTATGCAATGCGGACTCTTGATTATATATGTATAAAAAAACGTACCTGTTCATCAGAGATACACTTATCGTATGCAACGGCATCCTATATTGTGTGTTTCTAATTCGTACATTTTCACATAAAATCTAGAGCCCAGATGTCATAATGCGTTGCATACGTAGGATCAGTCTGTTTCTACGTTACACACACAGATAAATATGTATGTACTTATTTATGTGTGTAACGTGTAAAGCGACAGTATATTAGGCAATGCGAGGGATTCAACGGCAGAGTTCTACCTAACTAACTGTTAGTGTCGGGATTCCTCGTTTTTTTAATGTGTTATTGTAACGGTTGTCATACGAACACCAACATTTCTGGGTGATACCGAACCTAAGGATAGACTGGTTGTCAGGCTTTTTGGGCTTCTGACTACCATTAACGATTGTCTTATGTGTTCGTATGATTCGTCGTGGCTATCGTCGAACACAAAATGGTATACCTAAGTTGAATAAAATGATCCTTCGAACCTCTTCCTATGTTGGGGTCGGCTTCCAGTCTAACAGATGCGGCTCAACGTCAGTATTTTACACAGAGCGACTGCCCTCAGACCTCTGCAACCCAATTTCATAGTAAAACTGTTTGGTCGGGTAAAAATGGATTATTAGATTCTACCACTAAACCTCCATCAGATTCAACTCAAAGTTCAAGGGTAATTTTTTAAACATTAACATATTCCACTGCCTCCCTGGAATATACGATCAGAAAGGCTTTTCCGCACTATGAAAATGATGACAGACTAGGTACTATTTACTTTTACTGAAATCAGAATTCAATGAACTGCTACGACTATACCTTATCCGCGGGAGTAGAGGACAAAACGTACACAAAGTACTTACAAACAACTCGACCTATGAAAAACGTATTTATTTACATTCCTAGATATACTTATAATTACAGGTGAATAACCTTAATGCAATATAAACCGAATGTATACAAACACATGACTAATATACTTAATTATCACAAAATTGCATAAAATGATATAGTACTTATGGGTACGGGACAATAAATCAAGCACTTATGGCGCTGATATATGGCTTTAAATAATTTTAAACTGAAGATCACGTCTAACGAATAGTGATAGTTTAAAAAGTTGTTAAACTAAAGCATTTCCTTAATCATTTTAGATTATGTTGATCGTACGTATATGCAGTATTGGGCAAAATGTAATCTAACTACTGATTACTAACTACGACTACATAAAGTAAGAAGTAATCATAACTACAAACTACATAAAAAAATCGAAAAATGTAGTTAAAAATTTTGACTACTAACTACTAATTGTAGTTGCAATCACGATTACTTGATTACTTTTTATAACTACAGATTTAAAATGATGTTGGGTCATTAAACAAGCCAACACGCGCAATAGGCGTTCATGTAAGTACAAAACGACTATCGCGCGTGTTTCGTCTTGTCGTTTGGTAGGTAGTTAGCGCATCGCATAGAGGTCAAAAGCAGATCTGATTGTTTCTTGTTATTTATCAGATATGGATCGAGAACTAAATTGTCTTCATAGATATCCAGAAGTGAAAAAAGTATTCATAAAATACAATACTCCATTACCTTCTTCGGCTCCAGTGGAAAGACTGTTTTCATACGCAACTATGATAAACCATCCCAAATCCCACAGGCTATCGAATGAAATGTTTGAAAAACGTGTAGTACTAAAAGCTAATTTAAATGAATAACCCAATCAACCTTTTTTGGTTATTTATTTGATTAGCAAATAATTTGAATCAAGTTGATGTTTGCTGAGTTTTTTTTATTACATGTCAATAAAAAGTAATTAAGATCTGATAAGTACGAGTATAAGTACATAATATCTACGACTTTAATCCTTGCATTTGATTATTCATAAAAATAAACATAGGTATGTGCAATCAACTGTTTTTTTTTATGCAGCCATATTCCAAAACATATAGTATTACTTCACATTACATGTTTATTTAATTGCAAAAAAAAATAATTAAATAATAATCAGTAATTATAACTACTAGATTGCAGCAATCAAATTAACAACTACATAATGTAGTTTGATTACTGTAGTTAAGTTACATGTAATCATAACTACATGTAGTTAACTACTTTTAATCGTAACTACATGTAGTTAACTACTTTCAATCGTAATTAGTAACCAGATTACAAAATTATAGTTAACTATGCCCTACACTGCGTATATGGTGTATTAATCATACCTAAACTACCAGGCAAAGTTGAATTCGGAATAATAAAACCTTAACAACTTTAAAAAGAACTTATTTATTTAAATATTATTTAGTAAACGTATTTTTAAAAGAAGAAGAATTATTTTATTTAATTATTAGTATACCTCTTCGCTAAAGGTCGCTGGCTGTTATCTTCGCCTTCGACTACACTTCTGTGCTTGTACCACACCCGTACACTCCATACAAACTTTCGGATACCGATTCCTACTTACTTTCTATCTTGTAGTTGCACTGCAAGATGACGTTCGTATGCCTAAAGTGCGTAAACAATGCGTTCAAATATATTATTGATTGTGTGTTTGGGCTGTGGATGATGAATCCTATTCACGCGACTTCTATTTTAGAGACAATATTATAGCAGTGATAGCCTAGTGGTATGACCATTGGACTGTCAAGTCGAGAGCACGCACCTCTGACTTTTCGAATTCATGTGAGCAGGTATTAATAATTAATTATCACTCAAACGGTGAAGAAAAACATCGTGAGGAAACCTGCATACCTTAGAGATATTTCTCGACGGCTTGTGAAGTCTGCCAACCCGCACTAGGCCGGCGTGGTGGACTATAGCCTAATCCCTCTCAATATGAGAGGAGACCCGTGCCCAGCAGTGGGACAATAAATGGGTTGATGATGAAGGCCTTTCTGTACGTCGTATTTATTACCTTTAAAACACACTACATATAAGGGCCTCGGTAATTCACTCAGCTAACATGTGATGTGAACACCTACAATAAATTTCGTAATACATGTATATCAAACTTGAAATATGTTATTTTTTCTGGTGGGAAGTGATTTGACAACATTCTGCAGAATGTTTCAGACAAAAGTCCACACTGAACCTTATCAAAGAAACGTAAACACAAATAGATTTGATGATGACCTGCGTGTGCCTATTTGTATAAACATAATCGCAGTTCAAATAACTTTGTTTTATATTTTACAAAACATTTTAAAAGATTCAAGATTCGGATATCTATTAATACCATACACCTAATAAACTTATTATTGTCTGATAAATCGTGCCCTAGCTATATTATATTTTGGCAAAATAAACTGTCTGAGTATTTTTATATAATTAAAAAACAAATTAGCTCAATTTTGACCATAATTATGTACCATCTACTTATATACGACGTCGAGACGACGTCTGTGGTCTAGTGGTTCACGTGTCGGACTGCTGATCACGAGGTCGTGGGTTCGATTCCCACAACCACCAACCAACTATGTATTATAAGTATGTATTTACAAAACTAAAAGTATACAAGTATTATATCCATTGTCTAGTACCCATAGTACAAGCTCTGCTTAGTTTGGGACTAGATGGTGCTGTGTAAAATTGTCCAAGAATATTTATTATTTATCTGATTAATCAGTAATTATTGGGTTTATGAAAAGATTTTTCATGAATTTAGATGATTACGAACTTTGATTTCGTACCCATAAAGAACAATGTCATATTTTGCCATAAAATATAGCCAAAGGTGAATAAAAGTAGTAGGAAATCCCCCCGTCGAGGTCATCGAGGATAAAATTTATTAGCTGTCATTTCTAACAATGGTCGGCGCAACATGACGTCACATCAGTGATGTCAACACTACGCAAATCCTTTTCAATAGTTTACAAATTATGCAAGGTTTTTGCAGTCGTATTCTATAATGCATAAAGTATTTTTTGATTAAATATGCATCCCTCGTAGTCTATTCATCTCAAATGAATAAACAGTTATTAACCATATCAAAACAATATTAATTGTTTGTATCATTTGAATGCCGTTAAAACGAATATATTAGTAGGTACAGTCGACAAACGAGTTAAGTATACAGACATTACGCTATAAATAACATTTTTTTATTATGTAACAGGTTAGCGTTTCCTCGCACCACAATTTCACATAATAGTAAGTGACGATGAAATGCTTCAAAGAGTTTGGTACTTAAATGAGCAGTTAACGTCACCTCCGTTTTGACACATTGCGTGATACCATAATACACAATATTTGTCAAAACACAAAAAATGTTACCTACCTGTCTACCTAACTCTTGTCGACTAAGATTATTAGTCAAAACGGTAATATTGCCAAATATTACATTTACATTATCCCTTTAGTTGGTACTCACGCAGCCTAATGGATGCCGAGAATGAAGGTATAATAGATAAGTGATTATAACTAAGCCGTTAATGAGTAGTCGACGATTCCCACAAATTGTCGTGGTCGTTAGCGACGCAGCCCGTTGAAATTGTAACTTTGTAAGTACGAGTAACAACACTTTAACAATTTGCAGGACATCAATATTTGCCGAGATGACGTGTATAGAATGGAATAGTAGTAATAACATCTATGTTGGTACCAACTTCAGTTTATTCTTAACACAAACTATCAATAAAATATATTATGTACCTATCACTACTATTTAATTTGGAAAAATAAATAGTAGTGATACTATTTAAGAGAGGTAGGGTATAGTGGGACTAAATCGACTCAAATTGGAGCTGCCCGACTGGGGAAGTATCTCCGCCTTGCAGAAAATAGAAGTGAAATAACACTGCTTTGAACTGTGTAGTATTCTGACCCCTAAAGTCACTTTATAAATCTTTCTGTGGCGCACCAAAACTGCGATGTAAATCAAAATGGAAACGACTTTTTATATTTCTTCTAGGAATTACTTTACTAATACTGCTCTTCTTCTTAGTCGTTATAATTTTGGCAGAGTCGTCGTTCGTCTCTGGTTGCTGCTGTTCTGAATATAGAGGTCCGTCCACCTCATCGGTGATGTCCCTCACGCCCGTGTGCCCTCGACTTTCCCTTGTAGGTGACACAAGGCGTTCAATGGTCATTTCTCCACGCCCTGATACGTGCCCGAAAAACGTGAGGATGCAAGATTGCACGATTGAAATCAACTGCTGTTTGATGCCGAGTTCTTGGAGTATTGACTGGTTGGTGCGAAACTCTATCCATGAAACTACAATCATTCTGCTCCAGCACCACATCTCAAGAGCGTCTATCCTCTTCTTCTCGCTTTCTCGGAAGATCCACGTCTCTGCGGCGTATAAAAATATGAGGAATATTAACGCTGTGACGGGGCGAGTTTTAGTGGCCTTCGTAATATTACTATTTCCCCAGATCTTTTTCAATTGGTCAATTGAAGATCTAGATATTGACATGTAGCATTTGATTTCGTCCACATATCCACCATTGTTCGCCCCGAGATAAATCTATGACTGGACAACGTCGCAGTTCGCTATTCGTGTGGCCTCCAGCGCATTATTATTGGGGCGATCGACATTCACAATTTACTAATACCATGTAGGTACTAATGAGTGTTAAATTTCAAAGAACACTAATCTAAGAAATACTTTGTTTCCAATTTATATGTTCATTTATGAGTGTGAGAAAAAGTAGTCAGAGTTTGGAGTCAGATTTGTGCCCGGGTGATGGCAATAATCCATGATGATGATGATGATGATGAGTGAAAGGCAATAGGCCTATAAATTATTAAATAGGACCGAAGACATACACTTAAAATAATGAGATAGACGGATCGTATAGTAAATATAAAGCCAAGGGATGAGTCTGTTGATGGCTGATACAGATGTACCTATGGAAAAAAAACACAATGTACTGACTGCAAGCAAATTAAACAATGATGGAATCAGATAAGACAAGTGCGGACTTATGCTGATTAAACTTGCACCGATTGTACTGTTTGTTAAGATCAGTCTTTTGTTCCGCGATTCTATTCTGTTCCATGTCTCCAAGGTAAAACACTTTGGTCATCTCTGTTAGCTTCTTTTGTTATCAGGAAATGCAAATTTGACGTTGTCAACAAACAAAAACATTGAATCGTATCTATTTACGTTTGTTTTTTACAAGTGAAGTAAAAACTCTTCAATTGGTACAATGAGAGGCTGCTACAGATTTGTAAATATAATTGCCGTGAAGGCTCTGCTTACTTATAAAATAGGCCTGAGAACACTGTGCGGTAAGTAAGGCTAAATTGAGTGGTTCTAAAAGTTGTCATGTTATCCTTTACATATTTTTGCATCGCAACGTACTAATATTACTTGGAAATAAATATAATATACATCTTAAACATGATCTATAGGTGTTCATGATCTTTTTCACTGAAGATAATAATATGGATTTCTGGTACGTAGGTATTACTGATTTAAATACAAAATGGAGTTGGTTGGGGCACTTGGCAAGGCACGGTGATTTAAAGCTGTGACGGAGTGGCGGCGGTGGACTGGAAAAGGAATGTTGGTCGTCCGGTAGCGAGATGGGCGGATGACATTTTTAGCATCGCAGGGAAGACACGGTTGAGACTGGCACAAGAGCGCGGAAATTGGAACTACAAAAGAGAGGCCTATAAATATCCAACAATGGGTGAAGTCGAGCTTTAATTTATTTAACACCTATACGATACCACCAGAAAACAAAGAGGATTTTGTTGCACCGCTTGTTCGTCCCAGCTAAAACACTAGGTAGTGAAAGCTTTTTGGGGCTGTCTAAATGTAAAATTGACTTATATTCAAAAACATAGGCAGTACTTATTGAACGTACTTAGTTTATCTTGAATAAACGATTTTCACTTTGACTTTCACTTCTGAAATTTGCTGAAGCTCTGTTGTGGTAACCGCAAGCGTTTAGCACAATAATGCCAATTAAATCTCCTTTGAAATATTACAATTATTGTAAAGATTTTATTTTCACTAACATTAGTGTTCAGACATCTGCATACAATTTAATTCTTTCCCATAGGACAACTTATTTATAAAGATAAAGAACATAAAAATATTAAATTGAAAAACACATTTTATTAGACTTTTACCTACTAAGATACGATTTGAAACATTTATTTAACTTTCTGTAGTACAGTCAACAAAAGAGATTGGTATACAGGTAGCCAACGAAATCTGCATCTTTATACAGATTATGATTTAAATAATTATTACACAATCTTTAACAAAACACAGATGTTAATTATCTGCCTGTATACTTAACTCTTTTGTCGACCGTACTTTCTTATGAGGACAAAACGGCTCAAAATAATTTTAATAACAGAAAATTATAGTTAAGCAAAGTAAAAAAAAACACTGTTACAGAGCGAGGGATCTACTTACCTAAACAATTAAAGTTAGGTAAGCACTTAGAATTCCTTTTACGCCATTTTACCTAATTTCCTGCATTTTCAATTTCAGCGATTTGCTTGCTGAAATATGCTAAGAGCTACAGGCGCTAAGCGACTGAACGCGTAACTTAGGAAGTGCAAAAAACGATGCCATTCAACGATAATACATTGCAGTAATTTAGTACCTAGTTACCTAAGTTTACATAAAACTAAACAGCGCGTCGACAATAGATCAAAGTGAAAAAACCCAACCCGACCTCGAACCTGGAAATTATTTTGTTTCGATCCGAAATTTCGTCATTCAATTTTCGTAGTAGACCCTACTACGAAAATTGAATGACGAAATTTCGGATCGAAACAAAATAATTATCTATAAAAAATTTACGATTTTACAATAAGTACGTATACACGGGCCAAAGCCAAGTTAGTACTTGACTTTTAGTAGGTTACTATCTACACTAATTGTTGATATTATCATGATAAATGAGATACAACCCAGAATATTGACATTTGGGAGCAGGATCAATGCAAGACTAGAAAACAAAACGCGCAAAATGAAACTATCGTCGTGTCCAAAACGCTTTCCTGGTAGGAAAAGCATGACCTGTCAGTCAAATCTCCGTATTTCGCTTTTCGGAGTAGGCCCTGGATCGACGAGGGCAAAAAAGGACTGAAATATTTTTAATTCACTTAAGACTCGTTTGGTCTACTTTCAGTTTTTCGTTTATTCTTATATGTATAGTTACAAATTTTCTTGAAACCCTTTTCTGAAGTATTTTATAAGGGTAATGGGTAAGCGCAACCTCCTGTAAACTTTGCTCTTTAATCCATAAGTAATCCTACTTAAATTAGGGGATTTGTGAGGCACGTCTCTTAACGGAAATACACCGACGTTAGTCCTGCAATAAATTCCAGATAGATCGGGCCATGGAATAGCATGGCTGACCATTCTGAGTGGTAATTAACACAAGCTAAAGAGAGCGCCTGCGAAAATAGAATTAGCAAAAATACAATCGGAAATGTAATCTAAATTAGAAGTAGGTAAAGTATAAGATTTGAATTTCGTACGATTCAATAAGTAAATAAAAATAAACATAAACATTATGTTTTGTAATGGATAAAAAAAACTGAACGTTTTAAAAAGACCTCACATTTCATAGTGACTGTATTAATATTCTTCTACATATTCAATTGAAGAGCTCAGCTCTTGTCGATGGAGCAATCGCCACTGTTCTCTTTCTTCTGCTTTCCGTTTTACCTCTTGATACGACTTGATCCCAACCCTTTCCTTTACAATAAAAATTGTTATGAATCGTATCGTTATTAAACATTATTATTTATTTAATAAATTTTATAGAATACTCAACTTTATCCAGAACAAAGTTATTTTCCTGATAAATGAAATGATTGACTTCGAGAAAATGGCTGTGCCTTCTTTGCTCGACTTGGCCGGAGCACTTCTAAGTACTTAATAATCAGATTACCTAAATAAAAAAAATGCTAAATAATTCCAATTTCCAGAATAACAGCAACACCACAGTATCTGTCCCCTTCCCAATCTGGCCCCTTTTAGCAAAATATCCCCAACCGCACTGCCAGCCTTGAACTCCAATCTTTGTTGGCAGTGTTGTGTTATGAATAACTAAGTTGTCCCGAGGGGACCCTCCGCTTACGTTGTATATTGTTTGATTTGTGGGACCAAATCTCTAAGGTCCATCTTACATTGGGTACTTATTAGGACCAATAAATCCAGTGAAACTAAAACTATCGAACATCTTTCTTTCTACTACTGCGTGACGTAGCTCGGCGTCGGCTGGGACTGGTCTACTCAAAGCTGCATTGGCTCTTTCTTCAAAAGGCCATTTCAGACGTTGCCCTACATTATAACATTCACATATTTTTTAGTATTCTATGTCTAGACTTTAAAAGAGATTATGATTTTCTGAGTTTGTTTTGGTGTTTCTTCTCAGAGGTCGTTAGTTAGGAAATGCCGGAGCCGGAGATCTTAAAAAAGTAAAACATTTACTTATAAAAGTGTCTTTAAAATATCTATTTACATAAATAATTCTAGTTAATATGAGTAAAATCATGATTGTGTGAATCCCAATGATAACCAAAAACAAAATATTACTATCCAGTATACTAATTTTTAGATTACCCTTAAACCTTAAATAAACAAAGGTATTTGAATAATTACCCTAAAAACGATTAACCATATTATATGAATACTATATTAAACCAACCTAAACGGCACAAAAGTGGTGTTGTGTACTATTTGCCGGCAACGTGAGGTTCCTTGTCTTCCTTGGCTGGTCTTAGTTGGTTGGTGATATGAGCAGATCAATGTTAATTCAAGGCGTTGGCTGCTTACGGGGGACAATAGGCTAGGCTGATATTATATTCTATTAAACTTGACCTCTCTATCCACATAATCCCGTCCTGCTATTGAATCTTTATGATTTACGACTATTATGATCCTAACAAGTGACAGACCCTTTCAACTGTAAAGACCTTTTGTCCACCCACTATATAAAACACTATTAAATGAATTGAAAAGACAATTTAAAAATATCGTAGCGTACTTTCTGAATGCCTTCGCCATTAATAACCGAACTTCCTTTGTTTTGTTTCCATCAAAATTCGCTGACAATTTTCGGTCCTGACATAAATTTGCTTTGCGGACAATATGATTAATTTCTGGCGTATAGAAAGACCCTTTCGGTATAAGGACAGTTTTTGTATTATTTGTTAACTGTAAATTATCTTGTTTTGTTGGACCTTTTTCATCCCCGATTAGAAACCTTGTTTAAACACTTGTTTGCAAATTAATAAAGGATGCTTGTATATCAAAGCAGTAAATAAGCTATAACGGAATACATAGTAAGCTGAAATGTACTTAAAATATAAGTATTGTATACCTTTACAAATTAACACATAGGTATACATTTCATATCGATACAGAAATCTTCATTCAATAATTCTTAAGCAGCAATCTTTATTGAATAATCAGTGTTTAGAGAAGAGAAATAAATAAAACCATAGGTAATTAGTACCAGTCAGGTTCCAAATTTCTAAAACTTAGAGCATATTGATACTTTCAACTTTCAAGGCATTTTCCAATTTTTCGGATCCCGGAAGCTTAATAAATTTAATGTTAAATCCGGTTGGTATGATTGGTTCAATTGGTCCTTAAGATATCGCATAGTAGTTATTAATAGGTAGACACTTGTGATTTAAATTGAATGCATTTATTATTCCCAACTAGAAGGATACTAATTCCTTAGCAAGTCGAAAGTATACATGCCGATTTACATAAGTGTAGGTAAATCGAACAAATATCATACACTAATAGATTTATTTTCTTCTAGTATACCCAGCTAATTCGCTCCTGCATTAGCAAAACCGAAAACAACATTCTCTTAATATTCCAAACATATTACCTGTCCCATTATTATTCTAAAAGGTCCAAGATTAATGTTATATCCGGTGTGACCGCAAACCGATTACCCCGGCGGGGAAACTTGACCACAACGCCCACGTTCTAATTGGATGGGACTGTTTAGATATACCCAACGTCCAATGTATTCACGAACACCATTAATTCCTCTATAACCGACTTAACTACATAAGTACCTATAAGCGAACTTCTCCACTCCCTGATGGGTAGTTAGTTACCACTAACGCCATCTAGTAATCGTAGGTCATAAGGTATTAATTACTGGTCCTCCGCCTCCGCGGTATAGAGAAGACGACTAAATAAAATCTGTTATCTTTTCAAGTAAGGAAAATGATGTAGGCTGTCACAATGTGTACTGCGTTTGCAGTTTGTACTTACTCAACGAAACCTTCGGCTTTTTTATTCCTAAAAAGTAGCCATCTGAAAATCTTCGTTAAATAATAATTTATCATTCTAGTCAGCGGTGAGGGTGGATCATATTTTTTTTAGGTATCCACTGGACACGAATCTCATGAGCCTAAAAAAAAGCAAGCATAAAAGCTATCATTTTAAAATCCTGCAATTCTGAAGGAAAAAAAGACCTTTCAATACACCTAAATAACTAATATTATGTCATGTACAAGGAATGAAGAATATGCTTTATATTTATAGATGTGCCCGGTCATTAATCTTTACGCTTCGTTTAACGCAGATTTTGTCCGCACCGCTTTGTTCAATGTACCTAGTCAGGTGATTTATAAAAAAAGTTTGTCAGCTTATTCCAAATCGAAACAAGCCAAAAAGTGAGTTAAGTTGTTTGAGCGCCCAAATATCTACTGGATATAATATTATAATAATTATATTTATGTACTTACAATAAGTTTTTACAATGATCTGTTCACCTGATTATCAATAATCCAACCGATAACCATGGATACGTCGACTACTTGAATAGCTTTGCGAAGAGGGTATCTACGAGTACAATCGACAATGTTGGGGGGTGTAAGATCAAACAGTGGTCTACCGCCAACAAACTCTACTGTATTTATTGTTTATGAAAGTAAGTTTTATTTGATGTCAACTTAACCGATCTGGTGAGCGCAAACCGACAATAAAAAATACTTATTTAGTTTGGTACTTAAGGAGTTAAAGACATTTTGGTTTTAATAATGTTTTGATTAGAATGGTTTGACTTAATTTTGCATTTGCCTTCATGGTTCGGTTGTGGGTACTTATTAAAATACCGACTCCGGGTGTATTTTTGTAGCCTTGAAATAGCATTATTAATTTCCTTTCTTCCGTCCAGCATTATAACTGTATACTGTATACTACTACTGAGAATAGTAATATTCCGTAACAAAGTCAAAATTATTCATCTTCATTTTTAATAAATTAGTGTAAGCAATGAGCGTGGTACCGTGGTACCTATCCACGGTTGGCGGATTAACACCTTGCAAAAAAAAAAATTATTATATAGAATACAGTAAAGAAAGAAAGAAAATGTTTATCTTATTCTAGTTAATAATAGTTACCAGTTTGTATAATGCAGGTACTGAAAAATCTGTGATAAAGGCAATCAGTAGTGTCGAGAGGTACATTTTAATTATTTATCAGTATCGAAAGACCACAGAAATGTCACGGTTGATGATTAAACATCAAGGCTTACATGGCATGATCAGAAGGCACGAATAGAAATGCATGATATTTACGATTATCGTACATTCCCCAATGTTATACATCAGCTGATAACATGAAAGCCGTACTATGGCCGCATGGGTAGCAATCGCTAAACGTGTCCAGATATATCGATTGCTATCGGTAATAAATGTAGGTAACGCACCAGGTATCGGCGTGTGAGTTGTGTAGTCGGTTTTACATGGTCGGGTGAACTTGGATGTCATTTTCAAGGTAACGTACTTGAACTTGATAATGAAACAAAGTACCTTACTCATATTATTATGTCATGTCTGAATACACTTAAATTGACTGCGCGTTTGGTGTAGCGATGGTCTGTACCCTTCAGGTAGGTAGGTACTGCGCTGGGTATCCGGGATATTTTTCAAGTCTGGGATTGGGTATACTTTCCTTAATTATATGTTTATAATAAATAAAAAAAATCAGCTTACCCGCACTACAACTATGTTGAAATCTTTGCATAATTATTTGCATTTTCAATTATAATATTATATTTTTCGTAAGTGATTACATGTAATCTTTGAGAAATAAAGATACTGATCTTAAATCGTTATAAGATCACAAATGCACTTGAGATGTATTTTTTATGAAAAATGAGGTCAAGATAAATTTTGACAGAGTTAGTCCCAACTCGCCACTGTTTCGATGCGTTACTATGGTAAATCAATGCAAATATGACATTGCCGCGGAGGAAAGGACCAAAAAAAAAATGTTCCTACATCCTTTTAAATATTTTTTCTTTGGGACATTTTTACACAGCACCATCTTGTCCCAAACTAAGCAGAGCTTGTACTATGGGTACTAGACAATGGATATAACACTTAGATTCTTATTAATATAAATATATGTATACTTATAATACATAAGAAACACCGGACAAACACAAATACTCATGTTTTACCCACACAAATATTTGTGTCCTGTGGGAATCGAACCCACGACCCCATGATCAGCAGTCCGGTACTCGAACCACTAGACCACAGACGTCGTCGTCGTTTTAGAAAAGTAATGTAAGTTACTTTTTACGGATTTTATCGCGTATATTGATATTATTAATCCCGACGTTTCGGACCCTTTACAGCGTCCATGGTCACGGGTAGACTGAGGTGATGGGCGTCTTGATGATATAATTACTGACAGCTACCCTACATTTTTTATTGTTACATGATCAATGACATTTATTACTAATTATTAATTAAAATTAGATGGAGCCGGCATTTCCTAGCTGACGACCTCTGAGAAGTAAAAAGTAGTTTTATTTCAATGTATAATATTCGCGTAAATGTCAGAAATCAATATGTAATGTAAGTTATTTATAATATATCCAATACATTGTGCAATACTTTATATTTTTTTGTTATATTAAATTAACTTACATGTTTGGTTTCGCTTGAGCGATTCCCTATAAGTAATGTTTTTTGTGCATGTTTGCTATGAAATATTCGAAAAAATAGGAAAAAATATACAGTGTTATAAAATATACATTATACATATTTGTTTTTTTTTAATAATTGAAAATAAATTACATTCTATTGTAAACAATTTGGTACAAATATATCCTTGAAGGTATTGTAGAATATAATAATTTTTTTACGGCCACTGTCATTTTATTAAATTTGGGACCCGGATGAATTGTATTGTGGTAACAATTCCAAACACCGAGCTGCTACTGAGGATATCCTAACTAAGGATAAACTCAAAAACATCTTGCTGGACCTGTTATTTGTAATAAATTCAGGACCCCACGCTCAGCAGCCGCGAAACCGCGAAATTTTAACTATAATTTTAAATTGAAATATAACTACTTTTACGGTGTTTGTATTTTTTACGGTTTTTGTATCGTGTTATATTGATATTATTATTCCCGACGTTTAGAACCCTTTACACGTCCATGTTCACGGGTAGACTGAGGTTGTGTGTGCCTTGTCCTGTTAAAGATTCTATTAAATGTAAAACCAGGCCTACAACCAATAACTGAAGACATAGATACGGTGGCCTCGTTCTGCGTGAATCGGATAGCCACAAATTAACAAAAATGTAGGGCTGTCAATAATTATAACTTCTGGACACCAACCACCTCAGTCTTGGCGTGAGCATGAACGTTGTAAAAGGTCCGAAACGTTGGAAGTAAAAAGTAGTTTCATTTCAATATCTAATATTCGCGTAACTGTCAGAAATCGATAAGTAAAATAATTGTAAATCTTAAAATTAAATGCTATTGTACACGACATCTTACTAATGTCATATTGGAACCCTTTTTAACATAATGAGTT
Organism: Acronicta alni; assembly: GCA_964056405.1. Classification (NCBI taxonomy): domain Eukaryota; kingdom Metazoa; phylum Arthropoda; class Insecta; order Lepidoptera; family Noctuidae; genus Acronicta; species Acronicta alni. The sequence continues at coordinate 1,430,520 of OZ043914.1, forward strand.
GAGATCCAGATATATTCAAGTTCTAAAAGTAAATAAATTCAGTGACATAGAAATACCACATCAAAAGAGAAATGGCAGCGTCATACATTAAACAGTTGAATAAACAGGAATCCCTTCTGATACGCAGGGCGATATATCAATACGAAAAGTATATGTTCCGTATCTGAGTGGTCTGGAGCGATGGCAAGACGTGGCCGCCATTTGTCTTGTGAGCGCACTTTGACTGAGAATTAGGTCACTGGCACCCTTACTTGATGCGTGGCTACTAGAAGCGACATGGAGTATGCGGGTTGAAATTTGAAGGTGAGTCTGTTAATATTACGTGGCACATCTAAGGACCTCTCCTGTCTGAGCTAGCCTTGAATTTCATGGAGGTTTTACCCAAATACACCAACTCAATAATGAATAAAGGAAAACTGCGAGAAAACCGACATGTTTTAGAGCCAAAAACTAACTCCATGAAAAGGTAATACAGGAGTAACTATTGTTTACTTATGATAACAACATAAAACAGTAGGCTTTACGTACCAAAAGTGCAACAAGTTCGTTTCGAACTAACGATAATCATTTCCTTTTTGAGACCATTGTAATAAAAATATATTCGACAAGAAATCAACGTTTTGGCAACTGACTTCCTTCTGTTTTCCAGTAATTTTTAAGTCGCTTCCATAACTATATGACCCCTTGTACTTTCAGTACTTAATGAGCGTACCCTGATTCAGCGTTTATCATCACAGACAGTTAATAGTCTTTACGAACACTATTGATTTATTCCTGCAGACTTTATGCATCTAGGGCAAGGGAAAAATGTAGAAATGACTGTCTTCAAGAAAGGTTGAAATTAAAAAACATTAAGATCTCAGGAAGGGCACTTTATTGAAAAACTTTATAAATGAATAATGTTCTTTAATTTCCTTTACAAGGAGTAGATAAAAACTCATTATTTTGTGAGTAGAAAATACTATAGACCAGCAGAATATGTATAATACTATAGAGAAGTAATATATTATTATAAAACCCCTGTGAGTTCTTCTTGAAGACAAACTACTTAGTCTCACAGCCTACCGGAAATATGTGATCTTCAGAAAATGATAATCAAATGGAACCTTTAATTAATCCACAAAATTCGAAATACTCAAATTTGAAAACCTCTAAATGCAATAGGTATGTAAAATAATGTTAAGTAAATTTTTATGCTACCATACCATCAAGTCGTAAACCATAGAATAATAGCCAGATTTGTATCGTGTTTCACAAATAATACGGCCTGTTTGCGATTTCCTTTTTTTATGTTAACTCGACGCGTTTTCTACTTACCCGCATCGAATCAAGATGCGAAAAAACGTGTCTTTTTTGTAACAACCTCATTGCGACCCTGGTCTGTCCAATACAATGTGTTTACACGTGCCTACATTTATGAAATGCCACATAACAAACCATGCCGCCACGCCAATCGACCAATCGGTAGCACTGGCACGCCAATTTGTAAAAGTCAATAGAACTGTATTATGTATACTTTACGTTAATTGTTCTTTAGATAATGATACATTTTCAGTATTTTATAATGAATAAATTATGTTTTTAAGGTCATTGTTCAGTTTTATTGTATTTGCAAGAATGGACTAAAACTGCTGGGATAACTTGAATTTGACTTATTATTAATACGCATATTATTTAGGAAAGTCAGAGGTGCATGCTTTCATTCGAATTCGAGACCTGTGTCGTAATAGTCCATGATCTACCACTAGGCTTTGACTGATCCAACTTCGCCTCAAAGGACTAAGTAAATGCGGTCTTTAGATACTAAATAAACAAATTCTCAACAAAATTCATGTTTACATAACTTTGCAACACAAACACTACAAAAAGGACTTCCGACAAACTTAATTACATCCTACTAATGTGTCTAGTATAACCTGACCTATGTCATGGACTATCAGTCTTTGTTACTGGTTTGCTGAAGGCGGTGCGGTGCGATATCGGGGTCAAGTTAAACTGGTGGGGTAAGATAGATGAAGGCAGTGAGTCAACAAAGGGTAAAATGTAGCCAACGATGGGTGTCCGGTTAGTTGACACGAGATAATGTATGGTTTAAAGTGGACTACGTATTTGCTTCAGCACTAAGGTTCAAATGATTTACGTTTGCAGCTTAATGTAAGTAATATGTATAATGTTTGTTCTACTTTTTTCAGGACTGGAAGTCGATATGAAAATAATGAATATGTAAACTGAACGGAGCAATTGCCAGTTAGAACACTATGCCTTTTTAACAGCACCTATAGACACAAAATTCCATTTACTTAGGTAGGCATGTAGGCTAAGTGTTCCATCCCTACTATTCCCTACTAACATATGCGAAAGTAACTCTATCTGTCCGTCTGTTAAGCTTTCACGCCTAAACCGCAGAACTGATTTTGATGAAATTTCAGTACAGAGATAGATTAGACCTTGGCGAAGGATATTATGCTATCTTTTATGTCAAAAAATCCTTTGGAATGCGAGCCAAACTGCGGGCAACTACTACTAAGTGTTAATAATAATTATACCTAAAGTGGTATTAACAAGGACCTCGGCAAAAAAACGATGCCTCGCGATTGTGTTATAATTTAATTTGGTTTCGCTCGAAGTAAGCGGTCCTTGTACAGGCCTTGTCAGTTGTCGCTTCGCAGTTTCTTGCATAAATTAACATGTAAAAGAGTTGATATGGGCACAGTATTACAATATCCCATTGCAAAACTGTGACATGGGTTTATATCAAGGAATCACTCAAAGAAATAATTATCATCATCAGCCACAAGAAGTCCACTGCTAAACAAAGGCCTCCCTCATGGAAAGTAGAAAGATAATGTAAAGTAAGTGTATGTACATAATACATTTAGGCCCACGTGTGCCGTGTATCACTTCAAATGAATGTACATTGTAGTGCAGCGGAGTTCATGTGTGTTACACACAGTTTTTATGTAACACATGTATGTGTATATGTAGCACGAACTCACGAACATGTGTGGAGGATGTGTGGAGAGCGAGAGGGTTTGCTTAAGGCTCAACTGCCACTGGCGCAGAGTCGTCGCGCGCATTTTCAATTAAATTTTCTTTAAGTAGGTAGGTACCTATACAAATTTGTACGTTAGATAATGGAGATATAATTCAATATAGGTAAGGTTCGCTTCGACTTTGCACCAGTGAGAGTTGAGCCTAAAAGTGTACTTGTATAAAACTGGCGACTGACATGTACCTACACTGAACACAACACGCGGCAAGCGTGGTATGTCACAATCGCAAATGGCAAGTGAGTTGTTGTCTGTATTGAGTGTACGAATGTTCGCAGTTGCAATACCTACGTACGTATTAAAAACATGTACCTAAATCATCAAAACACTACTGTCCTACGACACATGTCAGTAGCACGAAGCCTCCACCGGGACTCATAATATCCGATACCTACTCATCAAATTAATACATTCAGGAATATTGTGATATTTGTTTCATGGAAAATACAAAAGAGAATTTTATCATTTTACACGGATATATGAGCTCGAAATGGACAAAAAATTGCAAGCTAAGCTGGTCTTTCTCGCAAACTATTTTCAATTTTTGTGAAATAAATCCTGCATGATGAATGGAATGGGTTGAAAAGCTTCATGGTTGCAGAGTATGATACGCCAGTCCAATGAATAACTGGTACAAATAGAGCGTCCACTTTTGTATGACTGTATGGAAATGAAAAATGGTAAATTTATAATTTTTCTGGAAGATAAATTCGAACTTAGGCCAATAGGATTCGATCGATTTAGTACCTTGAAAGTAAGAAAGAAAGAAACACAATTAAATACTTGTAAAACAAAGAATGAGATAAAGTGGATGCTACAGTTAAACTATCACTGTCTCTGATATCAAATTTCTCTTCCACATTGACAGTAGGATTCTTGAGCCCATAGTGCCCGCATAGCTTCATTGATTTATTTCGAGCATAACGTATGAATTTAACGAATAAAAGCGTTTGATTATGAGCAACAAGTGACTTGGCAGTCTTCGCACTAAAACTTGGCAATATCTACACTACTATTATAAAGAGGAAAGATTTGTATTTTTATGTGTATGTTTGTAATGAATAAACTCAAAAACTACTGTGCCGATTTAAAAATTCTTTCACCATTGGAAAGCTACATTCACCCTGAATAATATGTTACTCAGGGTGAATGTAGCTTTATTAGCGGCTATATTTATTGCTAGAAAAGATTAGGGAATCTTATGTCCACCCGTGCGAAGCCGGGACGGGTCGCTAGTTGTCTATAAACTGACTCAAATTACCTTTACCAACTCTAAGTACCTACAATAACGCTATTAAAAAGACTTGACCGCTGAATAGCTGACAGCTCGTTCGATTAAATAGAAATTCTTTTAAATAGTTACTAACGTACCTATACCTATCTGGGGAATATCGGATAAGCTTCCGCCAAACAAGCAAAAAAAAAAAACAGCCGTACCATCTTTTTCTCGAAACCATTCAGTATATTTTCGACCCCTTGTAACAACATCATTGGGTATGAAGCTAGAAGTCTGAATTTTCAATGATCAAGAGGACATGATATAATTAGGTATACCCCTCAATTACAAGTCATTATATCTATTTATAAAAGAAATAAAGATGTCTATTATTGATACGGTCACTATAAAATGTAAGATCACATTAGATATCACAATGTTTTGCGGTATAAGAAGTGCGTTGCGAGACAAACAAAAATTTGTAGACGCCAGCAAGTCAAGCTATCCAAAACTGTGAAATTTTGCCAATTGAACATGAATCCTATTAGATTTGTATGGCTAAGTTGAAAATCTATCAAAGAAATTTGACGGAAAGGGGTAACTTGATGTGCTGGCCTCTGTACCCACATCTTTTTGATAGGATTCTATTTTCATTTCAATACAATAATTCAATTTGAGTAATAATGGAATATTCGTTGGTATTTTCGTAATATTCTACATACTATTTCAAATAAAATATTGTCAGTAGCAGCTCGTATTTTATATTTGTGCCTGCTTGGTAGAAGGCTCGCCCTTTATTCTAATTCCTAATCTGCAATACAATACTGAATCCAGGAACGGTGGATGTATAGATGGATGCATGGATGTTGGTGCAAGCAGAGTAGATAATCATAATAATTTAAAATCACTCACCGTTTTATCCAGGAGCCAGCTGGCAGGAAATATCAAGGGCACGTACGTGACCATATACACCATTGATGTCCATGACACTATATTGCTCGACACTCCGTAGTACCTCACCACTATATCCTGGATTATGGTGTACTGTGTCCACTGCGCAGAGTTCGAGGCTGAATACAGCACAAACAACGCCAGTATTAGCCATCTACGTGGCGTTACTACATAGTCTTTCGTCGTGGTCTGTATGCTGATATTGTCCATCACACTACCAATTATTGATGGCGTTATCGACTGTTCGTCATCGAGTATAATTTTCGGAGTCCTAGGCTCCGCTGGTTTCAATAAACTATTAATCGGTGAGTACTCCTTTTTGGTCATTTTTTAAACACTTAGGTATTAAAAGTCTTAAGTATTTCGTTCGTTTTTTTAAGACACTGTTTCGATATCTGCAGAAATTCAGTCTTTTGATTCAAAATTCGTCAACAAGTGACTAACTTTCTATTCAACGAATCCAACACTGGATTAGTATAGTAATATCAGTCTTTTATGATACCGCTCGTTTCACCTGGTTAGATAATATGAGATGATAAAAGAACATCGGCTGAGTATTTTTCTAATCTTAGATAGTATTTGGAATTGTTATTTAACTGTGCATACCTTGGAAGGCGGCAATCAAAATTTATGTTTAAATTCATTAAAGAAACCTGACCCTCTCGAGGGTCGTAACAAATTTATGTCTACTAATCCAAGCTTGATGGCTTAAATGTAAAAACATTTGAGCATTTGATATCCAACGGTCTAAGCCCTACCTATAGAATATCTAAAAGGATATATAATTTGTGTGACTGCTGCATTAGCTTAATGTTCGCAAGCGCGCATTAGTGTACACCTCTGCCTAACCTTTTTGGGAATACAGTGGGATTTCCAGAAGTTGTCAGCATTGTGCCTTATACATAGTTGGTGCCACCAAATGCGTTTACATATGCTCACTACAAAATGTTTACGCGCTATGCGATAAAAAAAGGTTGTCATGACATAAAATTTGTCAAAAAATACGTGGATTCCTTAATTTTTCATATAATGCGTAATAAACTACTGAATGACGTTATTTACCCAAAATAATCAACCACTACTTAATACGCAACAATTGTTCACTACGTAATTAATAAAATGTCGGCACCAATATCGCGAGCATTTTAAATTATAATACTCGTACGTCTAACTATAGTCAGAAGTTAATTTACACTGAATTTACGAAGAAACACGTGTTTTAATTATGCAGCGAAACAGAACGGGAGCTATTGTAAACGTTCGATTAATATAGTGATAAAGGTAGAGATAAAGAATGCAGTGACATATAATACATCTCTACTGACAATGAGAGTCATATTGTAATTCTAGAGTAAATAATATTGTGTTCAGTCGTACATGATAGCAAAGAAAATATCGGAAAAAGAGTCGCTGCTCCGTTTAAAGAGAATTAGAGAAGTAAGCGTCACTTAAATACATTTTCTCCGATTCTGATACTTTTTCAGTGATAAACGCTTGCACAATTATTTTAAAATAAATTATGAAAATCCGTCTCCAAACTACAAATATATTGTAGGTACAAAGTCTAACATTTAGGCGATTCATGGTTCGGCAACGACTTTAAAGTATAAAGTATCTAGTAACTACTTAAAATCTTTAATGTATTTTAAATAAGAGCCACAACTTTTTGCATCGGCGATTGTCAATTTTGTCTGCATCGATGCTGGCTCTTGATATGGGAACTTTCTACTTTCCATCGTGGTATAGGACAATTATAAAAATGTATTTAATGTCGTTTCATTAGTAGGGTAGTGTTAGTATTTTTCATATAGGAAACTCTCAGTAACTAACAACTTGTAGTGTACATTTTTTAGCTCGCTCCCCCTACTTCATTGGATCTGAAATATACCAAGGAACTTAATGCATCCCAACAGTATATCCTATCCCTTCAGGAACTGTAATATACGAGTGATGGATATGTTGTCGTATAATGATTATGATTCACTCACTGTTCTATCCAGGAACCAACTGGCCGGAAATATCAAGGGCACGTACGTGACCATGTACACCATTGAGGTCCATGACACTAGATTGCTCGACACTCCGTAGTACCTCACCACTATATCCTGGATTATAGCGAATTGAGTCCATTGGCTAGAGTTCGAAGCTGAATAAGTCACAAACATCGCTAGTATTATCCATCTATACGGCACCACCATATAGTCTCTTGTGCTTTGGATGCTGATTTTGCTCGAATTCTCTGCGTTTAATGAGGACTTCATCGTGATTTTGTCATTAAATATTATTTTGGCGGTGCTGGGTTTAATAAACCATTAAATATTCAAGTAGTCCTCAAAGGTTATATTTTAATTTTCTTAAAAACACTTAAGTATATAGGTATGTCTAAGTTTTTAAGACACTATTTCGATATCAGCACAAATGTTAGTCCAAATCTTTTAGCATTCAGTGCCTATAGTCCACTAATCCTACAATAGATTAGTTTATCAGTCTTTTATGACACCGCTGGTCAGATAATTAATCGGCTCAGCACTTTTCCTAATCTAAGATAGCATTCGAAATTTAAATGTTGACTATGATCACATTACTCTGCCGATTTACTTAGAATGTGGAAATTGAAAGTTATACAAAACATTTTTTGTATGATTTTTGAATGCTGTCAATTTCTACATAGAGGTTAGTTAGTTGCCTTTCAGATAGGAGAATTTATATTTTAATTCGCAGTGATTGCCGAAACGTGGATTGGGCTTGTGTGAACAGCTGTTCCCGCTTATAAGAACAAATATAACTTATATGTTGGGACACAATGCCAAGAGAAAGATGGGGATGAAATATTATCATCAATATCAACAGCTCACATAACATACTTTTGCCAAATGTAGTTTCAAGATACGAAAAGCTTTTTCTAAATATGTTGCATTGCTTATCAGTCGTTATTTACATGTGTTCCAACAAGCTGCGATCCTGAAGATGGGAGCAAATACGAGGAGCAATCAAATGTTCAAACATCAGCCTCACCGCATATTCCTACCTACTCGAAATAACTACCTGTAGGTCATACAAATACAATGCCGTCGTGCGGTTTGTAATTTTGATCGATTGACCAGTTGGTGTTTGTGAACGTATTAAAAAAGAGGAATGTAATATAGACAAATGGCTTTTAGTGATGTTAAAACACATTAACTACCTTCGTCACGTTTCACGAAGCAAAACGGTACCTAACCAAATACTACCTATATCCTTAAATCATAATAATCACGCAGTCTGCACAAACGAACAAATTGAATGGAAAGATTAATGAGTTAGTGTCACTTCATTAGCTGAACAATATAATCGATACCTTTCCGGAGACACCTTTATTAGAGTTCGATTCGATTAATTATCTGGAAATAACAAGGAACCTATACTTTTAAACGGAGATATTTTATATATCATATGCAGCCTGATATTCGCGATCTGCTCCAGGAATTTGTTTGGGTTAAAAAATATTCTGTAGCATATATATTAAGGGCGCTTTATAATAAGCAGCGCTGTGTTAGATGCAATACTGTTACTTCCTACTTAGAAAAGTCTTTAAAAAAATGTTCCTCCATACCACGATTTTCTCCTTTACCTATCGAGGGTGCGTTTACAAACACCAATTTTCATATATTGAAATAAGACAACTCTATAAAGGTGTTATCGCGTATATTTATATTATTAATCCCAATCGTAAGAGTTGTTTTATTCCAATGTCTAATATTCGCGAGTGTCAGAAATCTATAAATTTTCATATTTAGTACTCAAACACCCAGAACCGCCGACTGCTATGTTTCCCGATACTTACGATTTGGGAACCTTCAAGGCGAGAGTATAGAAGTATAGAATAGGCATTATTTGAGATTTGGTGCTACATCTTCGGTAGCATCGTCACTTACCATCAGGTCAAACGCACTCATGATTAATAATAAAATAAAACTGAACTAGGTACCTGTTGGTCATACAAATATGTTCCGTGCGGGGATCAAACCCGCAACTGCCACTTGCCAGTGTTATCAGATGAATTTTTATTATTCGACTTTTTTTTGTTTTGCGTTTTTGCTAGTATCGAAACTGTCATAGGTTTGTCTTCTCTTGTCATTGGCCTTTGGCGCACTAACAAGTCGTGCGTCGAATAATTGTTCGAAAATAAATATCTTTCTTCACATTATTGTTTGGCACCCCTGTTGAACTCTGCAGCATGGGCAGAGCCTACTAGCTCCTCGCCCAATAAAACCAGCGACCACAGAAGTAATCAGTCAGTAGGTAGGTATTGGTTAAGCATATTGCAGTACCACCAATCGAATCGACAAATATATTGGACAAATGAATTTAATGCTTCGAACTTTGCGTGACCATACCCTGTTACTCTTTGTCACACGGGCGTGTTGGGCCATGAATATTATATAGTTCCCTATCGATTTTGCTTTGCCTTCAAACGGTACTCCTTACGGATTCATGATTACGAGAAACAGATCATCTGACTAAAGTGGTGTTTAGCAGGAGGCTAGGCGAAATGGAGAGATGATGTTATGTAGTGTGAGGGTCGGTTATAACCAAAGTTCCAACTACGATAAAAGAATCGTACGCGATATGTATAGTGACAAAGACAGATAGTTTTATTGATATTGGACCAACTGCGAATTGGACCAAACGCGAAATGGTACAAACGAGAATTCGATCAACCACGAAGTGGACCAAACGCGAAATAGACGAAGCACGAACTGGACGCGCCATTCGTCCAATTTGTGCTTCGTCTATTTCACGTTTAAAAGGCCCAAAAGGTTTGATTCACACCACTGAGATGAAAGAATCTCTGTGACTAACTGAGCTCTCTCTTCTATGCTTGAAGTCCTGGGTGCAACGGTCGAGCAGTGTTATTGGATTTTTCTATGAAATTCTCAGTAGAAGGGTTTGGATTTGTGCTCGTTTAATGGTAATAGGCTCGCCCCCTATTTTATTTATTATTTTAAGTTATTATCCGCTTATTTTTTATTTGCGCCTGTAGTATCACTGCGATCAGTGCAATAAGTCTATTGTGATCGCCATTCGTTGCGTTAGAGTTCACCGCTAAACCCTGCCGCTACTATACAGTATAAACTGCAGGATTTGCTTAGGAGTGAGTTCTTTTATTTCCTCTCGGCTTTGGTGGTAGTGTTTCCCGAAATGAGCACTGCGCTTGTGTATTAGGGAGATTTCCGCATTCCACCAGGAGATGCAGTGGCGTGTCATCAACCTCCTCACAACGCCGGCAGATTCGCGTGTCACTAAGCCTTAGGTTGAACATGAGCCCCCAGGGATGTGCCTTAATAGGCGGTGCACAGGGGGGTTCTGGGGTGGTCTATTAAGAGGACCCAGTGCCCCCCCTCCATGTGCTGATGGTGGCCACCGGGGTGGTTTTAGTGGGTAAGAATCCCACACTCCCCGGTCTAACCCCCGTAGACCGGTAGCCTTTTGAAGGTTTCCCCCCGTAAACAAAAAAAAAAAAAAGGTTGAACATGAGCATGTTTAGGCAGCAGTGTCCCGTTAAAGCTCTTGTTACACTGCACAAGTTGTTCCTATTTAACGCTAGGACAAGGTTTGTGTGCCGTTTAATATAGACTTTAATTAAAGCTTTGGAGTGCACCATGCTATCGGCTTCTGCATCACGGGTTGTGGACACTTGTGGGTTCGATTCCCACGGATTAAATATTCGTATGATCTACAAATAGTTCTTCCTCGTCGTGTGTTTACTTGTGTACCTATGTGAAAGTTTGTTTTTGTAAACACACCCACGATACAGGAGGAATTCCTAGTGTGGAACGTATATTAAATAAAACATATTTTATTAAGTATATCTCACACAGTGAAATAAATTTACGTAAGACCTCCAAATGACGACCATTTGATGACCGTTGAATAAAGAAAGAAAGAAAAATATTTATAATAGTAAAAATGTATATCTACCCTCACGTTTAATCATCATTAACCCCATCACGAGTCTGTTTACGTCATACATAACAGTACTTGTTAGTAGTCTAGCCAGAATATAGTCAAAGTCAACGTCAAGGACAAATGTTTCTATTCAATGAGACCATTATTACAAAAGTCCTTTTGAAATGTCAAAATCTGTTTGCTAGTTAACATAGCCAGGAACTCAGACTATTATCCTATGACTCAATGTCACTAGCTGCGAAATGAAACGTCTACTAGACGAACAGGAGTGGGCAGAAAGTATTTTAAGTTAAAAAGGAAGTGAACTGTATATTTTGATTTTGATATAATAGTTACAGTACCTACCTATGACTGTTCTTCTTTACTTTTTATCGAAAATGGGCCTCATGTGACCTCTATTTTACCTGATGGTAAGCGACGACGAGGTTGAAGGTTGAACACGGTTACCCAGAATATGCCTGTTCACTCTCAAGTGAACTCAAGACCTCCAGCGTAGCAGTCGCGTTAAGAACCACTACAGGAGGCGGTTTGAGTGACTTTCTCGTTATTCGTTTTCTCCCTGTTTTCGTTCAGCAGGTGGTCATAGATAAAAAGTAAAGTCCCTACCAATAATATGAATGCGAAAAAACTGTCTGTCTGTTACACCTTCACGCCTAAAACGCTGAATCAATTTTGATGAAATTTGGTATAGAGATAGATTAGACCTTGGAGAAGGAAATGGGCTACCTTTTGTTAAACTAAGCACATTGGAATGCAGGTGGAACCGCTGGCGACAGCTAGTAGGTAGTTTATATTTTATTTTATTTTCAAGTTCAGAAAACTAACAGCTAGTGAAGTGAAATATAGTTATTCACTAAGTCTGGATATTTAATTATGCTGAATAATGATACTTACCGTTAGTTTTTGTCTGTCTTCAAACAAAAAGGAAGTAAGTACCTACGTAAGTACATCCTCAATTCGAACCGTAAATATATTCAGCGTAACAATACATTTTGTATGAAGCTATAAAAACACCTAAGTACCTATATTCAATTCACGAATCAACAATGATATTATTACAACACCTATAAATTTACAGGTGTTTATTTTCATTATTATAACAGATATTTTTTTCAATAGTGTAACGTATTTATTTTCGTATATAGTAGGTACTATAAACCTACTAAACCTAGGTCTATATTTGGCAAAAGTATGAAAATGATCTTATGAAAATTTATTTTTGAGAAATATTTTAGATACTTACTTTAACTGTATATAAAATGGAACCTACTTTTAAAGTAGGTAAGTACGCTATTGTAGTAATAGCAATAAAAATGCCGATTAATTCGCTGACTGTACATACCACGTAGTCAAAATTCACAAAACAGCATGAGAGCTTCAAAACATAACCTATAAAATTTTGCCGCAATATTTTTAAACTTCTCACAATTAATAAACTTAACTTCACTCACTAAAACACTGTTAAAAACGGTAGGTGAATAGTTATTCTTAGATTTATATTTATAACACTGTAACATCACTATAATAACTGATAGTGTTTCGTCACTGATTCACACTGATTCGCTGACTGTTTTGTTCCTCTAGCTAGTGTTCCTTTTTTCTGAGGCAATGGTCCGATGTCGACAGCCAATAAGAATGCCGCACACTCACGCCTGTTCATTAAAAACACCGTACAAAATATTTTTATGAATAAATTGATCCCCTTCTAGGTTATATGAGGTGACAGGGTAAAATGCCCGCGCATGCGTAGATGAGTAGCTACCCGACTGACGGCATGACGTTAAAAATAATTAAAGGTCGAAACCTTGTTTGTTATCAGTAAATTGTATAATCTGTGAGACCTTGAGATATTTTTGGCGCGTTTTTCCTTGACAAGAAAATTTCGAACTTTTTTAGAGTTTTGGTAACATTCGTCTTTAGTGCCGGTGTTTTTTTTTAATTTCTCTATATGGCTATTTTACCGTGTGACATGAATTTATGGACATCATGTTATGAGTACTGGGGTCATTTCTCAAGCGGGTAAATCCCATTTATTATTAGTCTCTGGGAATAGGAAAAGGAGCTAGGTACTATGTTAATGTTGAACTCAATTAATATTTTGTTGTATGTACCTACTACCAATTCTTAATTAAAAACTTATATTTAAAAGTTACAAAGATTGACTATTCTCATATTTATTTAAATACAATTTCATGATCAATGTTTGTCAGTAATGAGTTGTGGCAAATAATTCGCAACTTTTCAGCAATTCGCATCGTGATGTCGTTCCTTGGCCTCACTCACTGGGCACGGGCCATCATCGAATAGGCATACTTACAATACAAATACAATCGATTCCAATTAAATGTGCGGTTACCGAACACTACCTAAATAAACCTTAACTCATAAAAAACAAGGTTTGAATTCCAAAATCAATAGGAGCGACTATTAATTCAACAACGACTGGCCACTCGTGCTTGGTGCGGTTCACGATCAATCAGTATGCCGTCTATTATTGATGACGTTGAACAGTGTTCAATAACAAACATAATATACATTGTATATTAGATAACTGGGTCCCATGTCCCAAAATAATGACAAGTCTACTATTTTCAAAGACATTTAAGTATTACATGCGAAAATAATCTTTATAACTCTTTACATATTGTTTATTTTATTGTGTCAAGTTCATTTTAGGTATACATAAATATCAAATCATTAATCTGTCAAGTCGTCACCCTTTGTGTCATTGGACATTGGCCACAGGACGACCATACATTAAAAATTAAAATACGATTCTTATAGCAGACTTGAGCATATTGCGTAAGATTCTGCAAGAACAACTCATGTATTTATAAGCTTGCACACACTTGTAAATATCAGTTTTAGCATTTCCTCATGAAAAACTTTGTACTTACATATCTGTGATTACCGATTGCTTCATGGTTGAAGAAACCGTAGAAAAAGTGGTAATATACAAGCATATTATATTCCAGAAGACTTTCTATTGTTCTGTGTTCAAAATTTTATTAGGACACGCTACTGGACTAAGAAGGCTACTATGGCATTTTCAGAATATAATTTCCGAGCTGCTATTGGTATTTCCTGATGCCCTAGAAATCATGACATCACGGTCAGCAGCCGCTATCGCGAGCAGATCAACAGCTAAAAAAGCAGGAAAAAATAATAAAATAACATTGATTCAAACATATATTATCTCGTCAAACAAATCAAACCAAAGAGGCAACAAGTTTTCAACTGGGTTTGCTCAGACAGACAAGACAAAAAAGGGGTTGAATTCTTGCCGATTTGTTTATGGCTCCTTCCGTAATCTCTGTTATAAAAGGAACTGGTTTTGTATTAATATATTATTCTGCTATAGACTGCTCCTATTATTATGCCCGACAACATCTTCCCAATCAGTTCTTAAGTAGCTACTTAAGAACTGACCTGTTAGTACCTAGGGATGAATATTAATATTAGTAGCTACTAATATTAATATTCATCCCTAGGTACTATATAGTAATATTATAAATGCGAAGGTAACTATCTATCCGTTACGCTTTCACTCATAAACCGCCGAACCGATTTTGATAAAATTTAGTACAGAGATTCGTTAGACCTCGCAGAAGGACATAGGCTACCTTTTGTCTAAAAAAATGCTTTTGGGCTGCGAAAGAAACCGCGGCCAACAGCTGGTATGAAATATGTTTACTATTTGTTCATCAGAATCCTAGTAGGTATACCAACTAGATAAGTTAGTAGTTATTTTTATTTTTCTATTATCTATCTATTTAAATAATTTAAAGGTTTTGAATATCATCTTGCTTGTATTCCCTGATGGGTTAGGCAGAAGTGGTACTAATGTACACCCACAGTTCGTCGGTATTATTAGGTCCTATGTAATAAATAGCGCGCGAGCTTATTGGAATTAACTGGGGACGAATCCAAGCCAAAACCTTTAGCGTAGCAGTAGCTTTGACCTTTCAATAAACAACAAAAACTCTATGTGACAAAGAGTGTCCCTCGTTCCCCTAACAGTCTATTTAGCACGTGAAGCCTGTGCTTTATCGAGAACTGGCTTTTAACAAAATTAAATATCGACGCGAGCACTCGTGCCGCTCTTTTTCAAAACTCAATGACACTTCTCATTCCACCATTTTTGCATTCGTTCCAGATCGTAATAATTAAATGGTTTTATGTATACTTTATATATTTTTAACGTAAAACTTCATATTCTTGCTTATTTACAAATTATTATTCATTTAATAAGATATTACTGAGACAGGATAAGGTATTAAGTTAATAATTTTTATTTTATTTTTATTATATTATTTACTTCACCACGTCTCTTATAAATTATTATGATGATAAATTATAGTCCTAACTAGAATATTAAGAACCCTGAAAATTATTACATAATAGCACAGAAATATTGTGATATTTGATACATGTCGTACATTTAACATAGCTAGAATTTAAATTATTATGGAGCGCCTACAAAAAAGAATAAGCAACGTTTCACTCAACGTAACACAATAAAATTAATGTAAGTACCTGCTAGCTAAAACCCAGTAGTCAAGCATTGAAATTATCCAAATTTTCAATGATTCACAGAACCCGGAGGAAAACAATGAAATAAACTAGGTCAAGCTTTTTCTGCAAATGAATTATTGGGAAGTAGGTACTTTTGAATACGGCTTTATTAAATTAGTTTTGATTTATGCAGTATTGCAGCAACTATGCATGACGCCAATATAGGTATTGCTAAGAAAATTAGGTCAGGAGGAAAAATACATAATTAGAATTAATATTATATAGTGTTAAAAATAAATAATATTTATTTTATAGATATTGTAAAGATACTTTTACAAGTCAACAATGTTTCAGATTTTTACTACTATGGCACTGGGGCTGGTATTTCTTGTCAAATTTTGAGAACCACTGAAACAAACTCGGTGAATCATGATTTTTATTTTAAAGTCTAGATAGATTAGTATCAACTATGTTTGAGTAGACCAGGCCCACCTGACGGCACGCTTACATCAGCCATTGTGTAGCTCGACCACAACTTAGGGAGTAGGACAACGCGTTTTGTTACATCAAACTTTTTTCGTATTTAACGTAATTATTTTCGGAAACTACCTCACTAGCCTATAGGCTAGGCCTACCACGTTGGCGCGACTGCTAGGTACACTAGAAGTCATGGGTTCAATTCCCAGATCGAGCAGAGTTATTGGATTTTTCTATTAAATTCTTAGTAGCAACTCGGAATTTGGATTTGTTCCCGATTTGGCAATAGGCTCGCCCTCTATTAGGTACATTGGACCTAAAACATACCGGCGAACTGTGAATGTACATTATTATATCGCTACCTAACCCTTTGGGGAATACAGGCGTGTGTTGTTTTCAAATGATTAATCCTCGTTCAATTGGACCCAATGCCAACCCGCATTAGGCAAGCGTGGTAGATTATAGCCTAACCCGTCTCATTCTGAGAGGAGACCCGTGCCCAGCAGTGGGACAGTATATGTTTTTGTAATGAAGCTTTCGATAATTAATGGGAAAAGCTAAGGTACACTTTTGATTGACCTACTTATATTATATAGTCAGAAATAAAAATTTCTTTAAACTCTCGTCTCGTGCTAAGCGAAGGGTTACCAACACAATAGCCCCAGCTAATTATGTAGCTGAGGAAAACTGGCAACAATGGTAAAAGTACCATTCACTAAACGCCAAACACATTCTTTTCATCAATCATTTTATTAATCGGACTGTTGCTGGGTTTTCAGTGTTACAGTAATGGAAGCCAGTTCTAATAATATATGAATAAAGAAAGTAGCGATTTTATATTTACGTAGCATAGGTACGTCATACATGAGAGATTGATCATGATAAACGACTATGAGTGTAACCTTTAAAATCGAGTCACAATCGAAATCATATAATAGTCAAGATAGATAGATTCATCAAAATCGGCTCAGCAGTTTAGGCGTTAAAGCGTAACAGACAGATAGACAGAGTTACTTTCGAATTTATAATCTTAGGGATAAGTAATTGGTCATCTATTGCTATACTTATTCAACATTTTTTACCCTCACATTAGCTGGAAGTTGTCCTAAAAGTATGAAATATATACAATAAAATATTCTCCATCAAATTATGGAACATTTTATTTGCTAAGTTTAATTAAAAACAAGTTCAAAAGCCTTTCACGTTTTACATAAAGTTTGGTTTGAAAAAATAGACGTTTTAAAATACTGAAACACCGAAGTTGTACCTACATACTATAGGTGATAATAATGGTACGGATTTCAATTCCTAAATCGTGCGAGGTAAAGTACCTATTGAATCGAACGGCACGAGTCACGACGCACCGGGACCCGGGAGCGAATAACTAATGAGTCGGAAAGAGCTCTTACCGAGCCCATTTAATCGGAAAACTCATCTGAAGCCGATTTATCTTTCCTATCCTGTTTTACTTTCGTGTTCCTTTTCTTTCCAAATTGATTTTGGTTTCTGCTACTTGTGTCCACAGAATCAAGATGATAAACGACAGTATACTCACCTACTTATATTATACAACTTGCTTCTCTGTGTATCTATTAATATATATGTAGCCATAATCGACAATCTTGTCCGTTGAACACGTTTACCCTTATTGTTAAGTGCATACGGTGGGAGAGTCAACCAGCAGCTTAAGTACTCCACCGTATAGTTTCCCAATCAATTTCTCCTAAAATTTCAACCTCCGTGTCCGGGATTATAGGACACGACACATCGTTTCGACGTTTGCGGATATCCGCACGACACGAGCGATAGGCGCGATGCGAGCAATACGAGCGACGACGTTGATCCGGCGTTGACGGACGTGCATCCGTCCGGCCACATGTTCAGTGCTTCGCTTTAATTTTGTGATGTTACTAGCTATAACTACTGTACCTACTATAAGTAGGGGTGTTCAGACATGGGGTTAACTGATTATTCATGGACACCTACGCAAACATACCTACTGTATGCTTATTATGTACCTATTAGATTTGTTAGACAACATAATTTGTAAATTGGGAATATAATATAGATACATAAACACAATTTGGGAACTCGTGGCGAAGTAATAACTGTATGTACAGTCTAACCAGATGTGGCTGAATATCAGTATTTTACACGATTTAAGAGAGGTAGGGCATAGTTGGGAGTGTTTCCACTCAAATTGGAGCTGCCCAACTGGGGAAGTAGGTGCCTCCGCCTTGCAGAAAATCAAAGTGTAATAATCTGTTTGCTTTGAGCTGTGTTGTGTTCCTTACGGTGAGCAAGGTTGCAGTTCTCCGCGAGGAAACGTGTTGGCAGTGGGACTTTGACCCTTATACTGCAACAACTATTCCTCTTTTGTTTTACAGGGTCGGCAATGCGCAAGTGGTGTTACAAGAGTCTATATTAATAGGCTACGGTAACCGCTTACCATCAGATTAGCCGTGTACTTATTTGATACCGATGTCCTGAGGATAGATCGGTTGTTAGGCTTTTTGGGCTTCTGTCTGACTACCATTAACGAGTGTCATAGATGTTAGTATGACAACCGGGAGCAATGGCTTTATGTTATCCGAGGTACGAGGTACCCATCCACTATCTGACCGCGGTTAGCGCAGCTTAACCTTGCAGATAGGTTGATTAGCGTAGTTATTACTTAGTCATCATCATGATTATAACAGTCCGCAGATGTCCAGTGGTACAATATAACATTATCTACTATAAACCGTTCTCCTAGTAACCGCTACATTGGCTATAGCGGTTGACGTCTAATGACTACATTTGCAGACGGACCGATAGTTGTTGTATTTAATCTGTTGTGAGGTTGTAATGTACTGTACTTACATGTAATATTATAGCTTACGTATATGTTTATGGTGTTAACAAATTAACTCTAAGAAATTTAATCAATTGTTTAGTTATGATGATATAATATATTTTTAATATTTTAACTTAGTTACAAAAGAAGTTATGGTACGTTAGTATCTAAGTATATTTCATAAATTAAGAATATAATTTATTTCATAAAATGTATGGGTACCTACTTACTAAAATTTTATAAGTAGGTACTAAAATGTTTCTATTTTGATTAAACAGTCTTAGAATCACCGTTGCTTTTAAAACCTGCTTTCAATAAAAAAAACCGCATCAAAATCGGTTCACCTGTTTAGGAGTTGCGGTGGACACACACAGAGGTGAAACTTATCAACACTAATTTTTGTATCGAGGGGTTAAAATGAAAATCCCTCAAAATCAGTTTTTCTTTTACAAATAAGGTAGGTATCGCGGTGGCTTAGTGGTCATAGCGTCTGGTGTACCGAACCAGAAGACGCAGGTTCGAATCCTGCCCGCGGTCGTATTTTTCCTTTTCTAAATAACTTTAAAATCTTAGCATGGAAAATGCCAAAAATATACAAAAAGATAACTAGAATTTAAGTTAAATTGTTACTAACCCTATGGACTCCTGTTGGAAATAAAATTATTCATTCATTCATTCATTCATTAATTATCACTCGCTTAAACGGTGAAGCAAAACATCGTGAGGAAACCTGTATACCTTAGAGATTTTTCTCGACGGTTTGTGAAGTCTGCCAATCCGCACAAGACCAGCGTGGTGGACTATAGCCTAATCCCTCTCAATATGAGAGGAGACCCGTGCTCAGCAGTGGGACAGTATATGGGTTGATGATGATGATGACACACCACTATTTCGAATTTCATTGGCTACATTGCCTTTTAAATCGGAACACAATAATGTATGCATATTATTATTGCTTAGCGGCAGATATTTGGCAATGTGATCCGTCTGCCACCTGGAGAGGCAGCAGGGTATGCGGACTCATACCGACTAAAAACCGGTCTTGCCCCATAGTCATGCATGACCATGGGGTCCGTGTATTTCGCTACGACTATGACAGGGCGTGGTCCAGCGATGGCTGGACCCCTTCAATTACAGTACTCATTGAAGACATGCGTGTTCGCCATATGCGTGAAGGTAAGAAAGAAGAATAAAGAAAGAAAGAAAGAAAATGTATTCTGGCAATCACAACACAAGACAAAATACCAAACAAAAAAAACAATAGATTCAAGTCTTATACTAAGTAAGTAGGAACATTATCCTGTGCGATGTCAGAATATAGATCCCTATCTCAGCAGTCAGCACTATGCTGCAGCAAGCAAACCAAGCTGCAGCGCTAGATATTCTGATAAGGCTTGCTGATGGGGCCACGGACAATCTGCATACTTACCACACTAGATGACCTCTGCGCCTAGAGCAGAGCCTACCGCCTTACAATAAAGGTTATTGTCAATATATTAAGTTTTTTGTAATTTTTTTAATGTTGTGAAGACATTTTTAACTGTAATTCTTCTAAGATTTGTAACACAGGGTTTCCCTAGTAAGGATTCCAGTCTCACAAAGGAAAATCTCACTTTGTACTTTAATTAATAAAGCATTATGTAATAGTACCATTGTGAACAGAGAAATAAATTAGATAGGTATAATACCTATTAATTAATCTTTACCCGCGCCGGCAGTGACGCCACCATCTCCAACATTCGTATGTAAATCACACTTGTATATTATCTGTAAGTACAAGCTTTTGTTTAGTTTATGATCAGCTCTCTGTTGCATTACCTACCCTTGATGTATGTACCTACTAAGTAGATTCGTATAAAATTATAATAATCAGGTGAATAATTCAGCGATCATCATAGAGCGATAGCCAAGAGCCTCGACCAACATCTAAGGAGGCTCTCGTTAAATAGTTGGATCAAGGACTTGATACAGAAAGCACTACTCTTGGACACAATCCGTATTGTTAGCAGTTTTCTTTCTCGGGGCGCCCGACCATCGGTAGCTTGGACCCTGCTCCGGATGCCCGTGGGTTTCTGATTTTGTTATTTTTATATGAATCGACACATAGAAGTTACACGCAAAAGTTGTACTTAGGATGGGACATCCTACAAATAATACCCACATGATTTCGACAAATCGTACTTGGGTGAATTTCAACAAGAGATTTTTATGTATCATTTCGGTGGGATTTTTTGTTTTCAATGCTATCTACATATTTTTAGTGACAAATAAAACTTTAGCCTATTTTATAACATTGTGCGTGAGTGGACATCAAAAATCATCAAAACTTACATAAATATTTAAGGATTAATTTTTAAGAGTCCACTGAAATGAAAGTGTCTACCGAAATGATAAAACATACCACCGAAATGTTAGATTGTGCACCGGAATGAAATAAATCCACCGAAATGATACAGCTAAGAACAACCGTGCCGGGCAGCCAGGGTTCCGGACTTTGGTAGGTTTGATTTCCACAAATTTTAGATAAACACTGAGACAGGACAGTACACAGTTATTTTAATATCATCATTAATATACAGATATTATTTAACTCTTATATTTTCATACATATTATATATTTTCACATAATACACCTGAACAATCTAATCTACACTCTAGGTAAAAGTACAGAGGCCAGCACATCAAGCTACAACAATCTGTGAAATTTATTTGATAGACTTTAATACAAAGTCACAAGGTTCATATTCAATTGCGAAAATTTGACAGTTTTGGATAGCTTGACCTGCTGGCGTCTGTACATTACAAAACTATGACTTTGTATTTCAAATATAAAGTCATAGTTTTGTAATAAGGATCTCTAAAACTTTATGGTTTTATCATATCGGAGATACATTTCGTTCCGGTGGACTGTAATTGGTATAACAGTCCACCGAATCCACTGAATAGATAACACTGAGATGATAAAATAGAGGTTAGTTCTACATTTAACTCCGAAATAAAATTATTAAAAAAATATGAACACTACTCAAACAAAACAGTACTTACGGCGAATTTAATACACAATTTTGAAACAAATTAAACAAATCTCGCACGAGCTATAACAGCCACCGAAATGAAACTATTTTTGTCCCCATATCACTGAAATGATAAACTTACTTTTTTGAGGGGAAACCGCAAGACGTTGGGACCGATGCGTTCATGCCGAGTGCTTGAGTCGGACTGATCCGAAGTGAGGAAACGAGAGAGGGGCGTAACAGCGCAATGTTGACGTGGCTATTCTACTAAAACTTACTGTCCTCTGAAATGATAACTTTTTTCGGGACAAAAGTTGACTGCCTATCAAATCCATGAGAAAGAAGATAAACAAACAAAAATAGTTTTATTTGATCGAATATATTATAAATTAATGATAACAAAATCGATTTAAATCCATATTACGAATGTATTTGCAGGGGAAGGTATTTTATGAGCGGAATTGGGTTCGGGACAGGCCACCGTGATGATAAAATAACACTTTGTAATTATTTTTTTTTGGTATATTAGAGGGTAGAAATCAATTATTTTTTTTTCCAAGGTAGAGAAGTACTTACGTTGTTGAGAAAAAATATATAAAATTAAAAATCAGCACATTGCACTACCGTTCTCAGGTTTGCTTGCGCAATTCACCCACTTGCCTTTCTTTGTCCTATAATCAGGGCCATGGGATTCGTAACGACCACGACAGATTCTGATGGTCATACCTCTTAGTTTTTATTGATAATTATTATTGATCATCATTCTATAAATATTACAATTCATGCATGACGACTGTAAGTCGACATATATAAATATTATATGTCTTGTCATTACTACATTATCGGCGTCAACCACCCACAAATTATGTGTAATCAAGAATTCATGTTTGTTTTAACGACGTCGTAGCTTCATTTCCAACCTGGTTTTCTCTCACAAACAGCCGAGCCCTGTTTTCACTTGTATAGTCATTTAATTTCTAATAGGCTATGAATCGCAAAAAGTGCAAGTGAAATGACACCATCTTGGACAAGATAAATGTCTGCAAGTAAGTACATGCATGATACTTACATCATTCGTGATTCTAGGAAAATGTGTATTAGGCTCACATTAACAAATTATCATTCTCCTACCCTTTCAACTGACGAAAAACGGAGGTGGTTCTTAATTCGATGGTTTTTTGTATGTTTGTTACGCGATTACTCCGCTAGTAATAATTACTCTACTAGTTTGAGTAGTAGTAACTTTTAACTTTCAATCGGCGCGCCGACTCAAAGTTAATTTCCCAAAGATGTTGGAGTCGGCTAACAGTTAACGATATGCGGCTGAATATCAATGTAGCTCACTGTAAAGATTTTTATTAAATCAAGTAAATACATAACCAATAAATAAAATCGGTATTCTACACTTTACAAAGCACTGCAGTGAAAGAATTGAACACGAATCCATCCACGTTGCCGAAACGTGAATACGGACAGTTGGGCTGCTCCACAAATTTAAAGTTCAGCGATCAATGAACCAGCTATGCTCGGGGTTTCTTTAAAGCATAAGATTCGTAATGAGGTTACCGGAAAATAACTGGAGTCACATGAGATAGCTTCCCGAATAAGCAATCTGAAATGGCAGTGGGCCAGCTATGTCTGTCGACGGACCGATAGCCGCTGGAGCAGACGAGTCCTTGAGTGGAGGCCGTGAATCGGCAAACGTAGTGTGGGACGCCCACCAGCCAGTTGCACCGATGACAGATGATGTCAGACTGGATGCGAAAGGCGCAAAACCGGGTCTTGTGGTCGTGATTTGAGAGAGGCCTATGTCCAGCAGTGGACTGCCTATAGGCTGATATGATAACGATGATGATCTTGTAAAAGCTAAAATCATATAAGTACTTACTTAAAATAGAAACATAAGCATATAAATTGTGCTCAACGATCACCTAAACATAAACTGACGAACAGAAAAAATAAATGACTAATTATATAAAATGTATTTGTGCACGTGTGTTTAATTGTTTTCTCTATAAACTGCCAGGTGGCGTCGTTAACGCTGTTCACATATTAGAATGTACTTTCATTCATCTTTCTACTAAGGTGACCACACTGTCGAATGTGATTGGTACAGAACCGAGACGAATGACTTAAGTCAATGTCATATAATTGTATAGATGAGAAGAAACAAATGATGTTTTGATACAAACGACATTTACATACTTAGGTAACTATTATGTACTAACGATAGATGGGACATCATGCACAAAATCGGTACCTACCTACTAGGGTGTCCAATAAGAAACACAGGATTAGTTCCATCTTTATCTGAATATTATTGAAAACGGTGTAATTTAAAAAAAACTTGTGTAAAAGATTATTAATAATTAGCAGTATTGCCACCTGATCCATTTAAGCAAGTGTAGGTATCCAATTTTTTTATTCTTACTTACCTATTTAGTTCCTATGAAATGATTATAATTATTATCTGTGATTTGATTATCTGTGAAAACTTGTAATTGGCCGTATTCTGTTATACAATGTGCATTTGACTGTTAGCTGTAAGTTTTCCTAAAATAATAAAATAAATAAATAAATAAAAATTAATTATATTGAAATGGAATTGAACAGTAGCAGTGTTAAGACACTTAGGATCAATTATTTAAACAATAAACTTGACGTTAAACAAACAAACACGTGAATTGACACAAGTCTCAAACAAACACATAATTAGTTTCTCTAATGCTCTATTAACATAAATTAAAACTCAATACAAATTTTTCATTTCAGTCACGACTTAATTATTGTTAAAATAAAAAGTAATTCCCCATTGCCTTGAGTGTATGGTCACATTACATACTCGAGACCGAGCCTCGTGATAAGAAACAACTCATCCGCGCAAGCGCAGCGGCCTTGCGCACCCGCGTCTTACCGCGACAACCGCCACCACGAACAAAACTACACTCTACCCGCCCATGATAAAGGTGGAATTAGAATAATTCGAATAAAGTGATAAGGAAAAATCTACGAGTGTCAGTGAGTGAACAAAATTTTGTTTTGTGAAATTAGTGTGTGTGCATTTTATGTCAAACTAAACAATTGGTAAGCTTTCTTTAATCGCAGTCATTATCAAAATTGTAATTTGTTTGCGGCGTTACATAAACATTGCCTTAATGGAAAATCTGCTGGAGTTTCAGCAACAGTCAAGTGAAAATTTACTAAAAACGTTTTGCGGTAGAATAAATTATAGAAATAATCCAACGAATGCACAATTTACGCATTCAAGTAGTTACATAATAATAATTAATTATTATTAAATAATTAAAAATATTAATATACTTACTTGGACTGGAAGTTAATTGAAATACTTAACATATACTTAATTTATAATAACTCAAGTATGTAATTAAAAGGATACTGGGTGATAATTAGTTACAAGTTTCTATACATATACATAATATTATTATATATAAAACAGTGTGGGTTTTCTTAAATAAAACGTTTCCATTGTATTTCTAAATACCCTCATGTATTGTTGACATTGCGTAGTTGATGTTGCCAAACATTAATATTCTCGTAATTTTAATAAAAAACGTAGTACCTATGTACATAATTATGTGACAAGTAAGTATTAAAATATGTCTGTTTTTTTTTATCTCAGTGGTTTCAAATATAATTAATTCGTTCCTATGTCCTCGGGTACCTAAACTAAAATTATTAATATTTGATTATGACTTTAGGATCCATTAGCAAGACACAATAGAAAAACAGTTGTTTTTAGATTGAAATAAAACTACTTTTTACGGATTTTATCGCGTATATTGATATTATTAATCCTTACGTTTCGGACCCTTTACAGCGTCCATGGTCACGGGTAGACTGAGGTGGTGGTCTTGATGATATAATTACTGACAGCTACCCTACATTTTTTTTTATTGTTACATGATCAATGACATTTATTACTAATTATTAATTAAAACTAGATGGAGCCGGCATTTCCTAGCTGACGACCTCTGAGAAGAAACGCCGAAACAAACTCAGAGAATCATGGTCTCTTTTAAAGTAACAATATTCAATGATCATGCTTTAGTTGTTAATTCTTGGCAATCCGATTCTCGCAGAACGAGCTCACAGTATCCTTTGGTCTTGCAGTTGTAGGCCTGGATTTTGGTTTAATAGAATCTGTAACAGGATTCCAAGCAGGTGGTAAGACCCAGCCATCTTCTCTATTGAAATTTGGATGTTTTTTAATTTCAATAGCCTCACGAATCATCCTGGGTAGGTATCGACTTTCCTTCGCAAGGATTTGTGGTTTATCAAATCTGATATAATGCTGGGCCTTGTCAAGAGTATGTTCACAAACTGCTGACTTCTTGGAACGGCGGTGTTTGACATCGGCGATGTGTTCTTTTACGCGGCTCCCTATGCTTATTTTAGTTTGGCCTATACAATATGAGAGACCGCAATCACAATCAATCTTGTATACGCCCGCATCTTGTAGAGGTATATGGCACTTGACAGATGGTAAGAACTGACTGATCTTCTTCAGCGGCTTGAAGTATGTTTTAATTGAAGCACGCTTCAAGATGTAGCCAATTTTGTCGGTGACTCCTCTAACATAATTATGGTAGTACGGCAGGTAAGCGCGCGGTATTCGGAGCTTGTTGTCGTGCAGGACTTGCTTGACATGTTGAAGCTCAGCAGCCAGGTGTTGCTCATCACAGATCCCAAAAAAGAAGTAGTTTTATTTCAATGTATAATATTCGCGTAAATGTCAGAAATCAATAAGTTGTTTTTAGCTTATAGAGGGGTCACAGTTTCTTTACTTTTAACGATTATTTCAATCAGTTTATTTCATGTGAATGTTTAATTATTTCAATGCGACAGTGAACTCCTACTCCCATTCCAATTCATTGCACGAATGTAGATGTCTGTAATAACTGATGCAAGGTTGTCGCGGTCAGTCTGTGGATGGGTGAACATTCTAAACACGTCAAAACCACTCTATGCCTCGAAGAGTTAGTGATAGTCAAAAGCCTGAAAACCTGTCTTTCGCTATCAGTATTGCCCAGAAATTGGGTGACGGAGGTCCGATGGTAGTCGCTTTTTGTGAAATACTGATATTCAGCCACGAGAAAAGTGCGATTGAGATTTTCTTTGAAATTTTCAGTAGCAGCTTGAAATTCAGATTTATGCACGGTTAATCCCAATAGTTACGCTCACCGTTAATAAGACCTAAACATGGGTGCATATTCGTAGATATACCTAATTCTCCTAATCCCATAGGTCCAATTCCTATGTCAAGCAAAGTGCGATTAGGTTTTTCTTTGAAATTCTCAGTAGTACCTCGAAGTTCTTTATGCCCAGTTAATGCCAATAGACTCGCTCAATACATGGGACCTAAACATACCGGCGGACTATGGGTGTAAATTCGTATACCTCTTCATAATCCTGCGGGCATACAGGCGCAAGGGTACCTATCCATTTTCATTTTCTGTATTTTAATCACACGTTAGTTTTCTGACTGCCCAAATGGTTGCCTCATTTGTTATATGGCTCTAATAGGCCATCCCCCTAGGCATGACATGTCTGTCGAACCCTTTGGGAAATACAGGCTTGATAGCATGTATTTTTTCAGTCTTTCCACATTCGTTTCTGAACTAAGTAAGTAGGTATTTCATCTTCTTTTTTATCCAAAACCCACAAAATTCCATAAAGATAATTTAAGAAACTTTGTCATAGAGATATGGTGTGATGTTTGCTTTGTATTAAAGTAAACAAATAATACTGTGCAAATTATTATGCGGCATAATGTCTTATCTTTTTTCATTACCTACTTGTTCTCAGTGTCTTCATCCTTTAAATTAAAATTGAATACTTTACGCTAGATCGTTATCGTGTGACGTGTCAAAGGTAGAATGGTTATAAAAATCGTTAGGAATCCGAGGCCGACATACTTACAATGTAGCTCTCATTGGGTGGATTTGGGATCTTAATTCTGAGGCCAGTCTGCCCGGAAAGCGTCCAAATCATTCCACCAGGGTTTCCTGAGCCTTCGTCGGCGTTTACAGCCGTCTTCAGGCTACCATTGAGGTACAATGAGGCTTAACCTCACTAAAAATACCGATGGCCAGTCTCTTTTGTAGTTGTAGCAACAAAGATTTATTTAACTAGCTGTTGACCTCGGTTTCACTCGAATGCCAAAGGATTTTTTGAGGAAAAAAGGAGGCTACGTCCTTCTCTAAGGTCCAACCTATATCTATACAGAAATTCATTAAAACTGGTTCAGCGGTTTAGGCATGACAGTTTAACAGCAACGGCAGGACTAGTTACCACTGTCCACTCCCGTCTTATGAAAAAAAAACCATGAGAAAAAGTACCAAGGGGTAGATAAGTAATAAAAAAAAAAGATCTACAATAACACTCATGAAAGTTGTCACAGTAGCTCCAGTTACTTTCCGACTAGAACTCCAAGATACATATTGCAGTTTCGGTTTCTTTCAGGGTTACCAAACTGGTATAATATAATGTTATTTCGTCACAAATAATTAATCGACATTCGGAATAAAGAAAGTTAAAAAGTTATTGTTGAACCTTGAACATATTAGGTTAGCTGTGGACAATATAATGATTACTTAAACTGGTTTAAATTGTTTCGTATTATTAACTGTTGTAAGTAGCTGTCAAATACACAATACACTGGTAAAATTCACTTAAATCTGTACTTAATTTATACCCAGATTTTAGAGAACTTCCAAAGAATAAGACAAGTATGTTACACTATACCTACTATCAATTTATGTAAAAAAAAATATTTAATAATTTTTGATGCATAAAAATGAGACATCCCTAGTTTATTTGAATTGTTTGAGTCAAACTTTCAAAGTAGTACTTACCGCAGTTTACTCCAAGCGAAAAACAAAAGCCGAGCTAGGAGGATTTAGCTACGGAATAGACAATTTTATGGCTCCTTAGTTCTTGTCTCTGAGATGGTTGGCAATAGAAACAAAAAAGGATGTTTTTTGTGCTGAAACGTCACTATTTCCTTTGCCGATTTGGTCTGGCGCTTCTGTCATTTGTGGTTTTAGTTTGTTAGTGTTTGTCTTGCCGCTCGTTAGGTATAGATACAGCTGCTTACATCATAAAACAGTAAGAGAATGTGAGGCCATATTTTTATAGAGGGTTAAAGGTGTAGGTAGGGGTAAGTAGGGGCTCATTATCCCCCAACGATAGGGCAGGGAAAAGCAAGTGCTGTTTTTAGTCGGTACAAGTTATACACTTCGATAAAATTATATCGTCAAGTGGAACCTCTTTTAAGGTAGGTACCTCCATCAGCTTAAATTATGTACCTACCTAGGTATATAAATATGTATAAAAAAAACAGATTACCATTAAATTACTGACTAATCATTACTCTTTAAATCCTTGAAATTCAGCATGTAAGTTCCTCGTCCAGTTCGCTCATTCTTATACTCAGCGTGTCTACTAGTCCTAAAAGAAAGGTTTTTGGGAAATTCCCATGATATTGGGAAATACGCGATCACCTGATAAATGTAAATGTACAGACGTCAGCAAGTCAAACTATCCAAAAACTGTCAAATTTTCACAATTGAATATGAACTTCATTACTTTGTATTAAAGTTGAAAATCAATTAAAGAAATTTGACAGATTATGGTAGCTTGATCTGCTGGCCTCTGTACTTAGGTATTTACTTAAATTCTGTAGGTACGAGCTCAAATAAAGTTTTCTTTCTTACTTTTGTTAAGGATTGTTAATACTAATGATTTTTTTAAATGTATCTTTACATTCCCTATAATGATATACCTACTTATGTATGTTTTATTTGTACCTAAATTGCGCTGGAAGTTGGCACAGTTTTTCAAGTATTGATAAACAATGATCGCGTGCGTGACGCTTGATGAATATTGCACTTGTCTTACTATAAGCACTGATAAGCATTATAAACACGTGCCTGGGTAATCACAGTTTGTTCAAGTTACTTATTAGAATCCTGAAGTCCAGACAGCGACTGCTACGCTAGAGGTCCTAGGTTCGATGTTATGTTTATGAATAATCATCACACTACGCTATGATCACCTTTGAATATTCTTTTAGAGCCTCCTAAACTAATAACTTACCATTTTTTGCTTATTTATATAAATCTATGTAGGTACCTATTGGTAATGTTATTTATAACATGCATTATTAGTATGGATAGGATAGATTACCGCCTAGTTTACCTACTTATTTGATGGATTTAACGCGGACGCGATAAAATCGATCATAATTAGCATAAGTTTCAGAAATTTATATCTTAAAGTCCGGTTTAACTGATTCTGTAAGTGAGTAGGTATATTCCAAAGCATGACAAATCTATTGAACAACAAGATTACTGCGAAAAATTGCGTTCACGTTCCGCTTGAAGTCGTTAAACTATATTGAAATACTGAACTGAAAATTAAATTACCTACATTATCACAACATCGACCAAAAACTCAACTAAGTAAAGGAGCTATCAATACCTGGATACTATCTTTTTGTATTTCTTGGCATTTTCCATGCTAAGATTTTGAAATTATTTTAGCGAAGGAAATATTCGACCGCGGGCAGGATTCGAATTTACCCAGTACCTAACCAGAAGAGGCAGGTTCGAATCCTGCCCGCGGTCGAATTTTTCCTTCGCTAAAATTACCTGGATACTATTTTAAAATCGAAAATGGAGGAGGTTCCCAATGCGACTGTATTTATATGGTACGATATATCTTCACCGATCATTAACGGCAAGCTTCTATAGGCTACGGTAACTACTACCATCAGGCGGGACGTATGCTTGTTTGCCTTAGTGGTATAAAAAATAAACCCTCATCCCAAATTACATGTGGTCGGCGCACTGTATTGGAGAGTTAGCTATACATATTGTCCCCCAGAGTTAGCAAACACTAAAATAGATATATGTATAAAATAATTTTAGCTAATGGTTGCGTTTCATTGAACGCAACCATTATTGCTTGATATTAGAAAATTTAAAGTCATTTGGTTGAAAATACTCCAGTGGTACGATTAAACTAACGATACAATATAGCCGACTCTCCCCTATGTCTTCTTCTTCCATAAATCTCTTTTAGCCAACATGACATCATTCACTTCCATTGTAGCCATATCATCTCGCACACAATGCATCCATCTTTTCTTTGGTCCCCCTTTTCCCTTACTTTCATCTACATTCATGGTCAACATCTTCCTGATAACATGCTCTTCACTCAGAAAAATAACTTAAAAAACCGGTACTCCATAATATTGTAAAAACACACAAACATAAATAATTGCTAAAAAATAGTCAATGTTATTGACTTAATTATAATAATTTAATTTAGTTGTGTTTTGTAACACATTATATAATCATTTAAAAAATAATATAATAGGTATGACGGCGGGAGCGTGGGCATAGCGATAACGGGGTCATCATCAACGTTGCTTGGTACGGGTTCCATGACGTAGGTGGGTACTCGGGCAAACCAGTAAAACGTCGAAGCACAAAATCACAATAAGTTTATTCTACGATTTAATTCACTAACTTATAATAAAATCCGAGATTAATAATTTCAATAAAAAAAGATCAAAGACTAGCACGGTGAACCCGACAGTTTCGATCCGAACTATACGGTGTCCGCAGTCGTAATGTGACTCACAATCTCGATCGACTCTGTCCACGCGTATGGCGGAAACTAAAGCGCCATCTCACGGCGTTCATCGTACTAACTTATCAGCCAATGAAAATTAAGTTGCACATTTGACTACTATTATGATATCCGACGACTACTATTATTTTGAAAATAATAAAAATTATATCGCTTGCGACGACACGGCCAAACTGACGATTTACACGTCCTCGTGTGTATCTGTAACAAAATTTTCATTTGTAGCAAACATTTGCTCGGCTTAACCTGACTACAAGGTAAACAAAAAGGAAAGTCCGAAAGATACCTCAAGTAAACATAATCAGAATAACTCAAATTATTGTACAGTGAGCAATACATAGACACACCAACACTAAAATGACCCGGCTGCTCGGCAGCGTAGTCTCAAGGAGACCCCAAACAGTAGTCTTATTCAGACCCAAACGATAGTCTCATAGACCCGAACAGTAGTCTCACAGAGACCCATTAGTAGTCTCACAGAGAACCATTAGTAGTCTCACAGAGAACCATTAGTAGTCTCACAGAGACCCATTAGTAGTCTCACAGAGACCCATTAGTAGTCTCACAGAGACCCATTAGTAGTCTCACAGAGACCCATTAGTAGTCTTATTCAGACTCGGGAAATAGTCTTATAGACCCAGCCACCATACATCTAGCCGCGCATTGCGCCCTGAACGACTCATAGAATCGCAGTTACAACTACGGCTAGACTGTACAGTTTGTATTAGGAAAGGGTAGATGTTAGTCATTTTATTGTCGGCCATATTCAAAGAATATTGGAAGTGCTTTCACTATTATCATCGGCATTGGATTCTATGTCAGTAACCAGTTTAGACGGAACTTCACTTTGAGGCATCTTTCCAAGACGATCGTGAGCATACTTATAGGTTCTGTTACTAGTCAACGATTTCAAAGCGTAACGATCGCCTTCAAGCACATCAGTTATTTGGAATGGACCTTTATATTTCGGATCTAACTTTGTCTGGTTACGCTCCTCATTTTGCATCAACACAAAATTCAGCCAAGATTACTTCAATCAATACTAAATTATTTCAAAGTCTAAACTGAGCAGAGCGATTAGACTATGTACCGAACAACAACACTGTCACAAAATCGCATTTACGGTAAAAAAAAAATTACAAGTAGGCTTTACCCTAGGTCTCTTCCCACTCAACCGAACAACCTTAAAACGTTTGTACTCTCATCACAATACATGGATACAGGTTTTTCATAGGTCTCTTGTAGGTCACCCTAGGTATTCACAAACACACATGGCATAGCTTACATACTGCATACGGTCATGGTATACACAGAAAAACCAACAGTTATTGTTTGGTACACAATCTACCGACAGTTACTCAAAAAGTTACATGACAA
Source organism: Acronicta alni (assembly GCA_964056405.1). Lineage (NCBI taxonomy): Eukaryota > Metazoa > Arthropoda > Insecta > Lepidoptera > Noctuidae > Acronicta > Acronicta alni. The sequence continues at coordinate 1,463,586 of OZ043914.1, forward strand.
CAAAGAGAACTGCACAACTATACGCACAAGATACCGTCAAGTAACATGACATTAATTTCACAACAAAAATAACACGTGGTCATCCTTTTCAATTAGGAATTTCCAATGGTTTTAATCACAGCCAAAATCATGAGGAAACTGATAAAATAAATTGGTTAGATCTCACCGAGATACAGCATCACGACAGTATTCCTGCCTTATACCTCCAGTATCATCACAACAGCAACACTTGCAATGTGACGGTGGAAGTTGTGACGTCACGTTTGACATCCAAAGACGCTACTAATCTCCGGGTTGACTTCCCAAAGTCATTTGGTTCAGCACACACATAATCACGGCTCGAAAATCTGCAATCTCAAAGATCTCCTCAACGGTAATAATCCGCCGATGGCGGGTAACTTTGTATTTGCTTCGAAATTATCAAAGACGAATCAGACAGGTTGATTGTACAATCCTGTTTTAAAATTTCACGCCTAATCATCACATCATATTTTAAACAATCGCCAGGTAAAACGTGAAATAAAATCGACGAATTATTATCGTCAATAAGCACGTCGCAAAGAGTTTGCTCAGTACACACTAGGTTAGCGAAACCTATACCTTGTATACGAATAATTGCGTGTGTATGTTCACCATTAAAACTACTGCTAACAGATTGTTTAACAAGAGAGCATTCGGCACCGGAATCAAAATAAAAATAGTACGACTCACCGGATAGTTCAAATTGACCACAAACACCTGCCACCTGGCAGCTATCGACGCGTCGCTCGGTGCCGGTGCTGGTCCCGCTGCTATAGGCCACATAATCATATCGTGCTAAAAACAGGTCCTTGAACTGGCTCCAAGTCATACCAGTATGGGAGACTTGAGAAAGCCATATCGATGCACTTCCTTTTAGAGACTTAATAAGCGCAATAATCAGCTGGCCTCCTTCCATGGGATGTTCTGCGAGGCAAATATCCACTGTCGAGGTCCAGGAACGTGGATCAACGTCAGGTAGTTCCGGGTTGAAGACCGGCAGCTTGATTGAAACTGGCGTCGATGTCGATCTTCGCATGGCTTCAATCATGCGCATGGTAATCTTGTTTTGCTGCTCGAGGAGCTGGCGCCAGTAGATATCCATGGTTGGCGCCCGAGCTGATCCCACTTCTGATGACGGCGGGAGCGTGGGCATAGCGATAACGGGGTCATCATCAACGTTGCTTGGTACGGGTTCCATGACGTAGGTGGGTACTCGGGCAAACCAGTAAAACGTCGAAGCACAAAATCACAATAAGTTTATTCTACGATTTAATTCACTAACTTATAATAAAATCCGAGATTAATAATTTCAATAAAAAAAGATCAAAGACTAGCACGGTGAACCCGACAGTTTCGATCCGAACTATACGGTGTCCGCAGTCGTAATGTGACTCACAATCTCGATCGACTCTGTCCACGCGTATGGCGGAAACTAAAGCGCCATCTCACGGCGTTCATCGTACTAACTTATCAGCCAATGAAAATTAAGTTGCACATTTGACTACTATTATGATATCCGACGACTACTATTATTTTGAAAATAATAAAAATTATATCGCTTGCGACGACAGGTATATATTATAAAATAAATATTGACTGACTCCAAAATATGAGTTTTTTATTATGGCTAAAATCTGCAATTTATTTTTATATTACCGTTGATCTCTAATAAATTAATTAGTCATTGTGATCTCTATTCAAAGTCCACGTAAGGTCCATAATAAAATGATGCGTCACTTAATGCATTATTTATTTTATTTAGCGTAACTTTCTTCACAGAGCAATGGCATTGCTCTTTCAGTATCATCCAAACATATTTGGTTTGTAGAAAGTTTGTTGCCTGACGCGACGTACCGAAAACCGTACTATCAAGGGCTATGTCGGCGAAAAAGTCGTTAAAAATTTACATTTTATATCCGTATAAAGTGGTTTGTCGATTGAAGAGTCACCAAGTTGTCTACACTGTCATGTTACGCCTTTTTATTCCCCATGGAACGCCTGCCACCTGGAGAGATGTGCAGGATATGTCAGACTCGTACCGACTAAAAACCGCACTTGCCTTCACTTGTTCTATATTCATGACCTTGGAATGATCCTTGGAATTCGTCAAGACCATGACAGGGTAATGCTACGCGTTCATTAATCGAATCAACAGCAGTATTAGTAGTTTAGAGATTTGTTTGTGTGTCAGGTCTGAACAGTATAAGGAGATGAGGAGACCTTTGCTCGCGAAGTGGAATTATAATTATACATAAATTATTTAATTGGGTTGGCTTAGTCACTCGAAAATTATCACTTCGGAGTTAAATCCAAGACGGTACTTTAAAAACCTTTAGTAATGTTTATACATACACGTCTCGAATAAACCAGCGAAAAGATTTCGATAACATTTTGGCAAGGAGAGAGATTGCATTCTGACACAGGCTACATTAATACGGTAATAGACACAAGTAAAGCCGAAAGCAACAGCTACATTTCTATAAATTTAATACCTAACAGTTTAGGAAGGTGACGGTATCGAATTTAATTAATGTAAGTAGAAATGCACAGGCAGCAAGTTATTTTTATCGTGTGAATATCCTGGATGGATGTCCGGAGCCCGAGGACGGTGAAAGGTTCTCGCAGAATTGCCACTTAATGACGAAATGCATCGCACATTGGGTCAATTTCAAAGCAATCGGAGAAGAAATTTCGGTCGAGATTAAAATTTTAAATAATCTAGAACATAAATATGTTTATATATATCGATTAACATAATGTAAATTTCATACGTTTGCAATATAGATGAAAGCGATTTTGCGCTGATTATGCGATCAATAAGACGATACGTTTTCACGCACGTTCCCGGAGCGTATAATGGAAATGACTCATTATATGTAATATTCGAAGGTAATGAGTTAGCATTCTCTCACTACACAAACAGTCGTGATCTTAATTCATTTACTTACCTATTAAGAATTCACTGAATTTGCTCTTGGCTAAATATTAACTACGCTGATCAAACGATCTGCAAGGTTAAGGTCAGCCTTTGGATGGGTGACCATTATTAACAGATCCGATACCTCTCCGCAGATCGGTCCCAGTTGTTATACGATCACCTTTGATAATCGTTTTTAGTACCTGGTCAGAAGCCCAAAAGACTGAGAAGTAAGAACTAGTCTATGCTTGGAATCAATGGTAGGTATTGCTTAGAAGCTGGGTAACTGTGGTCTGATGGGTTTGCGGAGGAATAACAACGCGTTCCAGCGTTTCCGACCATGATGGTGAGGCGAACACCTCCTGTGGTTTTAGTCGGTAGGTCATCCACTCTGGGCGGATTCCGACACACCCCGACGTCTCCCCCGACGGCGGATGTCTATGATGATTTCCACTGAGAAAAAAAAAATTAGGCAACCGGGTCTGACAGCGAAGATTCTAGAAACATAGGAACATGTTTTTATGAATACAAGTCAAATAGCACCTATAAACAAAATGTAGTATTATTGTTGGTATTAAATATCCCATTTCATACACCACAAACCACGTAAAACAATGGTAAATGGATGCATTTAGGTTTTCTGTGTCAAGGAGATATGTCACGTGAGGTAAATTATAATACTTCGCAGGGGCGTCAGCTCTAAGGAATTTTAGTTTTGCCAAAACATTGTCCTAAGCAAACTTTGTTCCTATACTAAACGGAGGTTAAGTGGAAAGTTACACATAATATGGTGCAAATGTCCTGCTAATTGGTAGCGTCAAGTAACGGGTTGTTGAGCTCCTAAAATAGGGTTGAGCGACTCTGTATGGTTGCTTGAGTAACTTGGAACAGGGTTAACTCAAAACTGCTTTCGTTTCTATAAAGATTATTTCAGTGTCGTATATCGCGTTCAACTTTGTCATTTACTCCATTAAATTGTATTTACCCAGAAAAAAAATCGTACCCACCAAAACGAGACTTGTGTCAACAGATCTTGTGAACTCAGGACACTTCACCCACGTTTACTCGCATCCCAGAATATTTTTTGAGACAAAAGGTAGCCTTTGACAAAAGGTTCTTCTCCAACATCCGATCTATCTCTTAACCAAAATTCATCAAAATTGGTTCAACGCTGTAGGCGTGAAAACGTGACAAACAGGCAGAGTTCCTTTCAAATTGATAATATTAGAATGGATTCTAGCTTCATAATAGTGTCAGATTATCTCCAAAATCGTTTACCAAATTCTAGACTACCTATATAATAATAGAAAAAGCCTTCTCCTGACCTTGCTTATCAACCTTCAGCTTATCTTGCCAACCATCATACATCGAACATCTGCATTCTGCATTACGTTATATATATCACAGGTGATAATGAGTGAGTCGTGCGCCCCACATTATCTAGTGGCGTGTAATGTTTACGCACAGGCCATGTATATCGGCGCAGTGTACACAATGGCTCAAGATTGTTGGGGCCACCTCACCTAATTATGGGGTTTTAACATGAATGATGGAGTTACGTAATTAAGGACATGGTTTGTGAGATTATGTGGGCATACAGTGTTGGGTAATGAAGGGAATAAACTATATGTATAGGTACTGTAAAGCCCTGGGCTTTACAGTACCTATACATATAGTTTGTTTCCGTTATTAACTATCTTCTGCCCGCTACTTCGTTAGTTAGGATGCTAGGACTGTGTGCTTGTGATCACAATGATGAATGATAATTATTTCTGGAAATAGATTTTTTTAAAACACTTTTCTAAGTCTACCATTTTTAATACCTTTTATAAAGATAACTCCCTCGTTAGTCTACTAGTCCTAAGCGCAACTGATACGCTAGAAGTCCTGGGTTCGATTACCAAGTCCGGCAAAGTGTTATTTGGACTTACGATGAAATTCTCAGTAGCAACTCGGTGTTTGGATTTGTGCAATGATAATAAGCAGGACCTAAACATACCGGTGAATGTGGGTGTATGTTGGTACACCTCTGCCCAAGCGTTCGGGAAAACAGGCGTGATGGTGTAACGTTTTTGTATAGATATTTAATACTACGTAGATGCCGTCAGCATTTCCGAATCTAACTTAGAGAATCATTGATCAATTCAGAATCACTGTCCAGACGTGGCATCACGTAGGTATGTGAACACAGTGACATGTCGGAAATGACCTTTTGAGGAAAATCATGGTCGAATCGTCATCACCATCATCGCCATGTCACGCTGTCCTCGGCTTTTCGCATCCATCTTCTACCAGCAGCCTTTCGCAAATCATCACTCGACTCAGGTATTCTAATCCTGACAGCTAGGTCACGTGATTGCTACGCAGTGACGTCAACAACAGTCTGACGTTGCATGCATTACGAATGCATTTTTTCACTTGCTTGCTCCTATAGTGAAGCGATTTTGAATTTAGTAATTGTAATTGTGTAACTAGATGTTTTTTTTTAATCTCGTGTTTTTGAAGCAATTTATTTTACATTTATCTTGAATTGTAAATCTCTTTAATTGCAATGAAGATGTCGAAGCATCGGCAACACTGTACGTGACATTCGTGTCGTCACCGTGCACCAGCGTGGGAAGGGAATATCTGGCGTAAACCATTATAATTCTACCATGAGGAAAACAAACTTAAGAAAAGCAAAACTACGCTTAAACCTTTCTATCAGTAAAACAAAAGGAGAACCTCCCACCTTTGCACACTCTACCATGGCAGACTTGGAAAAGTCTTAAGATGCTCCGAACCCAGGTCGGTCGTAGTAAAGATAATCTATATAAAAATGGGGGTTCATAGACGCCTCCGATCTCCAGTGTGCGTACGGCGTCTCCGCAGACAATGGCTCACCTCCCATCTTGCCCCAAATGCCCTCTTAACTGCACACGCGAGGATTTGGTGGCCGCATCAACGCAGTCCGCGTTGCTTGAAGTCTGGGCCGGACGAATATGAGCCTACAATAGGTATACTTTTCTTTTCTTAGTTATCATCGACCCACTAAGAAGAAGAATTAAAACAATTTTCAGAATCTGATCATTGGTTGCGTGTTACGCCATAGCAAGGATTCTGAGGTCATGTAAGTAAATTACTTAACAATAAAGTTTTAATTTAATCTCATGGTTCATTAGAGGTGTGTCAATTGGTGAATTGTTGTAACACCCGCGAAATACTGAGACGCTTCAGTTGTCATGACTTACCCGACGTTAAGCAATGAGCATGCTGGATTACCTAAAACTGTTGTTAGAAAATACCCGGTGAAACACACACATTAAGTAAAGAAATTATAGTGTGAATAAATTATAGTGAGAGTGAGAATGAATTAAACCATCTCACTACTCCAGTCGACTTGGTAACGAAAATAAAACGAAATGTTAACAATAAAAACCTTCATGAAAATACGTCTACAAATAAAACATTATATAAGTACATATTCCAAAAGCTGTGACGTCATATAGAAAACTAAATTGATAAGGCACGGTGTCGTAAGGAGCTGTGCAAACGCAGAAACTTTAGAGTAGAGAACTATGTATGAAATGTATGTATTTTGAAGCCTGTCACATTATTTGCAGTTGTGGACTCTGCCACTGTGTACAATGATAGCTGATTAATACAACATGGCATCCTGTAATCAGTGAATTCGGTGAATCGGAGCTGGTATTTAAAGGAACCTCCATGAGTGATGTTGACAAATCACTAGAGGTTGTTAGATATTAGGAGCCCAATATATTATCCTCAGTAAAACCCCCAATAAAACCTGCATACCTTAGAGATTTTTCTCGAAGGCATTTTGGTGGACTATAGCCTAATTAATACCTCTCAATATGAGAGGAGACCCGTGCCCAGCAGTAGGACAGTAATATGGGTTGATGATGATGATAACCCTCAGGAGGTGCAAACATTCCACAGTACATTTCCACGAATAATAAAAGGTCGGTAGAATAAATAATTTTCGAATGGTAAAACTCAAATATGCTGCGGCTATTCAATAATGTGCTAACTATTATGTTCCGTTCACTTCTATTGAGTTCCGATTTGATGAATATTATTGTACCCAGTGACATTACCTACGTATTAAGAATTAAACAACTGAGGTCTCAAGATGACAGTGCGCTCGCGATACTACTGATAGATATTGCTGCGTCTATAGGCTAGGGTTGCCACTAGTGATGTTGATAATCGATTATCCATAATCGATTAATCGACTGATTACTATCACAGCATTGAGATGACAGGAAGCAAAGGTAAATAAATCTTTAGCTTCATTAATTCATGATTATTGATTATTTGAGTGAGATATGTATACCTTTGAGATAGAATTTATTGATAATTTTACCCGTTTCAATCCATTATCAATAATCGATTATCAACATCACTAGTTGCCACTTACAATCCGGCGACGCGTATGGTTGTTTGCCATCATTATAATTAAAATAAAAAATAAGTGTGTTTGTTAGCACAGCGGCTCAACTCATTGCTAATCCGCCTTCTTCTCTAGAATGAATGTAGCTGGATTGATAACGGGCAGGTCCTTGATGCCGGTCTTGTTGATAACCTTCACCTGGAAGTTGGGCAGGTTCACGAACAGCCGCGTGTGCACCTCGCGGACACACTGCTTTATTATTTCGTACGCTTCTTGTTCTGTTAAGTCTGACAAATCAATTGTAATTATTAGGGCTCGTTCATGATATGTGGCACATGCAAAAGCCCCCCAATATTGTGAAAAAAATGAAGATGACTATCGAGGGGTTTTAGTGCAACCATTCCCCAAGTAGGTTGGAAGCCTTTTAAGGTTTTCTCCTTGCAACAAATAGATAAAGTGCTCGTTGCTTATTAATGACTACGCTGATAAACTGCAAGGTTTAGATGCACTTGCTACGGTTAATCTATTGTTGGGTGATCATTCTATTCGATTGGGTGCATTGAGAACCTTCCATTACTAGAAGGGTAAGTTAAGTCGTCTGTCTTGGCTGTAATACGAACACCTATGACAGTTGTTAGTGGTAGTTTGAAATCCAGAAGTCTTAGCCTTCTTGTAAAATACTTATACTGACTTATATTGGTATCAGCTTTAAAGTTGACTCCAATAGAGGTGGGAACGGAAAAGAAAGAAGAAAGAAAAAGTATTTATAATTCGTACGTCTGTCGTCATATACAAAATAAATTATAAAAACATAGGATAAGGGTGAAGCATGATAGCATAACCCAAATTAGTAGCAACTTCTATATGATTAACCCATAAGTAGAGGGGTACTAATGTACACCCACTGTTCGCCGGTATGTTATAGCGTAGGTGCCATTTAATAGGAGGCGAGCCTATTGTCATTAACCGGACACAAATCCAAACCACGGGCTGCTACGGAGAATTTTATAAGAAAATCCAATAACACTACTCGACCTGTGAATTGAACCAGGACGCAAGCGTAACAGTCGCGCTTACGACCACTAGGATAATGAGCTAGCAGAAAAATATCGTTATTGTTATTCGTAATAATCGGAATGGAATTATAAATAACTAACCTGGCATTTTACCAGGTATAAATTAAAGCGATATAAAAATTCGATCTCAGGCAGGATTTGAACCTGCGTCCTTCCGGTTCAGTACACCGATTAGCCACTAGCTACCGAGACCACTGCGTGATGTCCGGTATAGTTACTGTATTAAGATCGAAATTAAATTTCGTTAAAAAAATTTTTCGCAGGCGTTAATTAGATTATATTTGTGATTTGTGTTTCCTGTGTTGTAAATTGTATATTGTTAATGTTTTTCTGTACATCGTGCTTAATTAACTTTGCATGTATGTGTTTCTGCGGCAAATAAATGTTTTTTCTTTCTTTTTAATGCTAAATTTAATAAAAATATTTTACCAGGTTTTATTGTATAGCAACAGATATCTTATTCGCAACAAGAAACATTCCTCATTAACCTAATTTCTCAGTCAAACTACTGTTAATTGTTCATTAACGGCAAAAATATTTGAGAATGAGAATTGTCCATTTCAGGTATCTTCTGAATACGAATGAAAGTTTCAAATATAATAATAATATAAAATGTACTCACTTGGTTTATGATACCTGTCTAGTATGCCCATGCTGAGGAGTCCCCCAAAGCCGTGGACTCCGAAAGGTACCCTCACACTGGAAGCTAAAAAGTCCACGGTGTACAACTGTCCTCCGTCCGCCTCGTCGTACCCAGCGACCAACATATTCACCATAGACGGGTTCTGTACATAAAAGTGTGGAATTTACAAATAATGTGTCGTAGCAGAGGTGGTTGGCTCTGCTTATTTTTTTATACCACTAAGGTGGCAAACAAGCGTATGGCTCACGTGATGGCAAGCGGTTACCGTAGCCTATAGACGCTAGCAACACTAGGGGTATCACTTGCGCGTTGCTGACCCTGTAAAACGAAAAAGGAATAGTTAGTTTGGCAGTATAAGGGTCAAAGTCCCCCCTCTGCCAACACAACGTATCCTCGATGAGCACTAGCAACCTTGCTTACCGTAAGGAATACAACACTGCTGGAAATACTTAAAGCTATTTCACTACGATTTTCTGCAAGGCGGAGGCTTGCACACTCTTCCCCAGTCGGGCAGAACTCCAATTTGAGTAGAGCTACTCCCATGCTGCAGTATGGGTGGTTCCAACACATTGCTAAAGTAAATATTCTGCCAACCAACAATGTGGCAACATTATTGTGTTTCAGTTTAAAGGGAAATGTAGCCAGTCACCATCAGGCGCGCTTACCCTCAGTTGTCAAAAGCGCGATTGTTACGCTAGAGGTCCTCGGTTTGATTCCCAGAACGAGCAAAGTGTTATAGGGATTTTCCATGAAATTCTCAGTAGCACCTCGGACTGCCTCGGAGTTTAGATTTGTGATTAATGGCAATAGGCTCGGCCTATTACATGGAACCTATACATACCGGCGAGCTGTGCCTTACCCTTTGAAGCAAACAAGCGTGATGGTATGTTTTTGTTTATTTGTCCAGTCTGGGTTAACTTTGGATACGTATCGTACGTCTGTAAACTATACGACCCAGGGATTTTTTTCTAGTGTAGGTAAGAGCTGTTTCTCATAATTATGAAGAAGACGAAAGAATTAGAGAAAGTAAGATTAATATTTATTTGAGAAGAAGAAATCTTTATGGGAGAATCAACACAAATACGTGGTAACCTCCTGCTACAATTATAATTTTAAAAATAGCCACTCAGACAGCGACAGTACCCCACGCTCCCCGGTGAAGGAGAGTGAACGATCATCGAGGGCTGATGGTAGGTCTACCAACGCCCGTCTAGTGTTGGGTAGGACTTACAAGAGGCAGTACATTTGTCCCGTACATGACGTGAAAATGTAAGAGCGGCTCAAGATTGTAAATTGTACTACTTCAAATTTTATGTCGCGGCAGTCGTAAAGTCGGGTTACTCACTCTCCGTCTGCGTAAAGCTATAGGACGAGGACAGAGAGAGCGAGACGCATGCTATACAATTTAAAATTACTCGTCATTCTACAATGAACGAACATTACGTGTGCGCGTTTCAGGTCTCAAGTGAGGGAAATATTTGATATTACAGTTCAACAGTATTTTCATTAATTAGTCATATAGTATTATAATTATACTTTAAATTATATTTGTTTATTTACCTACTTACAAACCATATTTACTATGGTAATCGTTTCATATTACTTTGCGATTAATATGTCATCAATCAGTTCAGACAGACTGTAATTGTACTGCAATAACATCAAATGTCATATTTGTACTCATCAGTACTCGTAACTTCAAATGTATCACCGAGCTTCAGTACACCTCGCCTCATTTGAAGTGGGACATTGTACTGGCTCAGTGCAAAAAAGAGGCTACTCTTACAAACTCTTTTTCAAGTCGTGTCCTACCCAACACTACGCCCGTCTCACGCTCAGGGTACCGCGCTACATCTCATCAACGTGACTTGTGAGGACTCACATAGTGTGACAGTCTCGAGAAGAGCTTACTATAGAAATGATCCTATGAAGTAAGGTCTTACTCGAAATAGAATAGCGGGCGAGGGTCATTCAGTCGCGGAGAATCTTAATACCGCCATGTAGAAAGTGACGTCATTGGCACAGCGCCATCTAGAGATACGTTTCCGAAGTTTTCTGCGATCATGCTTTGGATGCCGTAAGAACGAAGTATAACGTTTTTTTAAGTCGCCAAAATATAACCAGTGGGTGTCTAAGTATAACCAGATATACAAAACGATGATTACTATTCATGAAAAGTTAATTAAATACCGTCAGTAATTAGCGCCAACATTATAAATTCGTACGGTCGAAAGTGTTACAGTAAAACGTAATAAAGCGAAAGTGCTTTGCATGACCATTTAACCCACCGTCTGCAAGTTAGTCGACAATGGACATAATTGACGTTTATCCGTTGACGTCGAGGTTGGCACCTCCTCGTTATGTTAACAGACTCGTGGATACACACGTCTCACAACACCGGAAAATATTTGCAGGCCATTTAATTGTGTTACACCAGTAAGATTGACGACGTCTGTGGTCTAGTGGTTCAAGTATCGGACTGCTGATTACGAGGTCGTGGGTTCGATTCCCACAAAACACAAATATTTATGTGATGAACATAAGTGTTTATGTTGGTCTGGGTAAGTATATATTTACAAAAAAAAGTACCTATATATACATAATATAAGTATTATATCCATTGTCTACTACCCATAGTACGAACTTTGCTTAGTTTGGAACTAGATGGTGCTGTGTAAAATTCTCCAAGAATATTTCATAGTTTTTAATTCAATATATTAATATTATAGTCCTATCTTTATAAATCAGTGCATATTTTTGGATGTACATCTAAAGGGAAGAGTCTCAAAAACCTTGACAGTTATTTAACCCTAAGAATATCGGTAATAGCAGTCGCTTTGATGATATAGAAATAAATACAGAAACAAATTTATATTTAATTGACGCAGTTTGCACAATTTTATTATTCACGCCTATTATTATTATTTTAAATGCATAAGGCATATTGTGTGCTTTGCGGCTGTGCCAAATAGATGCAATTCAGCATTTCTGTCAAGCCACTAGTGCTTGACGCTGTTCCAAACAATAGAAATTTGCGTGTCTCTTTCCAAATATAAAGAAATATTTGAATTATATAATTTAATTTATTGTTGCAATTCTTATTTTTCCTTTTAAAAATGTTATCTTTTTTTATATTTCACCAAAATTGTGTTAATGTTTCCTTCTTTTTTATTATTAATATTTTAACTTTATTATTTTATTGATTTCTGACATTCACGCGAATATTATACATTGAAATAAAACTACTTTTTACGGATTTTATCGCGTTATATTGATATTATCAATCCCGACGTCGAACCCTTTACAGCGTCCATGATCACAGGTAGTCTACCCGTGACCATGGACGCTGTAAAGGTTGTAGTTTTATTTCAATTTATTATTTTAGTTACGTAATTTTGCAAGGTGTGGTCTGTAAGTGAAGGGGCACATTTATAGAATATACCAACCTTTACACCCCAGAACGCTTTTATAAATCCCTGGGACTTTTAAAATACCATCATGGTTATGTGTATCGAGTTTCTATCGGAGATAAATGATTCTAAAAGTAGTCGTCTCCCTGTCCATGGTTGAATCTTATGTCAGCGCTTACCCCGCTCTTCAGTGCCTCCATCAAGGTCTTCCTGGTGAAGTGCACGGCGGCCGCAGTGTTGAGCTGGTAACCGTTCCTCATCTTGTACAGTTGTACGTTCTTGGAGATGAACTGTGCGAACTGCCCGCCGTCGCCAGGATCTCCGATCACGCCCATCACCAGCCGTTCCGAGATGCGGTGCAGCTTGTTCTCGTCTGGAAACTGCAGGCATGTCAGAAGTGTGGAGAGAGATCAAACGACCATTTGCAGACATTGTCCTAAATTGTGACTCACATAAATATCTGATGCTAAAAATACTATATATATATAGGTCCGTTTCCGGTGGTCTCACAGTATACACGTACGTTAACGTCCTCCGCAAATAAAAAACCAATAACAGTGCAATTAGTTTAAACTGGTGGTGTCGTGACGCATAATCCATTAAGTGTGACCGTATAAGTCATTATTGGAGACTAATCACAGTGCAAAACAATAAGCTAGCAGAAAAAACTGCTATTAAAATCGAACATAACCTAACAAATTGCAAATCATACAGTAGTGCTACCAACACAACCGTTTGTGAAGTGTCACCTGTCATCTGTCATCGACAGTTGCAGGGTGACCAACATCAATAAAATTAATTAACATTGAACCAGTATTGCCAGAATAAATCAACAAAATTACACCAAAATGGATAAAAGCATGGAGTTGCTGCTGTCAAAACTGGACGAAAAACTGAACCAACAAACTAAAATTATAACTACGGCAGTAACAAAAACCGTTATGGAGGCAATAGATGAGAGGTTTAAAACAATAACGGAGGAAAATACTAAACTCAAAGCCAAAGTTTCTACATTGGAGAAAAAACTAAACTTAATAGAACTAGAGAAAAGAAAATACAACCTGGTCTTTTTTGGAATTGAGGAGTCTGGAAAACCAGAAGCAGAGATGGTAGACTACATAAAGGACATAATAATAGAAACAGGAACACACATTGATAGTCATGAAATCAAAAACATATATAGAATCGGCAAAAACAACAATAAAAGTCGCCCCGTCGTAGTTACCATAGCGTCTATATGGAAAAAACATATCATATTGAAAAATAAGATCAATCTCCCACCAGGTATGTACATCAAGGAAGATTATACTAAAGAAATACTCGAAAAACGGAAGCAGCTACAACCACAACTAGAGGAGGAAAGGAAGAAAGGAAATATTGCTTTTCTCAAATATGACAAACTGATAGTGAAGAAACCAAATGAAAAAAACAGAGATAAAAGAAAGAGAGAAGATTCAGGCTCACCCAATGCATCAACTCAAAAGAAAATAAACTCGAAAGAAATCTCGAAAACATCATTTGTCAAGAGTGTCTCAAAAGAAATTATAAAACCTAATATTCTTAACTATGTAGAACGAGGAAGAACAGCCTCACTATCTGAAATCTCAAAAAACTAACATCGACCACCGGCACAAGGAACATAACCGAAACAAACACAACAACAATATTAAACCAACCTCCAAAATTAAGCACCCCAAGCCGGCTGGTCACCGTGGGGCAAGTTGACCACAACCCTCCATTAAATAAAAACAAACAGAATGATTTAAATAAACACAACCTTAACAATAGTTTAAAGTCAAGAAGAGAACAAGGCCTTATGATATGCACATTCAATGTGAGATCCCTATCAACAAAAGAAAGAACTTTAGAGCTGAATAATGCAATAGATAAAATAAAATGGGATATCATAGGACTCGCAGAAGTTAAAAAAGTTGGATATACCATTGAAGAACATAAAGATTACATATTTTGTTATATAGGAGTGACACAGGGACTTCATGGCGTAGGCTTCTTGATAAAGAAATCACTAAAAGGCAACATATTGAACTTTTTGGGAATATCGGAAAGAGTGGCTCTGCTAAAACTGAACTTCAAGGAAGGACCACTGTCACTGATTCAAGTGTATTCTCCTACAGAGAGTTCAAGTGAAGAAGAAATCACAAAATTCTATAACGACTTAACAAGAGCGCAAGAACTAGCTGATAAAAACATGTTAATCATCGGAGATTTTAATGCTAAAATTGGACAACCTAAACCTCACGAAAACCTTATAATGGGCAAATATGGTTACGGCACACGGAATGACAGAGGTGAACGTCTGATACAATACGCACAGTAAAACAAGCTAGCAGTGATGAACACATATTTTAAGAAGAAACGTTCCAGGAAATGGACATGGTTATCACCAGACCATAAAACAAAAAATGAAATCGACTTTATTTTGAGCCCCACCCCAAAATCTATAACAAACATAGAAATCCTGAACAAAATGAGCTTCCCGTCAGACCACAGGATGGTACGATGCTCTTTAAAAACTCAAAAGCCTAAAATGAACCGAGGGACATTCAAAACCATGCCCAGCAAATTGAAGTCTACTCATGAGAAAAACAACTACATACAAAATCTAAAAAAGAACTTACCATTACTGCAAGAATTTCTAAAGGAAAATAAGACTGTACAATCCTTCAGCGACAAACTGGAAGAAGCAATCACAAAAAGCCTTAAAATGGATGAAAACAATAAACAAAAAGAAAAGATCATTAGCAAACACACACACAATCTAATCTGTAGAAGAACTGAACTTATGTTCACGAAAAACAAGTCCAAAGAAATGAGAGAAGAATTAAAGCTATTGTTCAAACAAACCAACAGAGCAATCAAAACAGATTATGCTAACCACAAAAGAACAATAATAGAAAAGAATATACTTACTTTCCGAAGTTCCAAAAGAGCCTTTAAAGAACTATCCACTCACAAAAATTGGATACAAAGCTTGAACAGCGAAAAGGGCGAAACCAAAGACAGAGAAGGCATAATAGGATGTGCTACGGCTTTCTATACTTCTCTTTATGAAAAACCACCACATGATAGGACACAAGATGTTGGAAAAGTTAATAGTATTAAAACTGGAGAAGATATAACAAAAAAACCATTAGACCCAATAACGGAAAGAGAAATAGCGACACAAATCAAACGACTAAAACCCGAGAAGAGCCCAGGCGAAGATAACATTACAAACGAAGCCCTGAAAATCGGAGCGCCAATCCTGGTTGAATATCTAGCAGAATTATTCAACTTAATACTGGAAAAAGAGCAAGTACCATCCCAATGGAGTAAATCAAATATAATACTATTATATAAAAAAGGGAACCCACTCGACATCAGCAACTACAGGCCTATCAGCTTACTATCTACAATATATAAACTGTTCTCGTCAATCATCTTAAGAAGGATAGCACCAGATATTGACAAAAATCAGCCAATAGAACAAGCGGGCTTCCGGCCGCACTATTCAACAGTAGATCACATTCACACAATAGAACAAATTATAGAGAAATTTCAAGAATTCAATAAACCACTTTACATAGCTTTCGTGGACTATTCCAAAGCGTTCGACAGCATAGTACACCCATCTATATGGACCGCTCTGAGAAATAATGATGTAAATAAAACATATGTAAATATCATAAAAGACATCTATGCTAAAAGTGTAAGCAGAGTAAAACTGGAAAGAGAAGGGGAGGAGTTCACAATTGGAAGAGGAGTGCGTCAGGGGGACCCCCTGTCTCCAAAGCTATTCATAGCTGTACTTGAAGATATTTTCAAAAACATTAACTGGGAGAATAATGGCATATGGATACTTAATAACAAACTGACACACCTAAGGTTTGCAGACGATATTGTTCTTTTTAGTGAATCTGCGACAGGATTAGAATTAATGATACAAAAACTAAATTCTGAAAGCATAAAAATCGGCCTACACATGAACGCATCCAAAACCAAAATTATGTCAAACAGTCAAAAGAAAACAATTAAACTAGAGGAAAAACCGATGGACTATGCAAATGATTATGTGTACCTAGGTAAATTGATATCCTTTGAAGCAAACAGCAATGAAACCGAAATAGACAGAAGAACAAGTATAGCTTGGAAAAAATACTGGGCCCAAAAAGAGATTTTAAAAGGGAAATATAGCCTTGATATAAAAAAGACTATAATGGATTCTTGCATTCTCCCAAGCTTAACTTACGCCAGCCAGACATGGGTCTTTACTGAAAAAGTAAAGAACAAAATTTCATCATGCCAACATGCAATGGAACGAAGTATACTGAAACTGAGAAAAATACAGAAAACGAGAAACGCAGACATCCGCATGAAAACTAAAATAACAGATGCGCTCCACTTTAGTTTAAAACAGAAGTGGAAATGGGCAGGGCACCTGTCAAGGTATAAAGATAAGAGATGGACTTACCAAACAACTAAATGGCAAGGCCCGCTAGGCAGAAGGAAAGTGGGAAGACAGAAGAAAAGATGGGCTGATGACATAAAGAACATAGCTGGAAAAAGTTGGATGCATGTCGCCAAAGACAGGGAAAAGTGGAAAAGAATGGAGGAGGCTTTTACCCATAGGGGGCCACATAACAATGAAACCCACATAAATAATTAAATTGTATATATTTGTAAAATGTTAAGTGGAAATAAAGCTGTAATAATAATAATAATAATAAAAATACTATACTTAGGTACTTCTGGATTTAAACACAGACAGTAATTATCTGAGTTTATTTGGCGTTTTTTCTCAGAGGTCGTTAGTTAGGAAATCGTCGTCATCTAGTAGTAAATAAGATGTTTTAGTTTAAATAAAACTAAAAATCACGCTTTCGATTGAACTTAAATTCGGATCACAATCGTATCCTATGACCGAATAAAAACTGTAGGTACAATTGCCATTCCTTGTGTATCCTATAAAGTTACGGCCGAAAGATTTATGACATTCTCCATGACCATGACAGGCTGTGGTCCGGCCCAATGACTGGAGCTAGGCCAAGGAGCTAGGCCTTGCCTCGCTTTCTATTTAATAGGCGCGTGTGGGGGCAAACTCACGCTCTGCTTACGTGGCTCGATCCAATCCAATATCTTCCTCAGATTCTCAGATTGAGAACAAATGAGATTAGATTAGATTCACAGGTCGACCTTGAGCGTATGGACCTAAAATAATTTCTATCTTTAAGACTTTTCACAACTTAATGACGTAGGTTTTTAGGCCCAACTCATTAAAATTACAAGAGTAAACGATAAAGTACTGCTTACGCAAGAAAGTCAGTAATAGTGGAGTATAAAAATTTCAATGCCATGTTTTTACGACTTTAAAGGCCTGTAAGTAATTACTATAATTATAATCTCGCATTAATGAATCATGGTCAAGGTGAATGGGTATTATGAAGGGAAATTTATAGCTCCGTTAGCACAGAGGTCGTGCACCTGCTGTTGCACTACGGGTCGCAGATTCGGTCCCCAAGCCAAACACTTCGGTTCTGGGTGTAAGTGTGCACTTATGTTTACAAACGCAAAGAATCTTATTGCAGGGTAACATTAAAAAAAAACCATGATAAGTAATAGAGGAACATAATAAATAAAATAATAATAAATGATTATTTAGGACGCAATACCATTTAGTCGAATCCACGACCTCGTGATCAGCAGTCCGGCTGCCGAACCCTAGACCACACACGTCGTCTGGGTCTGTGGTCATATGAAATAACGGTATACCAGATGTTTTAGGTCTCATGGAATCAACCCAAATCCACACTTCGGGGCGAGACTGAAACGCTTGCTTGACCTAAGAATCAAACCCATAGGACGTCATGGTGAGCAGCCACCCCTATCTCAAAAGTTGACAGCAATATCTGAATAAAATTTTTATTTTAAACTGTATGAAAACCTAACATTTTCATTGATGTCATCTCGCTTCCATTCATCATCATCATCACTCATTACTGTCCCATTGCTGGACACAGGTCTCCTCTCAGAATGAGAGGGATTATTCTATATTCCACCACGCCGGCCTAGTAAGGATTGCCAGACTTTACACAGCGTGCAGCGTCGAGAAAATCCTCACGATATTTTCCATCGCCGTTTAAGCGAGTGACGATTAATTATTAATACGCACATGATTTCGAAAATGTGGAGGTGCGTGCTTTACATTCTAACTCAAGACCTTTGACTTGGCAGTCCAATGATCATATCACTAGGCTATCATTGCTATCGCACTCTATTCGCTTCAATTAGCTAAAGCAATACATATGTTTAGCAGAAACTTACAATAAAAACAATATTATACCATATCACCTGTATTCCCCGAAGGGTTTGACAGAAGCGTACTAATGTACACCACTACCTAATTCCCTCGGAGAATGTAGGCGTGATAGTATATTATGCTAGAGACAATTGGAAGTGACCGCGCAATCAATAACTCATTTTATAGTCATATTGTTTCATTAATTCATCATTGAACTGTTATGAAAAACTTTGAGAACAATGGCGACATTTGCGTTAACTACAAAGATAGCTAGTTTATAAAATGTACATATACTGTCTCTGGATTCACAACACGGCATTCCATAGACAATATGTCAACTTCTTTATTATTATTAGAGAGAATGTAACAATAGAAAGAGCTGCCATCCGCCCAGAGAACAGGACAACAGATTAACACGCTGAATATCGTGCATTTAAATTATGTATCATATACATACCACATGCATATCATATTTTCTTTCTTTCTTTAATTCCACGTAACATCACGACTGTATACCCCGAAGGGTTAGGCGGTAATTAAGGTGTCGTAACTACATCTACATCCTCAGTTCGTCGGTATATTTAGGTCCCATGTTACAGGGGGCGAGCCTATTGCCACAATTCCAAACTCCGAGCTGCTATTGAGAATTTCATAGAAAAACTCAATAACGCTTTGAGACAACTCGGAGTCGAACTCAGACCCAAAGGCCACTAGGCTAATGAGTCAGTTTATTAGAGAGCAAGTGATTTAGTTAATATGTAAATATATATTATTTAAGGACATTTTTACACAGCACCTATGGTTCTAAAATAAGCGGAGCTTGTACTGTGGGTTATAATACCTACTTGTTTTTGTAAATACATACTTATACATTGAAATAAAACTACTTTTTACAGATTTTATCGCCTTATATTGATATTATTAATCCCGACTTGCGGACCCTTACGTGTCCATGGTCATGGGTAGACTACCCGTGACCATGTAGTAGTTTTATTTCAATGTATAATATTCGCGTAAATGACAGAAATCAATACTTACATACATATAATACATAATGAAATAAAAAGGTAAACAAAAACACTCTGTTTATCACATAAATATTATTGTGTCCTGTGGGAGTCAAACCCACGACCTCAAGATCAGCACTCCGACACTCAAACCATTATGCGAACCACTATAAACTGTCTGATTGTCTGTTACGCTTTCACGCCTAAACCGCTCATCCGATTTGGATCAAATTTAGTAGAGAGATAGATTAGACCTTGAAGAAGGAAATAGGCTACCTTTTGTCTTTGAGATGCGGCTGAAACTGCGAGGAACAGATAATATGATACAAAGAAGGCAAATCTAAGTACCGTGTTTCATGACGATAATGCTCTGTGTGTTGGTCTGGTCGGCGGCTATTATAGTGAAGTCTTTGCATTGCATGCCCAGCAGACATTGGAAGTAAAGACTCGAATTAGGCATAATTACGTACTGCAATCACAAATAACTTAACGTGCAAGTAAAAAACATTTCATAAAAATATGATTGTAAAACACTGACTTTGACGTCTATCAACTGAAGTAAAGAAGTAAATATTACCATAGTCATACCTATAAGTATTTTTAATTTGTAATAGAGTTTTCTAGAAAAAGGATTTAATACTGAAATA
Source organism: Acronicta alni (assembly GCA_964056405.1). Lineage (NCBI taxonomy): Eukaryota > Metazoa > Arthropoda > Insecta > Lepidoptera > Noctuidae > Acronicta > Acronicta alni. The sequence goes on from OZ043914.1 coordinate 1,483,998, forward strand.
TGGGACTTTTGTATTCTTCGTATCAATGGCTCGTTATAACGATAGTTTGGGATGGCCTGTAGGTCAACTTGGGGGATGTAGGTGAGGACTATCAAAATACTGAATGGCAAACAGATTTCGTCCTTAAGGCATGCCTCATGGCTGATAAAATGGCAATTAATAATTAAAAATTAATCATAATTTATGATACATTATTACAAAATTGCTAAGGAATTATGATTTACGGACACAGGGCTGCATGAGCCATAATTTCCCAATATAAGCTGACCATTTTATATAGTAGGTACGGAAAATCCAGGCGGAGGGTATGTCGGACTCCTACCGACTAAAAACCACACTGCCCTCGCCTTGACATGACTATGGGATCCATGAAATTCGCCACAACCAGACAACTATTACACAATAGTACCTATGACATTCTATAGGACGGTCGTTACGTGACACAATGCTACAGTGCAGTTTAGATAGGCACAGGACAAAGCGTTTAAACCAAGGTTAGGTTCCGTTAGACTTTACGTAAACTTAAGTTTATTTAGGTCTTTCACACGCACATGTAGTGTGCAAACACAAAATGTAATACTGGCCATGTTTGAAGGAAAAACTTGAGTTAAGCAAAACTTGTTAATCCATCGTGACTGACGTATTATAACACTAGCTGCGGCCCGTGGTTTCACTCGCCAAAAGACTTTTAGAGACAAGAGGTAGCTTATATTTTACTCAGGATGCAATCCACCTCCTTGTCAAAATTTTATCTTAATATACAGAAACAGATACACAGAGCTGCTTTCGCATAATATTTGTATGATCTGCCTATTGCTAATTTTTCCGGATTAGTATAGTAGAGTATTTTTTAAACTATACCTATTTAAAAAGAAAGAAATTTATTCTAGCAGTCACGGCACAACACAATACCAAACAACAAACCAATAGATATACATAGATATGTATGCTTTAAAATGTTATGGATATAAATTTTAGAGAACGAAAAATTCGTTCTCAAGCAGGGTTTGAACCTGTACATCGGACGATTTGGCCAACTAAGCTACCGAGACCACTGCTAATGTGAAAATTTGTTTAATGCACAGTAAATATAAGTAAGTTCCACATTGGGTCAATATGTAGGTATGTACTTACTGCGCTATGAATGCTTTATCTACACCGTGTTTTCTTTTTCATCTTACAGCCGCAAGGAAACCATTACTTCAATATTATCTCTTTTAGATTTGGAACTAAATCTGAAATCTAGAAAAAAAGAGAGCTTCTTAGAAAAAAGTTCAGGTGTCTCGACAAAATGTAGGATGTAGCTGTTTTTTTTTTGCACATCATGGTTGATAGCCTAGTGGTATGACCATTGGACTGCCAAATCAAAGGTATCGAGTTCGAACCCAAGGCACGCACCTCTGACTTTTCGAATTCATGTACGTATTAATAAATAATTATCACTCGCTTAAACGGTGAAGGAAAACATCGTGAGGAAACCTGCATACCTTAGAGATTTTTCTCGACGGTTTGTGAAGTCTGCCAACCCGCACTAGGCCAGCGTGGTGGACTATAGCCTAATCCCTCTCAATATGAGAGGAGACCCGTGCCCAGCAGTGGGACAGTATATGGGTTGATGATGATGGTTGATCCCATATAAGAAATTGTTGATCATGATGAGTAGAAGCATATCCTTTCGGCTGTAAGACAACAAATAAAACCACGGTATAAAGGATCCATAGGGAAGTTAACCTTATCGACATGTACAGAGGCCAGTACATCAACCTACCACAATCTGTCAAATTTATTTGATTGATTTTCAACTTTAACACAAAGTAATACGATTCATATTCAATTTAACGCTAGTACAAAAGTAAATTACAAGACAGAAATGTGTTGCTGGGGAGTTTGTTGCGCCGCTTCTTCTTCCCAGCTAAAACACTAGGAGGCGGTAACGGGCGGGCGTTTTGGGGGCTGTCTTAAATGTAAACATGACATTCAAAAAGTACTAACTAGTAGTCTATCTTGAATAAATTATTTTGACTTGACTTGACTTGATTGGGAAAATTTGACAGTTTTGGATAGCTTGACCTCCTGGCGTCTGTACATAGGTACGTGCAGGCCATACATTTCAAGTATCAGCTGACCTGGAGTTGTATAATATTAAGCTTTTCGTCTACTTAGAGGCCTATACTAGCAATGTATGGCACATCAGTTTAAGAAATCTTACCCTATTAAAATGTTTATTTTTAATCTACTTTTACAACTTCCTTCTATATTAGGTACTTATTCTATTTTAATAGCTTTAATCTTAGTGACTCGGAAGTTTCTACGGTTTTAATTACCTTGATGTGCTTGGACTTTCCATGTAAACTTTATTCATATACCTACTGCTAGCTTATCGTTAAATGAAAATGATGATGACAAATAGTTACTCATACCATTGAAATAATACAATTTTGTATTCTTTCACTCTGAGCATTGCCTTAATCATCATGATTATTTATTAATAATCTTTCTGGTGAAATTTACATTATGTTTATGATTGTTTGTGATGTATTAGAAACTGATAATGACTTGCTTTTAATTGATGGCACATTCTGCGTAGTTGCTGAGCAAACGGCGTTTGCGCCACGATTTCTGTGTTCAGTCCCCTTACGTAACAAGTAGGTATATGTATGACTTAGAGGATGGCATTTGTAAACACTTGTGGGCTGAAAACCTCTCCTGAGTCGTATTCCTCAATGCTGAGGGTCGTCTTTTCACAAATTACCACTACATCTTCACGATCTCTTGAGAAACGTTCACACATCTGTTACGTCACAACTCTTGTCAATGTACTAACACGCCGCAATTGTTTTGTTTGTCTTCACCTTCACACTAATTCATTGCATAACTTGTTAAATGTCACTAAATGAATCTGCCAATTAAAGCTGGCTGTTGATTGCGTTTGCAACACAAAGCAACAAGTTTATTATATATGTATCTCTTTGAAGACGCGATTGTTTGTGTGAAAACTAGAACAAGAGGCTATTTACCATTTACATAACATTTTTTTAATTTTTTATCACAATAAATACCTACAGTCTAAAGCTGTTGCGGCCACCGCGACTCCCACCCGCCAGGTCCAAATTTGCCTTCACATTCTGAATTTACGTCTTCATTGTGACGTCAGTAACATATAACAAGTTTTTCTTTCTCAACCGACGCGGTGGCTTAGTGGTCATAGCATCATCTGGTGTAGCCTGCAGTCGAATTTGTCCTTCACTAAAATAACTACAAAAAAGATAACACACAGTCTAATTTTATTTTTGTACCACTAAACTAAAAATGATTTGTATTGGTACTCACATTCGAAATAAACGCATTGCTACTTCACTAATCATACACATCAACTACATTTTAGATCAATTTTTAATGCCAAATAAATATAGATACTTATCTATTTTATACAATATTCCTGAACTTATTACATAAGTGGTAAGCACCTACAGTAGAACGTAGTATGTAATAAGGTAGATATATGTTATTAGGTATGTAGTGCATAAGTTTTTAAGACCTTGCTATCGCATTGGGTAACGACCTGTAAGAATTAATATGGGAGAGAATAAATAAATAAATAAACCTATTTCTGTGACATGTGTGTTCCGTACTATTAACATTTCACATCTTAGTAGTATTGATGCACATACCTACCATCAAGCCTGTATTCCCCGAAGAGTTAGGCAGAGTGTACACCTACAGTTCGCCGATATTAGCGAGCTTATTGCCAATAACCGGGCACAAATCCAAACTCCGAGATGCTGCTGGGAAATCCTAGCATCCCAGCAATGTATTTGAACCTATAAAAATATATAGGCTCAAATACACTGCACCAGTTCTGGAAATCAAACACACTTCAAACGTAGCAATCGTGCTTACGCTTACGTCTAATGAAGCTATACCTATGAATACTACAGAAAATTACCAAAAGCCCTTTCTAGTTTCTTTAAATTTGTCATTTCTGGTCGAGGACAATCATCTCCCACCCAATAGGCTCCTCAACTATAAAGCGGTTGTATTCTCTCGAAGTTTCCAGAGAGTGTTCCCAAGCCACCACTAAGTGAGAAGCTCCCATGACATCTGACTCGTATTGTGCCATCCCGCTGTGACCATGCGAACTGCATTGTTGGCACATGATGCATCTGATAGTGTGTGAAGCTCAGTTCGTTACTGGGTTGTGTAACGGACGTTTAACTGTTTAGTATTGTTTGTGGGGTTTCATTTTACTGGAGTCGGTCTTAGCTGGGTTACCAGGTGACTTGCAATGATCTTGCAATAACTACAGTTGTAACAGATTTGATATTTCTCATATGCCGTTGAGACGTGAGGTATTTTAGATATTTTTTTCTTCTTCTTATCGTGTTAATGGTTAAACAATTTGCAAGTATTATAAGGCCACCTCAATAGCGATAGGCGTGAGTCGCATAGAGATCGTCCTTCGTGCAGGTGTTTCGGCACAAACGACATACGACGTTTCTTATTAGATCCAGTCTGTTCTCAGCATTAACAGTATTTCACAGGATTGGGTTCTTTTTATTGGGTCTGATGGCAGTCGCTTCGTGTAACACTGATATTCAGCCACATCTGGTTAGACTGGAAGCCTACCTCAACATAGTTGGGAAAAAGGGTAGGAGGTCGATGAGTTATCAAGCCTAATCTTTTAATATAAGTATCCAGACCTCTAAAAACATTAATTTCAATAATTATTCTAGAATTTGCATAAACATTAGGATTTTATCCTGTATCGTGGGTGCGTTTACAAACACAAACTTTCACATATACACACACTGACACCGGGAAGAACAACCTGTAGGTCATACAAATATTTGTTCCGTGCGGGGATCGAACCCATAACCCGTGGCACAGATTGAAGCTGATTGCTCCGTCGCTGCGCAAAACGTGTATCAAAATTGCTGAATTAAAGCTATATAAACTAGGAAGGCATGTCATGTCCCTTCCTAAAACTTGTCACATTCCGGCAGTCAACCCTCAAAGGGTTGCCATACCAATTTGGTGCGCCAGCTAAATATTCGTCAAGGTGATTATACGGTCCTAAAGGGTCGCACCGCTAAATTCTTGCGTGGCATCCTTGACGTGGAATGGCATCGTCAACAGTTTTAAGCCCAAAAACATTCTAAATATAAACGTTAGTATCCACTACAATACTTTAAACTATCAATTTCGTAGTTGCTTAAGGTTGATGCGTTCACGCAACTGAAACTGACTATTTACTTATTTGGTGTTAGCCAATTAGCGAGTCTAATCTAAATTTACCAACTAAAATCCAAACTCCATTCTGCTGTGCACTGAGGATTTCGTAACCCAGTAACTTTACCCAAACTAGGAATCGAGCATAACATCACTGTGCTATTTGACCTATAATAAGGTAGTCAGATCTGTATTAGTTATAGGTACTGATCATCATCAGTGATGGATTATTATTAACATTCATTAAAGAAACGGTGACCCTCCAGAGGGTCCTCACAATTGTTTTTCTATTTTGACTAGGTACTAATTGTCAATACACAAGGTACTTAAATATAATTATCTACTAACAGGTACTTCGGCAGAGCAATAATAATGGAAGGACAGATGTTCAAGTGGTGACGGGGACACGTGTGAAAGTGATAGCAGATAGTGATCAGTGAAGACTAAAAAGAGACAGAATGCCGGACACTATGTCCTTGTCAGCGGGGGTCAGCTTCGGCCTTCTGGCTGGAATCGTGTCTGGAGTGTGCTACCTCGTAGCGAATGGAATAACACGGCCAAAGTGAGTACCTACCTATTTATAATTATTTAAATTTAAAAAGCAACAAAACTATTGTATTTTGTACTTATGTATGTACACATAAGTAGAGGTGTGTTGTGGGAATTTATATTTTCATAAATTAAAAACAACGCGGGAAAATACAGCACACCAGCAGCAACAGCTGGTACGGTAGTTTATAGCAGTGAGTGACATCTCTTGTCATAAAAGCGTAGTATTAACGCCATTCTAAAGACAACATAGTTTAGAATCACTTCAATAGATGTCGTTGCATAAAATATGTTATTGAGCAATAGCGTTTGGGTAGCCCGCGAAATTCAGATTTTATATTAGGTTTTTATATTTTATAATAATTGTAGAATCTACATTCTACAATTATATGAGAAATTAGAATGAGAATTGTCATTCTTAACCAAGTAAGTCAACAAAAGAGATTGGTATACAGGTAGCGAACAAAATCTGCATCTTTACACAAATTGTGATTTAAATAATTACAAAGGGTTTGATGTCTAGCAGCTTACAATACTTGCGTTTTGATTGATACATATTGCGTGATACGTTATTACACAATCTTTAACAAAACACAGATGTTAATTAGCTGCCTGTATACTTAACTCTTTTGTCGACCGAACAAGCAAAAATATAAAAACAAATAATATACTTAATTATTTTCAATTATTTTATTAAAAAAGAAAAAAAATAAACAGAAATTCGTATGTTTAACTAACTACTTATTTACTTAGTAAAAGTGTTGTCATTTAATAACATAATGTAGGATGCCTTGCCCACCTCTGGACAGCTTAGTAAACAGATCAAATTGATAAGTAGGTAGGTAGTTAATTTATTATGGTATTTAATTAATTTATTTTTTCAAAATAAATTGTCAGCGAGATAGCATCACTAATTTCATCACATCCGCGACACCCGCACTGTTGAACAAAAGGCGCGATGTTGTGCGCAGAGCGTAACCGACGAGACGCTTACATTTTGTTTATTTTGCGTTTTCGAAACCCAAATGTCACCGTTCGGGACCGTTAGGAATAGGGTTGGCAATTTCAGGGTCGCTGACTGTTTTAAAAAGGAATTTACTCCCTGTAACTTGGACCATACTTAACCGTTTAGGGAGAATAAAGTAAATAAAATTTTTGTGGACTTTTGTCCACAAAAATGTTGACCAAATTCCGAAAATTCATTAAATTGTTAAAAAACAGAGAGCGAGCACCGTAACCGGTTACCAAAGGTGCCGACAATAATAAAATTGGAGACGCTTCACAAAGATCACGAATTGTGAGAGATTCAGATAGCTGTATTTAGGCAATTTATAAGAAAAACAATAAATCATTTCATCTAGTGACTGCAACATAGCTGAAACAGGAAAACAGAACGACAGCTCGTGTGCTCTTTATGAAATAATTTGAACATGTTTCGGTATTGTAATCATGCTTCAAATAATCGATTTCAACCACATTAGCAAAATTTATTGTTAACTGACTACGGGCAGTCTCACGATACCTATAACCGAATTTCTATCAATTTTGCCAACTAAGTATTTGGAATTCTGTAAAATGTCCATGATTTAGATCAGTGTTTTTCAAAGTGTGGGTCGCGGCCCTCAAGGGGGTCTTGCTCGGGAGGTCGCTCGCGCTAATGAAGTAAAAATAAAAAGCAAGAGTTGAATTTATTACATTAAAAACTATTTCAGGACTTTCAGGACAAAGTCAGACATAGATCTGGGGCGTCGACTATTTTTTTTTACTTGTTAAGGTTTCGGGTGTACAAAAAACTTTGAAAAACACTGATCTAGATGTTTATTGGCACTTATTACTACCATCAGACCTGTATTCCCTGAATGGTTAGGCAGACGTACCTACACCCACAGTTCGCTGGTTGGTAAGTATGTTTTTAGGTTCTTCCTGTTGGGGCCGATTCAATGTTGGGGAAGGACCGACTAAAACCACTGTCCACGTTTGATTGTGTTCCATCCTGCCGGCATAGTGTAGCAAAAGAGGCAAGGGATTTCAAAATGAAATTACAGACAAAAGGACTCTCCTTTCACAATTATAAATTATTCTTCTTTAAGTATATATTTATAGTTATTAGATTAGTAAACTTTACATATATTTACAATAGACTTACCAAATAATAATTGCATAACTATTTACAAAATATACATACTTACCTATACCAAAAGTAGTTAGTTTAGTATAATATATTTTAACCTTGAAGATATGAATTACGTACTCTGTTCTATAAAATATATAGGTTTAAGTATTCTCTGTATTGATCAAATAAAAAATATTATAATTTCAAGTTTTTATACTTAAAAATATATTATAATTACTGTTACTTCACCTTTATACTTACAGAAATAATTACTTACCTACTTAATTAGATCAGGGCTTAGGTATTACGTAAGCACATTTTTTCGCATTTATCGAATTGCAGCTGAAAGCTAGCATTTGAGCTAGGGATTTTGGAATTCGATTTCGACACGCAACAAAAATATTATAATAGATACAAAATTAAATATTGTGCATTTGAGGTTTAGTTAGACATATTTGCAAATAAATACACCAATACAATAAAACTCTTATACAATGTTTTAAGAACTAACGCTATAAATACTTAAATGATTAAGAAATACAGGATGTATCAAAAACCCTGTCCGATCCTTAAGGGTCGTATAAGGTGTCGTATTACGTACACAAACACGTAAACGATAATTAGATAGTAGATATTTTTTTTTCCCCGATTAAATTAAATATAATTTAAAAAAAAACTAAACCTTTTACATGTCAACACTCAATCCACGAAATATAGTTTATTCAATTCGATCTACACTAGTGTCAAAGAAACCGCCCGAGCAATTTGCCGCTTTTTGATCCTTTGTCATGTGCCGCCAGCCCGCTCTGTCGCGTGCCGCCAAACAAATTTAATGCGAATGAATCTTACCTACTGGGCCTACACGTAGATATTAGCTGATATCGATTAGGCATAGTTATGTTTACCTAATAATTGACGTTCTTTTGTGTTTTTCATAAGTATCAGCTGTTACGTATTAGTCATAGGGATGATTACCTCCTACCGGGCCTACGCGTAGGTATCAGCTGGTATCGTACAGGAATAGTGTTGCTTACCTAATAGGTACCTAAATAATTATTGACGTTGTTTTTCAAGAAACAATGAACTAAATGTATTGCTTTGTTAAAATTATTTTGTAAAACATGAACTTGATATCTACAAAATTCTGCGATCGTGTTCCTTAAGTGAACTTCCAATAGGTACTTACTGATATTCCACGTCGTGTTTTCGTGGTCTTTCGGCATTAGGGTAATGAGTCTTGTACTCATTCATAGACACTGCTTGACACGTGTTCGTACACGTGTACACGTGAACTTCAAGTTCATGGAGACGTTGGATACACGCTCCGACGGCACTGGCATACCTTGCCTAGCAAAACGCAACCCATACTCTCACTCACTCGTAGTCTTTTCGAACATCTGCATAATTGCAGCATAAGCACATTGGAACACGACATTGACAACAGATTGGAATACGACATTACTCACGATACGATAGGTAATCGAGGTGTTAAGAGATTCACGGACGTCCGATCGGAAGCGAACTCTACGCGAGACTGACATGTCAAGGACAACAATTGGCTTACACGTGCCGCTCTGTAGGTAGTTAGGTACAGTCTGTCGGCGACGACAAAGCGCGCATGGAGCGGCACCGCTTGGCGGCATCCTTTGAGGTAAAAATGAAAAATAAATTGGTAAATATTAAAAGATTTCGCCGCTGGGTGGAGTATTGTCAACTTATGAAATTTTCCCATATTTAGTGGAGAATTGCGTAAGTTTATTAGAAGAAGAAAAATCGATACTTTCTGGTTTCTTTAATATCGTATTTTTATTTATGTTTATTAGTAAGTATATAAGAAAAGGAATACGCCTCTTTCAGATCGGACAGGGTTTTTGTTACATCCTGTATAATATGGCATCAGTACCGTTTACCTAATATTAGTTAATTCGGCCAAAAGTTTCCGTTATAGACACGGCATAGTCATCGAGCACCTACTGACCATATTACGTTTCATGGTAGATCGAACACTGTGACAACCGTATCTACTGCATTTTTTTATTCAGCGGATCCGTAGACATTTTAAATCGAATAAACGAATACAGTAATAAATAAATAATAAATACGTTCAATGGATTCCTCGACCTCGCCCAGCAGTGGGACAAAATAGGTTAAAAAAAGCGAATAAGAACAGTTTAATAATTGTTTTGGTAAAAAACCACAAAAAAAGTAAAATATATATATAATAATATATAATTGTATAAATACGCATTACTAAATGACAAACAATAAGATTTAAGTAAATAAAGTCTTTAAATAAATATTGTCATAGTAATATTATTGCTCGTATTGCGACAATTTTGGAAAAAATGTGACGCATGGTTCCAATTTATTATTAACTAAGTACTTACCGATGGAGAAAAGCCAACCTTCTAACTAATGTAATATACTTTTATAGTACCTAGGTATGTATAATTAATTTTATAAGTATTATTTTAATTACAATAATGTATAAGTACATGCAATACATAACAATATTGTTATTTTCCGAACGTATTCAATCAATTTTTAAACAAATAAACCACGTTCTTTTTTTGAATAGGTTTTGTGTTGTCATTGTTTTACCTTTTGTGGGACTGGTCCCTAATAGCAGTTAGGCATTGATTAAAATTAATGAAGGAATTAAAATGTTTACATAATGTTTGATTTATTGAGATAGTAATTCTAGATTTACCTATTGACTCTTTCAACCCACACTTAGTGAACCACTGAACTCTATTACTCGAACACCCAAAAGGGGAGGTTTTGTATCAGTGACGCGTCGAGCATATCGCCGCCCGCGCCATCGCATCGTTCACAGTTCACTCCATTCAGTCACTTCGCGCTGATGCCGCCGAACGGAAATTCGGAAACGATTCACTGCTCTCGTCACGTTCAAATTTGGAATTTGTGTTCTAGTGTTTTGTGTTGTGTGTGCTAGTGTGGATACAGTGAACAGGTGGATTTTATTGGAACATCTTTTGAAGGTATGCGGTAATGAGTAATTTTCATAATTTTATCTAATGTAAAATTGAAGATCCATCCATAAATGTAGGTTACATAGATAAACTTCCTAGTTCCTACCCACTTTGCAATTTTACATCTTTTGCTAAGTTTTCCACAAAAGGAAATGAAGAAAAGCGAGTAACTACCTACACTGTTGCTCATTTCCATATTTCATAGTTTTTCTAGTTATAGTAGGCTAAGCTAGAATATGACAATCGTTAGTTACAAATCAACTCTACAAAAATGAGTGCAACAAGGCAGGAATTTAGCCTTTCTCCTTAAATTTAATAATATACATATCTAAGTTGTTACTATACTATAGAAAGTGAGGTCTCTACTGTTTTGTAATTGTTGTATGAATGATGCAAAGGCCGCAAAACTGCGATAATTAAAATTATGCAGTAAGTATTCCGAACATGTTTATTTATTTCGTGTTTGTGTGAGTCACATAAACGTCTAGCTATGCATATCTAGTATAAGTTGACCTTTCATTATATCAAAAGCATATACAATTTAAGGTCAGACTATACTAGTATTATACATACAGCATAATATAATATGTCATGTACATAGACACTAATCGTCACGGTTTTTCGCGAAGGGTGAAGGGCTGTGCAAGCAGAACATCTGTATTCCGCAGTTGACCGTGTGAGGGGTGACCGCCACTGAATATGGAGTATATATTTCTGTTTACGGTGGCTACACACGACACGATCAAGTTTTTTATGGCAATCTAAACCAATTTAGATTGACACACGATTCGTAATATTCAAATTGACAGTCACAGTTCACATTCATACTTTTTTAAGAAGATGAATTCTATACTTAATATATAATAATTTTAATAATATATAATAATTGATGTATGAAGACACATACATATTATTATCAGTATTACATGCAGTACCTACAATATTTGCAAGACAGAAGGACAGGTAACAGCGAAAGGTGAACTGTTAATTGGCCATCTAAACGTATTAACTAATTAGATCGTTATATTAAAAAAGCTGTTCTTAGGAAAACAGTTTTTTTTTATTGTAACAATATGAAAAACAAGCATATCTACGGGCCATTTGGTGGTAAGTGGCAGACGTACTAAGTGGTAGACCTGTTAGACGTAAGACTAGGTAGAGCAACACTATTAATATCACTTGCATGTTCATCTTTTGAGACCTCAGAAGTCTCATAAGTGATTTCACTGGCCTTCAAACCAAAACACAATAATGTAAGCACATTATTGCTTCATCATACCTAAACCCATATATTGGCCCACTGCTGGGCACGGGTCTCCTCTCACAGAATGAGAGGGATTAAGCTTAAGTCCACCACGCTAGCCAAGTGCGGGTTCGCAGACTTCACACGCCATGCACTGTTGCAATGATAATTAATTATAAATACGCACATGATTTCGAAAAGTCAGAGGTGTGTGCCCTTGAGTCGAACTCGAGACCTTCGACTTGGTAGTACAATGGTTCTACCATTAAGCTATCACTGCTATATTATTGCTTAGTGGCTGAATATTTGGTATTCCAAAAGAACTGCGGTATGAGCAGAGCCTAACCCCATAAAGGATTCCGTATATTGTTCGTTGTACGGGAATCGAAGCATAACCAGAAAACTACTTGACATAAATTATTTCGTCTCTCCTACATTGCTGTGCCAGACGGGGTCCACAAGAATGTAATACTTAAACCACCTAAAACATTGTGGAATGCAATAATTATTGAGTACTTGTAACTCAATGGATTGGACTGGACTATAACCAAAACCCTCTCATTCTGTGAGAGGAGACCCGTGCCCAGCAGTGGGACAGTATATGGGATGATAATGATGATGAGTATTTGTAATGCTTGTAATAACATCAGACGCTAAGTTCACAACCCGTAGTCACTGTGTGAAACTTACAACTTTACGTTCCCGGAAGCAACACGGAACGAATATGCTCGAAATAAATAAAACCACTAAGTTCAAAATACCACCAATAGTGAAAGCTTTGTGAATTGATAACCTATCACGTACCCAGGAGAGCCGTGACAATCAATTCTCCATAGACGACGCAACGCTCGTGCGAGGCTACACCGACCGTTATGAAAGGAGAGCCTACGTGCCTATTGTGCTACGAACATGAGGCTACTTTAAAGCTCATTTCGCTACAGATAAACTTCCAAAGGAGATTTAACGTGATAAATGATATTTATTTTGTAAATAGATCTCATAAAGATACTTTTACAAGTCAATATTTTAGATATTTTTTTAAGCTAGGTGGCTCCGGCATTTCCTAGCTGATGAAGTGACGACCTCTGAGAAGAAATGGCGAAACAAACTCAAAAAATCATAGTCTCTTTTTAAGTGCAGACATAGAATAGTAACAAATATGTTGTATCTTACAATGTAGGGCAAAGTCTGAAATGGCCTTTTGAAGAAAGAGGCTTTGAGTAGACCAGTCCCAACCGACGGCACGCATGCATCAGTAATTCTGTAGCTCAACCATAATTTAGGGAGCTCAACAACCCGTCGCACGGCGATACCAGATACCAGGTACCGTGGTAGTTTTAAAAGGGTAGTAGGTTAGGTTCGTCTGGGATGCTACCATTGCAAGGTTTGAAGGGCAATGTAGCCAGTAAAATTACTAGACGGACATAATATGAGACTTAACAAGGGCTCAAGAGGACAACGCGTGGGTGATACCACTGGTGTTGTTGGCGTTTATAATGTGTTTAATATGTGGTTGCCGCTTAGGTACTGCCAGGCGGCTCATGTACTTGTTTGTCATCTGATGACAATCAAAACGAAAAGATTAAAAAAAAACTGGATTCCAAGATGGCCAGTGTCTGCCAACCCTGTTAACAGTATTAAATTATATATCAGCAGCTATTACCCGCTGTTTCACCCGCCTTTTCCTTTTTGCTCGGCTCGTATTGCTCCTATATAGCTTGACGTTATATGTATAGCCTATAACCTTCCTCGATAAATGGACTAAGTATGGATTTTTTCAATTTGAACCATTAGTTCCTGAGATTAGCGCTTTCAAACAAACTCTTCAGCTTTATAATATTAGTATACATTTTAACATCATATTGTTTATAATATTAGTATACATTTTAACAAATTCTAAACTAAAAAAGCAAAGCATTTAATCACAACTTATTTTACAATAGGTGCTTATTATTCGTTCCACCTGTTACCGTTGATGTGACCGCCAGTGTCGCTTTTTGTCCACTTTATATCGGAGGCTATATATAATTAACTAGATACTCGTGATTCAGTCGTGATTAGATAATTTTCATACCGAAAATAAGGCTTCAATGATTCTCGTTTTGCGGTTCTGATATTTATTTCTGTTGAAATCGTCTATTCACCTTGAATTAGGTGAAAATCTAAATTAAGTAATTCAACAAGCGCTAACTTTTAAGACGCGGATCTACGCCGATTATTTGTTATAAGTAATTAATTATTTTATATTTTATTTTTCGTTTTGACCTACAAAATAATTATGACGGGATTTACGACCCTAATTGAGATCGGGCAAAATCCTATATGTATGTGACACACTCCGTTATTTCAAAGAAGAATATTAGGTCCGATGGCGTCTACTGAACAAATTCAATAAACCCATCGACAATCGCATCTCATTCTACATTTATATTTTATACCAAACGTTAACCTCCCAACCATATATCACGTAATACATGAACAAATCGCGGTTAATCTCATTTTAATTGTATCATTGTGATTACAAGGAGACACGGTGAAATTTTGCAACAATAGCCTAACAGACAATACCTAGCCTGAATAAAAAACAAAATGGCGTGTAATTAATACGTAATCGATGTCAACCACAAGTTTTGCAAAGCATTCACTCTTTCAACACAACTTAATTTGGATCACAGAAACACTGTAATGTAATAAATCCTTATTAAAATAGATACACTGTGTCACTTTTGGAAAACGATTGTTCGTTATAAACTTGCCAATTTGTGAAGTTAGTTACCAATAGAGCTATTGGATAAACCGGTGACTATTTAATTTTGTCGGCTGTTAACTATTTTGACGTGCCAAACGCGCATCGACACGGCTCGATGCGCGGAGCAAGTCCGTTGTACGAAATTTGAATTTATTTTGTTCCTCTATGGTTTTAAGCCGCGTACTTTTTTTGGACAATGGAAAAGTGGGCATGGAATGTTGCCATTCTCCGTTACACTTATTAAATAGTAGATAAAGAAATGGAAATAAAATATAGAATTGTATTTTGTGCACGTTACTAAGCTATGCTTAGTTTAATGCCAGTTACGAATTTCACAAGAAGTAAAATCTTGATGTTTTAGACTGAAGGATGAACACGAGTGTCATACCTTTTTTATATAGTACGGAAAATACTTATAAATCTCCGCCACCCGGGGAGATGGCAGGGTAAATATGTTGAAGTCGTACCTACTAAAAACTGCACTTTCCTTCACTCGCCCTATAGTCATGGCCATGGGATCTTCGAAATTCGCCGACCATGACAGGATGTGGTCCAGATTGTAATGTATTTTTTGCTTTGAAGGGTAAAGGGTAAAGAAATTATTTAGACATTGACTGTCTAAAATCTAAACAACCTTGTGTTTGCTATAATGTATTTTTATTAAAAAAGTTAATATTCCAATTACGTAATACTTGCTACTTGATATTCCACCAGTGATCGCTGGATTTCCTGCGCACGTGCCATCAACTTCCGCAAAGTCGCACACGCAGGATTGAATAAAAATTGAAAGTACCTACCTGTACAGAATAGTTACACCATTCATATTTTTTGTGCAAAACAAACATTTCTACAGCACGATTAGGACAACGGAGGCAAAAATCTTTCGATTGTTTTCCCTATTGGAGATCGACATTTGACATAATAATAGTCTTCATAGAAGTCTGTCAAGTTTCAAATTTTCGATCTGAAGCTATCCAAAACTGTCAAATTTTCCCAATTGAAAAGGAAACCTTACTGTTTTAAATTAAAGTTGAAAATCTATAAAAGAAATTTGACAGATTGGGGTAGCTTGTTGTGCTGGCCTCTGTACATACATTAACAATCGAGTAATGTTACAATTTTAACCGAATATTAATACCCACAACGGTTAACCCATCCCTGCTACTGTATTTGGTCACGAATTGTGGACTATACACTGCTCATGAGTACTGAGTAGGAACCGGAAGGTTGACAAACTATAATACACAATGTACCTATGTGATTTGTGTGTGTGTCACTATTGAGGACAAGTCATTATGGTAGTAAACAGTTATACAACTATTGCTTACATGCATACCATCATCACGCCTATATTCCCCGAAAGGTAAGGCAGAACTGTACCCCACAGTTCGCCGGTATGTTTAACAAGTTTTGTTAAACAACCTCCTTAACCTCAGCGTGCTTTGTATTATAAAAAAGCGTAGGTACCTACATAATATAAAAAAAACAAACATCACATACCATCACGTCTGCATTCCCTGAAGGGTCAGGCAGAGGTGTACCAATGTACACCCACAGTCCCGTGTAATAGGGAGCAAGCCTACTGCCATTAACCAGCCACTAGTTTTGAGTTTTAGGATTGAATTTTATGTTAATTTAATGAGTTAGGTATCCAATTTTAAAATGATAACAAGCTGTATCAGCTTGAATAATTTAAAAAAAAATAATGGTACGTAAAGTGCCTACAAGCGTACAATAGCAAAAAAGCACTCGTGTTAGAAATCAAGGTTAAGTAGGCGTTCATAGATATTTGTTATTATTTTAATGGTAGGCGCAAATATAAAAAAAGGCAAAGTACCATCAGTAGTTGTCTCTATTGCCCCCATAATCTGATGCACCCTGGGTGGCCTGGCCGGCCTTGCTACCTACCTATACCACATCAATGGCTAATCTAAAGACAATTGTTCTCTTTGGGCTAACGTTTTTTACCATGATTGTAAACCTGATACTATAGAACAAGCCTTAAGAAAATTTAATAATTGTGCATAGACAAATAAAGTCATGAATAACTTTTTTTATAGTATGGAAAATCCTCATGGATCCTCCGCCACCAGGGGAGGTGGCCAGGGTAAGTCGATCTCGTACCGACTAAAAACCGGACTTGCTTTCCTTGACCTTCAGTTATGGCCATGGCATTCCTAACAACCCCGGCCATGACAGGCTACTGCCTCACTCCTGGCCAAAGCGTCTACCCTTTTTTTCCACTTACCCCGATACTTATTGCGCTGCTTCTCTTTAATTCAAGTCGTCCCACCATTTACTTCATGGTCAGTCGATAACTGACACCTAACAACATTCACAATTCTCCAGGTTTGTGCAATAAAGGCCCAATTATTTTTAAAATAACAATAAATTGAGAGGTCAACAAAGAAATTTTACTTAGTGAGTACGCGTATCACTTAAATAAATTAAAATTTTAAATTAATCTTCATTATATTTATTTCACTTTCGTACAGGGCCACATACCTACCTTATTAAAGTAATAGTATGAATAGAAAACCGATCATCCCTCCTCCGTTTCACTTCTTCTTCGCGGGCGTCTTAACCGGCGTCGCCGGTGTGGCCTTCGGCGGGGCCACGGGGGTCGTTGGCGTTGCTAAAGCCTTCCCTGGGGTCACGACCGTCGGGGGACTGATTTCCCCCGACAACAAGTGCCTCTTCACTCGCCCCTTTAGCTCGGCGTAGATGCGGTTCTCATGGTTCAGCTGCGGTAGCACTGAGCAACGCTTCGCGTCAGATTCCTGGCAAAAAAATGTTGGATATTATTGTAATCTTTGACTGTTTTTTACGTATCTTCCCACGAGGTCGTCGCTCTATGAAATTATAAAATATCTAATAAAAACATCTTTAAAAAACCTACTTATTTAGCAGAATTTAAATTTACTTTTTTCTATTCCTCGTAAGGACTGTATGGTCTATGACAACATAATGCTCCCGAAGTTTATTTTTATAACTCGAGGTGGTTCATTTGATTGAAATTGGAATGACATTAATAGTTCCAGAAGTGAGTGTAAACTTATATTAATAAGACAAACAGTACTGAACCTTACGATTTTCAAAACAATTAAATAATACGTTTTCTTGTGCTCAAACTGATCGGTCGCATAAGCATAAGTCTGCAGGCCAAACAGCCCCATTAGCAAGCCACTGTCATCACACAAGTCGAATGTGGTGAAGACGCCCAGGCGACACTTCTTCCTGATGTACTCTAACATGATCCTGATTGGGCAGTTAGGGTTCACCAGTAAGGTCTTCTCCACCGAGGAGTCCAAAGCCTCGAGTGAGCGACTGCGCAGAGAAGATGAAAGCTCGGGAGCATCCTTGTACAATATGTAGATGAACATAATTTTGACATTGACAGTTTAATCTTTTCATTATTATATTTAACAAGTTCCGACGCAAAAGAGGTTGCACATTTATTTATTTTTAGCAAAAAGGTGTAAAGAGTATCGCAACCAAAAAAAAACTATATTAAAAACACAGACAAAAGAGTCTGTTATTTTTGTCACAGCGCGGGAAAATATCCGCCATCTTGCGTGACTCATAGATTAAAAATTCGTTTGGCTGCTACTCTACTGAGAAACTTATAGGTACTTCTTATTTAAACAACACCCTTCGCAATAGTAAGTAGGGTATTGTAAAAATATCGTAGTATTTACCTACCGTGCAACTCTACAGCTTGTGAAACCGACTAGACTTGGGACAGAACTCGTTATGCTAGTGCAGTATTTTCACTTTATCTCAAATATCCATTGAAACTTAAAACCGGACCAGTGACTCAATATACAGAAAAACATATCAATGAAATAACATGTCTTCATATATTTCTTACAATTACGCAAATAGATATACTTAAAACATTGAAATAAAACTACGTTTTAATGATTTTATTGCGGTTATTACATAACACACCCGCCTGTATTATTTGCCTCATTAGCCTAGTGGTTGTAAGTGTGGTTACTACGCTAGAAGCCTTGGGTTCGATCAAATCGAGCGAATGCAGTTATCTATGATTTTTCTCAGTAGCAGCTTGAAGTTGAAATCAAAACTTCAAGTGCAAGATTATTTCACCAGGAAATATAAATAGGTACTTAGTGTGTAACTTGTTTTGTTTACTAACAAGTTACTAGTACAGTCAGCAACGAAAGTAGCTGAACACAGCTAAATTTTGAAAACATCACAGCTCCAAAACTTGTCAAGAGGTTTTTTCTATAAAGGCAACCTTAATATTTAATGGTCATCTATGCAATTATTTCGCATAACCTTCACAGGTCAGTAACTTCATACTTATTAAAAATCATATTGAAGATTTCAACATGTTCAGGGACTTACGTTGCTGACTGTACCTGCTATTTTTATTTTTTACTACTAACAACCATATTAACGCAATCTTTGTAAATATTTATGGATTTGCGTAATTTAAATGATTTTAAAATAAATAAGAGATCAGGGGACGAGTGGAAACCTCAAAGATTTGAGGGGATAACTGGGTACAGGGTGGGAATTTCAGGGGACCAATGGGTTCTGAGCCCTATTTATGGAATTTGAGGCTTTACATAATACTCATTTATAAGCGACTATAGACGTTTTACATTAGACGTTGTTATTAAGATAATAAATAATCTTGGACAATTTTACACAGCACCGTCTAGTCCCAAACTAAGCAGAGCTTGTACTATGGGTACTAGACAATGCATATAATACTTATACTTTTTTTTGTATATGTGTAAATACATACTTATAGTACATAGAAACACCCGGACAAACACAGACACTTATGTTTTAACCACACAAATATTTGTGTCCTGTGGGAATCGAACCCACGACCCCATGATCAGCAGTCCGACACTCGAACCACTAGACCACAGACGTCGTCAAAGATACTAACTGCCTCATAGTTACATTGTATTGTAGTTTAATAAGTACTTTGTATGATATTAGCCTTGTAGCTTGAATTAAACAAATACATTATGGTGTTTGCCACCTATGGTGGCATATATTATGGTGTTTTCTGGTGACTGCCTCATTGTCTAGTGGTCCTAAGCACGACTGCTACGCTAGAGGTCCTGGGTTCGATCCCCAGGTCGAGCAAAGTGTTATTGGGTTTTTCTATGAAATTCTCCGTAGCAGTTCGGTGTCTGAATTTGTGCCCGGTTAATGGCAATAGGCTCGCTCACTATTAGATGGGATCTAAACATCGGGAAATGTGGGTGTACATTTTAGTACACCTCTGCTTAACCCTTCGGGGAATACAGGCGTGATGGTATGCTATGTTACATTATGGTGTTTCTTTCTGTGGTCCGGGGGCGACAGACGCGGGGAACGTCTGTCGCTCCCCCTCAAGCCCCCCCTATAAGGCGGGCCATCACCAGGCGGGGGCCGCGGAAGAATGCTCCGTTCCCGTAGCCCCCGACGCAGCAGGTGCGAGAAGGAACACCGTGTGGTTTTTAGTCGGTAGGTCACCCACTCTCGGTGGAGTCCGACACGCCCCGCCGCCTCCTCGGGCGGCGGAAGTCCATGAGGGATTTTCCACACGCTAAGCAAAAAAAAATGGTGTTTCTTTCTGTACCCTCGGCCCCAAAGTCCGCAGACGCATCCTGCATGACTTAAACAAGTCCATGACCTGTGATCAGGTACCTAAAGTTAAATATAAGTATTCCGGATCTGCCCTTTTTATGCATGTGAGCTTGTGTGTTTTTTTTTTTTTTTTTTTTTTTTTATCGTTTATTCATAATAAAATACATGCATTTGAACTTATGCTAAGCATCGCCAAACTGTGCAACAGTTTGTTGGCGATAGTGGCGCTCTTTTACTTTTAATACACTACACAAATTACATAACATAGGTAACACATACAATAGATGCACTTTAATATTTATAATGGCCTCTCTCTCTCTCTCTTATTTTTAATAACAGTTTATAGTTCTATTTAACATTTTATGAATATATCTTTCAGTCTTTTCTTTAATGTTACAGTGCTTATGTCTTTGGATGTTTCTCTTAGGAAGTCTATTTTATTATATATTAGCGGAGTTAAGTATTGCCTAGTTCTTTTACCATAATAATTTCTTACCAGTGATGTCACATATTTACCCTTCTCAGCTTGCCTGGTACGATATTTATGAGTTATAGGTTCCTTGTATTTATTTATTTTATATTGTTCTAGAGCAATAAGGTATTCTACTTTTTCATGAACAGGTAGTATTTTACATATATTAAATAATAGCTCATAATTAGGCTTACATTGTAGTTTAACTTTTTTGCTAACTAGATACTTGAGTAGTCTAATCTGTAATTGTTTTATACGATCCATTTGAGTTTTGAATGTTAGACCATAACTGCTTAATCCATAGTGGATTAATGAGTCAGCTAGTGCATAGTACAGTATATACAATACCTTTCTGTTCACAAAATTGCTGAGATGAAAAAATTTTCCCAGAATTGAATTTAGTCTATTACATACACCACTAACGTGCAGTTTCCAGTTGAGATTACTATCTAATAACAAGCCCAAGTATCGATATTTATCTACTACATCTATGTTTGTGCACTGGCAGCCAGCTTTATTTCGATGTAGGCACTCATATGTATGACCAGTTATATGCATGATTGACTTACCTTGCTTAATAATTTTATTGTAGGGTGAACTTATGTACATGACCTTAGTTTTATTTAAGTTAATAATGATACCATTATCATGTGCCCATTTGATTATACTTTCGAAGTCTTTCTGTATGTATTTCTGCGCATCTTTCGTGTTGTTGGTTGAGTACAATAGGCACATATCATCGGCGTACATAAACGTCTTACAATGTTTTATCACATTAATGACACTGTTGACATGCATAATGTACCCCACAGGACCAAATACTGATCCGGTCGGCACGCCCAGGCTCACACTTACCTCGTCTCCTGTGGTTCCGTCTATCAATGTACTTAGGGTTCTATTTTGCAGATAGCATTTAAACCATCGACTGATGGGACCTCTGATACCACATTCGT
Organism: Acronicta alni; assembly: GCA_964056405.1. NCBI lineage: Eukaryota > Metazoa > Arthropoda > Insecta > Lepidoptera > Noctuidae > Acronicta > Acronicta alni. The sequence continues at coordinate 1,505,915 of OZ043914.1, forward strand.
CCATTGCTCGCAGTAGTACATCGTGTTCCAGGGTGTCGAACGCCTTTTTATAATCAATAAAAAGGGCAGCGACAAACTTACCCTCGTTGAGACTGTTGTTGACGCAATCGGTAAAGTCCGCGAGCGCGGTGTCCGTACTGCGTCCGCGACGGAACCCGTGCTGCGCTCCTGATATTATGTTATGTTGCTCTAAGTAACAACTTACCTGGTTCACAATAACCTTTTCTACTATTTTATTTATCACTGATAATATTGCGACTGGCCTATAGTTGCTATATTCCAGGTGGTTCCCCTGTTTATATATTGGTCTTATTATTGCTTTTTTTAATATATCCGGGTAAACTCCCTCACTCACACACATATTTATAAATTTGGCTAATATCGGACTCATTTCTTTACTTACCTGCTTGATATCTTGTACTCTAATTTTATCTGATCCCGGTGCCTTATTATAGTCTAACTTACTTATATATTTTTCCACTGTGCGTGCTTCCACCTTTCTAAAGTAAAAAGATTTATTACTTGGCTGTACATATGAACTTCTGGTTAAGAAATTATTATGACAATTATGCTTTATTTTCTGTATTTCTCCTGTGAACGTCTCAGAGAACTTATTGCAAATATTAAGCACAGTGCTAGATTGCCCTAAAGATTTTAATATTACGTCATCTAAACTCGTTATATTTTTACCTAACCATTTATTTATGTTACACCATATTTTCCTGTAATCATTTTTACATTTTTTTATCTCATTCTGTCTATATGTATTCTTAGCAATATCTATTAATTTATTAACTTTATTTCTATACCTTGTATAAATAAGTCTATTATTCATATTCTTAGGAGAGGATTTCCAAGCCCTGAACAACAAATCCCTATGTTCTAGCTTTTTTTTTTATTCGCTATCAACCCATGGTTGCGTACTTCTCTTGTTCTTTGTTATTTTCTGTATTTTACAATTATCATATATATCATTAAAAACCCTGTTATAATATTATGTGGAAAAAACCGAGAGTTTCATTATGTTTATTGTAAAGACAGGAAATTTCCTATTCAATATAACAAAGAGATCCTCAGCCAGACTGACCTTAGTTTAATATGGATTTTTTTTTATGTATGTAATTTATTAAATACCTATAAGTAACGGATATTTGTATTATTATAGTCGAAGTCAAATATTTTATTTCAGTAAGAGTTAGACCAATAATATTAGCACTATTGATAAGTCAAAACTACTTAGTTGCACGTTTCCAAAAAGCGGGTCTTATGGAGAAGAACTGGCACTAAACTCCATAGACAGTCCTCTTAAAATAACAGTAAACAGTGTTCATCTTGGTTCACAATTTTGTTTTGAATACTTCACGAGAACAATGCAGTTCAATGTGTATGTACAATACTATTTAATTCTGTATAATAATGAAACAGAAAAAACAATAGAAAGATTTCCATTGACAGTAAGAGCTGACCATTAATTATGAACAGCTGACCATAAAATTTATTTACCACCCTGAGAGTGAATGTCGTTTGCATATGATCACTACAACAAGGTTCATTTTTGCTTACATGACCAAGTGACAGAGGCATGATGAGTCTTAGTGAAATTTAATTTGGATGGAAGTTTTTGTCAATATTGGTATTAGCAATTTGTATGGTCGACTGAGTATACTTACTAAAAAACGGACAAAAAATACTTTACCTGTTTGTGAGTACTTACCTGAGTGGTAAGTACTCACAAACAGCATGTACTACCCACTGTAAAGAAGCTCTATAAAATAGGAAATGGTAATTAGGTTTAAAAAAAAATACAATTGAAAAAAACAACAACTGACCATACAAATTAATTTTATGAGTCAACAACTTGCATGGAGTCAATGGTTTTATAATTAACAGTGACACGATATAAATTGAATAATTGAAATAAACTATTATAATTGATCTCTGTACCAAATTTCATCAAATTCTGATTAGGCATGATCGGCGTAACAGACAGGGAAAGTTACTCTCGCTGTTGTATTTATAAATATAGTTAGTACTTATATAAATAATAAATAAAATATTAAATTCATTAATTATTTACGGGTGGTATTTAATACTTTAACTGTAAATCCCCTTTTTTCAATCAAAATATTCGAAATTAGCACCAAAAATACTGAATTGCACACTAAATTTGCTCATCAAATAAATCAATTATACTATACATATATTCATATTCAGATTTGGTTCTGGCACTCGCCGGCCGCTTCCGCGGCACCGCTCGCTTCGCTCGCTCGGCTCGTGCGTTGTGTGGTCACAGTTCTAACCTAACCTAACCAATATCTGTATTTGGTGCTCAATCAGTAATTTTGTCGCTCAATCAGTATTTTTGATGCGCGGTTTATTATATTCCATTATTTACTATTTGTGTCTTGTGGAATCAAACCACTAGACCACAGACATTGTCATTAAATTAATGAACTCTGCTCCACGAATCTATGGTCCTACCCTACGAACCGGAAGGACCAATTATAATAACATGCGGATTAAATTACTTCCTAGAGTTTCGTTACTGTGAGACTGGCGTTTCCCAGTAGGGATCTGAAAATAATTAAATATTTCTACCTATCGGTCGTAGATTCGATTCCACTACAGTAAATAAATATTTGTATCGCCGAATTTGTTTAGACCACGATGAGCGAGAAAATCCCAGTGTCCCCCACACTGGGATTTTAAAAGGTTAACTAACGTAAAGGATTAACGTTATTTTAAAAGAAAACAAAAACATATTACCCACTTCAAAATTGTTATCATGGGTTTTGAAGTAGGTACAGACGCCCAGCACGTCAAGTTATCCAAAACTGTCAAATTTTCCCAATTGAATATGAACCTTATTATTTTTTAGTAAAGTTGAAAATCAATCAAAAAAAATTTTACAGATTGTGGTAGCTTGATATGCTGGCCTCTGTACACGAGTACAGTTCTTTCAGTGTGACACGAATTATCTTTTTCTGTATTTACTAAGAGCGCGACCGAAAGAGATAGCCCTTTTATTATTGTTCGGGCTAGGCATGTCGGTATGTCGGTCGAAATTTTTGACCGATAAAGTGACAAGTTTAATAAACACTACGAGTATTACGACGTCGACGACGTCTGCGGTCTAGTGGTTCGAGTGTCGGACTGCTAATCTCGGGTTCGATTCCCACAGGACACAAATATTTGTGTGGTTAAAACATAAGTGTTTGTATTCCGACATTTACGCTAATATTACCTATACATTGAAATAAAACTACTTTTTACGGATTTTATCGCGTTATATTGATATTATTAATCCCGATGTTTCGGACCCTTTTACAGCGTCACGGGTAGACTGAGGTGAGGATTAATAATATCAATATAACGCGATAAAATCCGTAAAAAGTAGTTTTATTTCAATAAGTTTTTTTTTTTTATATTAAACCCATACATGACGACTGTAAGACGACATATTCAGATGTGTTTGTGTTTGTCTGGGTGTTCCTTGTATTATAAGTATGTATTTTCAAATAAAAAGTATTCAAGTATTATATCCATTGGCTACTAGAAGTACCTACCTACCTACCTACGATTGGGAATAGATGGTGCTGTGTAAAAAAAATGACCAAAAATATTTATTAATTTAATGTAAATGTAATGGCTTTTCTTTCTTCTATTATTTAATACTCTTAGTCAATTGAACCTCCTCTTTAGCCTACTGGTCATAAACGCGACTGCTACGATTGAGGTTCGATTCCCAGGTCGATGAAAGTGTTATTAATTTTTCTATGAAAATCTCAGTAGCAGCTCGGAGTTTTGTACCCGGTTAAAGGCAATAGGCTCGCCCCTTATTACATGGGACCTTAACATACCGGCGAACGGGCGAACTGTGGGTGAACATTTGGTACACCTCTGCCTAACCCTTAGGGGAATACAGTCGTGATGGTATCTTAGTCAATTTATATTTTACCTTAATCTGATTTTTTATCAGTTTAGTAAGACTTAATTAGGCTAATTACTATGTATTCGAATCATGGCCTATATTCACTTTCTAAATAAGTAGATTTGAACAATTAATCCATCAAGAATAAATTAATAGACACGATAGTAAAACAATACTGGTTTCGTCCCGCGGGAGTGTCAGGGTTTCTTATTAGGCGTTAAAATTCAATAGAAATCAACAAATGCATTGTATTTCATTCAGGCCACATTGTACGACACACGTAAAACATTACAATACTCTACGTCACATAGGTAAAGGTCATCGTACACTGGGCCCGCGCAGCCTTGACCGCAAAACAGTTGCGCTCACTCGCATTTCAACCGTTTCCCAACTCAAAGCATCTAACTAAAGCGATTCATATTTCATAAGAGAGTTTCAACAGCCCAACAGCGGCTGCTAGTGCCGCCGATGCATTCGCAAGCCGCGCGAACACCACGTCCGATAACAAGCCGCACAGTCGTTCCGGCACGCGGGAGATTTGCACGCTTTGTAAACAAACAACGCGTAAACGATTCGCGAATCATTGAAATACAAATTCGGATCGAACACAATAATATCGATTCTGAATGATGTGACAATAGAACTGTCTTCGAAATTTAAATTGCACAAATATAAACAATATTTTTTTAAACAGTGATGTGAAAGCAATAGCATGAGTTTATCCAGTATATCGAGTTTAGTGACGTTTGGGGTGGCAGCATGGCCACCACCGGGGCCGTTGCCGACCTCCTTTCAGTTCCACCATCAAGGATCGAACTTTGCTGTGTTCCTGATATTATTTGCTCTATGCATGATGGAAGTCGTGGTCCTGAGGATCATAACTGAGGAGCAGGCGAGGGAACAAGGATCGAGAAGTGTGACGTCCATGTGGTTTGACTTGGACGACGAGTGATTGACCAAATGTTGACATTAGTGAAGTGACTGTTTTAGTGATGTAGCTATTATTCCACGGATTAAAATTAAGATCATTTGATGTTTCTAGTTATGTGGTTAGGCTGAAATATAATAGATTTTTAATACATACACGTATTAAAAACCGCACTTACATTATACGTGCCCTTTAATGTAAGTTACTTATCTCTTTACGTGTCTGTATATTGATTTATTTTTAATAATTTAGAAACAGAATTCCTGTGCCAACAACGATTACTTTTTATAATGAATAAATAAACTTGAAATGTAAAGTACTTAATTTTGTTTATTCATTTAACATTTTAAACCAAAGTCCAACTGAAAATGTGGCAAACAAAGCTGCTGTTCCGAAACATATAAGAAAAAAACAATAAACCTTTTCGACCTGGGAATTTAGCAAGAATATAAATTAAGAATTCCATAGAAAGCCGCGTTTGTGCATTACATACAGACAGAGGTTAGAAAAACGAGATCAATACGGATAGCACGGGACACAGCCTAAGGTCATAAGTTATTTACATGAATTGACGTGAATGTAAAACACATTGTACCTGCTTCCATCACGCCTGTATTCCCCGAAGGCTTAGGCAGAGGCACCCACACAGTTCGCCGGTATGTTTAGTTTCCATATTTTAGGGGACCAGCCTATTGTCATTAACCGGGTGCAAATCCATACTCCGACGTGAATTTCGTAGAAAACCACAATAACGAACCGACCTATTTCTGTCAAAATCAAAATGGTTTTATTTTCTTATATTTATAATTATATACCATACAGGCACTTATGTAGTGTGGCCAATTTAGTCAGCCTTTACCATATTTTTGGTTTTTGTTATTACTTATTCCTTTTATTTTGTTGTGCGTCGTTAAAAGGACGAATATAAATATTTTTTCTTTCTTCTTCATAACGCTTTTCTCGACTTGGGTATCGAAACCAAATGCTCAAACTTTTTGTTATAGTATGGAAAATCCTCATGGATCATCCATGGCAGGGTCCAAAATGACTCGAATCGACTAAAAACCGCACTTGCCTTCATCTGCCCTAAAGTCATGGCCAGGGGTCGTGAAATTCGCCACGACCAGGCAGAATCCCCAATCCAGCTGCCCGCAGACCAGGTGCTCGTACCTAGAAGTCGCGCTTATCACCACTGGGCTAGTGAGTCTGCTAGTGAAATGATTCACAGTTCCGTCAAACAAGATGCCAAGGGTATTTGGGCTAATAGCTATTATCGTCACTGGTACTAGAAATAATATAAAATTTATTTATTTCAGGTTATACCCATATTACATTATTATTATTGATCACATACCTATTATTAATAATAATATAAATTTAATAAAATATTATTCAAAATTTAAGAATTAGCATTCAAAACAAAATAAAAATTGCTACTAAAATCACGAATATGAATGAATGAAATAAAATGAATGAACCTATAAAATTCAATTAAATTTTATATTAATGGTAGGTATTCATATATGGCTTTCATAAGAATCCAAACATGTCACACGTAGATTGTGGAATCTTTATAAAGCTTACTGTCTCAATATTTCGTAATTTTGGGAGGTCCCCAATTCGTCAGTTCTTTCTTTGAATACCTCCATATGTTACTTCATGTTTCCAATATTTCTCAAGCGATTTGATCTATTCTTTTTTTTATTTAGAAGGGGACAAAGTACGTCAAGGTGATCCTTTATGTATTATCATGCACTACTTTTATGTGCATTTTTGCCAGCGTATAATTATATTATCTGATGAAATGATAAGTCATTATATTTACCTATTAATAAATAAATATCTGTAATATTGATACGCTCACTATAAAATGTAGGAGCGAGAACTTGGTTTTACATAAGATCTCACAACTTTTTGCGGTAGAAGAACTAACTGCCTTACGAGACTTGGCATTATTAAACATTATTATGTTTTTAATGGGATTAGAATTTTATTATTGTCTGTTAATTTTTTGCTTTTGTTCCGAAGTTAATTATTTCTAACTAAAATAATTTAATACTAAACCACTTAAATCATAAGATAAAGGCAACTGTCCGTAATGTTTTTCAACCGACGAAACAAAAAACGGAGGAGGTTCTCAAGTTGACGCGTATATTTTATTATATGTATGACCACGCATAACTTTTTACAGTGTAGTCCGATTTTGATAATTCTTTTTCATTTCACTCGAAATTAGTCCCATATAAATTTGGAAAAACCAAACCCTAAGGGTAGGAAAACAGGGAATGATTGATTTTTCACTCACAGATTTTAAAGCTGAGTTGTGTATTACAATTAAATTAAAAGTAATCACAAATTAAGCATGCAGTAGTTAGTAGATTATAGCCAAAAAAAACTTTATAAAATAAAAACTTCTTAACAACAAAAATAAACCGCCGAAAAACTGAAAAGCAAAAAATAATAAACGTTTCTTATTTATCCTTACTAAGTTAACTTTTGAGTCGGCGCCCATTTTTTTGGAATGATAATTGAAATAAAACTACTTTTTACGGATTTTATCGCGTTATATTGATATTATTAATCCCGACGTTTCGGACCCTTTACAGCGTCCATGGTCACGGGTAGACCATGGACGCATGGATATTTTATTTCAATGTATAATATTCGTGTAAATGTCAGAAATTAATATGGAATGATAATGTTTATCACTTTAGATTTCACGTTTCATTGTTAATTTGATTTGGCTATTTCTTTAAATTTAAGGTAATTTAGTGATCTTTGTTCATCAATTGTTTGGCGCCGACTTAAAATTACTTAGGTATACTTACTTACATTAGCAAACGAAATTAAAATTAAGAAACGTTTATAATTTTATGCTTTTCAGTTTTTCGGCTGTTTAATATATTTGTTAAAAAGTTTTTACTACATACCATCACGCCTGTATTCCCCGAAGGGTTAGGCAGAGGTGTAGTAATGTACCTACACCTATATTTCGCCGGTATGTTTAGGTCCCATGTAATAGGGGGCGAGCCTGTTGCCATTAACCGGGCACAAATCCTGACTCCGAGCTGCTACTGAGAATTTCATAGAAAAAACCACTTTGCTCGACCTGGAGATCGAACCCAGGACCTCTAGCGCAGCAGTCGCGCTTAGGACCACTAGACTAATGAGGCAGTATTTATTAACGTTACATTATGCATACCGTCACTCCTGTATCCCCTGAAAGATAATTCAGAGGTGTACTAATGTACACCCACAGTTTGAAGGTGGTTGAAGGTGCATACGATATATTGGAAATTCAATTGGTCAAAAAAAAAATCGGCACGTGTCGCGAAATAATAGAAAAATAATATTTTTTATATTATTTCATGACACGTGCCGATTTTTTCCAGCGAACGTTGTACAGTATCTAAGCCGCGTTTTCAATCCGATTAGCTTATATATTTTAATCGTGTCATGAACTATTAATATGTAGAAGATAAGAAATTGTAAACAAAGTTGCTCCAATAAGGCATTTTACCGAGTGCCCGGGCATCGAGTATATCAATACAAGGTGACACTTGACCCGGCCTAGCAAATGACGTGTGTATAACTTTATAATTAATAAGCACGATTTACATAATTATTCAAAACAAATCCAACACAGACAACTTATTTTTGTTAAATTGAGGTTATAAACAAGCATACGGCCCACCTAATGGTAAAGTGGTTACGGTAGCCTATAGACGCACCAGGGGTATTACTTGCGCTTTGCCTTGTAAAACGAAAGAGGAATAGTTGGATTGGCAGTCAAAGTCCCCCCATTGCCAACACAACGTTTCCTTGCGGAACACTGGCAACCTTGATCACCGAAAGGAACACAACAAAGCCCAAAGCAGTGTTATTTCACTTCGATTTACTGCAAGGCGGAAGTACTTTCCCAGTCGAACCGCTCCAACTTTAGTGGAATTCCTACCACTATGCCCTACCCCTTTTTCACACTCCTTCGTTCACACGGCGTTCCGAGTATCTACTACACACCTGACCTTATTGAAGACATCACCAATTAGGTGTAACGATAAAGATAACGATAAAACATACACACACATAAACATACCATCACACCGGTATTCCCTGTAGGATTAGGCAGAGGTATACAAACGTACACCCACAGTTCGCCATTATGTTTAGGACCCATGCAGGAAGCGAGCATCATGGTCGTGGCGAATTTCACGGATCCTATGGCCATGACAATATAGGGCAGGTGAAGGCAAGTGCGGTTTTTAGTCGGTATGAGTCCTACATACCCTGCCTCCTCCCTAACCTCCCCGGGTGGCGGTGGATTCATGAGGATTTTTCGTACTATAAAAAAAAGGAGGCGAGCATAATTGCCAGTAACCGAACACAAATTCAAACTCCAAGGTGCTGAGAATTTTATAGAAAAACCCAATAACACTTGGTCGACTGAAATCAGGTTTTAAGGGTGTTTTAGGGTCAGTTCACACACGCTATCGGATATGTCGATAATATCAATTATCATATACAAAAATCCTTGTTCGAATTCGTTACCTAGCGTAATTGTTCACGCAGATGCTGTAGATGAATAATCAGATAAATTACGCTGAATATTTAGTAGGGGTTAAGTGAATAATAGACGCTAGCGTTTCTGGTAAATTTGCCACACAGTCTAATGTACGTACAACTTAATTTTTATTCACCGTAAAAAATTTAAGTGTCCATTGTTTTTTTTTTTTAATAAATTATTCTTATTCTAATGGGACTCGGATTAAATGTAGAAATCGTGAAAAAAAATAAGCTGTTTCATACATTTAAATATGTTCACCAACTTGTCAAAATGTAATTCTAGAGTTTACGGCAGTGTTTTTCAAAGTTGTTGAACATAGTATGACCCCTTTACAAGTAAAACTATCTGATGACCTGTCGACCTGGAATTTTATTGTGGAATAAAACTGACATACAAATCATGTATTATTATTGTAACTAGTGTAAAACCCCATAGATTTTTATTTTTAACTTGCTAATGAGTGCGACCCACCTGAGTAAGACCTGGCGACCCCCCAAACAAAAAATAAGGGTGTTTATAAAACTATTACAGAGTAATATACTATGAAAGATGATATACTATGAAAGACTATCGCGAAAACGTGTGCTATCCACTGGGACCATATAGACCAGTCGGGCAACGGAATCAAGAATTCAGCCACCCACAGGCCACAATCCAAGGCCGAGCCTATGTAGGCCTTATCTGTTAGGTACGTGCCAATTCTTTACATAATGAATAATAATTATTCTCATGAATTCAGGGTCAGGGTAATTCTCAGTAGCAGTTCAGAATTTGGATTACAGGCTCGCCCCTATTACATGGGACCTAAACATATCGGTGAACTGTGTACTTAGTACACCTCTGCCTAACCCTGCCGGGAATATAGCCGTGATGTTTACAAATTATAAATCCTATCTTAATTGCCACTTTGATCCAATGTGTAAATTATTCAATTTCGCGATATTTAAATACGGACGTTACGCAATATTCTCGACCTTGACACGACCTTGACACGACCTTGACATCGAGACCAAACGAGTTCTTTATTTATGAATCGTGACACTTTGATTCACTACCTGGTGCATACAAAACTTTCACTGACTACCTGACCTTTCCTATCAATATTTACGTTGTTTTATATATGTAAATCCGCCTAAACACTACATCGCTCACTATGGGTCTCATAAGAAAGGTCAGGGACACTCAGCGAGCTATGGAGAGAGCTATGCTTGGTATTGCTCTACGCGACCAATTCAGAAATGAGGAGATCTGTTAAAGAAGTTGCCAACATAGCTAACTGAAAGACTTAGCAAGCTTAAGTAGCAATAGGCAGGGCACATAGCTCGTAGAACTGATGGTCGCTGGTGCAAAAAGGTTCTCGAGTGGAGACCACGCACTAGAAACGCAGCGTAGAACGGCTTCCAATAAGATGGACGGACGACCTAGTAAAAATAGCTGGTAGCCGTTGGATGTAGGCGGCATGTAATCGGTCCTTGTGGAAGTCTATGGGGGAGGCCTTTGTTCACCAGTGGACCTCTTGTGACTGACATGATGATGATGGAATCCAATTTGTTAGTTTAGTGATCACAAGAACGGCTGCTGAGAAATCCATTGCTCGATGCGGTTTTTTTTAGTAGCACTTCAATTTTATAGGACCTTCAGTAACCGTTTCCGAGTGAAAATGAAAAAAGAAAACAAAGAATAAACCTCTTCCGAGCTTTATCTCAACTATGTTGGGGTCCAGTCTAACCAGATGCGGCTGAATAACAGTATTACATACGACTGTCATCTGTCTGATCCTCAACTCAATTTCTGAACAATACCGATATCCTGAGGATAGACTGATTGCCTTTTTATATTAGGAATATTTATTTTATTTCAGTTTGATTTAAAGTTATTAAAGATAATTCATCAACGTTTTTACACGCGTTAATGTCAAATATAATAAAAAAAATACGTTATTAGGTAACTACCTACTTAAAGAATAAACACACACGAAAGGCCACGTATTACAAATAACTCAATTAAATGCAATTGCCCGAATGCCCCCTTTATCTGAAGGGAGATTAGCCAAGCATGGCGCTATGTCAAAACTTACAGCAAGTTGATCTGCGGCTGTTGGGCAACCATGTGCCAACTGGTCGCTGCAACCCGTTGCCGGCACCGGCGCAAGTTGCAGCTCTTGTGAAAATCTGCATACTCGATGAGAAAGGAATTGCCATTACTGATAATTGCGTTTGCATGGATGGAATCTAGTTACAAGAATTTCTCTTTACCACCTAGTTTCTTTAGCTTATAATTGTGTCCACGAGAACACTGCCGACAAATTGCTGTGCAGTTTGGCAGGAGAGTCCTTTTTCATTTTTAAAATTTAATTAAGTATATTCAATAAATAAATAAATTTAATAATAAATTGATTTATTACACTTACGCGAACATTACACTGAAATAAAATTATTTTATCGCGTCATATTGATATTATTAATCCCGACGTTTCGAACCCTGGTCTAGGGTCCATGGTCACGGATAGACTGTCTCAATCTACCCATGACCATGGATGCTGTAAAGGGTGTATACGTGATAAAATCCGTAACAAGTTGTTTTATTTCAATACCTAGGTACCTAGTTTCTTATCTGAGTCTTACCCTTTACTTTAACGATGATGTCGTTCTTTTCAATCCTGTGGGAACACATAGGTAAGTAAACATAACATACCATTACGCCTGAATTCCTCGAAGGGATATGCTGAGGTGTACACTAATGTGCGCCCACAATTCACTGGAATGTATAGATCTCATAGAAGAGGGGGCGAGCCTACTGTAATTAAAGCCAAACTTCGAGCTGCTACTGAGAATTTCATAGAGAAACTCAATAACACTTTGCTCGAGCTGGGAATCGAAAACAGGACTTCACGGCTCAGCAGCTACGCTTATGGTCACAAGATTGCGGCAGTTAAATTATGAAAATCAATAATTAACTACTCTGCATTTTGTTTCATCCGCACCATTGTGAATTGGCAATCAATCATCAATTTACTACAGTTCATTATCAATCATTACTGTTGTAACATGAAAAAATATCTTGTAATACCTATTATTAGTTACAATTACAACGCCAGGTACGTACCTATTATATACAACGTGTTACAAAATACCCCGTAAAAATTATAATTAATTATCAAAGCCAAACTTTTTGTCAGCTGTCATGTCAGGGAACCAGATTACGTGTATTTTTAACAGAAAGGCCTACGTACCTATTTTACCTAATAATTGTCTACTTTAATAGTTTTTCTATTTTTCATTCATAAATGTTGTTGTTTTCCTTTTTTTGGGGTATGTTATACAGTGTTACTACGGTTCTTAAATATTGTGAATCGACTCGTTATAAGGCCCCATTTAACCTCCTCTCGGCTTTACGGGTAGTTTTGTAACATTCTGTATAGGTGCTGAAAAAAGTTTCTAAAGTTTAAAGCAGCGTTTCTCATTCCGGATCGAGACCCGGTGCCGGACCATCAAAATATAATACCGGGTCGCAACATTCCCTACTAATAATAAATGTGTATTATTTTACCTAATGAAACCAGCTTGGTTTTAAAAGTATTATGAAGGGGCAATGTGAAAATTACCGGGCCATGGCAGAACAATGTTAGGGTAACACTGGTTTAAAGTATGTCCTGTCTCTCTCTTAGTACCTCTCTCTCTGTGTTAGGACAATGCCGTCGGCGGCAGCGACTTCTAGTATGTAAAAACTAGCTGCCTGCTAACTAACTTACTTACGGTATCACACACATCCCAAGGGGCTTTTTGAGACAAAAGCTAGCCTATGTGCTTTTCCAAGGCCTAATCTATCTCTGTACCAAATTTCATCACAATCGGTTCAGCGGTTTAGGCGTGAAATCGTAACAGACACAGTCACTTTCGCATTTATTATATTACTACCAACCCGTCCCCGCTTCGCACGGGTGCAAGGACTACATTGCATCCGTGAGAAGCGGGGGCTTTTAGGTATATGTAATTACTAAATAACATACATTTATAAACTCTTGAATCACTCTATTGCTGAAAACCGCACTAAAATCCATTGCGTAATTTAAAAGATTTAAGTGTACAGACAGCGGGAGCGAGTTTGTTTTATACTATAAGTATATAGAAGTGGAGATAAGGTTTGCTCATTGCTCAATAATAAAGATAATGGCAACAACAATGCCTTAATAAGTTGAGCATTTAGACCCCTTAGCACACCGTCCATATCTACTGTGCTCTTAATAGTAAAGATATCCTGTGCATAACATTATTAAGACATTATTGCTTGCCTGTAATTGTTTGTGCAATAATATTTAAGCCTTTTTGCATAGATAAAGGAACTTTTTGTAATGTATTAATTTAATTTTATATTTTTTTATTGAATGTTTTATTGTAACAAACGCTAAAAATAGATTTGGTAGAATGCGGCACCGGAAATACTAATTTCCGTATAAAAATATTTAAAATTCATTAAAGTATTTAAATATCAAGGATCAGGTAGCGATGCCGCTATGCAATTCGCTTCCGCCGTGGCTCGCACCTTCAGTGGTTGTCCGGGGTCCGGGTGCTACAGAATATACTCGTACTTGCATACTAAGTGTGAACGGTTTACCAGCAGCCTCACGGCGCCGGCGAAGTTACTATAATATTTTATATTAAGATAAAATATCGCTCGCTGTACAGTTTGTATGAACTATAACAAACGGCTAAGATACAATATTTATATAATCTCATATTCCAGTATGTTAAGCTATCGAGCGATATGGAAATTTTATGTTAAGATGCCGAGCGATGCAATGATGTCATCTTAAGATGCGAAATATATCTTAACATGAAAAGAGAGAATGATTCGAGCGGATATTTATCAGTGTGTGATACCTTAAGATGCTATAATATTTGATATCCAGGCATCTTAACACAAAATATTATATTATCTTCGCCGTGTGGGGAGCGAGCCTAGTTACATTAATTTGACAACGTCTGTGGTCTAGCGGTTCGATTGTCAGATTGCTGATCATGGTCATGCGTCCGATTCCGTCAGGACATAAATATTTGTGATAAACAGTAGTATCATTATACATATACTATACCCATAGTACGAGCTTTGCTTAATTTGGGACTAGATGGTGCTGTGTAAAAATGACCCGAAATATTCACAAATTCAAACTAGAAGGTGCTACTAAGAATTTCATAGAAAAACCCCACAACACTGTTCGACCTGTGAATCGAAGACCGGGATCTCTAGCGTAGCAGTCGCGCTCACGACCTCAGGCTAATGAGGCAGTTTATAAACAGTAATTTTGGTATGATACACAATATTAAACAAAAATTACGCTCTGCTAATAAATTTGCTTACGTACAAGTTGCTGGTTGCATGTGGCAACACCGTAGCGCCGTAGTGTTGTCGGCTTTCCGAAGCCGTACTTGTTTTTTTCCGTAGCAGTGAAGGGCCCAATATGAGTCAATGCATTTCCCAACTACATTTTACGTAAAAACTTATTTATTTTTACTTTTGTGAATCAGCTCTATTTTTGTCTTCAAATAAATAGAGCAGTAAAGTCAGGAGTAAAGTTAAACACCATATGATAGATCATATGATGTTTAACTTTACTGCTGACTTAACTAATAGTAGACTTAACTAATAGTAATGTTTAAAATATAAATAATGTGTATAATAGTGATATGACGACTGAGTTGGCAAGCCAAAGGTCTCGAGTTCGAATCCAAGGCATATTAATAATTAATTATCACTCGCATAAAAGGCGAAGGAAAACATAGTGAGAAAATCTGCATTCCTTTGAGATATTTTTCGACGGTGTTTGAAGTCAGCCAATCCGCGCTAGGTCAGCTTGGTGGACTATTAGGCTCAATCTGAGAGCAGACCCGTGCCCAGCAGTAGGAGAATAAGTATGTAGGTTGATGATGATATTAAAATTAGCCCCCGAGAATATGTAGGTATTACATTCTGTATGAAACTACTAAAAACCCGAATTTCGAATACCAAACAGCCAAACCAACCAACTTATGATTTGTAAGCGTTTCGCAAAATAGGCGCGTTTGTAAGAACGCAATATTTTATATTACAAATCCTTTCACATTATTTATGCCATACTTAGATACATGATTTATTTAAGTTCATGTTAAATTTTTAAACATTTTTTACGGTTACCCAAAAAAACTTTTTACGTTGATGTTTAATCAATTAGGTATTTAATATTCGTTGTATATTGGCAAATAATAACTAAGTACAGACAGGTCAAACTATCCAAAACTGTAAAATTTTCCCAATTTAACATGAACTATATAGTTTTGTGTTAAAAGTTGAAAATCTATCAAAGGAATTTGACAGATTGGAGTAGCTTGATGTGCTGGCCTATGTATATCAAATGAATACTGCCAGTGTCATTAAATCAAAGGAATTGCGTAAAACAAGTAGGTAAATTCCTTTTTTTAATCATTGTGTGCATTTGTAAAGATATAAAAAAAAAAAAACAAAAAACTAATAACAAAAATTCTTCAAAAACACACCGTGTGCGGAAAATCTTGCACGAGCTAAAGCACTAACGCAACAGACATGTCAATTCCAGTAACAAATCATTTGAGTCTCGAAATATTTATTATAAATTACGTGTTTGATTCCAACAGAAAATAAACATATTTTATCCTCCGGATTATTTGCTCTTTGAAAATATTGTGTTTTAATTTAAAGTGCACCCATAAATAAAAAATAAGTTTTAAAATAAACTGCTTACCTTTTCTTTCTTTTTTTTTGTACCTACCTATAGTCTATGTTTTGTAATTTGATACATTGATGTACAATAAAGAGTATATTATTATTATTATTGCTTAGTCTAGGCTGATCCTGGGTTCGATTCCCAGGTCGATCAAAGTATTAGTAGTAGGTTTTTCTATGAAATTCTCAGTAGCAGCTCGGAGTTTGGATTTGTGCCCGGTTAATTACAATAGACTCGCCCCCTATTACATGGCACCTAAATATACCGGCGAGCTGTAGGTGTAAATTGGTACACCTCTGCCTAACCCTTTGGGGAATACAGGCGTGGTAAATGCCCCGACCTTTTTTGTATAGCATAGAATAGGAGTCATTTCTTGCGCAGCTAATCTTCTTTTAAATAAAAATCAATTTTATTGCCGTTCGTTAGTCTTGCTAAAAATCAAAAACGGCTGAACCGATTACGATTAAATTGTTTGCGTGTGTCAGTTGATGGTTTAGATTCACAATTGAACGCGGTAGGTGGCGCTGCAATCGGGTTGCAGGACATTATCTGCCAGGCCAGATATAATATAAGTAATATGATTATAATACACGTTGGTTTATTTCTAGGAACGAGCCCGAGAGCAGAGGATGCCTCAAAACGTCGCGGGACGACGGCGTGTGTCGTAGCTGTGGGGGCGACAAGCACGGTGGGGCTCTACCCTGCATCTGTCACACCCCAGAGTAAGTATTACAATGCAGCATCACGTCTCTGCTCCTCGAAGGTTCAGGCAGATATGTATGTTACATTAACACCATGTATAAAGGCAATACTATTGCTATTACTGGCTCTAAATCGAGATGAGTCGAAAGAGGGTAGGGAGGCCATTGCCCTGCAGTGCGACGATAATGGCTGAATATAATATAATTGCTATTACTCTGTTACAAAATTATTTTGTAGGCCGTAGCTATCAAATAACACGTCTTCTATCAATCTCTACCCTTACCAAAGTTACGATCAAATTATCTTATGGTCCTTTCAGCTATTCGTGAGCTCATTAGCATGAAGTGAATATTAATCATTATTTATCATAATAATCTAGCGTATGTCCGATTTAACGAAAACCTTGAGCAAGATTTTCACAGAACAATGTTATTGTTTTGCTTATACTATTGTGGATGCAGTTCTTTATCACCTCTTCACTATCATGATTACTACATATTATAAGCTAAAGTCCCCGCAGCACTGACTAAGGAATTATGTATCTAAGACAATAATTTATGGACATACCCATACGAAACCAGGGGGGCGGCTCTCTGGTATATTAATAGTATATAAGAGAGCCGCATGAAACTGCTGAAGGAGGAGGCTGAAGACGAGAACCTCCCAGTCTAGGTATTTACTCATGTGACTCTACGCTATATTTAATTCTTTACGTATTAATTAATAATAGAAGCAGTGATAGCATAGTGGTATGACCATTGGACTGGCAAGTCGAAGGGCTCGAGTTCAAATCCAAGAAACGCACCTCTGACTTTTAAAATTCATGTGGGTATTAATAATTAATTATCACTCGCTTAAACGGTGAAGGAAAACATCGTGAGCATACCTTATAGATTTTCTCGATAGTTTGTGAAGTCTGCCAACCCGCCCTAGGTCAGCGTGGTAGCCTAATCCCTATCAATATGAGAGGAGACCCGTGACCAGCAGTGGGACAGTATATGGGTTGATGATGAATTAACAATAAGTGGATACAAGATACAACAGACATTTTAACACGGGTTAAGTTTAAAATAATCATATTAATTTTTTAAATGTTTCAGCCCGGTGAAGTCCGAAACGGGTGCGTGGTTCCTGCAGCAGGTGCACCGAGCTATTAGCGCGATGCCGTGGAGCGTCTCTACGGATAAGCTTGAGCAAATAGGTCTGTGTAGATTCTGGATCTTTATAAAAATGTAGTACTTAGTAGTATGTTGTGGCTAGGTTATGTCCTGTCTTGGTCGAGGCTTATAGGGATAGAGAAGGCTAAGTCAAATGTTTTATAACAATAAGACCATTAAAATAGCACTTTTGAAAAGTCAAAATAGTTGCACGGTTCCAAAAAGTGGATATTAAGTATTGGTGGGCAAGTTTATGGTATGAGTCCAATATAGCAGGGTATGTTGGACTCATCATCGCATCCCCAGGGAGCTGACGAAACATAAGGATATTCCAAAAAAATATATATATTTAAGTAGTCTAGTCGGGAGTGTCCTATATATAATATTATCTATTTGCGGCTATAGTACCTCTGCGCAAATAAAAAGATAATTGTACAGACATAGTTATTGTGGAATTAATTTCATACTGCAGAAAGTATCAGTTTGTCAGAATGTAATTGTTACCAGTCATCTAAAAATGCTTTTTAAAACAGCTCTTACCAAGTAAAGGAAATTCTCTAAGAAATCTAAGTAAAGTTGAAGCCCAACATGTTTAAACTCATATGGCTATTTCCTAACATTACTTCCACTTACACTAGTACCTACGAAAAACTACATGCAGGTTGAAACAAGTATTTCTACATTTTCTAATACTCATTGCGT
The DNA here is from genome assembly GCA_964056405.1 of Acronicta alni. Classification (NCBI taxonomy): domain Eukaryota; kingdom Metazoa; phylum Arthropoda; class Insecta; order Lepidoptera; family Noctuidae; genus Acronicta; species Acronicta alni. The sequence continues at coordinate 1,524,635 of OZ043914.1, forward strand.
ACTTCCTGATACGTATTGGGACAGTTTTATAAATCTACTTGCTCATGCACCGATTTTATTTATGCTCTGTTATGTTATAGAAACACAAAACTAAAATCGATTCTTTAGCGCTATTCTATAAAGACTATATTCTATAAATATTAAATTTTGCAGAGGAAGAATGCGACGGCTTCGACAACCCTGGCCCAAGCGACGACGCCACGCGCGGAGAATTGAAGAAGATCAGGGAATTCCTTGAAACCATCTCCGCGAAACTTGCCGGTGGGCCGCTAGAGGGCACCAGAGTCGCACCACTTTACGACCACCCTGCCTGTAAGTACAATTTTTTGATAACAGATGGCGATGTTAGTTTCATATTACTGACGTGAGATGTCGTTTTGTAGCATTTTAAAATTTTTAAAGTAGTTTGATAATTATTATTGCATGATAAACGAAGGTTAATTATATGTAAGGTAGGTAATTAACTAAATGTGTGACTACTTTAGGCTAATCAATCATAATTAAAAGTAAATTGTTATTATTTGGATGAATGTTAATGTTATCAATATGGTACTTAGATATTTGTAGGTAAACAGTAATCACAAAGCTGAAAGACTAAGCAACCTATGATGTTATAGAGCTTTCGTATAAAGCTGAGAAAGTAAGAAGAATTTACGACAACGATACGAATTTTCGGTTTATAATTATAATATACCTATCTACTAATTCCGAAAACAGTAACCTAAATGCGCATACTTTGGAAAAGTCCTTTGGCTTAGTACTCATATTTTGGCTTAGTACATCCTTTCAAAATAACACTATTTAAAGGTACAGACTAATTTTGCAATACTTGTAGGCATTATTGTGTCGTGTGAACTCGTGTGCATGTTTACCATACCTAGCGTTAATATAAACCTGCGTAGATATTCGCATGTTCGAGCGATACCATCTGGGGCTGCGCAGCGCTCTGACGTCACTAGCGATCGCGCTACGAGACGCGCTCACACGTAAGCTAGCGAATAAAATATAGCATGCAGTATGACATTCACTTTAGCTTCAATATTTATTTCACTTGCAGCAACTGTTTTTACAACTGTATTTAATTCTTTGAAATGTTTGGTGTGTTTCGCAAATTGCATGCAATGTCATTTTAACTTAATAATTATCATGATTGTTCAGGTTTTTATTCTGAGATCCTAAAAAAAGGGTTTACTTAATATGTTTTTAACTTTACCAATGATAACTGTTTGTGTTTTATTTTGAATTTCTAAGCATCAATGCGTGATTTTAGATATTTTAGATACCTACTCTTGTCTTCGTCCTGTGTTGTTTTGAAATTTATTTATTTTTTTATAGCACGATCACTTTATTATAATTTATGTTGCATGGATTGAATAAGGTATTGGACAATTATATATAAATAAACATGAAAACTTGAACCTTTAAAAAATGTGCCTTATCAAAATATGATTTCGCTTATTCGTGTTTGTACTATTATATATTTTGCAGGCGCTTACAAAACATGAAATAATTATGTATTTAAATTTTGTCAGGCGTTCAACATGACTGTCTTTAGCTTGACCATTGTGTTAGGTTTGCTCTTCAATTCAACTACTGTTTATGTCCACAGTGTGCCATCTTGGCCTGACCATAGGAATATTATTTTATAACAGACACTTCCAGTATATTCATTAATTCAAAACCCATTTATCCGTCAATTATTTTCATATATATATCAAATAATATGCATAAACACATTACCTATGCCTTTCCAAATATTCGTATAAAAAAAATATCGTACCTACAAAATGTTTCTTCCTTCTTCTTTCTTTCTTTCTTACCTATTCGTAAGTATTTTGGAAAAACGCAAGGTGTGTGTTTTTCCGTAGTACCTAACATTTTTCATATTTATGGTAGGCGAATGCGTGAACATCACGTTTTTTTTTTAATTAATGTAGTTCCGTCATCCTAGTTTTATTCTAAACCTATACCAAGTCTGCTACAGGGAGTGGTGGAATAACTTGCTGGACTGGTAGAACGTAAAACGAATAGAAAATTATACAATTACTAGCTTCTGCCCGCGATTTCGTCTGCATAGTCTGTCTGCACTTTTAATCGGATAAAAACTATCTAGTCGTTAAGTTTTCTGAAATTTTCCAATAATCTGCGCAACTTTCATTATTTTTCCTGAACCTTCTACAAAGTATTAGAAAACTTAAAAAAAGAGATGAATGAAATCGGTAAAAAATCGGTAAAGTTATGGTGTGACCAAGGGAAACAGGAATTTATTTTTATATAATTATAAATAGATATTTACATCCTTACCATGACCTTGAATCCTACTTTATTAGTACGTAACGGTCTATAATAAGCTATATTGCTCGAACACACATTGGTTTGTAGGATATGGCTCGTTATAAGTAAGTAATTTTCCAACAATCTTATTTATTTTTTATCGCCAAAACAGAACAAGACATCAAATTTCATAGCACTTCGATTGTCGGGTTTTGCCGCTGACGTCAATATGATGGTCAACGTCCTTACTGTTCAACTTTGATCCTTACATATTATTGACATGGAACAAAAACAGTATGTCCGCTGTATTATGGTTAATTAACAACAAAAAACCGAGACAGATGAATTCTTTAAAGTAAAACCTGGTGGAGGTAGGTAAATTGCTTATTGTCACCGTTTTTATCTACAAGAAAACAATGCGATATTTCTATGTAATACTTCGGCATCCCATCCTTAGTAAACTAACAATTACAACGTGGCCGGGGTAATAAAATTAACTCATATCGTTCTATGCGACTGCGCATAGGGTGTTGCCAGCTATCGTAAGCGAAAATCCTCCGTAATCATGTGGTTTTTGGACGGAGGATTTTTTCCATTGATAGCAGCTGTCAATACGTAGATGCTGTGAGCTACATGTATTCACCATGCAGGCCGGGGATAGAAGGAGGTGGGAGGGAGCACATGCCCAGGGCGGCGAAGATTGGGGAGTCGACCAACTAGTCTCACAATCTGTGCTGGACCCAATCTACAGAATTTATAAAAATGTATATCCGGGCTTGGTACCATCTAATTTCCACAACAATCATTTTGACAGTTCTATTTTTGACTTCCTAGAAACTTTGGTAGGTACCTACGCCTGTTTATTCTTGCAAGTGTTTATTAACCTCTTAAATGAGAGGCTTACTTGTTAGTAAATTGCTGTACCTATTAGGTATTGCTCTATAATCATAAAACTCCACTTAGTACCTACTTATAGTTTTATTTTTTTTAATATAGGTACCTAGCTTTTATTTTAAATTAAAAATAAAAGTCACTGGACACACACAGTTAATCACTGGACTGGTGTTATACAATTTTTGGACTATTTTGGCACGTGTAAACTTATGTCCAAATAACTACGAAAAATAATCCAAGGCTTATTGAATAACTACTTTCTTCCAGTTATGTATAACTGAACCTCAAGAATAGAAACTTGTGATTTTTTTTAAACTTCCATCATCAAATGACTGAATGGCTTTACCAACTTTTTTACATGAAACATTTAGCAATAGTAGTGGTAATTTTCTATTAATTTCCTACACGTAGTGTAAAATTTTACTATCTGGCAACATTTTATTTTGAACTCTGTCGACTTCGCGCACGCGCGGACGCATCCGACACGCTCCTATCGTACTCTATTAAGCATACCATTGAATTGCAGACTATTGTAATTAGTTAGCCGTTCATAGACTATAAGAGAGTCTACTATTACGGCCAATAATCCAAGTTTTTGGACCAAACACGTATAATGCGAATTTGTGAACAAAATAAACTTGTTTATAAGTATGTGAGATTTAATTCTGCTGGTTAAGGATCAATTATAGCGAAAGAAAAAATCGGTCTCGCTCAAAAAATCGGAGGCGCTTTAGCCAGCAAAGATACCGAGACAACCAGAGCCGGACCGTGAGTTTAGAGTAAAATATTTGATTTAGGTATATTGACTTTGACTTGACTTAGCTGGGGGCCCCTTGAATCCACAGGGCCCTGGGCTGAAGCCCAAAAAACCTTAGAGTAGATCCGGCCCTGGAGACAACTGCTTGTGAATAGAATATCTATCTCTTCCACATTTTTACGTCTTAGGTAGTGTAATTCTGTTTATTGTATAATTCGAGGCAGACTCCTACAGGCTACAGGAGTTTCTGTTTCACAATAAATAAAACATTTAGTAATTTTCATTCTAAACTATATGTATTTAAGTAAGAGTAGGTAGGGTGATAACATTATCCTAGTGGTCGTAAACACGGTTGCTAAACTTGAGGTCCTGGGTTTGATTCCCAGGACGAGTAAAGTGTTATCGGGCTTTTCTATGAAATTTTCATTAGCAGCTCGTAGTCGTTAGTAGCAGTTTGGATTTGGAAATAGGGTCGTCCTCATATTATTTGGGATTTAAAACATACCGGCGAACTATGAAACACCTATCCCTTCGTAGAATACAGGTGTGATGGTATGTTATGTTTACAACTACTTACTATGTATGCAAATTCATGGTAACGGTTTTACAATGCTTATAAATGAAGTTGAAGAAATGTCGTATAATTATACAGTGCCCCAAAGTCGACCATATCATTACATCTCACGTTCTTTTGAATATTTTTCTTAGTAATTAATTGAACGTGATTGTTTTAAATTTGCATTTACTTTTACAATATGTACCTAATTGCTTTTAAGGGAGAAAATTGCTTACAAAATGATTAGGAATTGCTTGTAAGTAAACTGTTGAGAATGTGTGATAGGAATCTAAAAATAGTTTTCTTTTACGTAAGTAGTTACGGTTTAGATACTTTTTTTATACGATACGTCACGGACAAGATCTTACTCTGCTATTTATATCCGTCATTCGGAAAAATCTGGATAAAATTGTAGACATCTATTGTGTTACAATGGAATTGCAACGAACAAATCCTGAATCGCGTAATTAACATTCGCAACGCAAGTTGGATTTATAATATAAGTATATCTTTGGAATTGGAGATAATACACACAAAAGATATTGTACGAAAAGTAGGTTCTCAAGACCTTGAGACCACAAATAATGGTCTCTTGCAGTTACATTGATTTATTTATTTATATCATAATGTCCATCAGGAGAAAATTAGTGTTAGACCATTGAGCCACAGACATTGAGCATACTTTAATTCTAAAGAGCCCTTTCATATCAACTATGTTAATATCAGACTGAACCGATCATAAAGAGAAAACAAATAACAAATGGGTATATACCACTAACAGGTCCCATTAGGGCGAGTCTATTGCCACTAACCGGGCACAAATCCAAACTCCGAGCTGCTGAGATTTCCTAGAAACCCTCTAGCGTAAAGTTATCACTTTACGCCGAGAGGTATCCCTCTGGTGTTGTGAGCGTCTATAGGCTACGGTAACCGCTTACCATCAGGTGGGCCTTATCCTTGTTTCCCACCTTAGTGGTAGGTATATAAAAAAAAGGGTAGCAGCCGCGCTAAGTACAACTAAAATGTCTCTCGAATCTTATCTCAAAATATCCTATTCAGACTATTTTCAGCTGCATTGTTTCTTCGAACAAAAACTGAAGACAGGCGTTTAATTTTTCCTATTATGTTAAAATTAGCCGGACTTATGAACAATAACATTGAAATATGAAAAACAAAATGTATTGTTATCTTTGTAGTTCTTTATTCTTGTAATTAGCATAGAATATTAAAAGGTGCCTCATTAGTTTAGTGGTGTCTGAGCGACATGTTTTGGGTTCGATACTCAGATCGAGCGATTTTAGCATGAAATTCTGATTTTAAGAAAAACATACTGGCCAACCTTAAAACAAATTGACTGCACGTTTGGTGTAGCGGTTAAGGTACCTCGGCACTTATGTCATTGCGCCAGGTGTTGTAGGTTAGGACGGGGCCCGCTGCGGGCCATCACCAGTCGGGGGCCGCGGAAGAATGCGCTGTTCCCGTAGCCCCCGATGCAGCAGGTGCGAGAAAGAACACCGTGTGGTTTAAGTCGGTAGGTCACCCACTCTGGGAGGACTCCTATACGCCCCACCGCCTCCCCGGACGGCGGAACTCCATGAGGATTTTCCACACGCTAAGCAAAAAAAAAAAGGTGTCATGAGTTCGATACCAGCCGAGGCAAATGTTTGTGTGATCCACAGAAGTTTGTTTCGAGTCTGGGTGTATTTTGTAAATGTTTGTAAAGTCCCCTACGACACAGGGCTTGTTCTATACTTAGTGCGAGAGCTGACTTTAAAATACACCTCTGCCTTATCCCTTGAAGAATATAAACGTGATGTGTTCCATCTTAGATCCTGTTTATAGTTCCATAGGGCATAACTAATAGGCGTTCAAGTAGGTTCATAATTATAAAAAATATCTGGGGGCTAATAATATGTCATACGAAAATCCTTAGTGGGAGTCAGAACACCATAATAATCATGACAACCAGAAATTGTATAGCGAAGGTCTGATGGCGGTAGCTTCGTGTATAGTACTGATATTCAGCCGAATCTGGTTAGACTGAAAACCAACCCCAAAAAAAGGTTTGGAAAGGCTTGAGGATGATGTTTTACTTATTATTGTGTAAGTAAGTAGCAGTAGTAGTAATAGTAGTACTAGTAGTAGTAGTGTGTATATCCGAAACAATAGAAAAATAATAGACTGATTATTTAAGAACAGTCTCCTGTAAAACATGCGCATGAGTTTCTCATGCCCATCACTAGTGAAACCAGTTCGTACGTCCCACTATTATTATGCACGCGATGTGTTTACCTGCGTTTAATTGGGCCAAGTATGAAATAATTACTATTTAACTGTAATCATACATAATTTCAAATAATCGTAGTACTGCGCACGCGTCATTATTTTTTCGCTTATCTTAAAACTTTAGCTTTGTAGCTAGAAGCGTGAAATTGCGTATCTGGGATTATGGAAATATGTATAATTATAATGATGATTCAGAATTTGGTCTTATGTTATGGCCCCTTAAAATTGCGAAGCTCCTAACTATTATTTAACCTATCAAGGAATCATTAGCAGACACATTAGAGAAACAATTTGTGATCCCTCTCGAGGGTCATAGTTTATAGTTTACATGGAGAACTTGCCGCAAGTAGTTTTGTTGTCAGATAGCTAGCCCAAGATGACGTGTTGGATATGTGTCATTAGAAGCCTTAGGTACACCATTTACACTATAGTGGTATGGCAGGTGGCTTAATGTCCTGTCATGGTCGTGGTGATTTTCACGAATCCCATGACCATTACTATAAGGCCAGGTTTTTAGTCGGTACGAGACTGACATACCCTGCCGCCCCCATAGTTTTTTTCATACCACAGGTGGCAAACAAGCATACGGCCCACCTGATGGTAAGCGGTTACCGCCTATAGACACTTGTAACACCACACCTATCACTTGCGCGTTGCCAACCCTGTAAAATGAAAGAGGAATAGTTGGGTTGGCAGTATAAGGGTCAACTCCCCAAAGTCCCCTCACTACCAACACAACCTTTCCTCGCCCAGCACTGGCAACCTTGCTCGTAAGAAACACAACTTAAAGCAGTGTTCCACTTCGATTTTCTGCAAGGCGGAGGCACTTCCCCAGTCAGGCTGGTCTAATTTGAGTGGAATTACTCCCACTATGCCCTACCTCTCTTAAAAACGTAGTGTACTCGTATTTTCATACAAACAACCAAAATCATTGTTCTCTTGAATTAAAACTAGATGATTATGATTAGAGTCGATAAAAAACCTGCCGTGTGCCATGATTGTAATTAGACCTGACATCATTGTAAAACACGTGAAACAAATCCTGAGGTATTAAATCAAAGTTCAACTCTATTATATTCAAGGATAGGTAGTTAAGACGACCTTCTAGAAGCTAATGACATAATTAACGGAGAAACTCCCTTCATGAGTTTTGTGTTAAAACCTTTTTGGAGAAAACGCCTGTACACTGTATAGTCGAAATACTGCGTTTACAAAGGAAGACTATGACCCTTCCCATTAGAAATTTCGATGTGATTAACTTTTTAATTCCAAAATAAGCTTAATTGTTCTAGTCTAGTCTAGTAATTCGATTCCCACAAGACTCAAATATTTATGAGATGAGCATAAGCGTTTGTGTTTGTCAGGGTGTTTCGTATATATTCTAAAGTAAGTGGGTATGTATTAACAAAAATAACGTAAGTATATAAGTACATAATTATATCCATTATCTAGTATCCATAGTAGCTCTGCTTAGTTTGGAACTAGATGGTGCTGTGTAAAATGTCGCAAATAATTACTACTAGAGTAATTAGTCAGGTAACCTGAGAGAATTTCTCAATGGTGAAGTCTGCTAATCCAGTTCTTTTTTGTTTAAACTATATGAAAGAGATCGTATTATGCCAGCGAAGTGGACAGCCTTTTTATATTTTTGTTTGGTGTGCGGAAAATTAAGTTACTTCGGACTCATTTCTCTTCTTTCAGTCTCATCATTAGTAACATTCACCACGACCATGACGGGAAGTGGACTACACCCTATCCTCTCTCATTCTGAGAGAAGACCTGTGCCCAGCGAGGAATGAGGAATGTCGATGATGTTAATCAATCAGATCCGATGAAGGAACATGTGCGATATCCGCAGACATGGCCAAACTTATAAAATATAAAATCTTTCTATAAAATATGACCACTATCTATTTTACTTCGATTCAAAATGAAATAAGAAAGTGATTGGACCGCCCGAGTCAGAGGTCGTGGGCCCTCTATCTGATTCAGGCGGACCCGCGAGATGCGCATTGTTTTATTTTGTACATTTTATTACTTACTACTTAGAATACAGCCTCTTCGTCGCATGTTACTTGTTTTTGTTTTGTCTCAAGTAGGAGTATTTTTAAGTAGCCAGATATACGGCGCTGTGTCATATGAGTGTTCCAGTTAAGTTTATGAAGCGTTTGTTGCCAATGTTGGCATCTTTCTCATAAATAAATATTCTTGGACAATTTTACACAGCACCATCTAGTCCCAAACTAAGCAGAGCTTGTACTATGAGTACTAGACAATGGATATAATACTTATATACTTTTTTTTTAAATATACTTATAATACATAAGAAACACCCAGACAAACACAAATACTCATGTTTTACCCACACAAATATTTGTGTCCTGTGGGAATCGAACCCATGATCAGCAGTCCGGTACTCGAACCACTAGACCACAGACGTCGTCAAATACCGTTACATACCGTTTGAGTTGAACTCCTTGCTGGAGTCTATGATCCCGGTTAGTAACAACCAGATACATACAGACGCCAGCACGTCCAGCTATTCAAAACTGTCAAACTTTCCCAATCGAATGAACCTTATTGTTTTGTATTAAAATTGAAAATCTATCAAAGAAATTTGACAGATTGAGGTAGCTTGATGAGCTGGCCTTCTGTACTAGTGGTTATTATAGCCTATAGCATTATAAAGTAGCGTGCTTATTATAATTATATAGCATAAAACAAATGATATCGCGGTTCGCACTCTATGCTATAATGCTGTAAAGCTATTTTGCTTTATATCGCATAGCACCCTCTCTCTCTATCAACCAACTGTCCGTCGGGCGTCACGTATAGCGTTAGTAACAAGTAGGCATATAAATTAAGCATATAGCAAGTTATTGATTTATAGCAACTTTGAACACCACTACTGTGTACATTGGCATACATGGTTTGTGTTCGATCCATATGTATCATTCTGTATTGGCAGTTTAAAGATAGAAGCCAGGTCCTAGCTATGCCAATGACCTGTAGCCTAACCAGGAGTCCAGAGAACAATCGTAACTTAACTCCTCGGGTGCCCGCCAGAGGGCTTATCAAAGTTTTAAACAAGACTACAAGTTTAACAATCAGTTTATCTTTAAGATATTGGTATTTATACAAATTAAGTTGCAGAGATCTCTTATCGGTGGCTTCATCTAAAATACTGATATTCAGTCGCATATAGTACACTGTAAACAGACCCCAACGTAATCGGGAAAAGGCTAAGGAGAAAGAAAAGAAGAAAAAATAAAAAAGAAAGAAAATCTATGTTGAGGTCGGCTTCCAGTCTAACCAGATGCGGCTGAATATCTGTATTTTACACGAAGCGTCTGCGATCAGACCTACGCAACCTAATTTCTAAATAAAACCGATATAATCTCTCTTATTCTGAGAGGATACCAGTGTATATCACATTATTACCAAATAAGCATCACAAAACAAACAGCATCTCCACTACATTCCTTATTCGTATCGCGGCAAACATTGACTTACTTTACCATCCATTTCGTATTTTTGTAGAAAACTTTTAACGCCGTATTCCTTCAAAAGAGCAATGTACGTATACACGTGTGTTGTTATGGCATTCAACGGCTATTGAATAACACCGCGGCTATCGAGTACTCATCGTTATATTCACGAAATAAAATCTTTAATGGTATTCCGTATACACGTCAGGCCGCGAAAAATTGCACACGCTGGAAAAAATTGGTAACTACTATTAGGAATGTATTTAAATCGTATTTCGACTTCTGTTTTTTGTTACGGTAGTCTTTACATTATGCAATGCTAATGTGGTGTGCAGAATTCTAATTAAAATTTTGCTCTTATGTAAATATCTGTTGGCATATAAAAAAATACCTACTGAGATTTCTTCATACAGTATATGCAAAAAATATTGAAACCAGATGTAAATCAAGTATCTGTCCCTGGCATTTGCACCAAAGTTGACAAAAGCTTTTCTTATTTTGATATTTATTAATTTTATTTTATTAGTTACATTATTCCTCATCTAATAATAAATCTATTTTACAGAAACTCTTACTTATACCCTTCATAGAATACAAAACCCTTCAAGGTTTCTCGAAATTTTCACTAAAGAATACAAAACTCGCTTTCATTTCATGTTTGCCGTTAATTACTAATAGTACTTGGTATAATGTGTATAAATATTAGCATCCCTTACTTTCCTAAAGTAGTGCTTATGCAGTCAATCTTAACACTACCTACTTAAAGTGAAATTATTGCACACATACACATAGTGAACTACGAGTATATAGTGTGCTATTTTCTTGCTCCCCAGTGTACCCAATCGCCCATAAAACGGGGTACAATTCCCGACACCGAGCTAGGCTATGGTTTAATATTCATGCTTTTTATTGCGTCTACCTGACCGTGGGACCGCGAAAAGAAAACAAAAAAAAATTGCCGGTCTGTGCAGTTATTGTTGCCAGGCTGTGTAAAGTAAAATGCTTATGGCCTCGGCTGTACAATACCACTTTTCGAAAATCATTCAAGTTATACATTAAGTGGAATTCCTTCTAAACATATGTATAAAGCGCAAAATACAGGAATAGTAGTACCTAAATGATTATCTTCTTATCTTTAATTAATTAATTGGTATCTAGGAATTGTTGAAACGTATATTATCGCCCTATTACTACCTATCGTACCACTAGCAGTGATAGCCTTGTGACAATGACCATTGGACTGCCAAGTCAAAGGTCTCGAGTGCAAATCCCAGGCCATGCACCTCGGAGTTTTCGAATTCACGTGCGTATTAAATTAATTATGACTCGATTAAACGGTGAAGGAGGAACGCATAACTTAGAGATTTGTCTCGACGGTGTGTGAAGTCTACCAACAAGCACAAGGCCAGCGTGGTGAACTATAGCCTAATCCCTCTCATTCTGAGAGTAGACGCGTACCCAGAAGCGGGACAGAATATGGATTGATAATTGATAATATCGTCCCATAACTGTCATTTTACTTAAAAAATCTAATCGAGGTTTCAAAGTTGTTTAAAATCAAAAATAATCTTAAATTGGTACAAATTGCTGTTTACTTTACAATAAGTCAAAATAATACTTACATATACTTAAAAATTTACAAATTACATCTGTGCTTCCTTATAATTGCCTTAATTAAATCGTCGCAGAACTTTGATCAACGCGAGAGAACAGTTCTTCTTTAAAACATAATAAAGCTTCAACAAAGATTTCTAAGCATGTGGATCATGATAAATGAATGCTTAATAAATAAAACCAATTAAGTATTACTTTCACAAAAATATTGTAAGAACATCGTTAATCATGGGAATCCGAACACAATGTGTGATGAGAGATTTGAGATATTCCAGAGAAGCTCTGTGTACCTATAGTATAAACTAGCTAAGAGCTTCAATTTTCTTTTTTTTTATTGTAATAAGATGACAAATAAGCCTCCGGGCATCCTGATTAGAGATGAAACGGATAGTTGTTTAGCCGGATACTGAATATCCGGCCAGCATATAAACCGGATAGCCGGATATCCGGTCTTATCCGATTAAGACCTGAAAATATTTTTCTCGATTTCTGTCCTTTTTGATAAAAGAAATTGTATAATTACATCTCAAAAATAATGATCCTTTCTGCCATCAGACCTCCGCAACCCAATTTATGGGCAATACCAATATCATAAGGATAAACTAGTTGTCAGGTTTTTTGGGCTCCTGACTACAAAACGAATAAGTACCATACTCCACTCGTATGCCCGACTCCACTGGAGATTTCTCCCAGTGACCTACGGACTAAAAATCTCCCCCCGATCTCCTCTATACCGTCCAGAACCGCCAAAGCATTACTTCAGACGATACGTTATCTAGTTTTCACCTCTTTCTCTCCCACTCATCCTTTTCTCTCTTCTGCAGTATCCTTCGCAGCATATTTGCACATTTGCTCCATTCGTCTCTATTTTACAGTACCTTAAAATCGTGGAACAAAAGCATTTGTTTTAAATTATACACGGAATAATTTAGGTCTTTGCACAAGCGCAGTTAATGATCGTAGAAAATCTAAGTTATTGCCTAATTATTACATTACTATTGTTACGTCTTTAGTTATTTTCGATTAACTTTGACCATAACTAGGTCTTTGTCAGAATTGTTTATTTTGTACAGAATGAAATAAAATGTCTATTGACTCCTAACGTCATAGTCGGCACCCGATGATGATGACGAGGCTGATAGTAGAACACGATGGAAAAGGATGAAGGACATTTTACTAAAAAGGTTTTGAGCATAAAAATATATGAGGAAGAGGCCAAAGAAGAAATGGGTGGACTTTCAGACATCAGTTATCATGGTAAGTAGGAAAGTATAGAAAGAACTAAGGGTCGAGCAATATCTAACGCAAGTTACAAAACTACCCGTAAAGCCGAGGAGGTTAAATGGGGCCTTATAACGAGTCCATTCATAATATTTAAGAACCGTAGTAACGCTGTAAAAAAAAGGAAAACAACAACATTTATGAATGAAAAATATTACGTAAAACTATAAAAGTGTCTACTAGTTTAATAATTGTCTAATTATTAGGTAAAATAGGTACGTAGTTCTGTTACATAATCTGGTTCGCTGACATGACAGCTGACAAAATTTTTGGTTTTGATAATTAATTATATTTTTACGGGGTATTTGATTTAGTAACACGTTGTATAATTCCAAACAAACCTAAACTTTAACCGAAGATGCGTTACTAATTTAAATAGGCCGTACCTATGTAAGTTTGTGTTACATGTCATCTCTGTTGTTGTAGCTCAATATATTTTTTTATCTATGTTCTTACCTGGGCCTCCATGCATTGCTCAAGACAGATGCTTACGAATACGGAAAAAAATAAGTTTCCCAGAAATGAAACCTCTCTTAATTTGGATTATTTGGCTCCATTATATTGTAATAGTTGAACTGTTTTCACTCGCTTAAATGGTGAAGGAAAACATCGTGAGGAAACTTGCATACCTTAGAATTTTTTCTCGCCGGTGTGTGAAGTTTGCCAACCCGCACTAGGCCAGCTTGGTGGACTATAGCCTAATTCCTCTCAGTCTGAGAGGAGACCCGTGCAGTGGGACAGTATAAGGGTTGATGTTGATGATGATACATAATGCGTGTATAGGATAGGATAAATTACGCGAATAAGATTTCTGTTTACATTTTTAAGCCTCAAGAAAATTGAGTATCTAACAATATTTAACATTCTAAGAATCTCTCGGCACTCCGAGCTACTTCTTCAAGACAATAAGCTGTAAACACAATCTTGATACCTGTTTTCAACTGTTTTACTAGATCTGTCATTACAACACTAACGAGTTTCAATGACAGTAATTTACTAGAGGTCACCAAATTGCGGGTGATTCTTCGTTTATAGTAATCAACTAGAATCAACGTAGTAAATGCTTGTACTTAAGTCGTAAAGCAGCAGTTATTCAAATACAATGTTTATTATAGCGCTAACTTAAGTGTCGTCTCAAGATAAACTCTAACTCTCAAAGATGGGTTTGGTATTTGACCATGAAGTTTATTCTTATTTAGATAATTTATAATAATCCTTTTTATACGAGTTGAACCGACATCAGAATAGAGGAGGAGATTCTCCATAATGTTTGTTTATTTTCTTCATATATCTTTGCCCATAATTTTGATATTTTATGAACCAATTTTGACCTTGAGTTGCCTGATAGAGTATACTATAACTAAGTTCCAAAATGAACCCATAAGTTAACTTAGTATTTGACATCAGTTCTGAAGATACCATAAAATACTTGATGTTGGTTTTTTCTAACTCATAATTTCATCTGTTTCTAAGTGAATTACGTGTGTTGATACCCTTAGGTACCTATTATACCTAGTTTAATACTTTCTTTGCTCTACATATACGGATTGAATGAGTGCATATCATCAATAAATATAATAAAACACGGCAATTAACATTTCGTTCCACACATCATAACATATTGTTAGATGTGTCAAAATTGAAAAATTATGCATTGGGTTGTGGCCATGAAAACATAGGGCAGCAAGTTGACCAACAGTAAAAATATATGCAAACCGTTTTCATCTCTTCGTGTAAAAAGTAACTTCTAATGCCGTGAAATCTTCATAAATTTTCTTTCCCAATCCCTGCAGCTCTGCAAAGACAAGCATTATCATCAACCCTCTCATATCCTCTCTATATATAGATATCCTTTCAGAATGAGAAGGGTTAGGTTATCCACCAAGCTGGCCTAGTTTGGATTAACAGACTTTACACGACTTTACAAGAAAGTCTCTGAGGCATGGAGATTTCTTCACGATGTTTTCCTTCACTGTTTAAGCCAGTTATAATTGATTTATTAACATCATTTCGAGAAGTCAGAGGCGAGTGTCTTAGATTCGAACTCGAGACCTACGATCTGGGAGTTCGATGATCATATCACTGCTGTCATTGTATGACAAGCAAAAGAAACGGAACTGTTTCAGGAATTCACTATATTATGTCGATCATCATCATAATCATCGACCACTCGATTTTAATTTGTATAAAAATAATGACATAAGTTATTTACAATCAAATTACTGTATTTTTCAATGGTTTTTCCCTATACACTATATACGAATATGTATTGCCCCCGACGACATTGTATAAATACGTAATGCATAAAAAAAAATATATTTACTTACTTGTTTAATATTGAAACTAATAGTGGGGTAATCAATCTTTGCATCACACAAATATACCACGATCTTTCTCAATAAGAGTATTTGTATTGACATCGATAGCGTCGGGCAGCGTGAGCAGGTTTTGCTAACGTCAAAGTGTAAACGTCAAAATCTCACATAACACAACGCGAATTTCGTAGCCCACACAACAACAAGCATACAGTTAGTCGTATCATCAGAGCCAGCAACTGGGTTGTAACGATATTAATTAACCTTTATATTTTAATCGTCATTGCCACTTAAATAGCAACATTGCCACTTTATATGGGGTTAAACTTTTTAACGTCTTCTCTTTAAAACTATTTAACGTCTTTAGAACGATGGCTATAAACATTAAAGATGATTTTATTTTATTATTCTAGATCGCTACTCGTATGGTGAATGGCTACATAATATCGATCAATTTAATAAGTATTTTGGATATAATAATTTATTTAAATTGACAAGATTACCTATATCTTGAAATTTCGAACTGTCAATATTTTTAGCGTACTTAATTAAATGTGAAAGTTTGGATGTTTTTTACTTAATCACGCGAAAACGGCTGAACCGATTTGCATGAAATTTGGTACACATATAGTTTGTGACCATCTGTATTATAATGAAGTACTTCCGATTCTGGAAAAACGCACAAATTCCTTTAAAATCTCGGGAAACTTTATCGGTTATAATCTGAGTTTATTAACCCAACAGATGGATTAGACGACTCAATAAGGTAGGTACTTGTACTGTGTTTTTGAAGGGTAATTGTAGCCAGTGAAATTACTGGGAAATGAGACTTAAATCATCCGAGGTCTCAAGACGACAACGTGTGAAGCGTAGTGACGAACAGTGATAGAAAGAAAGAAAGAAAGAAAGAAAACATATTTATTCCCTCAACCAAGGACACACAGAGACAGATAATTATAAAGTATCACACAATAAGATTAATAAAATAAAACTTTGCATAAATATCAATTTTAACCTGGCAGCACTGTTCCAATGTCACACAACGTTGTGACACTGACAGTGACAACAGAATGCACTTGTAGACGTGCAAAAAGAAGAAAATATGTATAAGAAAAGATTTAAGATGATACTGTAACTAGTGGTGATGCTGGCATCAATTGGCTGCGGCTGTCTCTTACTATCAAGCGGACTGTGTCATGTTTGTCACTTTATTACATTAAAAAAAACTGGCAAGTACAGAGGCCAGCTCATCAAGCTACCACAATCTGTCAAATTTCTTTGATTGATTTTAATCTTTAATACATAACAATAAATAAGGTTCATATTCCATTAATTTTTTTTTCACTTTTGGATAGGTTGACCTTCTGGCGTCTGTACCATAATAGCTTAAGTTGTTTATTTAACTTAAGGCAAGCAGCTGATTAAGTGGCTATTACAATAAAAATGTAATATGAAGTAAATACCTAGTTTTAAAAGTAATTTATAACCTTGAAATGTTCCAAGTTGAGTAACCAAAGGGTCTCACTCCATTACCAGTTGTTACTCAACTCAGTAATGCATCGTCACCTGCCATTCTCAACGTATTGGTAACACTACACCCGCCCCGGCCTTGCCCAAGTGTGTAAGGTTGCTCGTAATCACTCATAGTAAGCTTGCGTTGGCACCTTGTCACACAGACGTGTTGACTTTAAAATATATTGCAACGTATACTCAAACTTGCTTTAAATTTTGAATATAAATTTAATAATTAACATTTAATAATTTTTATAATATCCAATTAGTATGTTAAGTAATAAGTTTGTATTATTTTCTGTTTATTTTTGTAGACCTTGACCGTCTGCAGTATTCGAATAACTAGTTATTTTTAATGTAAATGTGTTGTCTTATTAGATAAAGAGATATTGCAGATAATATACTTGATGATTAGTCGTAGTGGTGAGACAATTTGTCCGACGGCTTAGAATACAAAACTTCCTCCATATGGGAAGAAAAGCATGTTAAAAACCCCACACATGAAATGACATAATTTAATTCCTCAAAGTCCTTTACATCATCACACGACCAGACATGCGGCGATATGCAACTTATTACGGTTGACTTGAGATCCCACCATCATTACCCATTACCCATCTGATTACGCACGAAGCGTTGTGCTAATATTTTTGTTAAGCGTACTGCCAAGGAGTAGAACTCATTGCGTACGTCAACATCAAATCAACCTACTATTCAGTCCCACTGCTGGGCACTAAGAGGGATTAGGCTATGGTCCACCACACTGGCCTAATGTGCGTTGACAGACTTCACACGTCTTACACCGTTGAGAAAAATCTTTAAGGCATGCAGGTCCTCACGATGTTTTCCTTCGCCGTTTAAGTGAGTGATAATTAATTAATCATTAATACGCACATGAACAAATAAATCACATTACAATACAATCTGGCAGTCTTTAAGGCTTCACTGAACAGGTTTTGGCTGAGTATACGTGTATTTTATTGTAGACGTACTACTTACCAACAGGCAAAGTAGTGATCAAACGGAGTCACACTGAGAATAAAAAAAAAATGGTGTTAGGATTAAATAATCTTTTACATACACCACGGTGTGACAGACAGTCGTCCATGAAAACTGCCGCCCGGTTGTGTATTAAACTTTTGAGGTTGCCCGGTTTTGAGGTGCAAAGCAAATATGTTACGTAATTGGTAAATATATCGCGTGTTAAGTATGCTTACGGCACTGATCGAGAATATTAACATAAACGATTTGTTAAACTTTTTAACTTTCTATCAGTAAGTTAAGTATATACATAATCTTCTCTTTTTATTTATTAATAATTTATAATTCGATGTAAATCTAATATGGAGATGGTATGGCTCTTTTTTTTATACAGCATTTTAGATATTATTTTTAAATACTAGGTACTTAAAGGTATGTATGAATTTTAAAATAGAATTGTTATCATCCGAGTTTCAGTCTCCTCTTCGTCAGTAAGGAAACGTCAGTGCCAGTATCCAGATCTACTATATAAACAAACCATTGCGCTTGTATTCCCCGAAAGGTCATGCACAGGTGTATTAAATCTAGATCTAAGTACACAGGTATTATAATAATATACTACTAGAAGACCCCGCAAACGTTTTGCCATAAAAAAAATCTACAGGGCCACCCTTATCACTTAGGGGTAAGAAAATTAGATTACGACCGATTCTCAGACCTACTGAATATACATATAAATTTTCATAAAAATCGGTCAAGCCGTTTCCGAAGAGTATGGTAACTAACACTGTGACATGAGAATTTTATATTATAGAACATAATAACAGATGTATATAATATATAGTAAGTAGATCTAAAGTCTAGATACTGTGTTAACATCCAAAGTTCACCGGTATATTTATCTCCCAAGTAATTGGGGGCGAGCCTATTGCTATTACCCGGGCACAAATTTAAACTCTGAGCCGCTACTGAGAATTTTATGGAAAATCTCTGGGTATAAACACTGGGCTCGAACACAGAACTCTCGAGTTAAACTACCTACTTACATGCTTTCTATAAGGAACACACTAATGCAAAATTTAAAAGGTTTCAGGCTGTATAGTTTCTAAGATTCCGTGATTAACCAGGGAGTGAGTGTCGTATTTCGCTTTTTTTTTGCAGAAATACTAACCGACCCAGCAAACGTAGTCCTGTAGCCCAATTTCAACCCCCCCTACCGGCGACCCTAAAATTGTGAATATAAACCATCAAGGGACCCACGCAAACACACCCAAATTTTTTTATTAAAATCGATCCAGCCGTTTAGGAGTTTCGTGGCAAAAACACGTACACGTAAGAATTACATCTACCGAATTAAAATATATTTCAATATTTTCTACTTTCCATTACCATAACAATGTTGATAGCTAGATCATGTTGCAACATCTACATAAAACACTATCTTTGTTGTTTATGCAACACACAATCAATTACATCACGGCAAGATAAAACAATAACGTTACATGACAGATTGTCTGCGGTCACACAAACATTAATGCGAATATAAGCAACTAAGGGCCCGTAACGGCTTCGCATAGGTTTTTTTACACCTTGGGTTACATTATTTAAGTTTTAGTAGGAATCATAATTTTTTATAGGATAAATATAGCCTATGATACTCACAAATAATATGGATTTCTATTGGTAAAAGAATTTTCAATGTCGGTTCAGTAGATCCAGAGATTACCAACCTCACAAACTTTACCTCTTTATAATATTGTTATACATTATAAGCATGTCTAAATATTTTGGAGCATGCTTACACAACACCATCTAGTCCCCAACTTAGCAGAGCTTATACTATGAGTACTAGACAATGGATCATAATATATTATACTACTTTTTGTCTATTCTCTAAGATTTAACCAAAAGATTTAATTTTGATGAATTTTAGCAAAAACGGAACCATAGAGAAAATAATAAAATTAAACTTTGACTACGTCTACTAGACCATTAGTATAATCTCTACCTACCCGACTAGCGTAAGTAGCTTTTAAGCGGTGGTCACCTCCCTCGACACTTGGCCGCTGCAAACACAACTTGGCGAAGTGGGGCATCATAGATGGCGTAACAGAGTGCGAATGCGGTGCCCCTGACCAGACCATGCTACACTTGCTGGAGTGCACAAAATGCCCGTACAACCTGCACCAGCCACTGCAGTGGCTACCTACTGGGCTCAAGTAATATAGGTAAATAGTGTATTTACCATCGAACAGAAAAAGAAGATGTCGCTCGATACTTGCGCAGACTGTCGTGGGTTGGATTCCCACTCGAGACAAATCTTTGTCGGTGTGATAGTAATCATGATATCATGATGACAAGTAGTAAAAATAAATACTTTTGGTCAATTTTACACAGCACCATCTTTCCAAACTAGGCAGAGTTTGTACTATGGGTACTAGACATTGGATATCATAGTTATAGATATACTTTGTAAATACATAGGTATTTATATTTATAACACAAACACGTATGCTTTCATGACATAAATATTTGTGTCCTGTAGGAATCGAACCCACGACCAGCAGACAAAAGCAGTCCGTCACTCGACCACAGACCGTCTTCTAAGTCAAAAAGTCGTTGATGTTTCGTTTTTATCATAGTTTATTTGTACATTTATATCTTTGTGGTCCATTAAGGATATTTAGATTGCATCTTAGCATCAAAAGTCTGTGAGAACTACTGGTTGCTACACGCCATTGCCACAGCCTAAAAAATACAATCGCAGAACGAACTGAATTGCATTAATGTTTGCTATTTAATTTGTGACGCTGCAACTTCATTTTTTATCTGTCACGCAACAAAACATAAAAAGTATGAAGCTTAGAACATTCAAAATGCCTAGATGCATAATTACTTAAGATAAGAGGGGTCAGACGAAACTGAAACTAATTATTTGTTCGATGGACTGAAAAGTCCAAGAGAGCTGAATTTCACAATTCCAGTCGGTTTTGCAAATATCCTGGAGCTCCAAGTCTTTTTTTTCTGCTTCAATGCAGCTGTTGTTGCTGCTCTCTCTTTATTATGTCAAAATTGTCATTCAATGACCAATCATAACAACATCCAATGATATCATTCAATGATTTCGAAATTGTTGCATCTTTGTCAGAATAAGTAACTGTTTGCTTTTTCCTTCTGTCTTTCTTTCTCAGAGCCAACCTTTCCTTTTTCCCTACCCAATTAAGCTTCCAGTCTAACCAAATACGGCAGAACGTCAGCCTATTTTAATCGAAGAGACTGCCATCAGACCTTCCCAACCCAATTTCTGGGTAATACCGATATCCTGGGGATAGAGTGGTTGTCAAGCTTTTTGGGCTTATGACTACCATAAAAGATTCTCCCACCGGGACCGACGGCTGTCTCTGTAGACCCATCCGTATGGGTCTCGACGTGTTAAGAATCTAGATCTATAGAGCCATCGACAGAGCTACCGCGGCTTAGCCTAGCAGCTTAACCTTGCCGAACATCATCAGATCAGAAGGTATTAGCCACGAGCCCCTCTTGTTCCATATGTCTATGTATATTTTTTTCTTTTCATTTTACACATACAGATGCGTCTCCATACTGTTCTTACATTGGCGGAATTATCGACATCGGCACAACTGGTCATATTAAAATTTTTATTGATTGATTTTTGACACTACATAAAGTCTTTGTTGTGTTATTGGACGTCCATTCAGATAATTTAAATAACAGAATTAGGTCCCTTTTAAGTGTCGACCAAAATTATCATAATATAGAATTCCGTCTATATTCCCATAATGATTAAGTAGAGTTTGTACTAATGTAGGTATACACACAGTTCATAGCCTATTACCACGCTTAAAATACTGTAACGAATCCAACAACATTGATTCTCTGTAAACCAACTATGCAATCTGGGGAAAATCAAAGTACCCACATTCTTTCACAAATAACATGGTTTACGTAACCATGAAAATTTAAAGGATCGTGCGCGATCCGATTGCGATGTTATAAATCGATTTGCTTCAGTAACCGATACACGTGGCCTTATCGATTCCATCGGCAATCGATTGTAATCGTAAAAGTTCACTTTCCAATGTCGGTGAAATATTTACGATTGCTATTTGTTTATAGTTATGCTCATTTTGTTTTGATGTGAATTTACTTTTAATGCTTCTTTTTTTTTGTGAAAATGCCTGCGCATACGACACTGTCGGGAACACGGTGAGGTTATGTGGGGCTCCAACCCACTAAAAACTCCATTTGTGCCTGTCCAACCGCTTTTCATTCTAAAACACTATCTATCATTGTATTACTGAGATTCTTTGCTCTTGTTACGGGTCCCCGTATCAAAAGTAGAGCTTATTCTTCTTTTGAAGAAACATATTACACAGTCTGGACATTAAGTCAGTTGCATTGGACAACCAACAGTAATAAAACTTGAATCCCTTTAGCTTTTAAATAATTCACATAAAAACGGCGCCTGAGAAAATAAAATAAGAATATTATTGATATAAACTTCCTCTTTCAATAACTACTTTTTAATTATGTGTATTAATTTAGTTTTTTGACGTTTCGGACCCTTTACGGCGTCCATGATCACGTGTAGACTGAATCTAAACACGATAAAATCCGTAAAAAGTAGTTTTCTTTTTTTCAAGCATACCGCCCACCTGATTGTAAGCGGTTACCGTAGCCTATAGACGCTTGTAACACCAGGAGTATCACTTGCACGAGGCCGACCCTGTATTGAAAGAGGAATAGTTGGGTTGGCAGTATATAGTTTTATTTCAATGTCTAATATTCGTGTACTTATGTGTCAATCAATAAGATTATTATTATAGACTGCCACAGAGTATGAAATCTGCAAATGCGAGTAGTCACGTGCAGACGCACCAGACGCGATCTTTGACGTGTGCTGTGCCCGCAAGGTCACCACGGCTTATAAATTATGTACCTACATGTACTTGCGGAAGACACCGAAATATAAGTGAACATAATTATAATTTGACACAACCCTAATGGGCGTCACAAACGGCTAAGATAATATATTTTCATATACCAGTATCTTAAGCTATCGAGCGATATAAACATTTTATGTTATGATACCGAACGATGCAATGATGTCATCTTAAGATGCGAATTATATGTTAACATGAAAAGAGAGAATGATTCGAGCGGATATATTATAGTAACTTAACCGTGTGTGATACCTTAAGACACTAAAATTTTTGATATCAGGCATTTAACATAATATATTATAGTATCTTCGCGGTCTGTGCCGTCCTTAATAGTGTAGCTACCAGTTGCGAAGACTCAGTTTTTCTAAGAGTAAAATACTTATAACCTTAACTTGTCCTTTGGTAATAGGAGATACCGAACATACTCATACACATCCTTTCCCAACTGTGTTGCGGTCGGCTTCCAGTCTAACCAGATGTGGCTGAATATCAGTATTTTACACGAAGCGACTGCCATCAGACCTTCGCAACGCAATTTCTGAGTAATACTGATATCCTGAGGATAGACTGGTTGTTAGGCTCTACGGGCTCCTGATAACCACTAACGATTGTCATAGGTGTTCGCATGACAATCGGAACCGACAGCTCGGTATATTAAGAATGGTAACCCATCCACAGACTAACCACGGCTAGCGTAACTTAACCTCGATCGGATGATCAGCGTAGTCATTACTTAGCCACGAACAACTACTAATAGTGACCATTAAATAAATAATTTAATTTTAATTAATACATGTTTTTGAGAATTTCCTACAAAAAAAACTAACCAGCTCTATCTTGGTTGTTTATAAATCTTAGTTGTTCTCATGTAAATCTCCATATGCCCAATAATTTCACTGGCTCCATTGTCCTTCAATCAAACATAGTAATGTTAACACATTATTGCTTTAGTTTTCTTAAAACGTGTACCTACATTAAATAGGTTCTATTTAATTACCTGAAAATCTTGAATATTTTTTTTACGTTTTTTATTTCATATCTTTTTTGCCTATAACTTAGCGTGATCGCAGACTAAGTATGATGACACCGAAGGTCACAGCAAATAAATAATGTTTGTACTGAGAAAATAGGAAACAATGTGAACAAAATACATTGTTCTTTAAGATTAATTGTCGGAGTCTACCTTTGACTCGAATAGCGTCATTTTGTTATTTATTTTTTGAATCGTTAATACACTGTTGCTGAGTATGTACAGACGCCAGCAGGTCAAGCTATCCAAAACTGTCAAATTTTCCCAATCGAATATGAACCATTTTCTGTTAAAGTTGAAAATCTATCAAAGAAATTTGACAGATTGGGGTAGCGTGATGTACAGAGGCTAGCATATCAAACTACCACAAACTGTCAAATTTCTTTGATTGATTTTTAACTTTAATACAAAACAATAAGGTTAAGAGAGGTAATTCCACTCAAATTGGAGCTGCCCGACTGGGGAAGTACCTCCGCCTTGCAGAAAATTGAAGTAAAATGACACTGCTTTGAGCTGTGTTGTGTTTCTTACGATGACCAAGGTTGCCAGTGCTCCACGAGGAAACGTTGTGTTGGCAGTGAGGGGAGTTTGACCCGTATAGGTACTGCCAACCCAACTATTCCTCTTTCAATACAGGGTCAGCAACGCGCAAGTGATACTCCTGGGGTTGCAAGCGTCTATAGGCTACGGTAACCGCTTACCATCAGGTGGGCCGTATGCTTGCTTGCCACCTTAGTAGAATGGATAGCTTGACCTGCTGGCGTCTGTACTAGCCTACGTACGTCTAAAGGGTTGCCACAACATTGCCAAATACCCTGCCGCTAATGATATTATATTATTATTACATAATTGGCCGATTTGGTAATGATACTTAACAACTGAGGTCTCAAGATGACAATTATGTTGCTGGCGACTTTTGGATGCGGTTGTCGCTTATGACCGGGCGGCCCTTATATGCTTGTTTGCTTATTACAATAAAGTTTTTTTTACAAAGTCTCATGTCGTGGAAGTCGTACCGAAATAAAAACCGAAATGAATTGGTGATGTCACGACCTATAGAAAAAGATTAATAATACTTACATGGATTGGAAAAATATCTAAAAATTGACTCAAAAATAAGTATCATAATAAGTAAAAATAAGTTTAATTTCAAAACATTAAAATATTCACTAAGCTATCTTTGGTAATCGATAATCAGGGAAAAATGACGATGCCTGGGCATGCAGGCTGTCTTAGATGATTTTATCGCATCGTTAAAATTTCCTGTTGAAAAATCAAAATATTTTATACAAACCTACAAAAAAAATCTCTGCTAAAAACTAACAGGTTCAATTCTATATATAAATATAATCTTTTAATCGCCTTTAATTTAAATACATTTAAAACATGATCTGTCAACGAACGAGATTTAAAAAAAACCTGATCATTAATATTATTTTGAGCTAAATAATCCAATTACTAGAGCCATCGCAATTACCGCTCTTATAAATTTTCTTATACACGTCTTACGTGAAAACCGCACCGGCCGGTTACATCGATCGCGGATTAACTTGAACAGGGATTAATGTCGGATTAACGCATGACTTACATAGCTGGCCGAGCGTTCCTAATTTAGATTTTTTGTCGGCTCGTTGTGCTACGCGCGTCTAAAAAAGGTACTATCCGCCCTTATGTAGACTTCTTTCTACCTATTCTTCGTTCAGCGCGTATTGTTTTGGGATATGTAGTAATGACTAGTATACAGAAACCACTTGCTACACTTATTTTGTAGGTAATCTTGTTCTTTTTATGGAAAATCTTATCTTCTGTATCAGGTATGTACATGAGGATTCATTGTAACGTACGAAATCGGGTGTATTACGTTCTGTCAACATAAGTCTTTTACAAACACAAGACATAATGACGTAATGTGTCACTGCGCTAGAAAAAAAGTGACGATGTCTGGGCACCTTACTGGCCAACCACCAGCAATAAGTCTCAGATCGCATTGTCAAAATTTTCTGTCGAGAAATTTCGCGTAATGTGTCACTGCTCATATACTCGTACATAGACAAAATAGCTTTTATTTATCTATAAATTATAGCAGAGAAATTCAAAGCATTCCTCTTGTCACTACTATTGATGGATAGATTGTCTATTGATAGCTATGACGTCAAAACACACATAGATACTGTTTAATTAATAGCATAATAATTAGCTATTCATTTATTTCAGTCATATAAGTTTCATAAGTTATACAGTTGAGTTCGGATAAGATACCTTGCCCAATTATCACTGCGAGGTCTTACTGTAATATATTTATGTAAATTACCTACTTCTAAAAGTCGTCATTAATATATAAGTATTAAAAATTATCTTATAATTATTTCAAGTCATAATTTTATTATTACTTTCCAAAAACTAGTCAATTCAGGGTCAGTGATAATGAAGTGTCTAATCAAATAATTGGCAAGTTACATAAATAATCGGATTGTAGGTATGCCAAAACACGCCTAATAGCTGTGATTACGTTACTGGTAATTATACCTAAGTGTTAATCTTTAGGTTAAGACTGTGGTGTCACCGCGTCAGTTTCTATAGTTAGCGCGCACGCATTAAGTTAGTCGTCTTTGCACGCGACGCCCGCGTCCATCGCCGCGCGCTTCGAATATTTCGCGCCACCGCGAAATCACTTTTCCGGTACCAAACATTTTTTCACCGTGATTTTTAGTCTGTATTATAAAAGGTAACTGTCAAACTTTTACCGCCAATTTTGTGTAGTGATGTGAAAATTTGTCAAGTGTAATTAAGTGAGTTATTGAAGTTTTGTTGTATGAGTCTGCGTATTTGAACAGGTGATGATAAGGCTTTATTTCTTTTGCGTGTTTTGATGGTACGTCATAGATGTATGGTGAGGATAGAACTATGATAACAGTCCTTTTGATAATTTGTTTCCCTATATTTTCGTAGTTCTAAAGCAAATCATTGCTTGAAGAAATTTCGTTGGTACTTCGTTTTTTAAATTAACTTGAGGTTAAGAATTTATGTAAAATATGAAAAACGATGATGCAAAATTATGAAACACGTTCTTAAGTCAAGTGTATTTCACCTTTCTGTGTGAGTCTATAGTTTTATACGTTATTAAAACTGTTAAATCGTGAATAAGGTAGGTATTTTTATCACACTCTTATCGCTATAAATTAAACTGAAGAGTTTTATCTCAACAATTATTACGTACCTCGCATAGTATACTTACGTGGTACGTTTTCATGAACTTTCAGGCAAATAAGTAAAAGAGTTTTAGCAGATGATGGAAATAGGGAAAGCTCTATAGTTCTGTAATTTTACGTATTTTTTCTAACCATGTAACAGCTCGTTAAGCCGCAGGGTTAAAATGTTATAGGTCTTGCTTTAAATATCAATCAAAAGTAATTTATATTTATACGCTTATACTATTTCTAGAGAATCACATTAAAGTAGGAAAGTTTTAGTCCTTTATCCAAATTAATTTTTAATATTTTTTTGTAAACAGATAATTAAAGAAGAATTTTGAACATATTCCGCAAATAAACAATTTATTCATTAATTGTTTTTACTTGAAACAAAACATGAAATTTTAGTAAATAGCCTAATTTACTTAATAAAATTCTAACCCTGACTAATTGATAGACCACGCACAAGTTAAGTGGTGGGCTGAAAAGATAATTTTTCCACAGAAGTTACTTTTAACGTAGGTGATCAAAGTCTCGATAAGATTAGAGAAAAGTAAGATACCGTTTTAAAACATAAAAAATACTCCCTATAGGAGTATTTTTTATGTTTTAAAACTGCCTCATTAGTCTAGTGGTTGTAAATGCTACTGCTAACAGCTTAGCAGTTCTTGTCCTGACATCGATCCCCTCAACCAGTGTTATTGGGTAGTTCTATGAAATTCTTAGTAGCAGCTTGGGGTTCGAGTATGTGCCCGGTTAATGGTAATAGACTCGCCCCCTATCACATGAGACCTAAACGTACCTACCTGTGTCACCTATATATCTTTCCCTAACAATGGGAATGCACATTAGTACTCATTTGCGTTTGCCTTCAGGAAAAACAAGCATGATGGTTTGTTTTATTTTTAATATTCATCTTCATAATAATAAATAATAATAATAATAAATTGTTTATTTAGAAAAAAGGTGCAATACTTTTAACACTGTCTTAAAATATTTAAAAATTATGGCTAATTACATTTATGTATGCCTGAACTAGGTTGAACCTGTGTTTCAGTGTGTGTAATCATAAAACATAAAAGCTTCTACTATTGACCAAAGGTTTGGATGGATTTCCTATGGATTTCCACAAGGAGTGGTTGAACACCTCTTGCATCCAACGACTCACAGTGACATTAACTGTGTGCTTACGCTGCGTTTTCCGGTGCGTGGTATTCAATACGGTTTTCTTAAACGAACCTGTGACTTAACTAACGATTGTAAAACGGCTGTTTTACTTTCCCTTTCAGTCTTTTATTTTACTTTAATAAAGGCGTTTATTAATATTAATATTTTATTATATTATACATAATATTCTAGCTGCTTCTAGTTTTGTTTTTAATCCAAGCCATAATGAGAATCATAAGTTACTGAGTATTAACTAATTATTCAGTATAAATAATCCATTCGTCTCTCCTCGTGCACCCGACTAATTTTGAAAAACGAACAATAGCTACATACATTTAATAGTTATAAAAACGCATTTGAAACTACCGATAAAATTTCCTTGTATAAAGTATCCTAAAAAATCATGAGACAAATACTTACTTAATATTTATAAAATTTGAAGATTTGTAAATAAGTAATTCTAAAATTCATGTCTTTTACGTAAATAATAAAAATATAAAATTCACTGCAAAAAAATAACCGAAAAACAAACGTCTTTAATATGCAAGGAGGTAGGTACTTACCTGTAATCCTCTGACCTTCATGAATGTGCGAAATATTTTTTTTTATCATCATGCCATAAACAATTTTACATAAAAAAGATGACACAAGTTTTTTATATTGAGTCACGACAATGACTGTTATCTGTCATCTAATAAAAAATTGTTTTCTTTTTATTTATTATTTTTATTGTCATTAGATGGTAAACAAGCAAACGAGCCGTGTGGTGGTAAGTAGCAACCACGGCCAATAGACGCTAAAGCAAATAGATAGCAAAACCAGTGGCATCGCTCGCACGTTGTCATCTTGAGAACTCAGTTGTTAAGTCTCATAAGCCCAATAATTTCATTTACATAAAACAAAGCATGAAAAAGTAAACCAGGTTTTAAAATAGTCCCATCTCTTCTTTCAATATGACATTAGAAAGTGATGTGTATATTATCGCGAGTTTAGCTTAAACTTGGTTTAAATCGTCTGGTAATTGTGAATAGTATTTCGTTATCTTCACGTGTATTATGTTCACAGATAACAAATACCAAGTACGATATCCATTGGGATCTATAAATAAGCTATGTAGTAGCAATGTACATGCTCTGATAACCTTTAGTAATCAGAACAAAACTATAAAGATAATTTTGATAGTTTAAATCTACAGTTACTGTGAAATAATGATTTATAGTTATAGAAGTTGTAGTTACCGTAATTGATTAGAAAATAGATAAGAACTTACATTATATAATGGCTTTAAACATATTCGTATACATCTACAATACAGCTATTTTTCGATATAAGTTGTAGATCCAAAGTTGTAAATCTATAAGTTGTAGATAGACAATAGTGTGCAGAAAAAACTTAGAGATGAGAATAGATAAAATATTTTCCCCACAAATAAAAGCATGTCCATATTAAACTTTATTTGATATCTGTGGACAAGGGCGATTCAAAGACAGGAGAATGGTAAGGTAAATGATTTCGCAGGACATGGCGGATTAGCCCCGTAATATTAACTTTAGTTTCTAACTACCCCCATAGGAGTATAAAGGCGTGAGTATATGTATGTATGTAATCACAACCCTCGTTTTCACTTCTATTTATTTCAAAGAGCACTTGCGAACTCATCATTCAACCTAATGACGTGTCTATCAACTAGGTTAAGTCAGTTTTAAGTGAGAATAGATTGAAAGAAAGTCTATCAGCGCTATGTTGAAAAGATAAAAAATTATAGACGAAATTAATGCTTTTCACCATCTGCAAGTATTTTTTTTTATATTTTACGAATATGATGATACTCAAATTTTGTTTTGATCTTTATGAAAGTTTAAGTCTTGCTTTCTGGAACAGTGTTTTTCAAAGTTTGGGTCGCGAACCCCAGTGGGGTCTCGCTCGCTAGCCAAGTAAAGTAAATGGCAAAGGTTGAAGGTACTACAATAAAAATAGGTACAATATACTTCGAAAAGTCAGAGGTGCGTGTCTTGGATTCGAACTCGAGGCCTTTGACTTCGGTTTATAGACATATATTTCTCAAAAAACAACATTACAGTTTACTTACATAATGAGAAATGTACTAACGTGTAAGTGAGTATCTCTGTGATCGAGAAAATAAATTAATTAATTAAGTTATGGTTACAAAAATAAAATTTTTTTAGTGTTAAAATATTGTTCTAACGTAGTTTTCTAGACCCCTTCTTGAATTTAAGTAAGGTATCACTTTTGGTTACTTCGTCAGGTTTTAGGACGTGTCCAATGGTCACTAGGCTATCACTACTTAATAAAATTATTACATGTATTTATATCTAATATACGCTGCAATAATTTATTAACATAACCTTTCTTTTAAAAAAGACAGCCCTAAGAACAAGCCTTGTATCGGGAGGAGACTTTAGGTACGTCGGAGGGACGTCACTAGTTATAGTTTGCTCAAAGTGGGAAAAGTTTTATGTTTTTAAATTACTTACTTCAACACCGATAATGATCAGATCTAGTCAAACTGCAGTCTGATTACAATTAGTGTCTGATTAAGAAAGATTGAGGAAAACGTCTATCAGTTACTCAATAACTATTAAAAGTTCGCAAACTACAATTATTGCTCCTTCGTGATAATCATAATATCCTACCATAATAGGAAATAATTGTGAATATTATGAACGCTTGAATAATTTTGAATTTATTGCTTGTTTCCCGTTGGGAAACAACGGAACTTGACCATCGTTACAAGTAATTTTAAGTAAATTAACTTGTTTATAATAATAAGAACTGTAAAAATCATTAAAGGTGCATCCACACCGCAGCTACTTTTTGTAGAGCAATAGAATGCAACACGATAACATTAGGGTAACATTCTACAACTTTTGCGACTGTTTGTTACTCTTTGTTGAATGATCGCATCCATACCGCCAATAAAATAAAGTAACAAATAGTAACCAGCGAGGAACATTTATAATAATCAGTAGGTATTTGCGTTCCACGGTCTATAATTGTTATAAAATTTAAGTATGTATTTTAAAAAAAAACTTGAGAGGTGTCAAGGGACACCCGGATGGAACGAAGTTCCTTTCATTAAAATTTAATAATAAAAAATAAAAAAACCTGTATACACTCAACAATTCACAACGCGCGAAATTCAAATATTGTCATTTACTCAATAATATTTGAATGCTTGTGAACAATATTTGAATTTCGAAAAGTGTCGTGACAACTTTTTCGTAAGAATTTTTTTCGTCTAGCCCCCTTTCACAACGCGCGATAAGGAACTTCGTTCCAAAAGTAAGTATAAGTATTATATCCATTATCTAGTACTCATAGGCCATAGTATGTACAAGCTCTGCTTAGTTTAGGACCAGATGGTATTGTGTGAAATTGTCCAAGAATATTTATTATTATAATGTTTTGATGGAGCACGACCAAAGACATTTAAAATATTAGACGATTAAAAAAAACGCCATAATAAATAGGTTTTATTAAAAACACGTGACAATGTCACGAGGTACAATAAACACATTGCTAATACGTATCTTGTTTATGTTTTATTTCTGAATCGACATTAATAATTGACCAAAGTTCGCTTTTAGACCAGAGAATAAAAAATAAAAATAAATTAATTTATCCACAAAGTTTGTTGGCTTGTCTTATTTATACTTTTATGTAGAAAAACAACACAAAGCGGACCTGATGTCATATGACATTCTCTACCAGCCAACCTTTGGGTCAAATAGAGAAACATACTTATTATGGTACATGAAGAAAGATTAACTAACTAAGTATTATTATTATAACTATTAACCCTTTGACGCTTAAACCTAAGCCTATGGCATTTTTAGGCAAATAGATGTATTATTATATTCATTACATACCATCACGCCTGTATTCCCCGAAGGGTTAGGCAGAGGTGTACTAATGTACACCCACATTTCGCCGGTATGTTTAGGTCCCATGTAATAGGGGGCGAGCCTATTGCCATTAACCGGGCACAATTAATCCAGACTCCGAGCTGCTACTGAGAATTTCATAGAAAAACCCAATAACACTTAATTGCTCGACCTGGGGATCGAACCCAGGACCTCTAGCGTAGCAGTCGCGCTTAGGACCACTAGACTAATGAGGCAGTCAAATTATATTCATTACTATGTATTATATGCATATATATCGAAAACATATGAATGTTTATTATAGTTTTTTTGAAAACCTTAGGGACAACTGTGTCCCAATATGCACCAAAGGACCGTATTTGTCATAATTTTTAATATTTTATATTACATAATTTTGGGGTCATGGGTGTTATACAATAGAATAATAGAAGGTCATTTATTTAAAAATATTTTTTTTTTTTCTATTTTATTTATTTTTTAGGCTGTTTGTAAACCATTGTTGTGATGTGATATCAATAAATAACTTTATACTTACTTTATACATACGTTGCATCATTGCACACACTCCCCCTATACTAGACAATTTGACATAGGCAGAATGCAAAAATATTGGTTCTTTTTTTTACAGATACGTAATACATGCCAATAATACAATCGATTAGATAAATATTACATTACATTTTCCAGACACGTAATAAGTTACCTATTTGAAAGCTTTTAAATATGAATTCAAAAGTATATGTGTGTGAACTATTGTGCCAAAATGAATTATTTAAAGAAAGCTTAAGAAAAATCTATTTAAAGAATTCTATAAAGAGAATAAGATAATCAATTTGCCAGATCAAATTGCCGCAACTAGTCTGTGGATGGGTAACCATTCATTGCATAATACAATACATTTTAGATCAAACTGCATTCTGTTCATGACACGTTTCACGATAATGTAACTATCACTAAACGTGATTCAATAATACATTTACACTCTGACTCTGAAGTAATAACTCCGGTTTTTTTTACAACTTTTTAAGTCAAACTTAATTAAAAGCATTTCCAAATTCGACCCACAAACAACGATAAAGGTTTTATACATATACATATTATATAATTAATAAGACCTGTAGGTAACGCAATAACACGATTTCACGGCTGAGCTAATCCATAGGTATATGCATCGTAAATAAACACGCGATGACAATAATTTGATATCAATCGAAAATATTTGTTTACAAAACACCTGTAATAGTAGTTTGTAAACTTTTGAAGTGTGACGATATTATGCCAACGTTTGTCGCAAATATTTGGTTATGCAGCTGTTAAGGCAAGTCCACACACCAGGTTATTAGCTACAATATGGCGTACAGTTATGGCATAAGGTATGTCAACAAACTGAGCATGCAGAATACTGAGGAGCATTTTTTTTTAAATATCATATCAAAAATATTTTTTATTAAATCATTTGCGTAAAAAAATATGGAAGCCTACTTTTGTGCATTACCTTGACAGGACTCATAATGAATAGAAATAAATTTTAATTTAATATTAAAATATTTTTAAATAATTATGTATTTAGATTGTATGCACACTAGATTTTGCTAGTAGACTCTAATAAGTCTTTTATTATCATGGCCGGTATAATTCTGTCGTAATATCTCTAAAGTAAAAAGTATTTTGTGTCTTCCAGAGGGTCGTAACAATTATGTTATCGGGTTTGCTATATGTATACCTTGACAGGTTAATTACGGCAGCAATACATTTTATTTAACAGTTAAATTGTAATCTTTAGAAGAAGAACCTTTAGTAAAAAAACAAGTGTTACATAGTGCGCTCGTGGCTTTACAAATTCACTGTACAGTTCAATAAAGAGTGATCTAATTTCAGTTCTAGGTGAAGGTCAGTCCACGCGGCAGAGATGAGGTTATTGCACTCTAACTGCGTGTTGTAAGGTTTCCTTTTCCAAGTTACTCTCACCATGCGTTGGGCGCGGAGAGAGTTAATGTGTAAGCCAAGGTTTAACCTTGGCTTACACATTACTGCAACTGAAATGCGACATTTTAACTTCTTAAATTATGAAAAGTTACTTTTTAAATTGTTATATAGATTATCATTATTTTTGTTTGATATATTGTTTCGTTTTTGTTTTATAATACTTATATTACGCTATACTTGATAGAGACATGAACTTTAACCTTTGAAAAGTACAAAGATGGTCACAATTTCATATTTGCTGTACAATTATTGGGTGGGAGTTTTTTTATTTTGACGCCTGCGCTATT
The DNA here is from genome assembly GCA_964056405.1 of Acronicta alni. NCBI lineage: Eukaryota > Metazoa > Arthropoda > Insecta > Lepidoptera > Noctuidae > Acronicta > Acronicta alni. Next base: position 1,559,123 of record OZ043914.1, read on the forward strand.
AAAATATTGACTCGTTTTATGTACAGTGATGTCTGAAGGATAGGTATTTAAAGTTTCCTTATTTCTTTTTAAACTAGAAAAAAGTGTAATTTTAAATCTTTCAGGCCAACCGCCCTCTGCTTCTGCCTTCAAGAAGGCCACAACTCCTAGATTCTAACTAATAGACTAAGACTATAACTTGAGTTATGCTTTATAGATGTGACTACGATTAGAGGTTGTATTGAGACTGTATGATCTCTACCTACTTATGGGACTAACAAAAAAAAAAGGTTTTTAATACTATATTAATTCACGTGATAAAATAAAACACAATCTTCCATATACTAAATATGCTGCAGTGTGACTTTTGAAGCAGGTTAAGTTTTTTTATCGTTCAAGGTGATTTCGTGATATCAGCAAAACAAACACAGCCTTAAATAAACACAGACGGTATTAAAGGCTCTTGATGTACTATAAAAATATAACCATCCTTTTGGCTGTGCAGAACTAAAACGATTATTTTCATAGAGGTAGGGCATAGTGGGAGAAATTCCACTCAAATTGGAGCTGCCTAACTGGGGAAGTACCTCCGCCTTACAGAAAATCGAAGTAATATTGATATATTATAGATTGATTATTATATATTGATATATATGAAATAACACTGCTTTGAGCTGTTGTGTTCCTTACGGTGAGCAGGCTTGTCAATGTTCCGCGAGTAAAATTTGTGTTGGCAGAGAAGGGACTTTGACACTTCTTCTCTTATTTTAATAGGTGAAAGGAAAACAAAGCCACGGTAATATTATAGATAATAATATTACCGTGACATAGTCGTGCCTCGGAGAACAAATAAAGCTGTCGGTTCCACTTGTCATACGAACAATCGTTAATGGTAGTCAAAAACCCTGATGACCAGTCAAACGTCAGGATATCAGTCGTTACGTGTAAAATACTGATATTCAGCCGCATCTGGTTAGACTGGAAGCCGACCCCAACATTTGGGAACAGTTGGGAAAAGACTCGAAGGTTGATGTGTGAAACCAAAACCATAATAATTTAGGTAATGGTAATGCGCAATGACTGATCTTTTATATTCTTCTTCTTAGTCGGGCACTCTCGACAGAGTGGTCGTGGCTGTTGATGGACAGGGTTGCATGATTGTTGATCTTTTATATTATATACCTACCTAATCAAGATTCGACAACGTGTAGTGGATCTTTGAGAAATAGTGTTCAATATTCTTTTTGATTTTTGTCCAGCAGTGGACGAATAGGGTGATGATGATGATTTTTATGAGCAGATTTAGAGTGAAAGATCTCTATTGAATTAATTTCCGAATGAACGGTTGAATAATCGAGTCATGGAATAAATTACTTACCAAAAACACTTTCTGCCTTATAAAAAAACAAAGCAAAATATCGTATAAGGTAAATCTTAGCCCTTTGTGTATTTCCATCACTTTCTAATATCATATCACAAACAGAGATGACACTATTTAAAATTATGGGTTTTTCTTCAACCATCCTTATTTTTTTTTTATTCTTTTCTTAACGCGATTATGTCGCCGTCAACAATCTTTTGTAATAAGGAGTTTGCGCTACCTTCTCGTAAGTATTGACCCACTGCTGGGCACAGATCTCCACTCAGGATGAGAAGTATTAGGCTATAGTCCACCACGCACGAATGATGAGCAAAATTTCTACAAACATCACTTCAAATACTTATAAATCAAAGTAATGTCGTAACAATAGGAATATTAACTGGCCAAGAGATAAGATAAGAACGCTGTATGTGAGATAATTACATTCACAACGTCTTTAGATGATACCTACTCATATAATTATATTTTATGCAAATGATCGTAGCGCAAAAAGATAATAACTATATAATATTTTCAACGAGAAAAACAATAATTAGCAAAACGTCAAAAAAACCGGTCAAGTTCACATCGTTCTTGGCTAATAAAGACTAAAATAAAATAAGTATAGCAGTTAACAATAGTATTGCTTTAAAACACCTACATGTACCTGTATCTTATTTGGACTTCAATGGTATCTAAAGTAATAGTGGCCACCATCGCGGCTTCTGAGCGTTTGAAGCAATAGGATCGTTCAAATCGTAATTGTTTCTGTCAATTGATACCAACGGTTTTATTTCTACTTTTAAGGGTAAAAGATGAATGTTTTTAATATTACAGGTACAGTCAACAGCGAGTCACTGAACACGATTCAATTATTAAAATGCTTTAACATTTTTTACTATCTAAAAGTTACAAGCTTTAAATTAAAAGTTTTGGTATAATGATGTTTTAAACATTTGGTTGTTTTCAGCGACTTTCGTTGGTGACCGTACTTCTGCGTATAAGAGAGATAAATTATAATTTATTTATTGGATATATATTTAGATAAATTATTATTTATTAATTTGGTCTGAAATAAATGTAAATAATAATTATTATTTACATTTATTTCAGACCAAATTACGAATAGATTATAGACAAATACGTTGTAATGTCATTAAAATCATTAATTAATCCCAACTTCCGTACTAATACTATAAATGCGAAAGTAACTCTGTCTTTTACGCTTTCACGCCTAAACCACTGAACCGATTTTGATGAAATTTGTTACCGAGATAGATTAGAATTTGGAGAAGGACCTTTTGCAAAAAACCCTTTCGGTGTGGCTGAAACTGCGGTTAATAAATAAAGCCTTGTAGTTGACTGACAGAAGGACAGGCAGCTTAAACAGAGTAACAACCTATCATCTACAGAACTCTAAAACGCGACACGAAACTTTTTTTAAAGAAATAAATAAACTGCTTGTTTTCAAGTCAAACCCAAAAGACTTGAGCCATTAATTTTAATAATAAGTGAGTATCTTCATTGTATAAAAAGTGCTTTAAAATTAGTTTACCTTGTACTTTGAGCACACAAAACCGGTTAATATACCAATCCTTACGTCAAAGGTAAAATAATTTAATTACATAATATACAGTACGCAGCGACCGATTTGCGTCTGGCAAAATAGTCGACGACTATACGCTGTACAGATGAACCCTTTCAACCGTATTTCGTCGCAATAGGGATCATTTTTATACCACAACTGTGCTACTTGATGTGTAGTCATGTGTACAGATGTATGTTGAGAGTATTCATTTAAATACAGTTCGACCATGAGATGTTTAAAACAAGGAAATTAAAGGTAGGTGCATGAAAATAAAATTAAGTAAATTGTTTAACAAGTAAACACATTTTTTCCAGAACGGTTATTAGCTAAAAGATAGCTAAATTGTATTATCCCTAGTAACATCTCAGTTAATTGACATAAATAATTGACATAAAAATGACAACAGCAAGCACATAATACCTAGCACATAGCCTAATACCACGCACCTAGTACATAAGGAGTAGGTACATAAGGAGTATATAAGGAGTACATAAGGAGTACATAAGGAGTACATAAGGATTACATAAGGAGTACATAAGGAGTACATAAGGAGTACATAAGGATTACATAAGGAGTACATAAGGAGTACATAAGGAGTACATAAGTAGTAATATTATTAGTTAGATAATAGGAATTTAAATATTCAGATCACAATTTATATCTATACCTACACATAAATTAAATTGAAGTGTCTGTTTATAATTCCAAATGAACAGCTTTTCACTAAATGCATAATAATAATATGAAAGTACTTACATAAAAAAATCATTTTTATAATTTTTGTCTGTCTGTTTGTTCCGGCTAATCTCTGAAATTGCTGGACCGATTTTAACGGGATTTTCACTGGCAGAGGTTAGCTGAGGTTATAAGGAGTAACTTAGGCCACTTTTACATTAGAAAAAAAATACAAGTGCCGCGATCACATATCCACCCGAGCTAAGCCGGGACGGGCCCCTAGTATAATATAAAATAGAATTTAAATTATTTACGGATTCAAAGCTCGCCGCTAAGTCGTCACGCGTCGAGATTTAATAATACTAATATTACGCAACATAATCCGTAAAAAAATAGTTTTAATTAAATATCTAATATTCGCGTAAATGTCAGAATGGTGTTAAAAAAGGTCGGTAGGTAGTTACCATAAATAATATTAATTAAAATCGTATCCAACTTAAGTTATAACAAAAAATAAACACCTCAAAAAACTACTTCGTGATCTCTACTACTTATATTTTTTCCTTATTTAAAACATACGACATTGGCCTTAAAAGAGTCATGTTTCGCACAAGTTCGAAACAGCCAAAATATCTTAATAATGTAAATATGTATAGTCAGCTAGGGTAAGATAAAGCAATGCAATCTACAATGGAAGGAAGGAAGGATTTTTATATGTATATATTTTTTACTAGCTTTTGACCTTGATTTCAGTCACATTCCAAAGGGTTTATGACACAAATGGCCAATCTCAATACCAAAATTCATCAAAATTGGTTCTGCCGATGTGGCATCAGAAATAACAAACAGAGTAACTTTCGCATTAATTTATAATATTACTATAGATAAGTACTTACATAATATTTTGGTCTCACAATCAGCCTACATTACCATGGCCGTAATGGGAGTAATATTATTTTAAAATAACCATTCGTAATCGACATAATAATAATTATGTGCTTTCGCATTCATCAAACTTCATTTAAACATAAGTGAATTCATCAACTAAATAACCATTTTACCACAAATCGTTCACACGCCTGTGAAAATTAATACCTACTTAAAATCATAAAATTGAAAGTAACTGTTATATCCATTTGGTGACAAAAACAAACAGGAAGTGTTTCGAGTATTAAAATATGTAACAATGTGGAACGTTAACTTGTGTGACGGGTGTCACATCTCGTAATAGTTAAGCTTGAGCACCACAGACAGTGCGATGCTATAGATATTGAAAGAGGGACAGTTCTTGAAGATGGTACTATATTTTCATTTTATAACGTCATCATCGTCCGAAACTTTTCCAACTATGTTAGGCTTCCAGTGTATCGCATCCTAAAGAGCTTTTTGAGACAATTGGTATGCCCTAAGTCTATGTCCTTCTCCTCCAATCTATCTCTGTACCAAATTTCATTAAAATTGGTTCAACGGTTTGGTCGTGAAAGCGTAACAGAGAGACAGACAGTTACTTACATTATAATATTAGTAGTGTAAATTAAAATATTTACATACCTAATCATGCAGAAAACTGAAATATATAATTATTATGTATATTCGATGGTACCTAAGAGCATTGTACTGTAGCATAGTATAGCTAAGCTTTTACTACATCACAATAGCAACAGAGTGTAATGTTTGGGAAAGCGCATACGCCAGATTTTCGCTCATATGTAATTGTTGTCAGTTCCCACGTCGCGCCATAGACTATAAGATCTAGGGTGACTAGATACTCTTCGAAGTTTCTACCACACATTGTGTTATCTGTGAATCTCTTTTTGTTTATGGCACTTTTATGCTCTCATTATGATGTTAAGATGCGTGAATGATTTATTATTATGTAAGGTGGTACTTGATTTATTCGTTTCATTTTATTAAAGTCTTGACACATCGACTTCTCTCCGTGCCTCGGAGAGCACGTAAAGCTGTCGGTGCCGGTTATCATACGAACACCTGTGACAATCGTTAGTAGTAGACAGAAGCCCAAAAAGCCCGACATCCTCAGGAAATCGGTATTGCCCAGAATTAATATGGTTGCGGTTGCGGAGGAGATGGCAGCCGTTTTGTATAAAATACTGATATTCAGCCGCATCTGGTTAGACTGGAAGCAGACCACAATATAGTTGGGAAAAGACTAAGAGGAAGATGATTACATAAATTGAAACAAATCTCGATGCTTAATAATACTTCCGTGGATAGGTCTTTAAAGATATTGTATTTTAAAAAAACGAAACATTGCAACGGACAGTTTGTAGAGGAATAAAAATCTAGCATTTGATATATTCCATTCGAACCGTGTTAGTCTTGATTTATAACTGAAATAAAAGTAAGTACATACCTGAAACCTAACAGTCCAAAAATGATCCGCTTATTTCCACAAAGTGAATTTACGACGTTTGAGTGACGTTCTACATTCTTTAACACTAGATAACTCGTTCAGAATCGTTTTACACAGCTAGAAATTATATGAAGACATTTTTATTTGCTGCATCACGTATTTCCCATTAACTACTTCATTGGTCTACTCGTCGAAAGCACTGCTACTATAAGTATGACTTTGGTTAAGTTTGTTTAAATTAAACAAATTTTTATTAAGAACTGGAATGGAGAGCAGAATTAGCTGCCTGAGTGTTTTTCGTGACATGGACAATTTCGGGGTCTTCAAGTCACGAGTAATAATTCAAAGATGTTCTTGTAGGACAATGATAAAAATCAACAAAATTATTATAATGTAGTGCAGAGGTAAGCTACTAAAACGTAATCATTTCAATATTGTTATCCTATATTATTTTATTACTATAAGTTTTATTTTATTTATTTTTCAAAAGAAGATCAACAGCGTATAAAAATTCGCGTAAACGTAAGATATCATTCAAAATACATAGTTCAATAAATTTAATCACAAAGCTAAAAATATTTTTGTCACAATACTTTCGCCCGCTTCGAAATCCATTCATTTGGAATCCTAGCTTTATTTTTAAGAATTCAAGTTTCAAGCATTTTTGTCGAGAGAAAAATTTATGGCGATTGTTTATCCATTTGGATTGTTTTTACTTTAGAGCACAGATTGAACGCTCATTAGCGCGTATTGTTTAATACTATTGTCGTACAGATCTTCTTAATTGATGATTGACCATATTTTGACCACAAAAACAACCATTACGAGGTTACGAGAATGAAGGTACCATTTAATGAGTAGCAATTAACATACTTATCTTATCGGCTAAGGTCATCCCTTCAGGTCATTCTTCTACACTGGTTCTCAAGCTTCCAATTTTTTATTTAATTTCCATCTTTTGTTCCTCTTAACAGAAAGATTATGTATTTAAACATACACTATTACTAATTTTCTCTCAGCAAACCCTGAAAACCTACAGCGCCCACAAAATAGGCGATGCCGCCATTTTGAGAAACACTGCTTTAATATAGATATTAATAAGGGTAGGTATTTAATTAAATTTTATTACTTTAGCAATTACAGATGACTATTTACAGGTCAAGCGCTAAAAAGGCTAGTTACTGAATAACAACTTTCGTTGATTTCAACAATCATTCATAAGTATACCTAATGTGTAGGTACATACGTATTCTCAAGGCAACCAACGCTTTGGTAGAAAATCATAATTGTGATACAGTATAAAATTTTGCGTAACCACAAAATATTTTGTAATCTGTCATTGCAAACACACAATCACGTCATTGTGTAATATGCTTAAAGGTGTGGTCTCTGTGAAGCTCCTAGATTCTGTGGTTTTTTTTTAATCACGCCAGGTAGGTAACATACGCGCATACCAACTTGTTCTCGTGAGCTCATCATTATCTGGTTCGTGATATTTAATCGTAAATTAAAAATTACATGTTTATCATTGGCATTTTCATTCAGGTATTGATTGGAATCCGACTTACTTTTTTTGGGATCTTAAATAGTTTTAATACTCAATGCGCAAATTAGATGACCTCTGTGGTCTAGCGGTTCGAGTGCCGGACTGCTGATCATGGGGTCGTGGGTTCGATTCCCACAGGACACAAATATTTGTGTGGATTAAACACGAGTATTTGTGTTTGTCTGGGCGTTTCTAATGTATTTTATGTATGTATTTAAAAAAAAAAGTATATAAGTATTATATCCATTGTCTAGTACCCACAGTACAAGCTCTGCTTAGTTTGGGACTAGATGGTGTTGTGTAAAGATGTCCCAAAAATATTATATTATTATTAGACCAAAGACAACAATGCTCGTTGGTTTTATTTTTATTTAGAGGCACACTGGCCAACAACAGCTATATTATTTTTTAACAAAAAGGTAATAATATAATAATATTATCTTGTGCAAATAAGTCAGTAACAGGCATGCACATATTTCAGTCAGACGGCCAGTCGTAACTATGTTAATTTTAATTATTTAAATAATATAATATACAACAGGTTATAATTTATTTATTGCTAATATTACAAGACTTATTTGAGATTCAATATTAATTTCCTTACCAAAAATAATAAAATAAAATTAAAATAAATATTTGATACACAAACAGGTAAGTAGGTATTAATGAAATGCACTTTCACAAATAGAAACGATAAAAACATTTTTAAAATCTCATTAAAATACATAAAACACCCATACATAATAATTAGAAGACACCTGACCCAGTGAATGGGAGTTACCTCCATTACGTCACAAAGCTAACACGAAAACGATTGCAACTCGCGGTCACGCAATATGCTGATACAAATGCAACTTGTTAATACGCAGAATTAACATTGTATTTAACATTCATCTATGTGCGATTCGGATGAGCAGTCGTGCATTATCGCATTATCGTACACGAATTGACGTGATTGGTGATTGAAGAATGTATGAGTCATTTACGAGTACCTACCTATTATTGTAGAAGTTTTAATTATTGAATAAAAAGATTTATTCCAAAGGAGGCTTTATCATTAAAGTTAAGTAAAGGACGCCTTAGGCTTAGAATACGTGACCTATCTCAAACAACATTCTTCGTTACGGTTACAAACAATAAGCTAATTCTGGTAATGACAATATCCAGCAATCTATTCCGTTTTAGTAGCGATTCAATTTATAGACTAGACATTTAGCATTAAACAAACTATTTTGTTAGTAGAATCGATCTCGTCCTCGGCAACAACGATTAATTTAAATTTTTATAAACAAAAAAATCTAATTTATAAGAAATTAATGACTTTATAATGAACAAAGATAAGCCAATCATATAATTCAACCTAATTTAGTAACAAACTTAAAGTACTTATATGGAAATAATAAACATTCAGCCAAGCATAAAAAAAATATAAATAAAACGAAATCCAGACAGTCAGTATTTCATTATAATATACGTCGCAATAATTAATACAAGTATTCTCTAGCATTAGGTAAGTACTACTTGGTAACGCAAGGGTTACTTTTAAATTTCAAAATAGTTGCCATATTAAGTGTGGAGTTATTTTATATAACGTGAGGTCAGAGGTAGCTCCACTCTGTTCAATTATTATCATCCGGTGGCGAAATGTCCATCATATGAAGCGCGGCAATCGGTGTTGAGAAATAGATTGAACATCATCTCTAAAGTAGTCAGTCAATAAAGATAATGACAGGTGCTGTCATTGAGAATCATAGATTAAAAATATTGTGGTGAATAATAAATTTCATAAAGAATGAAAGGTGCAGACGAGGAACGAAGGCATAAGTTTAAATCGTTCACAAGTCAAATTATGATGTATATATAACTTATTCTCTTGTCAATAAGGCTCCCGATTGCTCTTTTCTCTTCATAATCAGTGATCAGAATTGCGGCCCTTTCAGTGCATAATGTTGTGATGAGTTAGGTTCGATTAAAACAATAGATATCATTAATTAGGTACGTCAAGTTTTAATACTTGCATAATCATATACATAATTATTCAAATAACATTAAAATTTACTCACATTCTCAGTCTTAGTGCATTGACCTAAAGTACAAGATTGACACTAAATATTCTTCCGATTTTACTGAATCGGTTTAGATTGTCATCTTGCAAGGAGTTAAAGCAATTTCAAGAACGAAAAACTGCATTTAGCTAGACGTTAATTAACTACATATTCCTTAACCGCATGTTTGCTATGTACATTTCGTCATAATTACCGCAGTCCCTTCTAGATAAATGCCATTTATCTACGACGTGACGCCATCGTAATGAATTACAACATGTCCGACAATTTAGGTTGCATTCTATTTGGGACATGTTTGTGAATTGGGAAAAACTTCACGTGGAATGTTTTCAGAGAAATCATATTCATATTCCACTTTTCAGTTTGTTGTCTTTTGCTGCAACAATCACTTGCGCGTTTCCGATCCTGTAAAACAAAAGAAGAATAGTTGGTTTGGCAGTATAAGGGTCAAAGTCCCCCCACTGCCAACACAACGTTTCCCAGCGGAACATTGGCAATCTTACTCACCGTAAGGAACAACATAGCTCAAGTCAGTGTTATTTCACTTTGATTTTTTGCAAGGCGGAAGTACTTCCCCATTACTCATTTTAGTGGAATTACTCCCACTATGCCCTACCTCTCTTGCTACTTGGCCAGAAAAATTCTTTGGCCATTAACCAATCATTAACAACATAACATTACGTTAAAGGCAAGTACAATTCTGTAGAAAGCGAAAAGGGTGCCCCTTGTATTGACTGAATGCAGTTGATCGGAAATAGTTTTCCTTTTTAGCGCATTGACGGCCGCTCCATCAGTCTGCGGTTTAAGAGATGACCGGTAGCGATAGAATTGTTTTTAAAGTAGGTGCTACTGGTCTTATGACGATTAAACTGCTAAGTCGTAGGGGTCAATTTTGAATCCAAGGCACGGGTACCTGAGATTTCGAAAATTGGTACGTAATAATATCACTCGCTCATAATTCGCACTCAACTAATTATCACTCGCTTAAACGATGAAGGAAAACAGGAGACACTTATTTCACAGCATGGTGGAATATAGCCTAGGTTTTTTTATTTTTTTTATCTAAAATGGGCTTGCTCTTGACCTCAACCTTAGCTTCGGAGTAAAGATGAGGTCGACGATGGAGCGAGCATACCCAGAAGATGCCTGTTCACTCTACTTTTAAAAAGATTCGGGTTGTACGTACTCGGAAATACAGACGCAGGAAGGGAGTTCCACTCCTTGTCTTCTCATTCTGACAGAAGACCCGTAGGTAGCACGTGGGACAGTAAATGTTTTCATAATATGACGTAATAACAATTAGGATTCGATGCTGTGAAAGTGTTTGTGCTATGTATTGTATAGTCTAGTTTTACATAATACTTACGGTCATAAGACCGTCAGTATTAAATCTCCAATTGCTAAAATGTGTTTTGTCTTCTTTTCTCTGTAATAAAATATTACTGGTCAAAACAAGACAAAACATATTTTAGCAATAGGAGCTTTATAAGACGTTTTATATTTTTATGAATATGACCATTAGTGTTTCTAAACACCTTCGACGGACGTTAGGTAGGTACTTGTGTTTTTTTATCGGAAACGATAACTTTCTTTCGTGTAATAGATTAACATTAATCGCTTTATTAATCTGTTGATCTCACTAATTAAAAATACAATTAGCTGCTGGTTTCATATTATGATACATCGTTTTATAATAAAATTAGATAAAAAGCTTGCACTTCATTTTTATTACAAGCTCGCGGCCGCTTATAACTTGCACATGGACTCATGCGCACTACCTAAGCACGTCTAGCGCTCATACAAGGGAATATGAAGGCATTATGCATGAATGTCAGATGAAAGTGACCGGCCATAGGAAGAGGAACCGAGGGGAACGAAAGTGTCCGCAACTCGTTATGCAGGTACTTAGTACTTAGAGAATGCGTTTCCGTATTAAGCTTGTGTAGTATGGGTTTGTTCATTAAAGCTTAAAGATTATCTACTGTTATACATATATATATACTGTACATTAAATATATGGTTTTTCAAATAAAAATACCTACCTATGATTCAGTTTTCTTTTTATATTACTTAAGTATTAAAATATATATAATATTAACTGCCTCTTTAGCCCAGTGCAACCACTAACAAACCAATAACACCATGATTTGAAACTAAAAATTCAAATGAAATCCACCAGCTTTTTTGAGAAATCGTTCACGATGCAAGCAGCTCGGCTGTGGAACGTTTTGCCGATTGACATTAGACGTGCTCAATCGTTACCTATCTTTCAAAAGCTGGTGAAAGATCATTATTACATACCATCACGCCTGTATTCCCCGAAGGGTTAGGCAGAGGTGTACTAATGTACACCCACATTTCGCCGGTATGTTTAGGTCCCATGTAATAGGGGGTGAGTCTATTGCCATTAACAGGGCACAAATCCAGACTCCGAGTTGCTACTAAGATTTTTTATAAAAACCCAATAATACTAAGATTATCTTTCCCTTATACCCAAGAATGTTTAACTCGCTACTCGCTTGCACTGTCATCATCACTGGGAATCGAACTTACAACCTCAGTCGTAATAGTCATGCTTACAGCCACTAGGCTAAAGAAAGAGGTTACGTATAATCGCAAAAAAAAAACCGTATTATCATATGCTTTCCTGTATAGACATAACTAGGTTTAAATCTACGTGACATTTTAACAAACACACTCGTTTTCGTACTTTATCTGTCACCTATTGACTTACTGCGGCGACCTTCACTGTACAGTGTACAATGTCACCGATATTTTTACACCAAACACCGCTATGTAGGACGCGACCATTATGTGAATGTAAATATTTGAACTCGTTCTGTTTTGAGTGTTATTTCATTGTCTAGTCACGCAGATTGATGGCTGCATATACCACGCTTCATTGGTGAATTTGTCTGTACTGTAACTGTATTTACGGTACCAATAACCATAACCTAATCTAAGGCTGTGACTGTAGCACTAGGAGTATCACTTACGAAACGATACCCAGGTCGACTAATGTTAGAGTTTTTCTTTGATATTCTCAGAAGCAATTCTATAATATCTATTTTTACTGGTATTGTCCATAGGTCGCGGTTGCTTACCATCAGGCGACTCGACGTATGCTTCTTTATCAATTCATAACAAATAAAAAAAGAAAAAAAAACGTAAAGGCTTGCACCCGCATGGTGGCCTAGCATTCAAAGTAAATGTCACATATTTTTTTAACTTGAGGCTGGCCAAGAATCGATCTATCTACAATATACCTATACCAATTTACTTTTTATCTACTATATATTATTTCAAAATAATATCAGATCATTGGCCTCAAGACAAGCGGATTAATACAACAAACGGATATGTAGGTATTTCAATAGTTATTAAATCTAAAACTACTACAAGCCGCTGATGATGCAGATTTATAAAGATTTATCTTATCACTTTTTATCTGTAAGACGTGATCATCAAGGCTGATATCATCTTGAGCAATATCTAATTTACTATAGACTCAATAACATTTTGCTCTACCTGAGAATCGAATCTAGAAACTCAAGCAGTTGAAAGCCAGGCAACAGTCAATGTATTTAAAGTTAAGTTTAAATCTTGGTGCTGGTGGCCAAGGTAAAAGATTTATTTTTACTTTAAGATTTATCTCTAAGACATCATGATCAAGGCTGACGCCACCTTGAGGACCATATAATATAACATACCATCACGTCTATATCCTCCGAAGGGTTAGACACAGGTGCACTAATATTCAGCCACAGTTACGGGTATGTTCACTAAGCACAAATCCAAACTCTGAGCTGCTACTGAGAATTTTATAGAAAAACCCAGTAAAATTTTAATGTGTATCATTCGGAATTATTATTTCTAGACTTTAAGGAATAAATCTAATATATTTCTTAAGGAAATACCCTCCATACAAGAAATATTCCTTCGGATACTTTACCTCATTCGTAAATACATTCTACATCATTCAAACGTGCGCTGTGTTAGTAATATTTTTAACAAGGTTTAGGTATTGTCCTTCTTGAATAGAAATTGTTTCATTTTCAAAGTAGTAAAATCAATAACTGTTTTTATACCGGTAGTAGTAACAGAAGACGTATATCGGAAGGATTGGCCGCAGAAGACTTTAAACCGAGATGAGTGGAAGTTCAAAAAGTACTACCTAGGGGTGGTGTGGGTGTACCTAGGTGTTCTATCTTGAATAAATTATTTTGACTTTGATTTTGGAGGATGGGAGGCCTTTGCCTTGATAGTGAGGCGATAACGGCAGAATAAAAAAAAGTTGCAATACCTACACTACCTACATATGAGAAATTTAAATAATTAGACAAGTTCTTATTATGATTTTGTATTTACAGTGGCAAGTAGGTTTTGCAACTGTCATTGTTGGTCGTGGCGAATTTCAGATTCGGATCCCATGGCCACTATAGGGCATGTAGCGACATCTACCGCGCTACATAGAACTACGAAGGCCTGAATCGCGCAAGCAACATTCGCAACGAAGAGTTGCATATATACAACCGCCCGACATCAATCGTCGGGCCGTGGCCCGCCAGGCAAAACACCCGCCTGGTTGGAGGATCCTCCCTTTGGATGGAGGGGCAACACACCTCGCCTCTCCACAGGCAAGTTAAGGAAAGTGCGGTTTATGTTCGGTACGAGTCCGATATACCCGGCCGCCTCCCCGGGTCGGAGGATTCGTGACAATTTTCCGTACTATAAACAAAAGGTAGCTTTCACACGATTTTATATTTTAAAGAAGATGGTTTTCGATACATAGTTTTATTGCAGACTCGCTAATATTTAAATTGAACCTTGATATTAACAAATGAGTGGGAATATTTACATAAAACAATGTCCAAAGTGTGTGCAAACAAAAAATCACATAAGCTCAAAAATTGCTATTCCTTATAATATGTAAGTATATAAATTATGATATTTTTAGTTTAGCATAAGTGAGGAAGTATTTTTATTTTTAAGATACCTAGGTATTGTACATACTTTTTCAAATAAAGCAGTGTGTCAATATCCTGAAAGTGGTTCAGTAATGCCACACCAAAATAATAAAATAAAGAACATTTCTTTTCAAAACCTTTTGACAAAATACTTTCAATGTAGTATTATGTGTGTATTTGCAGTAGTTGGTTAGTAGTATATTGTGCCAATGTTGTCATTCTTCATTCAGAACATCCAAAATGCAATTCATCGAATATTTTGATTGTTTACCAACAAGCCCTGTCGGTGCATTCTAACAATTGAGTCGCGCTTTGTTTACCTTCAAAACAATAATGCACGATGGATTTCGTAACAATAACGTAACTACATTATAGACAAAAATGTTGTCGTACACAGATATCTGCTGACGTCATGGTTAATTTGGAAATTGTAAATTAGAAATATGATTTTTTATTTTGTAAATAAGTAGTGTGGAATTTTGAATTTCAATTCAAAAATTGAAGACTGTTTATTTGTAATGGACTTTTATAAAGGAAAAATCAAAATTAGATACCTAGGTATATTTTGTTGCCATTGTGTAAGTAATCAGTATTTTTTATTATAAACAATTGTTTTTAATCATTATTAACATAATGTTTATTAGTAAATCGTTATAAATATCAAGGTTATTAAATACTTTCAACATCGCTGTGATAAACATAAAATAAATAATTTAATTTTAAAGGTTACATACCCACTGTAAAGGTGTTTTATATTTTTAAACAACAATTTATTTGTAATAATTTTTTACATTTGAATATTAAGTAAGTATAATAAAAACTCAAAAATGGCTTAACCGATTGTAAACATCTCGTCTAGCGGCCATTTTCAAAATCAAATCCGTCGGTAGACTAGCTTACTAGAGATAGGATATTGACATTACTTGTATGGACGTTATGTCAAAATCCTATCCATAGTAAGGAAATCTACTGATAGATTCCTTATTGAAACTGGCCATTAGTCGCTTTGTCTTTGTCTATCATACCTATGTCAGCTTGATCTCTTTATCAAGCTGACATATGATAGACAGGGATAGAGCAACTTCGAAAATTAGTAGGGCCTTTTTCAGTCGGTTTATAAATAAATCAAATCTGTATCATGATTTTTCTTTGACAATTTTCTCTTTGAGCCTTTTCCCAACTATTTTTCAGTCTATAAGGCTTAATATCATATTTTACTCGAAGCGACTGCCATCAAACCTGCTCAACCACTTAAGCCAATTATTGGTTTTCACGAGTACGTAGCAGTAGGAAATTATAACTTCTTGAACACACAATAGCAGAAAAAATACAATTCTTACGAATATAAATAAATGTTTTGGGACATTTTTACACAACACCATCTACTCCCAAACTAAGCAGAGCTTGTACTATGGGTACCTACTAGACAATCCATATAATACTTAGATACTTTTTTTGTAAATAAATGCATAAAAAACACCCAAACAAACATAAACACTTATGTTTATCACATAAATACTTGTGTCCTGTGGGAATCGAACCCACGACGTCGTTATACTAGTCAATAGATACTTATTAGTTAAGTATGCCAATCAGTTGTACGGTAGCCAAACAATAATCGCGATATTTATTGGAAAGTGTAATGTTGCAAAAACATAGTTAAGTAATGACAACGTTAATTAATTATAATGGTACCTATTATGCATCCATTTTTATAATGGAAACTTTCAACAGATTATTCGGAACATAATGATATCATGACGTCATTAAACATTGTGTATTTACAGATGGCTACCTAGAAGCATAGGTAGTACCTAATTACCTAAAAACTTTTTTAAATAAGTACTGTCTAAATACGCAAACTCAATACCTAACCAATTCTATTATTAGAAAATTGAAATGTCAATGTCAGTGTCATAAAATTTATGAAGTTTCTACAACTAGTGATGTGCCACATTTGTGAGTGTTGACAAACGATTGCTAGTGATGCGACATATATCATGTGGGAGTACCTGGCAGTGTTGCTCATCGGTTTCTGGTGCGGTGTTGCCATATTCCTGTACATATCCTGCTACTGGCTCGAGGAAATTTTAGGTAAGTTTTCTAGTCATAATAACATCAAAAGCGGCGGTTTTGTCACAGTTCAGTTTGACTCAGCTTATAAAGATATCAATTTTATAACTATACATCTACATAACTATGAAAGTATACACTTTATATCTATGTACCTACTCCCCTAGTTTTCTACCTTCTTAAAAAAAATACTTATTTTCCTCGGAGACCTCCAAACCACGCGGGGCCCATAGGCAGTTGCCAAGTTTGCCTGAAGGTTAATCTGGCTCTGCCCAGACCCTTTTTAAGTTCAGCTTGACATTCAGCTTGAAATTACATTGGCTTGTATTAATAAAAAAAATATATGTAGGTTTTCTTCTTTAATTTTATTTTTCCAATCGACTTCATAGTATCTACGTAAAAAACTAGAAGTAAGTATCTCTTAAATCGTGGGTGCGTTTAAAATACAAATTCTTAGATACACAATTGTTGGCCAGCAATAAAAATATTTGATATGTGCGGTAATCGAACCTAACAACCAGTGGCTCGGAACCCAATGTTGTACTGCACTGTGCACCTCCCGTGCATAACTCTCCATGACGATAGTCTGGCCAACAAGAATTTATCATGTGGACAGGTACCTAGGTACAGAAGTCAGCAGGTCAAGCTATCCAAAACTGTCAAATTCTCCCAGTTGAAAATGAAGCTTATTGTGTTGTATTAAAGTTGAAAATCTATCAAAGAAATTTGACAGATTGTGGTAGCTTGATGTGCTGGAGTCTGTACCTATTTTTATCGTGTAGCAATCATTTTGGCGGTGATGTCAGTTATGTTTTAACGTTTTATTTATACTTATTAAACAGGTGTGTCCATTTACGGGTATTACTCGTACTTATGTACTGAAAGGCCTTGAGGTCGAAGAGCGGTTTGATGGCTCACCATGTTATGAACTTGCCTTTAAATGGCTACATACTAGAATTTTCCATTTTGTATGTCTGTTTAACGGCCAGTTGGTGATCCAAAACATATAATGGAACAGTTCTTTTCATTAAGTATTTTTTATTATAACTAAAATAATAGGTGTTGTACTAGAAAGAACATAGAGGTCTTTAAACTTGTTCTTATACAAAAAAATTATAAGCAAAGACAGTAATAAGTGTTTTTGAGTTTTGCGATTACTGTATAGTTGCTTGCAACTATACAGTAATCGCAAAACTCAAAAACTAGAAAATATCAACGACCCTTGGGTCGTTGATATTTTCTTCTGTAAATAGAAACATTACTTATCATACCATCACGGGATCAGCCAAAAGATGTCCACTGCTGAAGAAAGTGATAATCTATGGGGTTTTATATCGCCTGCATTCAGTTCGTTTGTCCATCTCATTGACGGCCATTTCAGTTCGCTACTTGAGAACATCTTTGGCCCAGCGGTTATCAATTCTACTTATTCTACAAGCTTAGCGCCCCTAAATCCCTACTTCCTAATTTTATGTCGAAAGTAACTGTCTTTTCTGTTTGTCTATTATGCTTTCACGCCAAAACCGCTGATTCGATTTTGATGAAATTTGGTACAGAGATAGGTTAGACCTTGGAGAAGGACATAGACTACCTTCTATCTCAAAAAACCCATATAGATGCGAGTGAAAACTCGGACAACAGATAAATTCATAATATGATCGACTATTCTAACCTCATTGTTGTTATTATGTTATGGCTATGGTTATAATAAGCCAAATAATAGCTTTCTGACATTTAAATTATTTTCTTATTGCAATATAACCGGTTACTCATCACATGATGTGCATGCGATCTCATTTGTAATTCTAAAAGATGCTCGTAATCATATCAACCGCCATCTTTGCATAATTCGCGACCAAACCACCGTGTTACTGTGTATTATGTATTCATATCTTAATGTATCGTACTTAGGTTAAAACTTAACTCTATCTTTTCCGTCTGTTTGTTATTTTGTCTTGTATTGTGTGTCAGAATAAATTTTCTTTCTTTCTGTCATATAAGACGGACAAAAACGCGAGTCCCGCGAGTGTGATTTTATTGGAAACACGCAAGTGATACCCCTGGTGTTGCAAGAGTATCTATAAGTATAGTCTACGGTAACCGCTTACCATCAGGTGGGCCGTATGCTTGCTTGCCACCTTAGTAGTAGTAAGTATGAAAAAAAAGTCACCTCGGAATATACAAAAATGGTCAGAAATGGCCAGTGGTCGACCTAAAGGATAACCGGCTCAGACATTCATTACCAATTAACACATTATAGAATATATTACAAGTTCTTATCGAATTATTTTGTAAACATAATATTTAAATTAAGTGATCGGTAGTATAAGCTTTAATAGCAGGAAATGTATACGGAAGTCGTTTTGAGTGATCAAAATCAAAATAATAGATAATTATTTAAATTGGACAAGAATTTTTTATTGGGTATTAGACAATCATATTTATTTATATCTTTAAACCTCTCTCTACTTTCGTTTATATTAAAATTCGAATATTTATTACGTTCTTAAGGAGGTATAGCAGACCAAAATATTTACAAAACTGGTAAAAAATATAATTATGACATAAAACCCACATTTATCCTCCGAGTTCGATCCTCCGGACGGGTCGTAGTAACATAGTGCCATCATGGGATTTAAAAAAATATCTCACTGGCGTCTATGAAAGAAAGATACATTTATTTCCATTATAACAACGACAAGAACAGAAAAAAAAGAGAAGATACTGCACGCCATAGTTGTTCATCGCAATACTTAAGGTTCAACATGCGCATACCTAAGTCACTGCAGCGGTGATTTTCAGTGGGCCTACATGGCGTATACCTATGACGTCACTCAAAGGTGTATCATATCTTACTAGCCTCTCGAAAGGCGTCATGGTATGTAGTGCTAAATATTATCTGACCAAGTAAATAGTAATGTTCAACTCAAGTACTTCCTAGTACAAACAACAAAATCGGACGTGTAAAATGAATCAATGAAAAGTCCAAAAAAGGTCTAAAAAATACCGAAATCCTTATAAATTATTAAAAAAGAAAACAAATACCTCTATTAAGGATCTCCAATGAACAAGAATAAGCCGAAAACTTCCACGAAGTTTTTAAATTGAAGATCTTACTTAAAATTTACGTGGAAGATACCTACTGCAAAAAAATATTCTTTTTATGTTACGTAAACCGGATTGTAGTATCCATGAACCACAGTGAGATGACATATAATACAAACCTTTTGCATTGGCCACACTGACAACAGCTGCCTGACATTAAAGCCTTCGGGGCACTATAATCGATAAGGCTATTATTTTATGAAGAGACATAAAAACATAAGAGCCTTTAAGCACTACGGATCTGTTGGTGATAATTGGTAAGAGAAAGAACATTGTAGCAAATTATGGGTTAAGTAAGTATAAGGTTTTTATCACGTCTGTATTCCGAAAGGGTTAGGCTGAGGTGTACTACTGTATCCCCACAGTTCGCCGGTATGTTTAGGTTCCATGTAATAGTGGGCGAGCCTATTGCCGTTAACATGTTAATACCGAGCTGCTGACTGAGCATCTCATAGAAAAACAGAATATCACTTTATTCGAACCCAGGGCTTCTAGTCGCGCTTTCGGTCACTAGACTAGTGAGGCAGTTGTTTTTATTCCAGCAATATCAAAATAAGCTTAATTATTAAAAGAGGTGCTCGTGGTTCAGTAATAACGACGCTGATTAACTAATCTGCAACTTAAGCTGCGCTTGCCGCGGTCAGCCAGAGCTGGATTAAGCCTTGTAACCTCTAGACTTCTAGGCTCTTGGGGTACGCCTCTCGTTTTCTACCTTCCTACAAAAAAATACTTTTTATTCTCGGCACTCTAAGCGACGCAGGGTCCATAGGCAGTTGCCTCTTCGCCTTAAGATAAATCCGGCTCTGCGGTCAGCCTGTGTTTCGGTGAACATTACTAGCACGTCTCCATTGCTCGGACAACAAGTTAAGTTGTCGGTCGTCATGATATGAAAATGAAACAATCATATGAACGCTTATGAAAATCGTCACTGGTAGTCAGAAGGCCGAAATGTAGGTACCCTTAGGATATCGGTATTGCACAGGTTTCGGAAATTGGGTGAATAAAGACAAAATTTTGAAAGATATTTTCAGGTTCAATTATCGATTTGATCCCAACAATTAATATTTTAATATAATTAAGTATTTAATATAAGATGCCTTATTCGCAACAAACTATATAATAAAGGTCGAATGAAAAGAATAATCGATAAAAGGAAATGTCGAATGTTTTGGTTCATAGTGTGACGCGATTGAACTGAATATTTTGTACAATTTATGTTCTCATGTAGGTAAGTGACTATATGATGTTTTTTTGAGAATTTCTTTTAACCTGAAAATCCTTTTCAAAGTTATGTCCCAAGTCACGCCAACATCCCAATTCACCCCAATTTAGTCAGTACTACTATTCATCCGCTTCTGGTTAGACTGGAAGCCGACCTCAACATAGTTCGTAAAGACTTCGGCACTGAATTTTTGGCGCATCTCAATTACGTTTAATCTGTAGATCTACGAGTATCTTTGGCGCGTCCCAATTGCGTTATCTGGACATCTGGCTGACCCCAACATTAATTATGTTGTATCATTAGCGCCGCCATATTGTAACTATTGTTTGCTATTTTTATTACGCTTATGTCGAGGACGGCTGCAGCTAACCTCTGAAGTTTGTACCTATGGACTTTGAGACAGACTACATAGAGACTGTACACAGAGTTGTTACACGTGTTTTTTGAATAAATTACTGTAGGCAGAATATCCTTGTTTTTAATAAAAAAATAAGTAGGTATAATGTTTACCTTATTGTGCCTTGTCTTTGTATTTCCCCTATAGGTGTCGTAGGTATTCTCAAGAGAAGTGTACCTCGAAAGCTTTAGTTACACATTTTTTTTAAATATTATGGCTAACTGAGCCTGTAAAGAGGATTAGTTGGGTGGATTGATAAGTTTATTGCAAACTGCAATGCTTAATGCTTTGTACTGCATCGTAATAAAGAATAAAATTATTACATAGGCTAAAACAATTTCGACAAACATTTTTAACAAGTACGCAGATAACGATGGGATGTTGGTAAACCGGAATTAATTTAAAAAATACCTACTTACACTAGAAAACAGTTCCTAATCAAAAAAGTTCTTTTAATTTGATGTTGCTGCTCTGAACGTAGGTACGGGCCGGAGGACTGTGACCATTCAAATGGAAACTGCAACCCCTAGCATAAAAAGGCAGTCGCTTGCGCAAAATGATTTAACTTTTCTTCAGTTCACAACAGCTTCTAGCTATATACAGTATACATTATCAGTTTTATTTGCACCTCACTGGAGGGATGATTTTATTTACTAGCTCTGAAGCACAGGGGATAGGTACCTACCTACCCAATGTGTAAAAAATGGCCATAAATCCCCAAACTGACCGCGAATACTGTAGCTTAACTTCGTAGATCGATCGGCATGTGCAGCTGTTATTTAATTTCAAAGCGTAATACCCACATATGGACGTAGCAGACCTACTATATATTTTTAACATTCACGTAAATAATGGTTATACACTCCCATGTGATTTGACTCAGGGCACCAGCCTGCCTTTAACCGAGCACACATCCAAACTCCGAACTGCTTCTGACAATTTCATAGAAAATTCCAACAACACTGCTCGACCTGGGAGTCAGAGCCATGACCTCACTTTCAGAAGCCGCGTTTATATCAACCAGACTACGAGGCTGTCACAATCAAAATATTTACAGAATAACAACATTATACCATACATTTTAAATTCTTTGCGTCATTGTGTGGATAATTATGAATACTTTTGTTCAGCCACATCGAACCTGAGTAAATACTTAAATTAGTAATAATATCCATTCGTGGAAAATTTTACCGATTGTTATAAGGTTTGGCATTTGTATTTGTTTATGTGAATCATGATATTTGGCATAGGTATGTCTGTATGACATCATAAACATAACCTTTCAATGATATGGATTAATGACTTTTACCCCACATAATTGATTACTTAAACTATCTGTGGATTTGTGGCTGCCAACATCGTAAATTCGAGAATAAATCTTAATCACTTTTAAATAGGCCTAAATTAATTTACGACGAATGATTTATGTCATCGAAAAATTCCATATCAAAACAATATGCAATGTAATCGCCCACCACCAAAACTGGGAGATTTAATATGGGACTCCAAAAGAATCGTAATGAATAGTAGGTACCTACCGCGAGATGTAGTACCTACCTAGTACTTAAATAGATAGTAGATTATTTATCTACTTCATAATAATGATAATTTATTGATAGTAGAGCAGATTTGATATATAATTTATCAAAGATATCGAGTAAATTGCACAAATTTATAACATAAATATGTATTACGTTAGATAGTAGGTGGGTACCTACCGATAATTGTGTGTAGGTAAGGATTTCTGTTATATTGCTTTCATTTAAAGGTATAAAGTAAACAGGTCGAAAATACGACGAAATGCTTCGAGAAAAGGTAGGTAGAGCCCCGTGTCCTTCGGCTTGTCTTAGCTGGGGAATTACCGTCTGATCCCAGATACCCAGAGACAACACTTTTTGAAAAACGAACAACAAAAAACGTGAAATATTTCAGCAGGTACTTAATATTAGGTAACAGGAAACAAGAGCTATGACTTGCGGAAAAAATACCAACTCTCATTGTTTTTGTAAGTTCTTAGACTCAAATGATCTCAGTTCTCAGGGATTTTACAAATAATAGTGCAAAAAAACTATAATGTATTCAGTGATTACAACATCGTGAAACCTGTTGCGAGATTAGCGAAGTAATTATAATTATTAAAATAATTATTTTCGTGAGCATTTAACTGTTGAGTTCCGCGTTAATTGCATTTTTTTACTTCTATGGCTAAATATGTATATGTATAAACCAAATGTGTTTATTTAATGGTCCATAATAAATGTTATGTCGGTTCAATGGACTTTAAACTTTCGGCAAACGAACATAAATTTTTCATAATATATAAGAGTTCACTCACATTACTATCTACCAGTTTACAAACACACCACCTCAATGATACCTATTTGTCTTGTTTATGGAACTTTTTTTTTCTATTCGCAGTAATGGATACTGACGTCAAGGCTCTCATAAATACTTTATGATATGATATAAATGTTTTAAGTGCTTAGGTATCTAAAAAAACTTAACGATCATGATCATGATATTATGTTTACGAAAAAAAAAATAAAGGCTAAAGTAAAGTAAAATAAAGGAAATCTTCTCACAAAAAATCGTAACGTAGGTAGGTATAATATAAATCTTTTGATTGCTTATAATAAAAAGCTACCTACAAGTTGTCGGTATGTTTTACAAGAAAGTTAATTTATGTTATTTCTGTTTAATTATTGTTAGGTATACTTATTTACTTAGAAGATGCAATTCAAATAAACACAACAAATAAAATAAAATTATGAGTTAAAATTATCTTAATTTTTTTAAACACCCGATTCTATATTTAACATTTTACTTACAAATTATGTGAATTGCGACAACTTATTAAAAAAGCATGATAACGTCAATCTACAAAGTATCAAATCCGGGTCAAGTTGATTTCGATAATAAGATAGGTACTTTAGATTACTGTTAACAAGTAAATAAATAGGGGGGCTGAAACGACTATATTTAGCAATTCCTGTGGAATCATATTCATATTTAGAACACATAGCGAGGCTAAAACGGTCACATTTAGCCAGTGGAATGAATAGTGCTAATAAATTGTTGCTTGACAGGTTAAAAAGGGGGCATTTTTTTTCTGAATCTCGTTCCAATTTTAAAAATAACGTGTTCAATGCTATCCCCGAAGTCTAATCCTTGCTACACTAGTGATTCACGCTTCTATCCTTACATTGATGACACATCCTGTATTTTATTTATAACTAGCTGACCCCGCAAACGTTGTTTTGCCATAAAAAAAATAAATTAGGGGTATGAAAAATAGATGTTGGCCTATTCTCAGACCTCCCCGATAAGCACAAAAAATTTCATCAAAATCGGTCAAGCCGTTTCGGAGGAGTATGGCAACGAAAACTGTGACACGAGAATTTTATATATTAGATTTAGTTTACAAAACGACCATAATTATATTATTTTACTATTTCCTTCAATTACCAAAAATACAAAAATAGTCTAAGGTTGAAGGCTGATTTAGAGACGCATTTAAGCCTAAACTTATGTTTCCTTAAATGTATTTGTATTTTAATTTGACCAGCCTGAGCTTCCCCTAAAAAAATCTACTAACATCGACATATCCGCCACACTTGTTTGTATGAAGTGTTCTTTTCACAAAGAATACTATAATAAAAACTAACAAATTATTGTGGGTATGTCGATTATTATTAGGATCCAATCGGCAAT
Organism: Acronicta alni; assembly: GCA_964056405.1. Lineage (NCBI taxonomy): Eukaryota > Metazoa > Arthropoda > Insecta > Lepidoptera > Noctuidae > Acronicta > Acronicta alni. The sequence goes on from OZ043914.1 coordinate 1,584,186, forward strand.
CTTTGCGATAAACTTTAATGGTAGAAATTTCCGCCAAGATTGCCTACTGAACCTAATCAGCGTAAAAATTATTGAACAGGAATAGGTACCATTATCAAACTTGAATGAAACCTTTTTCAATTAATGCAATGTTCAAATTCTTCTCTTCCTTTCACAGATCTCCCTGCGCCGCGCAATGCGTCCCCGTCGCCGGCGGGTCACAGTGCAAGCGGCGCTCATGTGCAGCTCAAGCGCTTAGTCGCGAGGGTCGTGGAAGAAGCGGCGGCACTACCAGCTCTAGCCAGATACGCTGCCGAACCCCACACTCCTACCATCGAGTCTTCCACGTACGAAGACTTGTTGGCAACTGCTATTTTGAATAAGGTAGGGTTTTTGTCAATAATTCCATGCTAATATTTTATTCGAAAGTAACTCGGCCTGTTTATTCTGTTAACTTTTCACGATTGAAAAGATTTCGATAAAATAGAAGCCCATGAGATAGATTGCATGAGAAAAGGCTTACCCTCTGTCCCAAAAGGTCGTTTGGGATGCAAATGAACTAAAAAAAAATCACAATAAAGATCTTAGCCCTAAATGCTCCAATATGAGGACTGAAATACTGAGCGCTACCATTTCAAAACAAAGCACTGCGTTTTGCGACGAATGAGTTATGGAATCGGAAAATTGTTTAAATAAAAAACATAGTTTTAATCGCTAAGATCGCCGACTGTATTTCTATAACTGCGCAGATACTCTCGGCAATCTTGATGGTAGAAATTATGCTTTTAAAAATAGGTACCTACTAACATGTCCTCATCATGTAAATTATGCATAGATATCAATACAATTGCTTAGCATGTGTTTATGTAAACATAACCTTATTGCCGCGAATCCCTACAAACGCTCCATTAGTGAGGACACGCTCCACACTAATTTAGGGTTGTCATCCGGACTAAACATCTCCATCGAAAAATTATAATTAAACACGTTCTATAAATAAAATGCTCCCACGTTATCATATACGTTTTTATCTAATTGGCAAGCGGTATAATCATGGCAAAATGACGCTCTATAAATAACTCTAATCGCCAATGTTAATTAGGATAAGATAGAGACAACTTTAATCTATAAAAAACCTTTGGACATGCGTTTTATGAGTTCCTTGTTGACACAACCAACTAATACAATAGTATCGTCGTAACCTTCCGTTTCGGAAAAATCAAATACGTAAGTATCTAATAAAGTAGCTAATTATGATAAAGAAAATTTGTTAAGATTATTATTTGCTGCTCGTATTCTTGTCATCACATGGGTAGTGATTAATGATGAAGTATCTTTAAGTGAAACAAGGATGTATTGATGTTTGATACGATCCTTCACACGCATGGCTCGCCTCGATATCTTATCGACCAACTTGTCTATCTATAGATATTGGATCCATATCTCCATCGTGAGTACATAGTTAGTTGGGTGCCTAATCGGTCCAATGTTTTCCAAAGAAATGGTAAGTCATAAATAAATAATGAGATTAATGAGTGATAATATTCATTTCATACATTCAGCGTTAATCGTTCGGCCGCGATGACATTGTTCAAACGATAATCTCTGTGTAGTGACGTGAAATGTAATTTTATAAAATGTATACTTTTTATATGATAGGTTTCGTAGTGTTTTTATACGTTCTTGCGGCCGTAAGTCTGGTGAGTTACATAAATATGTGAATGCGTCGGATCTCTTGGGATATTTTTGTAAAAGTGTGATTATAGAATTTTAAGTGATTAAAATATGATTGTGATTATGTGATTGATAGAAATCCGGAAAGATTTTTATTTTAATTTTCTTAAGTGTTGATCTATTTAGTTGAGATTTTTATATATCTAATCATTTGTTATGTAAGTAAATATTTTTCCATGTAGAGTTAAGTTTTGGAAAATTTTAACGTTTTATGGAGTTTTAAGTATAGTGATTTTACCGCCAACCCTATGCATTTCGATCCACACGTTTCTCGACAGCAGTGCAAAACAGCGCCCGTGTGAACCAGACCTTTTTTAGAAAACACTCCATTTTCCACCGACCTCGTATTACGACAGAATAAAGTTCAATTTCGTGTAACGACTCGTGAAAATGAACAATTTCTTCAGTTCTATTGTGAGCTACTTTCCCGAAGCGAACGGAGAGGTTTGAGTTTTTTTCATACGATTGCTAGTAGTTACTAATTCATGCGTTTAGCCGTATTGTGCTCCACTGGCTCAGATACGGCTGAGCGATGTACAAAATTTCAAATGGATTATCTGTATGTATCATCTGAGTGATTTAGTACGAGTTTCCTGTGTAAATCTTGAAAGTGAGAGCTGAGAGATTCGTATATCGGTTTCTCTTGCATGCCACTTCAGAAAGCCAAATGCCGTTTCCATGTTATTTTGGAACAAAATTAATTGATCGCTTTATGGGAATAGCATAGGTAAAATGATACAGATAGATATGTAATTATAATTAATTGTAGGTATATTTTCTGAAGATACATGGCGAAATAGTCTTATCCTCACATCTTTTTCCCATTAAGAGGTAGCCAGTAACCATATTATAACGCCACTTGCTAGGATTTTTTAATACTTCTTTTAGGTATCTACTTCGTCTACATTCATACATCTTGTCACACACACACCGGTTGCGTGTACCAAAATATTATATTACAAATGAACTTTTTATACTGATGCACCCAAAAGCTTAGTTGCGTGTACTTTTATTGATCTTACGGCTTCCAGTCTAACGACATACGGCTGAATACCAGTATAATATGCGAAGCGACTGTCATTAGCATTCCGCAACCCAATTTATGGGTAGGTACCTATCTACGTAATACTGATATCCTAAATTCTAAGGAAAGCCTAAAAACCAGCATCTATGGATTTACATCCATACTGGTTTTTAGATTTTTCGGAGTTCTAGCCACTAAGGATTGCTATAGGTGTGTAATAACCGGGACCGACGGTTTAACGTGCTCTCAGAAGCACGGAGAATTCTCGATATAGATACGATAATTAAAAACTACGAACTTTTCTAATTAAACTTTTAAATCTTCTGCAGGTGATCGAGCGCTACCAAAATGAGAATGGTTCCGGAGGTCGCAGCAGCGGTATTCACTCGGCGAGCGCCAGCCCTACGCCCTCGGAGCGGTCCTCACCACGCTCGCTCCACTCCCGACACCATAGGGACATTACTCCTCCCGTAAGTACCTACTGTCTAGTATTTTACCCTCTTAATCTTTAATAGGCCGCTCTCCGATCACAAACGCCAACATAATGCACCGTCCGAGTCCCTGTACACATTTATAGGTGCATAGAAGGTTTAAATGTGACAACCGATTGAACCATTGAAGGGACTACATTATTATAGATCGAATATTTTAAAAAGGGCACTTTTTAGGTGTATGCGCGACTGCTACGCTAGAGGTCCCGGGTTCGATTCCCAGTCCAATTTCCAGTTCGATTTCCAGTGTTATTCAGTTTTTATATGAAATTCTCAGTAGCAGCTCGAAGTTTGGATTTGAACCCGGTTAAATTTAATTACATTCCGGAGAACTGGGTGTATATTAGTACACCTCTGCCTAACCCTTCAGGCTTTGCAGGCCTGATGGTATGTGTATATTACAGAACTGCAATTTCTGAACAGGCTATTGTTGTTGATCCTCATCCGCCCAATAAATGTCCCACTGCTAGGCACGGGTCTCCTGTCACAGAATGTGAGGGCTATAGTCCACCACGCTGGCCTAAAATCCGGGTTGGCAGACTTCACATGCTGACGAGGAAATCTCTAAGGCATGCAGGTTTCCTCACGACGTTTACCTTCACCGTTTAAGCGAGTGATGATTAATTCTCCGCCCTATAAGTACTTAAAATCAGACAAATCCATTCGAAAGATGCTCATACAAGACCTAACTAACATACCTACGCTATATTTATTGACCTCTTTAGGACTCAAGTATGCATTCATTTTTTAATGATAGACGCAAGGAGTTACAAAGTTTTCTTATTTTTACAGCTCCGCGAAGAAGACGATGTGTCTGACTGGGAGGAGGGGGAGGCGACCGACGAAGCTTTAGAGGTGCCGCGGAGAGTGCCCTTCCCAGAGTTCGGAGGAGACATAGTGCACAACACAGGTGAGTTAAGCTGGAACACAAATGAACTAGGAAACCGACTAAATAAATCGATATTTTGAATGAGAATTAAGTAAAACAGCAAATATACAGCAACAATTTTATCGCAACATTGATTCGTCAAAAGATTTTCCATATTTATAGTACTCTATACTAAGAATAAGAATTCATAAATTATCGTAAATGAAATCCTAGTACCTGGTGGAAGTCTAGAAAAAATGTGCAATCAGACTCACAAGCTTAGTTATCACTATCAGGTAACAGAAAAATAACGGGTCGATGTTAATAACCTCTTTCTAGATAAGCTATCAGCAGTACACGCTTATGCAAAAATAATTAATTCGGTTCGACAAGGGCAGATACAATATTTCGTTGTCATTTCCAGATAATGACGATCGCGAGTTCGACGAAGTTTCGAGCAGCGACCTACAGGCTGTCGACGGTACATGGGAAGAAAATTGGCTATTCCAAAAGAAGAAAATCAAAACAATACAATCAGTACCAGTGCCCATGCTCGTTCCTAACTCCAATACTGAGTACCGAGCCCTGATCGGCGACAGAGATGCGGACGACACTACAGACCTATCCGACAACGCAAGCGACTCAGAGGAACAAGCAGAATTCAAGAGTAACATGAAAAAAGTTCTAGACTCCAAACACGTTATAGGTGGCAAGCCAGCAGCAAGCAAAGTTGACGAAAATGACTTTGAACCAGACAGCCTCACCATTATCGATGGAACTGACGACTTTGAGAAACTCGTCGATAAAATAGAAGATGACGATACAGTAGACGCAATCATTAACGAAATTAATGACAACAACGTTACTATTGTGGAAACCATCAACGTGAACGCGACGGATCAAGTTGATGGTGGCAAGTTAATGCTTAGTATTGAAAGTGGACCCTTAACTAAAGCAGAATTCGCGGTGAAAGAAGAAATACACAGAACCCTAAATGGAAACAAAGGCGAATTGATGGACGACTTATGTGCTCAAACTAACGGAGACATATACAAGGGAGATGAAAATGAAATGCATAGTATCGACAACTTCACAAGCAACAAAGGTAAATAAATATCACGTTATTTCTTGACATATTTTTAAATATCAATGAGTAACCAAAAAAATATAAAACGTGTTTTTCTATTTGCTGGAGATTTTCACATAAAACTAGTGAATAGAATTCTTGTGTCAAAACTAGTTAGAAATAAAGATTAATTTATATATGAAACGACAATAATTTCAGAATCCACAAACACGCTCAGTCACCAGGAGCGGGAGGGCGAGTACGAGGAAACAGTAACGCTACCCGTACAGAGGTATGCGGACAGTCTGCGCAGAAAGCACTTCGATGACGGCCCGCAAGAGTAAGTACACTTTAAAACTACATCCTCCACAGTTTCAAAGTCACGGTTTTTTTTTATATGATGACAAACAAGCTTACGGGTGGCCGACGGCAAGCAAGACCAGTGGTATCACTCGCGTGTTTTCATCTCGAGACATTATGCTCAGTAAACTGACTGATATTGCACTTTAAACCGGAGCACAACAATGTTAGCACATTATTGCTCAGCGGCAACACGTACCAACGTTTTTTTTAACGTGGTAGGCCACGTCAATAAAATCTCTAATGAATTAAGACAAGCATGGTTGTTTCCACTGTTTCTATTAAAAATTTAGAGAAAGAGACAAACATTGAAATAATTGTTTTTTTTTTTCTATTTTCAGGATTCCAACTCGTGATACTGATCAAGACGATGAGTTGATACCAGGTGAGGGACACATTTTACATTATCATTATCGATTTATTTTATGCTTGCTATGCATAATTATGATTAGGACATAAGGAAAGTCATGCTGAGTAATGATAAAAATATTGATACCTAATAATGATAATTATTATTAACGAGATTTAATGGGATTATTTCGAGTTATAAGTTTGAGAATCATCCAGAAAATATTTTTTTATTTTTCTAAACCACTTTTAATATCATTGCAGGTTCAATAGCTTACAGGGAACGTAAGAAATGGCTAAACTACGTAGAAATGCCAAACAACCCGTATTCACCTGAAGCAATTCAGAAAAGGCTAACAAACAAGAGTGCGTCCTCACTCTTCGACATGTTTACAGCTAAGAAAGACTCGGAGGACGACGGAATTGAAATAAAAGACGCAGATAATGATGAAAGCGAAACAAATGATCTTCTTGTAAAAGAACATAATAAATTAAGTTTAACTATGAGTAATGATAGCATTAATAGTATTGATAGAAGAACTAAAAGTCCATCGCCTAGAATATTGAAAGATGTAATGGCTGAAGAAATACCGCAGTATAAACGGTGAGTCGAAAGTTATTGAATGGAAATAATTGTAATTTTCATTTTTTTACATAATTCTTTGCTTTTGCCCACAGTTACGGACGTGACTATTATATAAGGGAGGCGAAGGCGTCGTGTGGAGGTCGCAAAAAGACCAGTGTGAGCGAGGCGAGCTCGGTGTCCTCCGTGTCGATGAACAAATCCACCAGTTTAGACAATTTTGACGCAGAGTTCGCGTCGCCTGTAAGTGCCAGCAGCTCGTTGAGCGACCTCGAAGCCTCCGCCCTACATCACAACATCGTCCGCAACGTACTCAGCCCTAGGAATGCGAGCCCCAACTTCGCTATAAACCCCATTTTCGAAAACCCTGATAGACAAAATGATAACGCTGACGAAAATCATGCGACTGACAAACGTTATGTCGGTCGAAATGCCAACGTAAGACAACAATGTAGAACTGTGTGCGACGGTGACGGTTATGTGGAAAACGAGGATATAGTTAGACTTAAAATACCAAAAGTACCAGAGATCACCGAAGACCTTTTCGAGACGTACACCCATGTTAGGCGGAGCAACACGCTGCGCAGCGACGACCTCTGCGTCCGCGCCAAGCGCCGCCCCAACCTCAATTATTCGTTCGGTGGCAGTCTCAGGTTAAGCAAAGGCTTCCGTACCGATATCTGGTGATTGAGCACCCCATAGTCCCAATATAGTCTAATACACCACCTCCGTTCTCAATGGCACTCCTACTGACCAGTATCTCTCAAGATGTGAATCTCTCACTGTGTACGATACATACACAGCTTCCGGACTCCCCAGTTACGATACATTAGGTTAACCGACATCACGGTCACTTTCCATAAAATATGGTGAATGAATCTTTCTCATTACTAAATCGAGCATAAATCTAAAATATCTTCGTTTGACACACAGTATTGCCTGTTGTGTGTGAAGTTGGCATGTTATTTGTTGGATATAAAGACGGCTGACTAACAGCACTGCACTATTAATACAAAAAGTATCTACTTAGTACTGCACTTATAGATTTTGTGTTCTTCTTATTAAAATTTTCAGTACTACAGTAATCCTCAAAGACGTTAGTGGTGAGTGATTTTGGCAACAGAAATTTTGACTAACCGCATCCGTCTGCTTGCCACTTGAATAATGAGTCGCAATATCACTTCTACTTACTCGAATACTAACTCATTTGGAAATGCCTCACACACGTTCATTTTTATCATTGCCAATTTTTAGATTTAACATTTAAGTTCCTTTAGTTTCGGGCACATCTTTATTGCGATGCACGTTTTTAATGCTTTTGAGGGCAGGACACTATGCATGTATGAAATTATAATGTTAACCAATTAATAGTTAATTTACTAACATCAATAATTAATATCTACCGCACTGTTTATAGCAATTAGTTATCTTTTATTTGTTGTAAAAAAATAAGTAATGGGGATTTTAGCTGTAAATATACAAGAGTACTGAACAAACTGCAGTAAAAACAGCTACTAATTACATTATGATAATGTATTCAAAATTTTCAGGGATTACTTATACAACAATTCAACATGATAGCAACAAACCAACATTATACAAAATTCGCTAACAAAGAGGACATGGCATCGCCAACGACAACTGTAAACAATAAAGACGATATTATGATTGAGTATGAGGATGCCAGTGAACCAGCACTATTCGCTGCAAAACCTATTTACGTCGATGACGAAACAGATAAACAATTCGAAGAAATTTTGGAATCAGCCTACAAAACAGTTCCAACAGAACCTCCGCCTCCTATACCAATACAAGAACCTGATGAAAGAATCGATGAACCTCTAAAATCACCCCTTAGCGTGGACACGTCTTACATAAGTACGAGTAGTTTAGAAGACTCGATTAAAATCTACAATGTGCAAACTGGAGAGATTATTAAATGTAAGCCTGATAACATATCACCAAGCTATGAGACTGACACGAATGACAACATCAATATTGTAGATAAGAACATCTCGGAACCTGATAGCGTCAGTTATACTGACGATGTGCATGAAGACACTACAGTAGGAGAAAGTGCTGAACTTAAAAAACTGGAGTTGATTGAATCTGAAGATATTCTACAAAATCTGCCCAAAGTGAAAGAGTTGGCTAAGATATTTGTTAGTATGGAGAACATAAACGGACCAGTAAAGGTAAGGAACTTAATCAAGTACTGTGTGAGTCATTGTTTGCCGAAACTTAACAGTGTTATGACAAACATTACGTTACAATTGGGATGACAACTGTATGTGTAGTGCTAAATTTAGGGCGAGTTGAGTGGGTAGATACTTATGAGAATAGTATACTTATTGGTAACAAAATCTAAAACAGGATAAATATTGTTCATTTCTTAGGTTGAACCAATAAATCAATAAAAATATTTCACGTATAATTTTGTCTTTAAAATAAATCAATACCTCATGACGTTATAATGTTTATTCCAGCCAGTTCAGCCCTACTCGCGACGGCGGCAGAGCAAAGAGAACATCCTGACAGAATTCAAACCTGAGAGGAACAAGCAGATGTACATGCACAGTCTCACAGCCAGGAGTATCTCCAAGGAGTTCAGGGAAGAGCTGAAACTCTCCATGTCCACGCCATTGACCGTCCCGGGAGGCTCTAAAGAAATCCCCGAAGGTATCGAAGAGGTCACAAAAGAATCCAGCAGACCAGGTAGCCCCGTGCCAGAACCTGGTACGATCAAGACCAAGTTAGCATTCTTCGAAAGTCTCAAGTCCAAATTCAGTAGTAAGTGAAGTTTGATAGGTTGAAAAGCGATGCCATAGACACAAATTATATTAAGAATTTAATGTAGTTTTGTTCTGAACAAATGTATACTAATTAGGAATACGATGTGTAAAAAAGAATAGTATAAAAATTATAATGAAAAATGTTCAAAATAGGATCAAGATTTGCCTCGCAATCGCTTTTCAGTGTAACAAATCTTCACCACAGTAGAAATAATCAGTCAATTCTCTTAGAACCCGTAATTCACGTAGCATGAGAGATATTAGCATGATTTTCTGTTCATTGCGTGCTATCTATCGCAGTAGTTTGACTACAACTTGTTTGTGTCATACTAAACAAGTAATGTAGTGAAAACACTGAACGAGACGGCAGTATAATCAAATTCCTTTAGTATACATATACTGTAGTGGATAATAACACGGTCACATTATTTAAATAAATTAAATAGTAGGTTACGGTGTAAATATTAAGTGCCATTTTGTAATCATTATTTTTCATTTATTTAAGTTGATTAATTCCATGTTTTATTTTGGAAGAAATGTGCTCATGTTTTAAGCTTACTTTAGAAAGCTGGTCTTTGATATTTACAATAATTATTAATTAGAGTCGCTTGCACAATGCTTGCTTATGGCTCCATTAATTTCAAACAATTGATGGAGATACAATTTATGATCATATTGTGCAAGCGGCTTTCAGTATACAGTAGCTGTGGGCATTACTATTATTTATTTTAATATAATACTAACCTTCAGTTATAAAACTATGAAGCGGAGTTTTAGGTGGATTATTCTTTATTTATAAAATTATAAATGTGACTTTATATGATGATTAATTTCTATGACGATTGATTTATTTTAATTTATACTACTTACCCATTATAAATTTATATAAAACATAATCACAAATCTTCCCCAAAATTACATAGATAATTTAGCTAATGCCAAAGTTGTAAATAAATAATATAACTGGGTATGTATATTGTATAGCGGTTGTGTATTATTGTATAAATGTAGTCATATCGTTAGATGTGCAGTAAGTTATAATAGGGGACCACTGTTATATTGTGATAAGGCGGTTTGTGAACGCATGAAACGTCGCGAGATAAAATATGATCGTATAATGGATAAGGATGGCATAGAATAAAAATTTAACGTAATAATAATTTGTATTTTTATTTACCTTGTAGGTATATGGAAATAAAAATCGTAATTATTATTATAACAGGTAGAAATTAAAAAAAAAAAACTGGGTCATTTAATTCGCACTCATTTGTATTTCAAATATTATTCAGTATACTTTTTTATGAGACCTTGTAAATTGAACTTTCACTAAGAATTACAATAACAATTTAAATTAAATGAAAAAAGAAGATAATTCAACGCATTTCTTTTATAAAATAAAATATACATAATTAAAAAAGTATGTATTCTATCTGACTGAAAACTAGCCAATTAGCACCATTAATTATAGTTCACTTATACATTACGCGATATTGTCATTTATCGTCAATCAAATTGAACAATACTTAATAATAAATACCCAGGGTCTTGTGGAAGGGAATGCTCTCCATTTCATCAGCATACTTTCTCCTGTAGCACCAAAGATAATAGTCTATTAGACTGGAGTTAGGGACTTCTACCATCTGACCCTTAAGTCTATCTTCTATTCTCTTCTTAAGGAGTTCTACGGCGTGAATTGAGCAGCCTCGGATCTCTACTTCTTCTTCCGAACCACTTGGAAGAAGAACATCTGAAATAGGCATCATTTGATGAACTTTGATGAACTCCTGTCATGGGGTTATTACCCTACCTATTTGTCATTATTTAGGCTTTATTAAGCTCTTCATACACGTAGCTATAATATATCATTTGTATGTGTATAAAGTATGAAGAGGTCAATATAATCGACGACGCGTTTGGCGCAGCAGCTGAGCGATCGGCTTCTGCGCCACGGGTTGTGGGTTCGATCCCCACACGGAACAAATATTTGCATGTTGTTGTTCCGGGTCTGGGTGTTTGTGTATATGAAAGTTTGTGTTTGTAAACGCACCCACGAGACAGGAGAAAATCCTAGTTTGGGGCAACGTTTTTTTTAATACGTTAATACTACGCAGGTATATTATTTACTACAGATAAGTGTATGAAGGGCTTTTCCATCAAAAGATCCGTATAATATATCGTAGAGTATAAATATGCATAACTCAAGGCCTACAAAATGCTCCACAGCTAGCCATTTCTTTACACAATACCTATATACGGGAACTCGTCAGAGTCGCCTAGAATTACATAATAATCTATTATACATATAGTGCCGGACTGCTGATCATAGGGTCGTGGATTCCATTCCTACAGGACACAAATATTTATGTGACGAACATAAAGTGATTGTGTTTGGCTGGGTGTTTCTTATCTATATTATAAGTATTTATTAACAAAACAAAAAGTATTTAAGTATTATAATATAGATATAAAGATAGTACCCATAGTACAAGCTCTGCTTAGTTTGGGACTAGATGGTGATGTGTAAAATGTCGCAAAATATTTTTTTTTATTTAAATCTTTATCCTTAAATTAGTAATAGACATGACAGACAACGGCAGGTTACCAACCTATTTGTGACTTTTAAATAAGTAATTGGAATTTTAATACTAAAATTAAATTGTAGTTTTTCATTTTCTCGTAATAATATTTTCATAAAAAAACATCAAAGGACAGTTTTGTAAATAAAGCCAGTATAGTATAATATCGTTTAGTATAGCGTAGTCACAGAATAATCCTATTCTGTGGCGTAGTGGAAGATAGCCTGACCTTTGCTGTCCCCTCTAATTCTAAGAGGAAACTCTTATTTGCCAAGCAGTGGGACACATAGACTAATATCTTTGATTATATACTTGTCTAGATGCCACATTGACACGTACAGAACGGCCCAAATAAAGTCTACTAAAATTGGTAGACTCTCTTCTCACTTACGTCAGTGTCATTTGGACCACTTCTGGGTGTCGAGTTCTCGAAAAATAATTAAATATGTCGGTATGTGCTGTCAAATTGTGTCGCAGATATGTGAGAAACCGTATAACTCCATTAAGATCACATTACATCGGTAAGTTTTGTTATTTAACCTCTATTATTTTATGAAAACATGATTTTTCAATTCGTTAATTTGTAGGTTCGACAGATTAGCCGGTGTTGTCAATTTATTACAAGGGAGATTTGACGAAACTATGTGAGATAAAATGAAAATATCAGTCATCATCTTTCGATCAGCAGAAAATTTTATTATTTTAATAATTACCTACATAATTTATTTGATCAGTAAATGATAACTTTCCTTCACAAAATAAATGAAGTCATTCACTAAATAGTATTTTTGTTAGTTCTTTCTAATATTTTGGGTTTCAGATTTCTTAAGACTGGAGAGACATTATACAGCGGACACGAAATGAAATTAAAAAAAAAACTATTCCGAAAACAAATACAAAGAGATGGATTTTGATCTATAAATTGCTGCATATATTTTTTTATTGTATTTTTTGTTTTTACTAAAATAAATAAAACACTAATCTACAAAATAATTACTTTATTCAGCCTATTTCTTTTAACTGTCATCCCATTAAATAATGGAGAAAAGGTAAGTTAATAATTTGGAGGAGGCATCCCTAAACACGCACACCTTGACAGTTTGACTACAACAAGTACACAAGCGGTACTCACACATATCACGCCATTTGGGGACAGTTTTCGCGTGTCGTTTGTTTGCATTGCTCCATCTAGACAAGTATATAATCAAAGACTAATATATAATACTGGTGGGACAGTAAATGGATTGATCATCAAGTTTATTCATTGGTATTACTAGAAATGAGGGTAGAATTACAAAACCCTAGGTTCACGTAGATAGCCCGCTATAACCGCTAGTCCGTCAGTTTAGGTACTAGTGACCACGGCGGCAGCGCAGTCGGTACGTGCGTTTCTGCCGAAGCCTCGAGAAATAAACGCTAGGTATTTATCTATAAATAAATTGTTATGCGTAATAGTATCCCGTGTTTTTGCTTTTTATAATTTCGATCGATTGAAGTGTACAAATGTTTACTAATAATCTTCAGTAATTCAGTAATTTCGAATTCGAATGTTTTGTTGCCACTTCAGATAACACTAGGTATTCATTGATCTTTTTAAGAGTTGGAAAACACAGAAGATAGAATCAAACATGCATGCGAGAGAAATTATGATAAGATATGACATTATTTCACATTATGAAAACGATAACGAGGTCAATGACGAGGGTGGCGCTTAATATATTGAGTTTTTACTTATTGTAAGGTCGGCTTCCTTTCGTAACGAGTCCAAATGGCGAAAATTTTGGACCAAACAAAAACGTTCCCAGACATTTACAATTATAATAATTTATATTTACAGTTAAAAAAATCGATATGTTTAATTTTTGACGATAAAGTTTAATGAAATTTTAGCCTATAAAGATATTTTTGCTACAATCAAAAATACTTTTTCCTTCCATCAATACTCGATGCTCATCCCATATTCTTAGTATACTGGGTAACCTGGTCACCAATTATCTAGATTCTCAACTGTGCCTTATTAATTTATTCAATCAATCAATCACGCCAAATCACGCTAAATCCATATTAAGTAACAAATAAACCTTACCCTTCTTCAATTTATCCATCAGCTCCTCGGTATAACTCAATGCACCGAAGTAAACAAGCACTTGTGGCACTCTGTAATCTGCAAACATCGTAATCCTCTCTATATCTGTGAACTCTCCCCACCTAGAGCCTCCAAAGAAGTTCCACAAATCTGCCACCAGGATCTGTGCTCTTTTATATAGAGATACTTTCTGTCCTTTAAAAACTGCCTCATCACGGAAACAAGGGAAATTATTTACGATAATCTCTAATAACTTTACAGCAGATTTATTTGCCTCTTTTATGCAAGTCACGAAAGTACCATTGTACTTTTGAAGGAGGATAGTGCCAACTTCATGCAGAACTGATATACGCTGGTCAAATAATGGGATTGTAGCTTCGCTGTCACCTCTCATGATTGAACGGAGTTGGTCTACTGTTACTTTTGAGTAGTATTCTGGATTTGTGATGTCAATCCCTTCCTGAAATATGAAAATTAAGGTTTTATGTGTAAAGCCCCAAGGCAATATTATTATTTTTTTTGTGTTATGAGAATAAACATCCAGACCTATAATAAATTTATGTAGGTTTTGCATAATTAAATACATACCTACTTATTCAGTAAATAAATTCATCAAGCTTGTGTCGGCTAGCAATTTTCCCTCTAAATTTTCAATAAATAAAAAAGTACTCTGCTCTCTTAACTTTCGAGCACCTAATATGTCATTAGATAATTTATAAATTTCTTCAATGATATTAAAAAAAATTTAAAATTATTATTTACTAAAGAAGTAAGGAAGATATTTAATAATAACAGGAAACAGCTGATGTTAAGTTCATAGTTTGACAAAGTCTTTGATCTAGTGCTTGGATTTTCAGACTGATGTTCATAAAATTGTGGGTTTGATTCCCACAGGACATAAATATTTGTTTGTTGACAAAACTATTTGTTTTTCATCAGCCATCAGTACTTACAATTTGAATTTTACCTTTATAGCTCTAGCGAGAGCAGCCTCCAAGGCATAGTACCCAGAGTGTCCATTTACAGTCCACTTCGGAGCACCCGTGTAGGACCAGAAGCAAAAATTCAGGGCATCGGCTACAAACACCCAGTCTGCTGCCTTCTCATGATTTTTGTAAGGATGGATGATGTCTGCACCAGTGTCCGGGATCTCCAGTTTGTTAGTTATTGATGTTAGCATCTGTGATTATTTTTCTTTAAATCACTCATGTGCATAATTATTTACCTTAATTATAATAAATGTCTTGAGTATGATTTGGATGCCTGCACATAATGATAATTGTTTTTCTATTGTTTGTTATTATTATTATATAGTTGCGTGAAGAAGTAACAGGAATTTGAGTGTGGCCTAAGAATTTATATCTTAAGATAATGGGCTCTTTTATGTATTAAGCAAACTGTAAAAAACTAAATTCATAAAATTTTAGTAGATACTGAATTTTATTTAGGAACTATGTATTTACTCAGTGGAAAATTTTATCAGAGTCGCCTAGGGGTTATTATACTTGAAACGTTCTGTAATCTTACCTCTCCACAAAGTATATGTAGTCCTTTTTCATGAATTTTAACGTGTTGCGCATTTTTTGCAATAAATTCGCCAGATTCTGCTGGCGGTAATACTCCTTCACGAACCATAATGATGGTGGTGGAACCTATTTTTTTTTCAGTTTTACTGAGTGTAGTCAAAAGTTCTATTCTTAGCAACACAGCAATAAACTTCCTATCTCAGATATGTTATATCAATGAAAATTGAGATAACGACAAAGAAACAAGAAAAATATCAACAAAAACAAACTTTGACAATTTGACATATTTTGATTCGTTTAGTAAATAATACTGATCGCTACGTGCGTCTGGATAAAGATACTAAAGATAGTATCATACCTGTAATTATAGATACCTGTATAAGTTAGGCACATAGGTGTACTTTACTATATCTAATTAACGAGTGTAAATAATTCGATTGGATCTTGTACTTTATTAGAATTATCCTAATTATTGGAAATTGAAATATAAATCAATTCCAAATAATAACGTTACTGAACGCATAGCAATTACATTCCATTTCACAAAAAAATAATTTATAACAGGTTGTTAAATATTTTATTTATTTTACTCCGGCCGAAATGTGATTAAATAATTTAAGTTTCGAAGTTTATTTATAAATGCAATTGGTCTGCTAACTTTGTACAGTTCATTAATTAATGATAAGAATGCATAGTTTCTTCAGCGCAACTCACGAGTGAAAAACGAAACGTATTAAATGTAGTTTATAACCTCACTTTTTCTGTTTGGAATTGATAGTTAAACAATTATTTTGAATTATTACAAATACTCATTTGTATTCGTTTCATCACAGTACATAACTTAATCATTCTCTAATTCCAATAAAACAATGCCGCTGGATGTGCAAGGAACATTTGTGTCACAGAAAATCAGCAAAATAAGATGGATAGCCGAAGATTACGTGGAAACTAAGTGCTTTTTCACCGGCAGTTGGGATGATGAAGTGAATTCCGTTAAAGTTTGGTCTTTCGAAAGTCCTAACGAAGAAGACGAGGTGGAATACCCTAGACCTTTATCAGAATATCCTGTGGACGGTGACGTCACCGAAATAAAGTTTACAGAAAAGAATAAAATAGCCGTTTCGTTGTCTAACGGCGATGTGAAGGTGCTCGAAGTCAGTGTCTATGAGAAAGAATCGCCTCTTCGTGAAGTTTTCCATTGGAAGAAGCTACATAATTACGGGTAAGGAACCGATATTATATCCATCAGTGGCGTTGTTAATTAAGACAGGTATGATTCTGTGAGCTAGGTCTACCCCCTTATTGTTAATTAACATCAGTTGCTACGTATAATAAACATGCTTTGAGGGCTCCATTAGCGCAATAGCTGAGCAGCTTCTGTGCCACAAATTATTATATAATATATATAATAGTTTGAGCAAACAAATAATTGTAAGACCTACCTACTGACTGAGTGTTTATGTATTCTGATTATAGAAAATCAGGGTGGGGTGACACTAAAAAATGTGCTATTTCAGATTCTCAGAAAAAATCTCTGCTTTGATATTGTTAGTCATTTCAACTGTCAGGCATTTCAATAATGTAAGTATACATAATTATAATAACAGTTATGACAGCAACTTAAGCAACTCATTTTTGAAAATTTTGAGGGGTGTGGGTAGATTTCGTTATCTTTGCTCTTAAAATCTTAAAAGTTTGCAACTTACATCTCAAGATACTCATTTGTTTTAGTTGGTATTGTATGAGACAACATCCACACCTATAATAAAACCAAAGAAGCCAGCAGTAACAAATTCTTCTAATTTGCAGTGAAGAGCAGTGTTCCTGCACATCACTGGATACATTGGAAGGTGATATAGCTTCCATTGGCGAAGATGGCAATGTGAATGTCCTGAGTGGTCGTCGAGGGGAGGTGATGCACACCATCAAGGGTGCTGACAGCTGTTCTCTACATTCCATCTGCTTCATCAAACATAATGAGGTGCACCTCTTAATAATTTATATCTAACATACATACCATCATGCCTGTATTCCCCGAATGGTTAGGCAGAGGTGTACTAATGTACACCCACATTTCGCCGGTATGTTGAGGTCCCATGTAATAGGGGGCGAACCTGTTTCCATTAAGCGGGCACAAATCCAGAGTCCGAGCTGCTACTGAGAATTTCATAAAAAAACCCTATAACACTTTGCTCGACCTGGGGATCGAACCCAGGACCTCTAGCGTAGCACTCGCGCTTAGGACCACTAGACTAATGAGGCAGTCAAGTAAAGTAAGTAAATAATGAACTGCCTCATTAGCCTAGTGGCTGTTTTTCTATGAAATCCTCAGTAGTAGCTTGATGTTTGGTTTTGTGCCTGGTTAAGAGCTATAGACACCAGCAAACTGTGTTCAATTTAGTGTACATATCTGTATATCCTTCAGGGAATACAGGTGTGATGGTATATCTGTATGTCGTAACTAGTTCTCCTATATCCGTTTTTCGGGAGTTCCGGGATTTTCCGTCATTTTTCTGGGATAAAAAGTAGCCTATACTTTATTCCTGGTCACATACTACTTGTGTATGAAATTTCATTAAAATCCCGTAAGTAGTTCTCCTATATCCGTTTTTCGGAATTTCCGATATGTTCCGACATTTTTCTGGGACAGAAAGTAGCCTATACTTTATTCCCGATCACATACTATATACATATGTATGAAATTTCATTCAAATCCCGTAAGTATTTTTCCTATAACTGTTTTTCGGTATTTCCGGGATATTCCGACATTTTTCTGAGATAAAAAGTAGCCTATACTTTATTCCCGGACACATACTATTAGTATACCAAATTTCATGCAAATCGGTTCAGCCGTTTTTGCGTGATTGAGTAACAAATAAACAAACAAACATACAAACATTCACATTTATAATATGATACTCGTAGTATGATTATTATACAATTTAACTAGAATGGTGATAGACCTATTACACTAATTAAATAGAATTACAATTACATTAACTAACACAATTCGTTAACTAGGTACTTACATTAAATTTAAAATTAAAATTAACACTGATCATACATCCCTCTCGCACAACTTCAAGCACACCGTCAATAGCTTTGTCCATCCATCCTCAAATAAATCAATAAATAAGGAGTACATAACGAGTACATAACAACAAGTACATAACGAGTACATAAACAGTAAATAACGAGTATTTAACGAGTACATAACTAGTACATAACGAGTACCTACATAAGGAGTACATAAGTAGTACATAAGGAGTACGTAAGGAGTACATAAGAAGTACATAAGGAGTATATAAGGAGTTCAAAAGAAGTACATAAAGAGTACATCTAGGTAGTACATAAAGAGTACATAACGAGTACCTACATAAGGAGTACATAACGAGTACGTAAGGAGTACATAAGTAGTACATAAGGAGTTCATAAGAAGTACATAAGGAGTACATAAGTAGTACATAAGGAGTACATAAGAACCACATAACTAGTACATAACCAGTACCTACATAAGGAGTACTTACATAAGTAGTACATAAGGAGTACATAACGAGTACGTAACGAGTACATAAGTAGTACATAACGAGTACATAAGTAGTACATAAGGAGTAAATAAGAAGTACATAAGGAGTTCAAAATAATAAATGTCATTGATCATGTAACAATAAAAAATGTAGGGTAGCTGTCAGTAATTATATCATCAAGACGCCCACCACCTCAGTCTACCCGTGACCATGGACGCTGTAAAGGGTCCGAAACGTCGGGATTAATAATATCAATATACGCGATAAAATCCGTAAAAAGTAGTTTTATTTCAAAGTTCAAAAGAAGTATATAAAGAGTACATAGGTAGTACATAAAGAGTACATAACGAGTACATAACTAGTACATTAGAAGTACATAAGGAGTAAAAAAGGAGTTCTAAAGTAGTACATAAGGAGTACATAAGGAGTACATAACCAGTACCTACATAAGGAGTACATAAGTAGTACATAACGCGTACGTAACGAGTACATAAGTAGTACATAACGAGTACATAAGTAGTACATAATGAGTACATAAGAAGTACATAAGGAGTTCAAAAGTAGTATATAAAGAGTACATAGGTAGTACATAAAGAGTACATAACGAGTACATAAGAAGTACATAAGGAGTACATAACTAGTACATAACGAGTACATTAGAAGTACATAACTAGTACATAACGAGTACATTAGAAGTACATAAGGAGTAAAAAAGGAATTCTAAAGAAGTACATAAGGAGTACATAACGAGTACGTAAGGAGTACATAACGAGTACATAAGAAGTACATAAGGAGTTCAAAAGAAGTACATAAAGAGTACATAGGTATTACCTACATAAAGAGTACGTAAGAAGTACGTAAGGAGTTCATAAGAAGTACATAAGGAGTACATAAGTAGTACATAAGGAGTTCAAAAGAAGTACATAAAGAGTACATAAGTAGTACGTAACGAGTACATAAGGAGTACATAAGTAGTACATAAGGAGTACATAAGAAGTAGATAAGGAGTACATAAGGAGTTTATAAAAAGTACATAAGAAGTACATAGGTAGTACTTAAATAGTACATTTCAGTACATAAGGAGTAAATAACTAGTACATAAGGAGTACATAGGTGGTACATAACGAGTACATAAGAAGTACATAACGAGTACATAAGGAGTACATAACGAGTACATAACTAGTACATAACGAGTACATTATAAGTACATAAGGAGTAAAAAAGGAGTTCTAAAGTAGTACATAAGGAGTACATAACGGGTACATAAGGAGCACATAAGAAGTTCATAAAAAGTACATAAGTAGTACATAAGTAGTACATAACGAGTACATAACTAGTACATTAGGAGTACAAAAGGATTACATAAGTTTTCCTAAAATAAATAAATAACTAGTACATAATGAGTACATAACGAGTACATAGGTAGTACATAAGGAGTTCATAGGTAGTACAAAAGTAATAGATAAAGAGTACGTAAGGAGTACATAAGTAAGTAGTACAGTTCAGTACATAAGAAGTACATAACTAGTACATAAGGAGTACATAACGAGTACATAACGCGTACATAAGGAGTACATGACTAGTACATATGTAGTACATAACGAGTACGTAAGTAGTACATAAGTACATAAGGAGTGCATAGGTAGTACATAAGTAGTACATAAGGAGTACATAGGTAGTACATAAGGTGTACATAAATATTACAGTTCAGTACATAAGGAGTTCATAAGAAGTACATAACGAGTACATAAGGAGTACATAAGTAGTACATAACGAGTACATAAGTAGTACATAATGAGTACATAAGAAGTACATAAGGAGTTCAAAAGTAGTATATAAAGAGTACATAGGTAGTACATAAAGAGTACATAACGAGTACATAAGAAGTACATAAGGAGTACATAACTAGTACATAACGAGTACATTAGAAGTACATAACTAGTACATAACGAGTACATTAGAAGTACATAAGGAGTAAAAAAGGAATTCTAAAGAAGTACATAACGAGTACGTAAGGAGTACATAACGAGTACATAAGAAGTACATAAGGAGTTCAAAAGAAGTACATAAAGAGTACATAGGTATTACCTACATAAAGAGTACGTAAGAAGTACGTAAGGAGTTCATAAGAAGTACATAAGGAGTACATAAGTAGTACATAAGGAGTTCAAAAAAAGTACATAAAGAGTACATAAGTAGTACGTAACGAGTACATAAGGAGTACATAAGTAGTACATAAGGAGTACATAAGAAGTAGATAAGGAGTACATAAGGAGTTTATAAAAAGTACATAAGAAGTACATAGGTAGTACTTAAATAGTACATTTCAGTACATAGGAGTAAATAACTAGTACATAAGGAGTACATAGGTGGTACATAACGAGTACATAAGAAGTACATAACGAGTACATAAGGAGTACATAACGAGTACATAACTAGTACATAACGAGTACATTAGAAGTACATAAGGAGTAAAAAAGGAGTTCTAAAGTAGTACATAAGGAGTACATAACGGGTACATAAGGAGCACATAAGAAGTTCATAAAAAGTACATAAGTAGTACATAACGAGTACATAACTAGTACATTAGGAGTACAAAAGGATTACATAAGTTTTCCTAAAATAAATAAATAACTAGTACATAATGAGTACATAACGAGTACATAGGTAGTACATAAGGAGTTCATAGGTAGTACAAAAGTAATAGATAAAGAGTACGTAAGGAGTACATAAGTAAGTAGTACAGTTCAGTACATAAGAAGTACATAACTAGTACATAAGGAGTACATAACGAGTACATAACGCGTACATAAGGAGTACATGACTAGTACATATGTAGTACATAACGAGTACGTAAGTAGTACATAAGAAGTACATAAGGAGTGCATAGGTAGTACATAAGTAGTACATAAGGAGTACATAGGTAGTACATAAGGTGTACATAAATATTACAGTTCAGTACATAAGGAGTTCATAAGAAGTACATAACGAGTACATAAGGAGTACATAACTAGTACATAACGAGTACATAAGAAGTAAATAACTAGTACGTAAGGAGTACATAGGTGGTACATAACGAGTACATAGGGACACGTGGGTAGGTGTTAAAACAGTAAAGACATAGCTCTGAATATTTTTTTTAATTAAAATTAGTAATCAGCCAGTATTTCCACATATTTTTATATATTTGTTGTGCTAAATATCATTGGGGTTGGTACTTACATTTGCTACACATTTAATGTGAGATAAGTACAACCTTAACACCACCTGCCAGCTTATCAACTGCACTGCACTGTCACAACATAATTTAACACCAGTTGCATCATGTCTCAAGTTGCTGATATTATTTCCATACAAAAAAACCTGGAGGAGAGTTTCACTAAGAGGATGGGAGAACTTGAAGCACAGATACAGTCTGCTGGGCCTGCAAAGGATACGGTGGCTAAGGTCGCTGAAGAATTCCGTACATTCCGGGAGCTTATCTTCAGCATGTTTAAGCTACTCAGGCAGCAGATTCGTGAGTGTGCCCAGCAGGTTGACAGTTTGGAGACCAGACATCGACGGAAGGCACTAATCTTCCAGGGGCTGACTGAGGTTGATGGTGAGAACTGTGGAGCGGTCACTCTGGATATCATACAGAATAGAATGTCTCTGAAGAATTTGACTGCATCGGACTTGAAGGTTTGCCACAGAATCGGTACCCCTAGCAAAGATCATCACAGGCCTGTATTAGTTTGGTTTTCCAGTACAGATGTCAGATCTGCGGTCTGGCGTGCCAAGACAAGCTTGAAGGGATCCACATTCACAGTCAAGGAATTTTTGACAAAGTCCAGGCAATCCCTCTTTAGCCAGGCGCGGCTTCATTTCGGCATGCGATCGTGTTGGTCCCAGGATGGTATCATATTTGTAAAAGCCTCTGATGGTAGCCGACATAGGATAACCTCTGGTGATGATCTCAGTCCCTTGTTATTGAAGTATCCCAGGGTGCATCCACCGCAGGCAAGCAGAGGTATGGATGGCGCAGGAGCACACCTAAAAAATGCACGCAAATGATATTATACTACTACTTACTGGTATCGCAATGTAAGATTTTTTTATTTGTTTTACCAATAGCAATAACTTACCGCAAACTTGTGTGTAAATTGATAGTCATACTAATGATGGGGTAGACACCTTATAGATGTAGCTATACTGTGCTATACTACAGCAGTGTTTTTATTCTTTCACTACTGATACCCTCAATTTAACAAGCTCAGAATAATTTTATATATAGTTGTGGTGAGGTTATCAGAAATAATTATTAAATGTAGAAAAAGTGTCTTTATCAAGATTGTCCTGTCACTGTGTCAACTGTCATTGTCAAAAACTCGAACGTCCCAATTGTCAAACTGTTGTATCATAGACTAGTAATTCTACTTTTGGTTACGTTCACAGTTTTCCTTTGTTTTTGATTGTATGTGTTAGTTTTACTTTCTTGCTGTGAATGTTTCTGTTATAATTTTTAACAGCATGATGTTGAATTTCTGTGTGTTGATGTTAGCTGGTGGGTGGTGCAGAGATGTATACACACACACGCGCTTTTTTATCTATAAAGAATATTCTGTAATATTTATATTTATTTATATTATATATTTTTATACTTATTTACTATATTTTATAGTTTATTTATGGACTCTGATAATGAGTCTTTTTATTCTGCAAATGAATCTGCTCATTCTGGAGATGAAAGTTTCTGTTCATTAACAAACAGCCTTGGAGATATTTTGCGTTGTGAGTTTGATCACCAATCTGGTCGGCTGCTGAATGTTTGCCACATCAACGCTCAGAGTGTTGCCAGCCATTATAGTGAACTATACGAAACATTTAATAACTGCAATGTTCATGCCATCCTGGTTTCCGAGAGTTGGCTTAAACCAAATCTTTTATCAACTACTTACCCTCTCCCTGGTTTTATTCTTATCCGGAACGATAGGGTTGGTAAAAGGGGGGGTGGTGTCGCCATATATCTTCGAAGTGATTTCCCTTTTAAAATTCTAGTTTCTTCGACGTCTAACAATAGTTCAGCTGAGTTCCTTTTTCTTGAAGTTAATGTCAGGGGTGTTAAAACTGTTGTTGGTGTCGTTTACTGTCCCCCCACTGTTGATTATTTCACAGAATTCGAATCTGTATTAGAATCTTTGGGTTCTGAATATGTACATCACATCATCATGGGAGATTTCAATACGAACCTCCTAGACCATAGCTCTCCCAGATCCCGTAAATTTCATCATTTAATCGAATCAGCTAGCTTACACCTCCTACCACTTCAAGCGACTCATCATAACACTGTTGGTGATGACACGTGGCTTGATCTAATCCTCACCTCAAATCCTTCCCTTGTTTCCTCTCATGGTCAATGTATTGCTCCTGGTTTCTCTCATCATGACCTCATTTTCCTCTCCTATATTCTTAAACCACCTAAACCTAAACCTAGGGTAATGTATAGGCGTTGTTTTGCGCGTATGGAGGTAGATACACTGCGTAAAGATGCCTCCGATTTGAACTGGGACCCACTGATCAAAGCTTCCTCAATAGACGATAAGGTATGCATTTTTAATAACTCTGTTTTGAAGCTATACGATCTGCATGCCCCGATCAGAAAAATCAAATTGAAGCGCCTACCTGCGCCATGGATGACCAGAGGAATTCTTATGGCCATGAGGCGAAGGGACCGTGCCTTTCGTAGATACAAAAAAGATCGCACCGACGACAATTGGATTGCTTTCAAGTCTGCTAGGAATCGGTGTAACCAGATGATACGTAACGCCAAACGCCGCCATATTCTGGACAATATCACTTCTTCTTCTTCTGCTGATGTTTGGAAGTTCCTTGGAACTCTGGGCATCGGCAAGTCGCGACATTTAGATCTGCCTAACTCTATTGGATTAAACGATCTCAATCGCCATTTCACAACTGTACCTACTATGGATCGTCTAATCCAGGAACAAACTCTCATGCACATATCTGATCTAGCGCGTCCTGCTATTGACTCTTTTCATTTCTTTCCAGTTGACCCCGGGGAGATCAAAAAGATAATTCTCTCCATAAAATCTAATGCGGTGGGGTGTGACCTTATTACCCGCCGCATGATTATAACAATCTTGGACCAACTTCTTCCTGCGATCTCGGACATCATTAACTACTCTCTCACTTCGGGAGTATTCCCTACCCTATGGCGTAAAGCTTATGTCCGTGCCCTACCTAAAATACCTAACCCTTCTCTTCCCAGCCACTTCCGCCCAATTTCCATTCTTCCTTTCTTATCTAAAGTGCTTGAGGCTTGTGTTCACAAACAACTTTCCCATTTTGTTCATAGCAACACCCTCATTAGCCCATTACAATCTGGGTTTAGACCTGGGCACAGTACTACTTCTGCTCTCCTTAAAGTGACTGGCGATATTAGGGCTGGTATGGAGGACACCAAAGTCACTGTTCTAGTGTTGGTAGACTTCTCCAATGCCTTTAATACTGTCAGTCATGATATCCTACTGTCAATTCTTTCTTATCTTATGATTTCACCGGAGGCACTGGAATGGTTCTCTTCTTATCTTCGGGAACGTCAACAGTCTGTTCAGGCTGGTGAGTCCTCATCAAGCTGGTATGACTTAGACACTGGCGTTCCACAAGGCGGTATTCTTTCTCCTCTCTTGTTCTCAATTTTTATAAACCTCATAACCTCTGAACTTCAGTGTGCGTATCATCTGTATGCTGATGACCTACAACTGTATTGTCAAGCTAAACTTGAAGGTATTTCTGAGGTGATCGATAAATTGAACCGAGATTTGGCAGCTATCAAGGATTGGTCTGATAGATTCGGTGTGGCGGTGAATCCGGCAAAGTGCCAAGCAATAGTAGTGGGGAGTCACCGCAATGTGAGCAAGATGGACAGTGCAACTTTCCCTTCTGTTATTTTTAATAGTACAGTTATCCCATTCAGTACTGAAGTCAAAGATCTTGGCTTGTATATAGATACCACCTTAAACTGGCGAACTCAAGTTACCAGTGTAAGCCAAAAAGTCACTGGAACATTGCGGTCTCTCTATCGATTAAAAAATCTACTTCCATCCAACGCGAAAGCAATGCTTGTACAGGCCTTAATATTTCCCATTATCGACTATGGTGATGTGTGTTACTATGACCTGAATGCAGATCTACTCAACAAACTTGACCGTCTTCTAAATAACTGCATTCGATTCGTTTTCAATCTCCGTAAGTATGATCATGTATCAGCCTACAGGTCGCTTTTAAAATGGTTACCCATCCGCCAGCGGAGAGTGCAAAGGGCATTAACCACTTTGTACTCCTTACTTGATTCACCTACTTCCCCCACTTATCTTTCTTCTTATTTTCAGTATGTATGCTCTAACCATAACAAAATGCTCCGTTCCTCATACAATCGTCTCCTGCAATGTCCTTCCAATCGTTCGGAATTCATGCATTCTTCTTTTTTTGTCCAATCTGTTGTTCTTTGGAATGCTCTACCTCGGGAAATCAGGATGGCTACTAGTCGCTACTCATTTAAAAGTAAAGTTCGGAAACATCTCCTCAGTTCTTTGGCAGATTCTTAGTATTATCCTCTCCTTTGTTTATTAATATATATATATATATATATTCATATAATAATATGTATTAAGTATATATTTATATATGTATAGTTATGATAATTTATATTTATTTAAGTATAATTTTATGCTATCACTTTTATTCGTCTTTACAAACCTACATACATTCTGTTTTGGTTATTGATACAAACATTTTTTAATTTAATATATTTCATTTCTTTTTAAACAAATGTGTTGCACCTACTAACTTCTATCTCTGCATCACCCTAAGGTCGACTGGTAGAAAATGCCTTAGGCATTAAGTCCGCCTTTGTACTATATTTGTGCATAAAGCATTAAATAAATAAATACATAGGTGGTACATAACGAGTACATTAGGAGTACAAAAGGAGTACATAAGTTTTCCTAAAATAAATAAATAACTAGTACATAATGAGTACATAACGAGTACATAGGTAGTACATAAGGAGTTCATAGGTAGTACAAAAGTAATAGATAAAGAGTACGTAAGGAGTACATTCATTCATAAAAATAAATAAAAATAAATAAAATAAAATAGTACAGTTCAGTACATAAGAAGTACATAACGAGTACATAACTAGTACATAACGAGTACATTAGAAGTACATAAGGAGTAAAAAAGGAGTTCTAAAGAAGTACATAAGGAGTACATAACGGGTACATAATGAGCACATAAGAAGTTCATAAAAAGTACATAAGTAGTACATAACGAGTACATAACTAGTACATTAGGAGTACAAAAGGAGTACATAAGTTTTCCTAAAATAAATAAATAACTAGTACATAATGAGTACATAACGAGTACATAGGTAGTACATAAGGAGTTCATAGGTAGTACAAAAGTAAAAGATAAAGAGTACGTAAGGAGTACATAAGTAAGTAGTACAGTTCAGTACATAAGAAGTACATAACTAGTACATAATTTTATTTATTTATTTTTATTTTATTTTATTTGGAAAACAAACAGTATTGATAACTTAAAATAAGAAACAGGTTATAGAAACTAATTACCAATGACATGTTTTCGCATATAAAAAATAAGAAAAAAAAATATTGCTTGTTTGTTTTTGATGAAACAATAAAATAGCAAAAATTAGGTAACAGCATTATCTTAAACTAATAATAGCAGTAGTAAATAATTAACTAAACTAACTAACTAAACAACTATTAATAGCATCATAAACAGTATCTACAGTTTGTATCTTAAACAAAATAAGTTGCAGTTGATATAATAATACAGTATATTGAACCAATTCGAACCAGCGTCTCGAAAGTGTATGCTTGAATACATGTGGCTTAGTAATAAATAAGTCAAGTTCAGGAAAGTCAACTAATTTATTGTAACATTTGGCGGATCTTATAAAAAATGAGTTTTGTCTGTAATTAGTATTACTGTGGGGGACGTTAAGAGATAGAGAAGGTTTCCTGACAGATCTTGTAGGGGTGCGTAATTGAACCTTGGAGAGGAGGAGTGGGGAATCAATAGAAGATTGAGCCAGCTTCACAAGAAATGAGATATCTGATATAGTCCTTCTCTCGATGAGCGGCAATAAGTGGAATCTTTTGCATCTCGATTCATAATTGGGATCCTCGGTCTTACACTTATACTGAAGGTATCTCGTAAAGTTTCTCTGGATAGATTCAAGTCTAGAAATATAAATATCATACCGTGGATTCCAAACTTGCGAACAATATTCGAGAGAACTTCGAACGAAAGAACAAAACAGTATTTTAATTATTTTAACACCAGTGAACTGGGAGCAGGACCTTTTTATAAATCCCATGGCTCTATTGGCTTTCTTTGCTATATGGTCTATGTGCTTCTCATAAGTAAGCTTAGAGTCGTGGATCACACCTAAATCCCTTATACAATCTACTCGACTCAGGGGATGATCTTTTAAAAAGTAACTGTGAATTATGACGTTGGTTTTACGAGTAAACGTGATTGAGTGACATTTTGGTACATTGAGGTCTAGTTTATTTTGTGTATAATTTTCAAGCCTCCAGAGGTCTTGTTGTAGCAGATAACAGTCTTCGACGTTCTTAATTTTTTTTAAAAATTTCATGTCATCTGCGTAGAGTAAAAATAACGAATATTGAAAGCAGCTGTGAATATTATTTATAAATATATTAAATAATAGAGGACCGAGGAGAGATCCCTGGGGAACTCCTGAGGGAACTATATACCATTGAGACACAACGCCACTCATTGTGACAGCTTGAGAGCGATTCTCTATATAGGAAGTCATCCACCGATATAAATTACCATGAATTCCTGCGCTCATAATCTTCTGCAAGAGTATTTTGTGATCAATACGGTCAAAACATTTTGTGAAGTCCGTGAAGATACAGTCTACTTGTCCGTTGTCGTCCATGCTTGACGTAGTGAAATCTACAAAAGACAACAGATTGGAGGTGGTCGATCGATTTTTCAGGAAGCCGTGTTGCTCGGGAATGAAGGTCGCAGAAAAGGTACTATATACTTGGCTGTAAATAAGTCGCTCCAGAACCTTCCCAAACAGGCATAATTTGGATATGGGTCTGTAGTTACTAATATCCCCTTTGTTCCCACTCTTATGCACCGGAGTTACGAATGCCGACTTCCATATTACTATATTTTGTACCTACTGGTACAATTCCCTCCGTAACAGAACGCGTAAAAATAATAGTAAGCGGCTTAACTAATGCTTTAGCACACTCAACGATTAATAATGGTGGGATGTAGTCGGGACCCGCTCTCTTAGTAAGATCTACTGACTCAAGGAGCTTAAGCACAATCAAGGAGCTTAAGGAGTACATAACGAGTACATAACGCGTACATAAGGTGTACATGACTAGTACATATGTAGTACATAACGAGTACGTAAGTAGTACATAAGAAGTACATAAGGAGTGCATAGGTAGTACATAAGTAGTACATAGGTAGTACATAAGGTGTACATAAATATTACAGTTCAGTACATAACGAGTTCATAAGAAGTACATAACGAGTACATAAGGAGTACATAACTAGTACATAACGAGTACATAAGAAGTAAATAACTAGTACGTAAGGAGTACATAGGTGGTACATAACGAGTACATAGGTGGTACATAACGAGTACATTAGGAGTACAAAAGGAGTACATAAGTTTTCCTAAAATGAATAAATAACTAGTACATAATGAGTACATAACGAGTACATAGGTAGTACATAAGGAGTTCATAGGTAGTACAAAAGTAGTACAAAAGTAATAGATAAAGAGTACGTAAGGAGTACATAAGTAAGTAGTACATAAATAGTACAGTTCAGTACATAATAAGTACGTAACTAGTACATAACGAGTACATAACGCGTACATAAGGAGTACATAAGTAGTACATAACGAGTACATAAGGAGTTCAAAAGAAGTACATAAAGAGTACATAGGTAGTACCTACATAAAGAGTACGTAAGAAGTACGTAAGGAGTTCATAAGAAGTAGATAAGGAGTACATAAGGAGTTCAAAAGAAGTACATAAAGAGTACATAAGTAGTACGTAACGAGTACATAAGGAGTACATAAGTAGTACATAAGGAGTACATAAGAAGTACATAAGTAGTACATAAGGAGTACATAAGAAGTAGATAAGGAGTACATAAGGAGTTTATAAAAAGTACATAAGGAGTACATAGGTAGTACTTAAATAGTACAGTTCAGTACATAAGAAGTACATAACGAGTACATAAGGAGTACATAAGGAGTACATAACTAGTACATAAGGAGTAAAAAAGGAGTTCTAAAGAAGTACATAAGGAGTACATAACGGGTACATAAGCAGCACATAAGAAGTTCATAAGAAGTACATAAGTAGTACATAACGAGTACATAACTAGTACATTAGGAGTACAAAAGGAGTACATAAGTTTTCCTAAAATAAATAAATAACTAGTATATAATGAGTACTTAACGAGTACATAGGTAGTACATAAGGAGTTCATAGGTAGTACAAAAGTAATAGATAAAGAGTACGTAAGGAGTACATAAGTAAGTAGTACATAAATAGTACAGTTCAGTACATAAGAAGTACATAACTAGTACATAACGAGTACATAACGCGTACATAAGGAGTACATGACTAGTACATATGTAGTACATAACGAGTACGTAAGTAGTACATAAGAAGTACATAAGGAGTGCATAGGTAGTACATAAGGAGTACATAGGTAGTACATAAGGTGTACATAAATAGTACAGTTCAGTACATAAGGAGTTCATAAGAAGTACATAACGAGTACATAAGGAGTACATAACTAGTACATAACGAGTACATAAGAAGTAAATAACTAGTACATAAGGAGTACATAGGTGGTACATAACGAGTACATAGGTGGTACATAACGAGGACATAAGGAGTACATAAGAAGTACATAAGGAGTACATAGGTAGTACATAAACACTATGTAACAAAAACCCTGTCCGATACATAAAAGGCGTATTCCTTTTCTTATATACCTACTAATAAACATAATTAAAAACACGATTTTAAAAAGGCCAAATAGTATTGATTTTTCTACTTCTAATAAACTTACACAATTCTCCACTAAATATGGGAAAATTTCATAAGTTGATAATACTCCACCCTGCGGCGAAATCTTTTAATATTTAATTTATTTTTCATTTCTAACTCAAAGGAAGCCGCCGCGCGCCGCCGGCCGTGCGCGCTTTGTCGTCGCCGACAAACTGTACCTTACTACCTACAGAGCGGCACGTGTAAGACAATTTTTGTCCTTGAAATGTTAGTCTCGCGTAGAGTTCGCTTCCGATCGGACGTCCGGGTATCTCTTATCTCGAATCTCGATTACCTATATTTTCGTGAGTAATGTCCCAATTGGTTGTCAATGTCGTGTTCCAATGTACTTAATCTGCAATTATGCAATGTTCGTAAAGACTATGAGTGAGTGAGAGTACCTATGGAGTGCGTTTTGCTAGCCAAAATATGCCAGTGCCGTCGGAGCGTGCATTCAACGTCTCCATAACCGTGTATACGTGTGTCATTCAGTGTCCATGAATGAGTTCCCGACTCATTACCCAGAAGCCAAAAGACCACGAGAGCGTAATGTGGAATATTATTATTACACATGTGGACACGTGGAGCACGGTCGCAGAAGTTTGTAGCATGTTCATGGTTTATCATTACATTTTAAAAATGCTCTTTTCAGTGCTACATTCATTTCGTTGTTTCTTGAAAAACAGAAAAGAACGTCAATTAGGTATTATTTATTAGATAAGCATCAGTAGTGAGTGAAAGTAGGTATCAGCGGATATTGTACAAGCATAAAGATGCTTACCTAAAAAGATTAAGCGGTAGATATCAACTGATATTGTACAGGCATTTATTTATTCAAAAGAAGCACATAAGGAGTACATAAGAAGTACATAAGGAGTACATAGGTAGTACATAAGTAGTACATAAGGAGTACATAAGAAGTACATAAGGAGTTCAAAAGAAGTACATAAGGAGTTCATAGGAAATACATAAGGAGTACATAGGTAGTACATAAGGAGTACATAAGAAGTACATAAGGAGTTCATAAGAAGTACATAACGAGTACATAAGAAGTACATAAGGAGTTCATAAGAAGTACATAACGAGTACATAAGGAGTACATAACGACTACACGTGACAAGCAATATGACCTCATTTAATTATTATTTTTCTTAATCAGTAGAGAATCCCGGGTTATCTATCCCCTTCCACAGAGAGAGAGAAACACCGGCGTCCCAATAATTTCATAGGTAGTACAAAAGTAATAGATAAAGAGTACGTAAGGAGTACATAAGTAGTACCTTCATAAATAGTACAGTTCAGTACATAAGAAGTACATAAGGAGTGCATAGGTAGTACATAAGGAGTACATAGGTAGTACATAACGAGTACTTAAGAAGTACTTATGGAGTTCATAAGAAGTACATAGGTAGTACATAAGGAGTACATAGGTAGTACATAAAAAGTACATAAGAAGTTCAAAAGAAGTACATAAGGAGTACATAGGTAGTATATAACGAGTACATAAGAAGTACATAAGGAGTAC
The DNA here is from genome assembly GCA_964056405.1 of Acronicta alni. NCBI lineage: Eukaryota > Metazoa > Arthropoda > Insecta > Lepidoptera > Noctuidae > Acronicta > Acronicta alni. The sequence goes on from OZ043914.1 coordinate 1,616,823, forward strand.
TTAGGTGGTACATAAGGAGTACATAAGAAGTAGCTAAGGAGTTCATAAGAAGTACATAACGAGTACATAAGAAGTACATAAGAAGTACATAAGGAGTTCATAAGAAGTACATAACGAGTACATAAGAAGTACATAAGGAGTACATAACGAGTACACGTGACAAGCAATATGACCTCATTTAATTATTATTTTTCTTAATCAGTAGAGAATCCCGGGTTATCTATCCCCTTCCACAGAGAGAGAGAAACACCGGCGTCCCAATAATTTCATAGGTAGTACAAAAGTAATAGATAAAGAGTACGTAAGGAGTACATAAGTAGTACCTTCATAAATAGTACAGTTCAGTACATAAGAAGTACATAAAGAGTACATAAGGAGTGCATAGGTAGTACATAAGGAGTACATAGGTAGTACATAACGAGTACTTAAGAAGTACTTATGGAGTTCATAAGAAGTACATAGGTAGTACATAAGGAGTACATAGGTAGTACATAAAAAGTACATAAGGAGTTCAAAAGAAGTACATAAGGAGTACATAGGTAGTATATAACGAGTACATAAGAAGTACATAAGGAGTACTTAGGTGTTACATAAGGAGTACATAAGAAGTAGCTAAGGAGATCATAAGAAGTACATAAGGAGTACATAAGGAGTACATGGGTAGTACATAAGTAGTACATAAATAGTACATAAATAGTACATAAGGAGTACATAGGTAGTACATTAAAAGTACATAAGGAGTACATAAGAAGTACATAAGGAGTTCATAAGAAGTACATAAGTAGTACATAAGGAGTACATAAGAAGTACGTAAGGAGTTCAAAAGAAGTACATAAGGAGTACATAAGGAGTCCATATGAAATACATAAGGAGTACATAGGTAGTACATAAGGAGTTCATAAGAAGTACATAAGGAGTTCAAAAGAAGTACATAAGGAGTACATAAAAAGTACATAAGGAGTTCATAGGAAATACATAAGGAGTACATAGGTAGTACATAAGGAGTACATAAGAAGTACATAAGGAGTTCATAAGAAGTTCATAACGAGTACATAAGAAGTACATAACGAGTACACATGACAAGCAATATGACCTCATTTAATTATTATTTTTCTTAATCAGTAGAGAATCCCGGGTTATCTATCCCCTTCCACAGAGAGAGAGAGAAACACTCGCGTCCCAATAATTTTAGTAGCCCAATGAACAAAATAATAATATTAAAATAAAATTACTTTTTACGGAGTTAATAGCGATATATTGATATTATTAATCCCGACGTTCCGGCCCCTTTACAGCGTCTATGGTCAGAAATCAAAATAATAATTATTAAAAAGACGAACCAATCTTCATTCTATCAATATTAGGTCAAAGAACAATTAGTAGACACCATAATATAATAACAATTCATTATCAAACTATATACTGCCCCACTGCTGGGCGATGAGAAGAGTTAGGCTATAGTCCACCACTCTAGTTTAGTGCTGGCTGGCAGATTTCACACACCGTCGAGAAATTTCTAAGGCAGGCAGATTTCCTTCACCGTTTAAGCGAGTGATGATTAATTATTAATACGCACATGAATTCAGTCAGAGGTGCGTGCCTTGGATTCGAACTTTGGATTGACATTGCAGTTCAATGGTCATATCGCTAGGCTATCACTGCTAATAACATTAATAATCACCTATTAATTACTACCTAACCTTACTTCAGTGTTACGTCGGATACGTAATAGAACGACTGAGATGGCTCACGAAGGTTCTAGAAACACGTGGAAGTTTAATCTCGGCACTCGCGTAGGTATAGGTAGGTACTTATATCTATATGTGCCTATAACAATACCTCAAGGACACGCGGCTCGCGACACAATAGGCTGAGGTCAACGTCCGCGAAACAATAGGCACGCGAATACCTACTCGTATTTTTTGTAGCATTTTCGGGATTATTCGATTCTGGAACTTTCTGAGTCGCATTTTATTGCTTTTATAAATTTTATACATGCCCATAAACTTATAACTGAAGTCCACATGATACAGATTCAAAATAATATTAGTAAGTCAATTTACTTGTCTTCAAGATATTCTTTCACACAATAGTATGCCTTATTAACAAGATATTGCTTCAATAGCATTTTAACTTATCTATGTTGGAGCATCTCAATATGTATAATGGTAAATGGTTATAAATTTTAGGAGCCATACAAATTATGCTGTTACTAAATTGCGCTGTTTTTTTTATGGAAAACATACTTTGTGATTATGTGTACTCTGCAGGCGCTCAAATAAAGAAATATTTTTAATAACAAAGAGGGCTATCTCATTTATATAAAGGCATGGAACAGATTAAGACTAATCAAAACTAAACAACATTAAAGACACTATTATAACAATAATGCTTTGAATCCAACCAACATTTTCTACCTCAATAAAATCTGAGATTTATACATGTATGTGACAATGTAATTAAATGAAATATAGAAGAAGGAGAAGGCTACTAGCCTTTTTTTTAATTAAATCAATTTGTTCGTGTTATTTTTCCAGGTTATAACTGGTAATCAGAGAGGCCATATGAAAATCTGGGACCTAAGATCTAGAGACAACAAGCCAGCTGCATCATTCCTTCTAGCTGGCGATGAGCTTGCTGCTACCTGCATCATCAACCACCCTACACAACCCCACATAATTCTGGCAGGCAGTGAATCAGGGTCGCTTGCCGTCTGGGACTTACGTATGAACTCATTCCCCACATCTCTTGTCAATGCACATTCCGCTGGAGTCTCTGAGATGCAGTTCCATCCCCAAAACCCACACAAACTCATAACATGTTCCGTATCAGGTGAACTGTGGGATTGGAACATGGAAGCTATGACAAAGAGCTCCAAAGGACAAGATGTTCAAGTGGCTTGGATGCCATTGGAAGATAAGAAGGCTATGATGGTGAATTCCTTGATACCAGTATTACATAAACCAATTAATAGCCTTCATTGTGACAAAGGCAGGATACTTTGTGGAGCTGATAATGAAGCTGTTTATTTGATTAGGAATTTCAAATATTAAGGTTATGATGAAACATATTGTGAGTTGCTGGACTTGAATTGTGATTTAGGCATTAAATACGGTAAGAATTATTTTACCACTTTTTTCTTGAACTGCAGGTATTAAAACTGATTATGAAAAGAACATGATGTTCCATTATTAAGAAATAAATTTGCCAAATACGAATTAATTAATTCTACGGAGAAATACTAATTTATTTCAGTTACAAAGCTGTGAGCATTTTAGTTTTTCTTAATATTTAAATCCATTGATATGTGGTTTTTGATAAGTTAATAATATTAAGTCTTAGGTAAATAACTGAAGTAATAAAACATTTTTTTAAAGTAATATGCATTTTTATTGAATTCTGAAAAGTAGATACACTTACAAAATAATATTACATAATAATAATACACCAAGTCAGTCTTTGCATGCTTAGTATCGGTAAAATATATTACAAAAACCGAAGTATATAGTATTTACATGTTTTAAAATTAATTGTGCGAACTTAATATCAATGCAAGGCACCATTATTACAACCGTTAGATTATTTTATTTCCAAAAAGGTAACATTCATAAATTCGCATTATTTATTTATTCAGACAACTCATCTGGTTAAAGTTTATTACCAAAAAGTGTCTAAAACATCATTTTGTTAAACATCAATTACCTACCTTTACTTTATTAAATTCATAGATCAAGTCATTTTATTTAAAATGTATATAGTTACTTTTATAAATGTACGTCAGAATGTATACAATATCCTCCAATCCAAATCACTGATGGCACCAAGTTACTCTAGCTTTTCTTATGATTCTGAATAAATAATTTGTTCTCAAACAACCTCAATACCAATTACTTTTTAAACATTTATGGATTTAATAAGAACTTCATTTTACTGACCTTATTGAGAGCAATCATTATTTATTAGCTTCGTTTTAAAAGCTACTCATACTTTTGAAGGTACATCAGTTAGGCTCAGCCTCTAAACTGGATTAATATCACTATAAATTAAGAAAAATGGTTGAATATTTGGCATCTTATTCACATTATTATACAAAATAGCATAATTGGAGTATAATAATTATTGTAGTAAGCATATTAATAATTATCACTCGACTATATAATTGTTCAAGAATAAAATATAATAAACACAGCACAATTTGACTGAAAATAATAATGGATATATTTTTTATTGTTCTTATTCGATATAATACTTATTGTGAGCACCACCCAATGGACAGTCTAGCCCATTTACTCGGAAGCGCGCACTCCTGAATCCGACCTTGACCTCGGGTCATCAAGGTCACACAAAAATAAATGTCCTAAACGCACACTCACTACTAGAACAGGCGCTCAAATCAACTTTGACCTTGGCAGTTTCAATGTCAAGGTCAAAATTAATGTTCACTTTCCGTGAAAGCCCGTTCGGCCTCATCCCGAGTCGTCCCGGGCCCCTATATGTTGACTACCTATGTACAAGCACTGCACGTGTGAATCAAGTGTGGTGGTTCCTCCGGTGTGGAGGCGGCTTCCTCTGCGCGGCGGCCAGCAGCGAGGCTGGCACCACCCACAGCTGGTCGCACCAGCGCATCAGCGCCTCGGTCACGTGGCAACTGTTCGCGGCGGTCGCGAGCTGAGTTTCGAGACTGTCTGATGGCTTGATCAGTAGACTGTAGAGGAACATAATAATTTGTTAGTAATTTGAGTTTTCCACGAGATGGTCGAACTTTCATTGGTCTTTATAGGTAGTTATTGGATAAATATTTTGTCAATGTCATATTTTCAAACTATGGATAATTTTGGATGCCTTTACCTACATTTCAAAACCATATTAAATTGACTGGATTTGCATAATTTAACTATCCTATTATGATACTAAATGAAATGCCCCGGACAGAGCCTATAGGTACCTGGGCGGGAAGAGTGTAGGTGCAATGATCATGGCGACATTGTGTTCTGTCATTTTGTTGATGTCCTGTCTCGCGACGATCTCGCGCACCAGCCGCAGCAACTCGCGCAGAGTAGCCCGTTGTTCCGCCGGCAGCAATAACACTAGCAAGTTCAGTGCCCGACCTTGCGTTGTGCCGCTCAGAGCTGGAATAAACCAACAAATCGATAAGGGTAAAGGAACTTTGAAAACAAATCTTTCCACACAAATAATCTTATCTTTAAAAGAAAACATCATCTCAGTTCATCAAACTACAATCTCCAAAGGCCCTTAAATTTTTCCTAAGTCATACACTATCAAAATATGTGAAGTGTCATCGTGAATTTCTAAAGTAGGTAAATCCCTCGATCTGTGATAGATGTTGAGATCAACTATTGCGTAAACCATAATAATATTATCGTTATTATTTTTATTCCCTATATTTTATATTCATACATATTTTTAATTATTTTATCGATGTTAAAACAATTTTTTATTATTGTTTTTTTTTTAGAGTAGTTTTATTATCGTAATTAATAAAAATGTGGAAAATTATGAGCTCTTCGATACCAGGCTAACATGAATGAATACTGTTACAAAAAATATTGCCATTGCTAGCTAACTAAGCCAATATTGCACAGCACAACATTCGTTGAATACTTCAGCTCTCAGGTACCAGGAATGCATAAATCGGTAGTGATCAGATAGATCTAAGGTTATTGATAGCGACATCTTTGCCGCACGATACCTACTACCATAACATTATAATAGAGAAATAATAGGCCTTTATGTGCATATCGGAAATAAACTACTGGAGCGCTTTTAGGTAATGCAGGTTTCTGATGAAGACTAAGTATGTGACAAACCGATTTCCACTGGGGCGGAAGCAAGTTTACAATAAAACATACTGCATAAAGTAACTAAAATGGTATTGACTCACCATAAGTGTGATAGAACAGTCTCATGAGTTCCTGGGTGAGCGGTGGTTGCGGTAAGGCTCGCAGCAGTCGCTTGAACACTGCGGCCAGGTCGTGGCTGCTGGCACGAGACAACGTAGCCTCCACGGCAGAGCGGTCCGAGTACCACTGCCTCTCGATAAGCTGGCAGAGAGCTTCGATCTGGAAAAGAAAATGGAAATATTAGTTTTGGAAATCGCTAAAGATAGCTAGGTGACCCAAGCTCGGACTTCATAAATTTTGCAGACGTTTTCCTGTGCAAATTTCATACAAAAACCCGATAGGAGAAATTACTTTTAGCTTTTTTTTGCCTTAGATAGATATATTTTTTACCTTCTGCTTGTTCCCGGGCACTCTGAGCAGCCCCTCGTCTGCTGTGCGTAGCGCGAGCGCGGCGGCGAGTGCGCGCAGCACGCTGGGCGCGCAGCTCCACGTCTCCTCCCACATTATCATGTCCTTGCGCACCAGTGTCTCCAGCGCCACACCGAACACTGAACCCTCTGAAGGGAAATGAACGGTATCATAAAATATATGCAGTCAGAAATCAGAAACTAGTTTGGTCCAAAAATGTTATTAGGGATTGAATGATAATTTCAGTTCGTTACGCACATTACATGATGTTTTTCCTATAAAATTGTTGCACTACACTAGGATTTCCTCAAAAAAATCATATAGGTAGGTACCGACGCCAGCGGGTCAAGTTATCAAAAACTGTCAAATTTTCCCGATTGAAAATGAACCTTATTGCTTTGTATTAAAGTTGAAAATCTATCAAATAAATTTGACAGATTGTGGTAGTTTGGTGTCTGTACAAAATAACTATCTGTACTTTATACAACAGTGTGTCGCGCGGGGCTCGACTGCAAAACCCGGACCGCAGAAGCCGATCGTTCAGCCACCAAATGTGCCGTCAATTGGAAATGGTTTCGATAAATTTAGAGATATTTTTTTTCTGATGGGATTCCATGGGTCTTGTTTCTTCTATGAATTTCCAATACACTTTTATATACAACAATATCTACGGATAATTATTCACGTCTGCAAATTCTCACCTTCTTTCCTTTTCTTCTTGGGTGATTTCCTCTTCTGGAACGGCAGCGAGTACCGGTCGAAGAGTGCAGTGAGCTCTAACCATAATAGAGGTGGCAAACGTTTGAGCTGCGGCTCGCTAATGCTCTCAATGTCCACAGTGCTGTCCTCTTCTGGCCAATCCTAAAGTTAAAAAACTTATTAATTACGGACACTTACGCGAGGAAACGTTGTGTCGGCAGGGACTTTGACCCTTATACTGGCAACCTAACTATTCCTCTTTCGTTTTACAGGGTCGGCAACGCGCAAGTGTCACCCCTGGTGTTGCAAGCGTCAATAGTCTACGGTAACCGCTTACCATCTGGGGGGCCGTGCTTATTGCCACCTTAGTTTAAAAAATATATATTAGACATTGAAATAAAACTACTTTTTACTTTCTGACCATAGACGGTGTAAACAGTCTAATTTAGAAGTAAAATTTTAAATTGTACAGATATATTTCGAATTTTGACTTGATTTACTTGTATTAAAGAGGTCATTGACTTGATTAAATGGTACAGTTTATCAAGAGAGGATAGTGTCAAAAACGGATTGTAACGATTTTTCTCTAAATACTACTTTTTTAGGGGATTCAATAGACAACATTCCGTCTGTCGCGGATTATTACGGTGTTTGATAGCAAATTGGCTATAAATACACAGACAGATAGTATTTTAGCCTAGCCATAGTCATATTCACCTCCTCGTGGACGAGCATCTGTCGGTCGAGATTGAACTTGTGTTCGAAGCTGAGCGGCTGCTGAGCGGACGCGGCGCTCTTTGCACGGGATACCACCGCGTGCTTGTTGTTTCTGCAAGAATAAACCATAAAAATGTGTTAACATACATATTATCTATACTTTAAATGAAAATAAATTGCTGTTCGTTAATCTCGCCATAGATAAACGGTCAATTTTGTCTATGGTCTCGCTAAAATTCAAAAATGGCTTCAACGATTTTTATGATATTTCATGTGTGTTTGATTAGTTCCTTGATGGTTTAAATTCACAATTCGTACCGGTAGGTGGGTGCTACAATCGAGTTGCAGAACAAATACTGCCGGGCAACTAGTATTTTTTTAAATTTGATTTTATTTGAAGTTACTTACATGAATGGATCGTTGTCTTTGAGTATAGATCCATTGATTCGTTCTTTTCCTATCCTCGGTCCCTGGACTGTTCCGTATCTTTGGTAACCTAGGAGCTCGATACCCTCTGAAAGTAATAAATAAATTATCGATTAATTAACGGATTTAATTTTAAAGGTTACTGTACCTTAACCAAGATAGGTACTTAGTGAACTGTCGACAACGACAAGTCATGTTTTGCCATCTAAGTAGATCTACAAACATATTATCTCTAGGACTAAGAAACACAACGTGTTACAAAATACCCCATAAAAAATATAATAATTTATCAAAGCCAAAAATTTTGTCAGCTGTCATGTCAGGGAACCAGATTATTTAACAGAAAGGCCTACGTACCTATTTTACAATTGTCTACTTTAATAGTTTTTCTATTTTTCATTCATAAATGTTGTTGTTTTCCTTTTTTGAGGTATGTTATACAGCGTTACTACGCTACGGTTCTTAAATATTGTGAATGGACTCGCTATAAGGCCCCATTTAACCTCCTCTCGGCTTTACTGGTAGTTTTGTAACCTGTATAATCCAATATCACCACTTACCGGTATTACTCGCAATATCGGCCCAATGCAAGTCATTAGGCTTGAAGAGTTCGTGCATGGGCAGCGGCGGCGAGTGCGGCTCGCCGGCTGGCGGCGACATGCGCGCGCGCCGCCCCGCCGGAGCCGACGGCGTGCGCGCCAGGGGCGCATGCGTGCCGGTCGGCGGGAAACTGTCACTGTACAAAACAACATTTGGGTTTATTGAGATGGTTGCAGAAACCAGTATGTATGATGAGATGGGCTGGTTGAAAAAATCTGTAACATAACATTGAATTGAAACTAATAGGTACGCAGAATATTCATGACGTCACGGTCACGGTCTGGCAAGACATCAGTGATTTTATACCTTCGTTAGCCTAGTGGTCCTAAGTAAGACTGCTATGCTAGAGGTCCTGGGCTGAATTCCCAGGTCTAGCAAAGTGTTATTAGGTGGCAACTCTTGTGCCCGGTTAATGGCAGTAGTCTCGCCCCCGATTACACGAGACCTAAACATACCTGCGAACTATGGGTGTACATTAACACACCTCTGCCTAACCCTTCGGGGAATACAAGCGTGATGGTATGTGAAAATTAGTAATAGAAGAATTCTTAAGAGATCTGTGAGATCAGTTTGCCAAGCGGTAATCCCACAAGCCTAAAATGTCACATCAAAGTAATCTGGATGAAACCACAATAACACCGACCACTGGTTGATGACAGTGATTATTATCATAATCGATGGATGGAACCACAATTATGTACACACCATTGGATGATGCCGGTGAAAAATTCATCAGGTCAGATTCCCTGTGATACTCACACGAAGTCTGGCGGCGTGGCTGCATCTGCCCACTCAGCCGGCGGGCTGCCGGAGCCGCCGCTCGGCAGAGAATCCAATGAGTCGGGAGTCGCACTGCGCGACCGCGGTTCACTACCACTTGAGTTCTGAGGACAATGAGAATCTCCATTCAAAATAGTTTTATTTTCATATAAACCATATACAGGCACTTATGAAATGTCGAGTCTAGGTGCACGGTTCCAAATTAGTCTTAAAGTTACTCCATGGTTACTCTTTTAAATTATCGTTTTGTATTACAATTATATTTGATACAGTAATAATATAAATTGAATTGATACTTTCATGAGAGAACAATTTAGGAATGTTTCGAAGATTACAAATAATTATATAAAATACAGCTAGGCATAAAAAAAAAGTTCTAAATAGTTCTCCCATTTACAAAGGAAAGAAACTAGTAAACTATATAAAGCAACTGACAAAACTTGTCTCCAAGATTTACGGAATTAGATGTAAGTATCAAGTCAAAAACAATGAGATTTAGGTAATATAAATATTCAAATGATTAAGTTGGGATTGGTTAATAGACAAACACATACGTCGTTGCAGAGGTTCCAGGGAAGCCACACGCAGACATTATAATACAGATTTGGGCAGCTTGTTATAAAATCGTATACCATTTCCTAAAAATGACTTACTTGTTTGAGACAACCTATACTTTGGTATAACTAATTTATATTTATAACGTGTGGATATCACTCCTAATATTAAAATTCTGCTGATGTTTGCGAAAATCTTGGATATAATGCTGCTGTGCCTAGAATGTGTAGGTGCTATAATGTCCTGGCAAAATCTAGTGATATCGATATTACTTGCTCTTTAACCAAGTTTAAAAAAAGGGTCTACGAGGCCATTATCTAAAAATAAATATTAATATATATTATAAAAAGTTATTATATAACTTCATAAATTTAAATTTTTTTAGTCTTTCTAGTTATGTAACTACTTAATACATTACTTTTAATTTTATTTTTTATTTGCTAGTAACATATTAATAGTTTTATTTGCTTTGTATAATTTTTGCATGCTGTGGTCTCTCATAATTGAAGGAGTACACTGGCCTTTTAATGTATGTAACTTACTACTAATATATTTTTGTGTATATCCTTTGTCAGAGATCCTTAATGAAAATAAATAAAATAAAAAATAAAACATATAAAATATTTTCTAAGATATAAAGTGACGGCATTGTAAGTATATTGATATCCTTGAATATGTTTTTAAGAGACTCCCGAGGCCCCATATTATAGATCGCGCGGATAGTTCTCTTTTGTAGAATAAAGATCGAATCTCTATAAGCTGCTGCACCCCATAAAAGGATGCCGTAGGACATGATGCTATGAAAGTATGCAAAGTATACTAGCCTAGCTGTAGCAACATCGGTAAGCTCCCTAACTTTTCTAACCGCATATGCAGCAGAGCTCAACCTACTCGACAAGGCCTTAATGTGAGCACCCCATTGCAACTGACTGTCTATAGTAATACCTAAAAAAACTGTTTCCTTAACTGTGTCTAGTTTATTGCCTTCAAGCGTTAAATTTAAATCTACTTGGGGGAATTTGGTAATGAAAATTTAAGGCATTTGGTTTTATAAGATTGAGTACAAGATTATTTGCTGCAAACCACTTCGAGAGAAGGACTAGGCTTTCGTTGGCATGTGTAACATTACTATCTTTTCTATTTACTTATACATTACAAATGGTACTATTTTTAAACAGACAGGAATGCGTCCTTATGAGACCGACCCGTCAGCATTATTTCTTATGTATTATAAGTATGTATTTACAAACAAAACGTAGGTACTTATATAAGTATCTTAATGTCCATTGACTAGTACATACTCTGCTTAGTTAGGGACTAGTTGCTGTGTAAAATGTCTTTAATACATTTATTTATTTTTAAGGAATGTAAAAACTCAACACCAATGGATCACTGTCATAAAAGGGACGAATAGAAACATCCGGCACACACCCGTGTCTAATTCTGTCTGATGATTACTTAACATGATTTATGTGGACCACACTCAGTATAAGAATATATTCTTATAAATAAAAGAAACCAAAAAGATATAGGTACTTACCTAGAAAATAACTACGAACGTATCAAAGTCAATATCAGTTAGGATCTTACAAACTACAATAATTGTTCAATCATAAAGTGGTCATTCTACACAGTTATTATAATTGCTGTCGTTGATCATCGACCACGGAAACTGCGCTCATTATCAGTAGCACTAACAAACCTGCTTCTTGAAACTTGACACTAGAGAGCACGTGGCGCACAGGTGGCGTGAGAATACATGGTTGGACATGATCAATCTTAAATGATATTTATTTCTGTTAATAGATCTTTTAAAGACACTTTTACAAGTCAATGTTTTCGGAGAATCATGGTCTCTTTAAGTCCAGACATAATAATCCAAAATATAAAAGTCCAAACAACGGTACCTAATACCATATAGACGTAAACTTAGATTATGACGGCAAATTTTGTTTCGGCAGGTGGGACTCGCGGAGGCTTAGTAGTCATAGCGTCCGGTGTACTTAACCAGAAGACGCAGGTTCGAATCCTGCCCGCAATCAAATTTTTTATTCGCTAAAATAATATTTTTTTGAAAATTTAATGAAAAAGATACTAGAGCTTTGACCATCCCCAAAATATAAGTAACAGGCTATCGTTTTAAAATCGGACGGTCGAAGCTGACCACAACACAATAGAATTGGGTTAAGAAATACAGTCAGTCCAATTAATGATCGGACTGAACATAAATCCTGCCGTTATCAGAGAAAGGCAGACATAAATACCCCTGCGTATGCCTAAGTTTGATCTCATTCGATTACTAATATTTATACGTACGTTATTAACCTTTTGACCGCCACGGACGTGTATAGACGTCAAATTAAAACTTGCTCACGACGCCAACGACGGCATGGCACGTCAAAAATACCACTTTTTTTTAGTTCATAATAAATACCTATACAATATTTTTTTGTTTTTTTTTTACCTATTATTAGATACTAGAATTTGTCGCTTGGCGTAGAGAACACGGATTTTAGTTATTGACGTGGCGGTCAAAAGCTTAAGCTTAAAGTGAGAGGTAATAGAGCCCAATCAAGGTTAGACCTACAATGATCATAGGATAAATATAATATCTACTTATTGGCTACTTGCACGCAAATATTTATGTTCTAATATTAGGTAGCTACTCATAGATTTTGGAATACAATTAGAATGTAATTGATTAATGAATCGTATGTAATTAGCAGCACAGCTATTGAGTAATGAGTCTGACAGTGGCGCCACTGAGCCTCCGCTACACTCAGTTATTTGCGTACACGTCACTTTTGTTTTTTTTTTTTAAATATAAATCCTATATCGGAACTCCCAAACTGACTGATATTTTAATTGAAATACCTCGTTTAACACTTCCATCGATGAATGCATGATTGGCGACAGAAGTAGGTGACAGTGCTTTCATAACGAGTTCTGCTGCAAAGTACTGATAAGGTCTGTAGATATCGTAGCTGCACTAATCAGTGCCATCATCAACCCATATACTGTCCCACTGCTGGGCACGGGTCTCCTGTCATATTGAGAGGGATTAGGTTATAGTCCACCACGCTGGCCTAGTGCGGGTTGGCAGACTTCACAAACCGTCGAGAAAAATCTCTAAGGTATGCAGGTTTCCCCACGATGTTTTCCTTCACCGTTTAAGCGAGTGATAATTAATTAATAATACGCACATGAATTCGAAAAGTCAGAGGTGCGTGCCTTGGGTTCGAACTCGAGACCTTCGACTTGGCAGTCCAATGGTCATACCACTAGGCTATCATTGCTTTTTGCACTAATCAGTGTAACGTACGCTAATCTAAGATTAAAGACAATTTTATTGACGTTTAGTTGTGGATGGTTAATTAACAAATTCGATAGAATAGTAGGTCAATCGAAAGTGAAGATAGAAACGTGAGAATTTGAAAATCAATTTAAATTATTAAATGTGTCATTTGGGCAGACTTATACTTAGACCTGGGTCGTAATACTTATATTTTATGCGTATCAAAAAGTGTATCGAATTACGCGATTTTGGATCCTGTAGCTGAATATAAGAAAGACTAAGAAGAAAAAGGTTAACATGCATATTTAGAAAAACTTTACAATCTAAAGGAAATTCGCTTCCCATAATCGATTGCCATGTACACAGTTTCTTAGTTTTTGTACCATTTTGTATCGCGTCTCATTGATGCGCGTGCGACTGCAGATGAACTGTGTGAACCGCGAATTGTTCGACAATTACGCTGTTACCGGTTGTCACATCACAATTGCTATTGATTGCGGAATCAGAGTCGACGTTTTTGTCGCTGAAATTTCACTGGCGAATTAAAAAAGTTGAATATCTATAGCTATACTTAAGTACTTTGGTATAGTTTCCATTTCTCAGTTTATATTGTTTCTTTTTTTTAGTTGATTGTTGTTGTATCTTGGTAAGGAAATGCAAACAAAAACATTAGAACTATTTTTTTTAAGTATGTGTATGTGTTATCCTAATTTGCATTTATAGAATTAATTTACAAAATAGGTACTCAAACTTAAAATATTTGTTTAGTTCTCAGATTGTTACATAAAGTAATTATAATCTGTGCTACCACACAGTGACATTAATGACACAACTACAGTGTAATAAAACTTAGAAATAAACATTCTCATACTTAACTCATTGTCCCTTCTACTTAACATTTTAAATAGTTAAAAAAGAGAAACTCAATATTACGTAGTATTGTTTGTCCCCACACATTACGCAATCGTCAGTGAAAGCTCCCAAATTAATGACTGGCTACTTTTTAGAAGAATTTCAATGTAATTTCTACTTATTAACGATAACTGTGCTATTATATAATCGACAATTTATGTAATATATTTTAGTCTACTGATATTTTCACGGTACCATTGTTATTTCTTTCGTTCTGAATTGATTTCTTGAATCGACATATATTTTGAATTATTTTTGTAAATGAAATTCATTATTAATGGTTTAATTTCTTTAGACACGGCTGTCTATTTGATTCGGTGTGTTTATTTAAAATACAATGGGTAGGAGACTGACTTCTAAGTGATAAGACTATTATATCATATTTCTGCTTGAAACATAAACTTTATTTCTTTATAACGTCAGAATGAGTCATTTAAACAACTAACGTAAATTAACATGCGACAAGGGAGACATACCATGCAATGACGAAATTTCACATACAGTTCACCACCTTGGGCCAGTAGACAGCATACGAAATGTACACTTAAGTAAAACCATAAACAACCAAACAGTAATTAAACCTAACCAAGCATTAGCTGCTCAACCTGTCACTGCGGATGTAGAAGTGGCGGATATTGCGGAAGCGACAGCCACCGACAGTCCCTTAGCATTGGACATGTGTGTCAGCGGTGCGCGTCCAACCGGTCAGATTCAAGTCTAACCGCCTCCCGCTACGGTACGCCGATAAATATTGATAAGGAAATCTCAACAAGAAACCTATGGCTATATTAGGAAGTACTGAGATCGCAGCGTTGGCTGGAGCAAGTTTATTTAGATGCGAGATAGAAATGTGAAAACTGATGGGAACGGAAGTGATATCAGCTTTCGTTGAAAGCTTGGAAAATATTTATAAGAAGTAGATGATGATAATGAAGGAAGAAAAGATTGGTTTGTATATTAAGTACTTAGATACTCGTATTTAATAAATGAACCTACAAAGGTTGGAAAAATAAGTTTAGTAAGTTAAGATATGTATGACAAAGACACATTAGAATCTTGGGATGATCTGAAAATAATATTAATCGAAGCAATGCTAACCTTGCAACATGCTGCAAATGGAGATGAGTGGAGAATATTTTGGGTATGCCCCATTTTATTTATTTATATTTCTATGTACAGCATTAGGACACAAGGTGGACTTAATGCCATCTGGTATTCTCTACTTACTAGTCAACCTTTGGGTCAAGAAAAAACAGTTAAAATTTATTTTCTATTTTAGTATGCAGTTTGAAAATACGATATAATTATTTGGAGTTAATCGGCAAAAGTTCAAGATATATTAAGTATACAAACCTTTTTCTACCTCAGGCCAATTATTGTAGATAATTTAAAAATAAATATAAACGCTGAACTAAACACAGAAGTATGCATTCAAAATTAATTAATTGATCCACAATGTATCAAATATAATAGAATTCAGTAAGAAGATATAATGCCTTTGATAAATACCCCCAATCATACAAATCAATGCAATTGATGCGTCCAAGTTGAATGACTCAAGATACATGAACATAATCCTTATAATCTAAACATGTATTTACTTGGAAATAACTGTGGCGACAGACAGACAGTCGTGTTAGAATAACAATATAATATTAGAGGCGACGTGCATGAGAATCAGTTTATTGTGAAACTATTCATATGCAACGAAACTGATAATATCAAAGATAGGGCTTATTGTTTCTAGGGCTTTCCAACTGTTGTAAGAAATTTCATTATTAGAATTAAGAGGAAGAATGTAGGCTAATACTCTCTGACTTTGTCTCCAGCGATTATTAAGGTAAGACTGACTTTAAGAGAAAATTGATTTTTAATTTTGCCAAGTGCACACATAATTTTATGCTCGTCAATGTACAGACGCCAGCAGGTCAAGCTATCCAAAACTGTCAAATTTTCCCAATTGAATATGAACCATTTTGGATTAAAGTTGAAAATCTATATAAGGAATTGGACAGATTGGAGTAGCGTGATGTACCTACTTGGCCTCTGTACAATTAACTAACTGTAGGTAGACAAAGCAATTTTTTTGTCTGATGCACAGTAAGTAAAAACAACAATTCATCTTTTAAAAGCTCATAATTCGATATAATAAAGGATGAACTAGGAAAGAGAATGATAATCTAAGTATAATTAAGATTCCTAAACACCGATCCACCTGCTTATATTACGCATCACACACCTGCTAGAACAAGCACTGAAACCGGAACAAAGAACATAAAACATGAATCGTAGCATCATGATCTACCGACCGATATTTGGTGCGTGCGCTAGCCATGATCCGTGTCGTATTGTGCACACAATCTTTACAACCATTAGCCTATTAGCTGCTAGCTTTACCTTGGACACGATAAATCAGTAGAAAACAATAATAGCCGGCGTTTCCTGCACGCTCGACTTGATTGAGTCGAATCAAAACGCAGTGGTCAATTAATAATCTGTGGTTCAATGATAAACGTAACTCGTTGTGATCAGCGTGGAATATCGAAAATTATATTTGGGAGGTGAAGTCTAATTGAAGCATTCAAAAAAATGCTGTTTAGGTACATAAATAAGATGCAGAGTCGCACTAGCGAATTATACAAATGGCGTAGTTTATTGAAGGCATAGACTTTTTATTTCCTCCTAATATAATAATATAACAAAAACACAATAGAAACCTAGAACACAATGTAAATTAAAAAATAAATTCAAATCTTGAATTTATTACTCTTTTCAATTATGACAAAGTAACGTGAATCTGATTTCTTGAAAGAAAAGGAGTTCCTTGTACACCCAACGAAGTATCATTTGACAAAAAAAAAATTAAAATTATTATCGCCTTTGGATTTATAAACCTCAAAAATCTATCTTTTTATTCCATATATCTGTCCATACGTCAGTCTGCAATGCTGCGCATTCATTTGTCCCACTTCTATGCTTTGTTGGTAAACAATGCATAAAAAAGTAGATCAAACCAACTTTATCAAGATTGTACGATAATATAATGATCTGTAGGAATTGAATCAGCTATTAAATCAACCGCAGGATAATAATCTTAGTTGCGTACTAAATATTATTTTTCTAGAGTTAATAGGAAAGTAATTTATCGTATAATCACGATAAAATCATTAACAAATACTTGAAAGCAGTAACGACAAACATTACAAATAGATTATCGTAGATAAAGTAACATCGTGCGACCTAAATCTATCATTAGCTATTACTACAACTGATTTAGGGACAGTGATGCTTCAATTCCTCAATATAGAAAATAGATACCGATATAGATAATTTAAAAAATGATGCCGAAAAAAGTGTCACAGAAAACATCGAGGATTTTCTGTCCTACGCTAAAACTTCTTCTGCAACAAAGGTGCGCCAAAACAACGGCTTCAAATGAGATAATACGTCAAAATGATGTCACCGGATGCATGTTAGCCCCTTGGGCTTAGCAAGAAACAAGAACTAATTGAAGTACATTAATATGAAAAACAAAACTTCACAAACAAGACGAGCAAACAGACAAATCCAATCCTAGCAATCTTATCGATACGGTTGCTACTACAATAGTTTTTATCTTGCGGAATTTTAATCCACGATCACATGATATTGGTAATCTCTTGTTTGGATCCCTTGCTGCCAGGTAGTAGGCACTCGAATTTATCTTCCCTAAAAGTATCTTATGAGATCAACGGAAACAGACAAAAACAGATGCAAATCAGTTTTTCATTCGAAAAACATGTTATTGGAGTTCGTCGTAACGAAAAACAGAAGCTATCAGAGACAAGAAAAGAAAAACTAACTGTTTTTGTTTAGAATGATTCACTATAAAAAGCCTGATGTATATTGGGAAATCCAAGATATGGGACCTCTCACCCTTGCTGACCTCAGGTTTCCAACTTTCCAAAATGACGACACAGTCCACGAGGTCACTAACACTGAACAGAACATAAATATTTACCAGAGCATCGATATAGGAGCGCACGAGGGCCAGGCCCTTACAGTTGACCACTTTCTCGCACACCTTCACCCGCATGGTATCACAGATCATGTTTACAGGAGTGCTGAGCACTGCACGCCCAACTAGCAGCACTGTTGCAGCACGCACTGAAGTTTGGAAACCAGCGGACGCAACGCAACGCGTCCGCCACACTGTACTTAGCACTATCGCTTGGGTAATTAAAATTACCGTATTACTAGATATAAATTTTGCGTAATTTTTGTATAAGGACAAGACAATATTGTGTCGACTGACTGTCACAATTTTGCAGTGTTTTGAATTTCACACGTTCCACAGTATGCTTTCACTGTCGATGATTGTTGAAAGGAAATTGAATGACGAGAAATTATAATAATAATCAAAATTATTGTTGTAGCGAATTATGTTTTAAGTTGCCATTACAATTAATTTTGATGCAGAATTTACCTCGACCATTTGCAAAACTTGATGAAGTGTCACGCGGCACAATTTGGTATTGAGGAATATTTGTATTTGGAATTCGCACACAAGATTTCACATCACTGTTTAAACATTGCACCCAAAACACACTAATTACTTTAAATTTAAAGAAAGTAAACATTTACTGAATCAAATAAAAGCCAACAGTTATCTTTACACTGAATCGTATTACCACGAACATGCGTAAACAACGAACAGTTTGGAACTGAACAGGTTGTCCCCGAAAACCTTAATTGCATGCTTATCTAACGAGCCATTATCACCTGGCCCTAAACTGCAGTATAAAGCATTTTAAACATATTTCAACATGCCTGTCACTCAGTAATGGTTTCTCAGTAATAATCGCATGTTCAAGACGCGTGATTCGACGGCGCGAATATCATCTTGAGAGACCGAAATTCACATTTCTGCGTGCAAAGTTTCACCAAACATTTTTGGAATATCGAGTGAGATAAATACGTTGTTTTTCGCTGGATTTGTTCGTATAGTGATTATTTACCTGAACGTATATGCTTAATATTTTGAAGTGGACAACGACCGGAAAATACTTTATTAACCTTATGGCATTGTAATTGGAAAGGTTCCGGCGATTAATCCAGCGAGAGTTGCGGTTTATTTAATCTCCACGATTAGTTATTAGTTAATTTAATAGAATTTTACTTTCTTACTTAATCAACTTTGCTACACTAATTATCTACTTATCGGAAAATGTACAAAGATTTCTTTAATATTAATTTCCGCAAGTTTCTTAAGCGATCAGTTCAATGGGTCACTGATCGTAGTGGTATAAATCGGAAATATTCTGGAACAAAATATTATTTTACTATTGTATCTGCTATAACAGGTCAAGCACAAAATATTCCATTCTAAGCAAATCAAGTTTGAAATCAAACAAGATCTACGTTTGACGCACTGCTCGACAGCTTCAAAACGGAAAAGTACAGTCGAAATCAAAAACACTGAACCGCATGACAAGATAACAACTGACAATACAACCGCTTTTACTCTACCAATTAACCCAGTGCACGTGAAACTAAATATAATAACAGCCAACGATTCGCGGCTAACCACAAGTGATCAGGTGTAGACTTAGAAAGTGGTAGAAGAATCATAAACACATTTCACATTGACAGTTTTCTTACATTCGTTCCGAATGGAGTTTTCTTATATTTTCATTGAGTTCAGTGGGGTGGAATGGTCATTAGAAATTGCGAATGATCGCTGATGATCTGCTATTGACGATATTGATGTGCAATCAAGATCTAGTGTAATGATAAGTCTGTAGATCGTAGTAGGAATACTTAAATGCTCAATCGTTAATGCGACGCTCTCGGGGTTAGTAGAATATGTGCCTACCTACAATCTAATTTAATTAACATCACTTCTAATTTTTACAAGGCTGTGTGTAGGTGGCCTGACACACGATATGTAGGTTTCGAGTTTAAATTCAAGGCGGGTGCTCGATGGGTCAAGTCTGATGAACTTGAGAGTGTTATTATGCATTGTATACGTTTGCTCTGATGGGAATCGGATTTGACTTAGGATCAAAAACTGTTATTGGCAATAAACCGGCGCGGAGAGGTGAATATAACAACAACGGTAATAAGAATTAAATAAAGCAGTTTTAATTGTTTTTAAGATCAAATGCAATTAGAGTTTGAGCAAAAAATAAATAACTTGCTCAGTATTTTCCGAAGAAAATCAGCAAAGATGCGAATAACAAACAAAGTACCTACTCATTCTGAATCGATACGAATTCCTGTGTGAATGAGTCTGTTTACGAGTACATTATTTTCCAATATCATTCTGCACACTAATCGCAGGAGATTCTTTGTGCAAGTCGATAATCTTTCGGACATGACTCATCCTAATTCAAAGAACTTCTTTAGTTTTCGACAACATTATTTTAACAGGTGATTCATAAAAATGTACTTCTGTGTTTATGATGCAGTTTGTTTTTGTGGTTTGTCTTGTCAGTAAATAAAATGTTTATAGACCTCGTTTTGTGTCAGTTTCCTCAAAAAAAAGTTTTTGGAGTGATTGTAATTACCATTCTAATTGTTTGATTATGAATCATGGCGAAGACCAAAGCAATCAATATTTTAGGGATAAAAGGACCTAAAGTGTACATTGGCGTCAGAAATTGTATTTTATAGCCTAAGTTACCAACTCGTGTCTTTTATTAATGCATGCCAATTGTCCCAATCTCATAATATTTGCAATTTGATAGTAAAATAAGCCATTCTTGAATTTCACGTTTTAAATTGCTATAAAACCTACAATAGAGAAAAACGTGGTAGAGTTGAGATTTTGCTATCTACTTACCCGATAGTATCGTAGGTAGGTACATATATAACACGGCAATGAAAAAAAACTGCCTAATGAGCTACCCTAATGACCACTTCATTAGGGTGGCCTTATTGATTGTTACTAGTATCCAGTTAAATTACTAAATACACTTTAATGAGTAGTGACATAAAAAGACCAATAAGACAAATAAGTAGATAGATGCCATACGTTGTAGTTTAAAATATGTAATATGTTTAAAATGGGAAAATTTACGGATATTGCATGGCCAACATTTTCCTTTAAGTACATATTCCTTTACTTATTATCAGTGAATGCAGTTGTAATCGTTGTAGTTATAATATATCACCACCGTTGTAGAATCCTAGTAATATAAGCTATCTAACAGTAGTACCAAATAAGGATATATAGAAAATGTCCAAAAAGGAAATGGTTTCGAAATCCACTCACCTCCAAATCCCTAAAAACATCCCTGATATCAGGCTTCCTCGCTCTGGAAGCGGCCCGTTTCCTCCTCACAGTTCTGTTAAGTCTTCTGACGCGCCTGCGCACAGCTGCAGCCTGCTCTCTGGGCAGCGGCCTCACGGCCTCACCCAGCTGGGCCTCGGTGACCTCCAGACCGGCTTGGAATGGAGCCGCCAGGGACCCGAGGCCTGCCGCTTGTAGCCATTCTGTTTCCAACTCGCCTTCTGTATGGACAAAGATAAAATTACTTTAGTACAGGATGACGGTTACATAGATTTACTGCGTATACATGTTAAGAGTTACTAGATTTACTATTTAGATGTTCTTGGACATAGTGAAGATTAAAATTGGATATGGTTTAATTCAATAAGTAAGACGCCAGCAGAACAAACTATCCAAAACTATCAAATTTTTCCAATTGAATATTAATCTTATATTTTTGTTCAAAAGTTGAAAATCAATCAAAGAAATTTGATAGATTTTGGTAGCTTCATGTGATGGCCTCTGTAACATTGGATATACTTAAGTTAAATACCATTGGCTGAGAGTATTTTAATCTCTGTTAAGATTGATGTATGTTAGTCTCTGACACCCGACACATACAAACATCACTCATAAAAGACATCAAAAAAGGACGCTCTTAATTGGACTATATTTTTTTGTGATATTGATCGTGAACCGATTACAATGTTTATTTTTTATCTCATAGACACTTCCTAGTTAGTCCCATATAAATTTGTATGATGCCCGACCATCGGTTTTGCAGATACACCATAGAAGTCAGATTTCATATTCCGCAAGTGTTTTTGTTCTTCACAACCAAATGACCTAAAAAAACTTACAAAGATGTATATATTGCCCCCCAAGCAGACACAATTTGCGAGCTCCTTGTAGTTTTTTGTTCCAACAAAAATCTTCCGCGGTTTTTTGTATGTACTTAGATCATGAACCATTATGTCGATACCAATGTTCACTAGCGTACATTCAAATACAAAAGCTATATTGACACGACGACTGTGATCGACAAATGTTAAAATCATAAGATATTTTTAAGAGCACATTAAAATAAGAATTTATTTAACCTGATTAATTTAATATTTCGTTACACATTTTTTTTTGCAAACTGTAATAAGTACCTAACATTTTATTAGGTATATTTTGGTAATGTAATGCAAGTTTTGTAAATAATAATTATCGTGTTTAGTATTTTCCGCTCTGTTTAAAACAACAAAGATATCTACCGATCTACGGTTGTCGAGGACTGTACTTAGTGTTTTTTTTTTTCAATGACGAACCATAATACAAAGTTGGTAATTTAAAAAACGCAAGGTCAAAGAACTTATTTGCACGCACACAACGTGTCTGCTCATCGGATTTAAATTGTTAAGTTACCATAACAATTTGGTCCGTTACCATTGATTGCATATTAAACTACATAAAAGAGGAAGCGATCAATCTATTGTTTCTGCACGATTTAAAAAAGAGAAGAATAGACAACAAAGCATCATAGGTAAACTAGATTTTTTTTGGAATAAGGAAGTATATTAAACACTCGGCGCATATACAAGTGTAGACATTAAAAACTAGTTTATAATCTTGGAACTTGAATATAATATCTTAAAATTTATCAATTAAAATACAAACAGTACCTATTCGAAAATAAAATTAGGTAATGATAAATCTTTAGAACAAAGAAACGACGGACAAAGCAGTATTTATAAAAAAGATCCAACATTTTTCAACAAGTCTATCGCTACCTCGTCTGAAAAAGAGCTTGAAATATTTTGAATCTATTTTTAAATGAAGCTAAAGAGCAATTTAGATTTTTCTGCTCTCCAGTATCCCGGCATAACTTAGTATCCGGTGTAACACTTTATACTATGTTAGAAGAGAAAAATATTTTATTACAAATGAGGAACTTCCTAAGTGCTATGCTTCTTGTTATCATTGTTAGAACATATTGTTAATACATTATATATATACAACGTGCGACAGGATGCTTATATTTGCGCCCTGTTACTAAATATAGTGCGCCAATATGTCCGCCTGAGTCAGCCCCAGCCGTTAGCGCCAACGCTAACTGAAGCTTTTTGTACCATTTTGTAGCATTTGAAATATCGCATGTTTGTATAAAACAGAACGCGCCATTAAGGGGATATAACGCAGAGGAGCATGTTTGAAGTACTGAGTCGTAGTGAAGGATTTATTTCATGTTATTTGCACCCTATTTTAGGCAGCATTGCGCTAAGTGTTTATTTGGTTTTAGCTGGGATACAGTGCTTATTAGTCATCGGGGGTCAATGAATGTTTACATCAAAAGTACGTGGTTTTACAACCGTTAGTATCTCGACTTACAGGAAAAAGGAGTCGGTTAATGGTAACATTTAAAAAAATCTATTGTTGTTCTGAAATCAGGTTCTCTCGAAACGAAAAAGAATTTCGTTCGGAAAGACGTTCTTTTGGTATATGGTTTTTCCTTGACAATACTCGTATATTAGATGTCACGGTAATCCAATGGCCAGTCATATTGAACAGTGAATTTGTTTGCAAGGCTTTTTGTTGGTATATTTTTTTTTATGTATCAATGACCTGAATGCACTGAACCCGTGTCGACACAAAGCGAAGGTTTTCCGTGTCCACTGAATACAGTGTTGTTTATTTCAGCCACCGAGCCGGAACTCACGGGTGTTGTTTGTTTAATAACTCCCCCAATCCAGCTGTATGCTGCTATAGGTTTATGTTGTTAATCTTGAAAGCTACTGTTCACTGGACAGAAACTTGTATCAAGATTTATTTTTTATTCGGGAAACAGCTACACAATTTTCTTACTCTATGGTTTTAACAATAGAATATGTCGTTGTGTAGCCCATAACGTTATCTACATTTTTAGTTAATACATTTTTAATTGCGAATAAAGTTGTATTTGATAGCGGCAAATAAATTCAAGACACCTGGCCTGTCCAAGCACCCAACGACTCATAAGTAGTTAGGGCAGAAGTATACTAATGTAGTATCCATTAGTTCGCTAGTATGTTTAGGTTTCATGCAAAAGGGGGCGAGCTTATTGCAATTATGCGGGCACAACTCTAATCGACAGAACTGAGTCGGGGTTCGGGCCAAACTTTGAGCTCCTATTTAGATTTACATAAAAAAATCCAATGTCGCTTTGTTTGACCTGGAAATCTAACCTAGGACCTTACACTCAAGTAGACCAATGATAAACTTCACAGTTTAAACGACGATACAGCAATTCATTTACCATTTTATTACTAACCAACCTAACTGGAACATACGCAGTTTGTATTGAGATTTTAAATGTTTAATTACAGTTTACTTAATGGCTGGGTTGGATGGACCACACACTGAGTCTCAGGGCTGATTTACATTTGTATACAAAACTAGTTTCACAAACAACCAAACGTATTTAGACTTAGCTAGAAATGCAAATAATAAAATATAAAAAAATAAAATTATGTAAATTATTATAAATGGTTATCATGTAGGTAAGTAGTATACAGAGCGTAATTCATTTAAAATTATTATTATTTACGGTTATTTAAATATTCTTAAAAACTCACCTATCACATATTTGGCTTGAAACCGACATAACGCACCCATTACACACATGGATCACAGAGCAAATGTGAAAACTGAACAGAATTTCACCGGATAATGACTGATTAAACAAATTGCTCTTAATTTAAGCGGATCTGGGACGCCTGAACGAACTGCAGTAGGAGTACATTCTACTACACAATAATAGTTGCCAAAACGCAGATAACGCAAGATTTTTTCATGATGACTTGTGTACGTGGGTGTACAATCGTACGTGTTATGACGTCACAGGTGACTCGGTGTTACGTATTATCGGTAGTCACTACGTCTGGAGTGATGAATGATTGAATGAGTCATTAGTATACCGCATTATGATTTTATGAATGAAATATCATGAAAGTGGTCATTGATTTTCGTAATATTTTTTATTATCGAATGACGAGTCATGTGTTATCTGTTTTCTGAAGTGCTACGAAGGGATTACAGTAAGAAAAGGCGAGGTGATATGTTCACGAGTGCTGAAACGTGACTCCGTATACAACCGTAACGCGAGCCGAAAGATAGTCTTTTTATAAGAAAAAACTTATAAATTTGTAACACCCTTTTGCACGTTGATACAAAACCAAGTTTATCATAATTTATAATCAATATTAAATCTATAATACCTGCTCTTGTAAAACAGCATTTTATGTGTTACAAGAATAATAAAAAGTATCCTTTTCGTATTCTTAGCACGAAAATGCAAGAAATGTGAAATCTCAGCAGATCTTTTTTCATTTCTAATTTTGATTTGAGGTTTTCTCTCGCAAAAAAGACAAACTGTAAAGATTCCGGGGTGAGAAGTGCTAGTATCATTGCATGAGTTCTGCATGGATTCAGTATGACGCTACCTTTGATTATATACTTGTCTAGATGCCACATTGGCACGTACAGAACGGCCCAAATAAAGTCTACTAAAATTGGTAGACTCTCTTCTCACTTACGTCAGTGTCATTTGGATCACTTCAGGGTGTGGAGTTCTCGAAAAATAATTAATTATGTCGGTATGTGCTGTCAAATTGTGTCGCAATTATGTGGGAAAACCGTATAATTACACTAAGATCACATTACATCGGTAAGTTTTGTTATTTAACCTCTATTATTTTATGAAAACATGATTTTTCAATTCGTTAATTTGTAGGTTCGACAGAGTAGCCGGTGTTGTCAATTTATTACAAGGGAGATTTGGCGAAACTATGGGAGATAAAATGCAAATATCAGTCATCATCTTTCGATCAGGAGAAAATTTTATTATTTTAATAATTACCTACATAATTTATTTGATCACTAAATGATAACTTGCCTTCACAAAATAAATGAAGTCATTCACTAAATAGTATTTTTGTTAGTTCTTTCTAATATTTTGGGTTTCAGATTTCTTAAGACTGGAGAGACATTATACAGCGGACACGAAATGAAATATAAAAAAAAACTATTTCGAAAACAAATACAAAGATTTTGATCTATAAATTGCTGTATATATTTTTTCATTGTATTTTTTGTTTTTATTAAAATAAATAAAACACTAATCTATAAAATAATTACTTTATTCAGCCTATTTCGTTTAACTGTCATCCCATTAAATAATGGAGAAAAGGTAAGTTAATAATTTGGAGCAGGCATCCCTAAACACGCACACCTTGACAGTTTGACTACAATAAGTACACAAGCGGTACTCACACATATCACGCAATTTGGCCCCAGTTTTCGCGTGTCGTTTGTTTGCATTGCTCCATCTAGACAAGTATATAATCAAAGGACGCTACATTCTGTTCCATTGAGATTTGCATCAAGTTCCTTTTTTAATTATTATCAAAACGTTTTGTACCTTCTGCATATTATTTAGATAATTAATTAGAACCTTATCAGTGGAAACTAACGCGATATCACAAGCTATTTTTTCTACAACTAATCTTACATCGCACGCGTCATTTGACACATGTCATAACTGTCTAAACTAAAGTGACGTAAAAAATAATGCACTGGGTTACGCGGGTGTTTTTGACGTCGGCGTCGGGCGTCGCGGCGCGGCTAACTGCGCGTGCGCCGAAGATCCCGGATTATTATGGTCATGTATTTATAGATCGGATCGGAACACGGGATAGAGTTCAATTATTTCCGTTCGGTGAATGGAGCGAAACTGTAAACTTTCAGATTTTTTATGGCTAAACTGGTTTACGAATAGAGCAGTCTCTTTTTTGAAGATTTAATGATTTATCTTTACTCACATAATAGTATTCCGTTAGGTAGACAGTGTTTAGTGGTCAGTAATCAGTCAAAATTGATTACCTCGGTACTATTTACACTAGATATCTGCCAAAAAGAGTCCCACTATTGAAAATCAAGAAGCGTTTTAATAACTTTCATTTTCTATTTTTCTTTTGTTTCCCGGAAGTACACAAAGAAACAATATACGTGTTATTCGTGATTATTGACGTAAGAGAAAAGACGTTTATGCCCAGCAGTGGGATAACACAGGGTCAATATCTAGGGTTCATGCCTATTTGATCAGCGCAGGTACTTAGTGATAACTTAGGATTACGCGGTAAATGGTAGACTAAAAAGTAGATTGCGGGATGACCTCGATACTTTTAAGCAGATTGTATGCAATTAGGACAGGATCGCGATAAATAGAGGCATGTGGTTCGGCTCTTGTCCAGCAGTGGGATACACTAGGGTAATCGTAATCGTATATTATTAGTTAGCCACGAGCTCCTCATATTATATGCTACTAATAAGAGATATGCCACCTTCAACATCTTTGTAAATCAGCTTAGCATACTCTGATGACTCAGTATAGTCTAGTTGCCTATAGAATGCATTTATTCCCCTCTCTATTTAGTCACAGATGAACACTAAAACTATTTGTGTCAACGCACTGTCGATGGCGTCTAGACGAGTTATATTTACACCGCGGATTCACTCGCATACGTTACATTTCTATTTACGAGAAGTCATAACGTCAATACAGATGTTTGGAAACAGATTCCATTGAAGAAACTGAAACAATTAATGTATAAGGCTGCCTTAAACATTGATTGTTACAGCTGCGAATCTTGAGATCTTTTTTTTTTCCGTGGGAAATGGAAATTTATAGATGACAGGATGGAGACGATAGTACGAACGACAATAAATGAAGCTACCCTAATAATCACTTGAAAATAGGAAATATTAAATGTAACCCAAATAATTAAATAACTTTCCATACATACAAATTATATTTATCAGCTGACATTTTTTGTGGTAAGTTGTTTTTCCATCCTGTATAGTCTGATTGAGATAGACGAAACAAGACGAACCAATTCGGTTAAATCAAATAAGGAAACTGGCTTCCAAAGAACAATGGTTTTTATATTGTGTCTGTTATTTTGCTACTTGACAGAGTAAATCTAGGGCTAAAGCTAAAATAAGTAGATAAGAACTCACCTCCACGCTTCGAATCGTACAAAATTACACGCTTATATCTCAACAACACCATTTTTGTAAAAAGAAATACAACTCCAATAAACACTACACTGCGATGCACTCGTCACCAAAGCATGAACTAAACTAACCTTATGAAGTTAAAATTCGAATTAAGAAATCTTGGTGACCATAGATAAGAGACATAAGGGCTCTCAATCTCTAATGAGGTTTAAAGTATTTAGAGATTGTATGTGCGCAAACAATTGAGATTAGAAGCCATTAGTATTTTTAGTTGTAAATAACTATTATAATTTAGAATTATTGGATATTATTTTTGAAGAAATAATGGTAGTAATGTAGTGATTTGTTAATCTCATTGTTTTTGACACTTACAAATTATCGCAAATAGAATAAAACGTCGGCGTAAAAATATTCTTCGTATTAACTTACGAATTCTATCACATGATCTTCAAATATTGTTTTTCTTCGCTTTTATTTGATAAATCAATAATCCAACGTCCATGTATATTTGTTATTCGATCCTCTTTGATAAAACTTGATAGGATATATTTATGTATGTACAAAACTTGAGATTTTTTCTAAATACATATTTGTAGTTACTATCAATAATCATACCTACCTCACGCCCTAATAGGATAGATTAGAAAAATACTGTCTTTACGTATTTATATCTACGGAGTATTTCATTATTTAGATACTGAAATGAATTTATTTACGTATAAATCTTGACCTTAACCAAAACAAACAGTATCTATTACCATTCAGGAATTACATTAAAACCGGTTCCTTCGTGTTATAGATAATAGTTTTTTACGAGGTTATTTTTTAAAATTTGTTTATAAGAATTAAACGCAACGTAAATAATTAGTTATTTTTCGTAAAACTTTGAATAGAATACGAACGTTGTAAAAATATTTGTATCCTTCCACTTCCTTAAATTAAAAAACAAACAACATAACGCAAACTTTATACGGTGTAAAAATTAATAGTAAAACTTACTTATAATAAGATACGCGTCGTACAAATTCATGTTGGGCTCCCATTAAAATCGATTTATTTCACAACTTCCACGTCTGTATTTCACGAAATTTTCTTTCAACTGCTGCTACCTATATCTTTTTTATTTTTTTGCGCAGAAGAATTGATAACGGATAAAAGATAACTATGTATTGGTGTCGGATTTAAATATAGAAATAATCTAGGTACATGGTAACATATAGCAGTCTATTATCTATGTAAGTATATGCGCATTTACGTAGTCGGTATAATGAAGTGGTTGATACTGGATGGTGTTAGTTATCTTAATGCCTATTATTAGATTCGTTTTGTTACTTATAAATAAGTAAAGATGGGTGCTGAAAATCCTTTTCAGGAAGCGAGGCAAAGCTTGGGATCCTTGATTATACCGTATAATCCATCTACGGCCTATCAAGGTCGTGGCACTCGTGGCAATTATCACGCATCCCATGACTAAAGGGGTCGGTACGAGTCCTACACTACCCTACCACCTCCCCAGGCCGAAGAGGAACCATGGTCAAATATTATTATCACGCGATATTCCTAGCAACGGTATCATTAATCATACTATTTTCGGTAAGTGTAATCGGTAATTCACAAACACTAAATTCGCGATAATACTTATAAAATACACACAGTGAGTGTGGATTATGAGAAAACTACATTTTGGTAAAATTATAATGAAATGATTCTTTTTGATTCGACCTCTGTGGTCTAGCGGTTCGATACTGATGCTGATCATGGGGTCGTGGGTTCGGTTCCCACAGGACACAAATATTTGTGTGGATTAAACACGAGTATTTGTGTTTGTCTGGGTGTTTCTTATGTATTATACCTAAGTATGTATTAAAAAAAAAAGTATTTAAGTATTATATCCATTGTCTAGTACCCATAGTACAAGCTCTGCTTAGTTCGGGACTAGATGGTGTTGTGTAAAGATGTCCCAAAAATATTAAAAAAAATATACATATATATACCAATTAACTTCAACCAAGAAATATGTATTTAGGTATCTTTATTTACTGTTTATCAAATATTGCGAATATTAGGTATGAGTAAATAAACACAATAATTATGGAAAAAGTGTAAATAGCAGAATACCTATAGGTACCAGACTATTTTTTTTGTAGAAATCTATCTTTGGGCGTTTTGGCGTCTATCTTTAAAACCGATGGTTAGACACCAAACATAGTATAGGCCATTCAGATATGATCACACCTGAGGTCCATCTCTGGAGTAGGTATTACATTTTTAGGTACGGAGGTACGTCTATTATACATAAATTATCGTCAAAACCGAACCATCTTCATACATACTGTTTAAATAAAAATGAATCTCTTTTTCCCTTGGTCATCGCATCACGCGTGAACGGATGGAACAATTTCGCTAATTCTTTTTTTGTTGTGTTAATTATCGTCAGGACAAGGTTCTTACAAAAAAAATATTAAAAGAATTGTGCAGGAAATTAGAAAATTTAAAAAATTTAAGAACTAGGATATACTTTCAGATAAATTCCACGCAGAAAGTCGCGGGCAGAAACTAGTAAACATTATTATATTATGGTACGAATTTACATGAAAAAAAAAGAGAATATTAAGCAATGGCAACATTCAAGACCTCTACCTTTTTTGACGTCGTTAAAACGTAACCATATCTGGACATAGGTAATATTAGGTTTTAAGACAATTAAGATAAACACAATTTCATCATGCTTGTATGACATAATAAATTAAAATCTATGCATGAAATACTAATAATGCAGGAAGCCAAACAATAGTTCACAACTAAGCCTTGGGAGACACATGCCTGCTAAGTAGATTTATTACCATTTAAATAACGAGGAAGCACATTCCAATATACCGTGAAGAATAATAAGTAAATAGGTACCCAGATGGAGACATATTATGTCATGTAGACATGTCGAGAATGTCATTAAGAGGATAATATACTGTAGGCCGCATAAGTTTTTGTCCTGTGTTAGTAAAAAAAATATATATTCATTTAAATCAATGTCTGTTTTGGTAACTGCAATTACCTTAGCTACTACATTTCCCCGAAATTCCTTTTGAAAGATAATTCCATTTAAATGTGGTACACTATCGATCAAAATAAGTATACCACGATAACAATAGAGTGCCTACACTACCTTACAAAATAATGAAACAAACAAAAAACGGCACAATAAAATAAGGATGTACCGTTACAAATGCGGCCAAATAAATTCGCCCACACGACGATCGGGGATAGTATGTTAAGTACATGAACACTACCTGACGAGAATCGATTACGGATCGCGTACGATTTCGCTTACCGATTCAATTGATCCACTTTTTATTGAGATGACATTCGGATTAAGAACTCTGCGAACAACAATACATACCTCGAGAGAAATCATACTTTAATGAAAAAGCACGTTAATTGGAGTAAAAAATTAAGTGATTGTATGATAAAACGCGCAAATTCGTGTAATTAAGTAAATAATAGGGCTGTGCACTGTACTTTTATAGAGCACGCATCTAGTTGGTAGGCATTTAGCTTAGCAGCGCGTCCGACTTTTCCAACAGTAGTTGTCTGATTAGCATCGCTCTTGATTTCTTGTTAAGGCCCACTTACTGCTGTCTTTTCATCATTTAACTTATCATTCTTGAGACGTGTACTTAGTATTCCACGCATAGTGTGATATTTTCGAATAGTCACCGCATATTATAAAAAGTATGATGCACGTCGACATTTAGTTGCGTGCCGCGGCGCGGGCGCATGCGAGCATACCAGCGCGTCGGTTGCTAGGCAACGGATGTGACAGTGCGGAATATGATTTTCATAATGATTAGGTGCACCAACATTATGTTAAAGCTACGATTGACTGAGCAAGACATTTTCGAGACTGGTTTTACTTTCAAATAACATAATATGTCCTACGTTGGACCTATTGGATAATAAACCAAAAATTAATAAAACAGAAATTATTTGTACGTTTTCTGACGGTATACGGTAACTTTCACATCATATTAAAGTATGTACACGTAAGTATCTAATTATACACAATTCATGTACCTATATGTTTTTTATCGGCATAAAATGACCTACATAATTATATCTGGTATCCCTAATAAAAACGGAAATTAAATTGATAACACTAAGTCCACGGTGAAATCATATTCAGTTCTTGAAAGCGTATAATTAGTTAAAGATAGCAATTATCTGTGTAAGTAAAAACGAAGCCTTATTTAGCTGTCGATAAAACTTCAATTAATTAATTAATTCATTTGATGACATGCCGCCTCTGTATTTTATCTTGATGGGCTCGCAGTTATTACTTAGCTCAGTAATAACTACGCTGATCAAACGATCTGCAAGGTTAAGCTACGCTAGCCACGCTAGGCTGTGAATGGGTTCCATTCTTAATACGTCGAGACTTCGATAGGGTTGCCATCCCTCCGGGTTTCG
Organism: Acronicta alni; assembly: GCA_964056405.1. Lineage (NCBI taxonomy): Eukaryota > Metazoa > Arthropoda > Insecta > Lepidoptera > Noctuidae > Acronicta > Acronicta alni. The sequence goes on from OZ043914.1 coordinate 1,649,830, forward strand.
CCGGATTTGTCCTAGTTTAGAGGGCGTCCGAGGAGTGTCCGGGTTTCATTTGTAGTCTGGGTTTAAAAGGTTTCAAGTCTCTGGTCGCCGGGATGCCGCGAGCAACCGATTCGCTGGATTGACGACATGTCCGGCTAAGCTTCAAGACTCCAAGCTCAAAATCCGGGGTTTTCACGCTACTTGTTCTGGTTGCCAGATTTTAGAGATGGCAAACCTTGTCTTCGAAAGCACGTAAAGCTGTTGGTCCCGGTTGTCATATAAGAACACCGATCACAATAGTTAGGGGTACTCACAAGCCCAAAAAGCCTGACACAAGTCTATCCTCAGGATATCGGTGTAGCCCTGAAATTAGGGTTGCGGAGATCTGATGGCAGCCGCTTCGTGTAAAATACTGATATTCTGCCGCATCTAGTTATACTGGAAGCCCGGAAGCTGACACCAATATAGTAGGGAAAAGGCTCGGAGAATAAATAAAAATTAATAATATATTCTTGGACAATTTTACACAGCACCATCTAGTCCCAAACTAAGCAGAGCTTGTAAATATTTGTGTCATGTGGGAATCCAACCCACGACCTCATGATCAGCAGTCCGACTCTCGAACCACTAGACCACAGACGTCGTCGAATGACACCTTCTACGGTTGAAACGTGTTTTTTAACGTGTGAAAATCATCATGAAATTGCATATCTCGTGCCGAGATGACAGCTAGAGACACAGTAATGCTGTGACAGAAATCATGTAGATCAAAACCCTAATAAAACAAATAAAACTAAATTATGTTACCAGTAACTCTGTCTAAATATCGCCAGAAAAAGATTTTCGTTCATGTGCCAAAATTCGGACGAGTCAGAGGGCGTGCTCCCTATCTCCGTCAACGAAGTTACGAGCCGTTCGAAAGTTCTCTGAAACTTCGGAGTCCGATAAAACAAGTGTCAAATTCAATTTTTCGAACGGGTAAAAACACATCGAGTTTGTCAACTGCCAAATTGTGTTGTCATTTATTCTTAATTCGGGCCCCGAACGAATCATCCATCCGTAGGTGATACGGAGTAGGAAACGCCCGTAACTAAGGTCGAAACTACGGACTTCGTGCTTAGGGAGTAGACCCCCTGGTCCCCAATGATGTCGAGATCTTGAGGACAGGACGTAAAAGACGAGGACTTGAGGATATGTCCATAAAGGTTTACATGGTGAATACTTCCAGGATCCAGAATACAACTCATATTTACTTACATATCACCTAAGTTTATAGTATGGTATAGTAGTAGTAACACAACGTATGTGCATAGAATAATACTCTAAGTACCCAAAACGGATGAGGTATGTAAAGATTGAAAGTTCTAAGTGAAAATATCTAGACTTTCTAGCGTGACTAACCTAACATTCTTCCACGCCTGAGTCTTTGGAATTAACAATAAAGCGCTATTATCACATGATCACGGATAGATCGGAATCATTCGCGTTAACAAGATAATTGCCTGGCCTGAAATATTTATATAGTTAAATGCGGTATCATTATTTATTAAATCATTATTCATTTGATCATGGATAAGACGCCCCATAAAATTTACAATAATACTAGCGTCCTACATACTATTTTTTGTTGACAGAGAGACAAAACTTAGTAAGTGCACTTACGAGTATTTATTTATTTCGAATAATACTACATAGATACTTAATATTCAGAAAACATAATTAAATTAGGTATCGTCTCCTTACTTCCTTCATTCTTCTAAATCCCATCATGCTTAAATACAGAGAAGTAGACGTAGACTATAGTTTCCTCACATCAGCATGCGTAGCATATTCATAATCAATCAATAAGATAAATGCTATGTTCATGAAATACTTCTCCAAGATGACATTCTCTATTTATACTTAAATAGTCTATGCCTTTGTTGTCATGCTATGCTTGCAGATTCGTAATTTAAATACTCGCCTATGAGAACCCCGCAGTCGTGAGTAGCAGCATATCGAAACCACCAATTAAACCCCACAAATATGTAAACAACGCCTGGCAGGTAGCCATAGAAACCTAGCTGTCTTCCCACGCGCATGAGAACAAGCTCGCTCGCCGTGACGGCACTCTCCCTTACTTCCTGAAGGAGTCGACAGGGCACAAAAACTATTTGCTCACACTCGTGGGAACACAGTATTTAATATATTCACTGTTTTAGAAATGAACTGCTGTTTTAATATAGTAAGCAAAGTATTTCGTTAAATTATTATTTTAGGTCAGATTTAAATACTTACATAACAGTAAATTTTTGACAACATTCTGTGTTATTAATTTTTCGTAAATACTTCTATACCATAACTTCGTATATTCTAATTTCCTTCCCCTTGGTCAATATTCACAATTATTTACGCGAGAAAACGTCTTTCTACATATTTTATACTACCGTTACAAGAGTGATAATTCTACCAACTTCGACGCTTTTAAAACTGTCAAACGTCATTCATGTCATAGTAACATCTGTTTATACAGAAGATAACACTTTCGAATAGATTTTTTGCTACCAAATGCTCATCTCGCAATATTCCCAAGCAAAACCAAAGAAAGTAATGCGTTGTTTTCATTATCATGTATTGGAACAATGGTAGCGGAGACAATGCGCTTGCGCAGCCCCCGCTCCCATGTGAAAGTGCTTGTCTGTTTGTATGTCACCTCGTCCGTTTCCAACACTGAGAAATTGTTCGCTATCTACAAACACCACAACACGATTCATCATCCTTGTCGTGACAGAAGATTTTCCAATTCATTATAAGCTTATCAATATTGATTCAACCAGAGATTTGCATCCTGCGTGAATATTAAATAGCAGATACTTGCAGATTTAATATTGACGTATGGAGTGGTTACGGCGAGGATTAAAAATATTTCTTATTAAGTAGTTATAATGAAATCCAATACTTAACCATCAAATTTTTAACACGAACACATCAAAAGTTAGAGGACACACAATATTGAAACAAATAATATATGTATAGATGCCCGTAATTGTGATGTATATGTAAATATATGTATGTCGGCGATAGTTTATAATCGTCTGTCATTTGTGGTATCCTGTGCACAGTGTAAGATAGTATTTAAACCCCTTCTACTTCTGAGAAGCTTATTGCCCATAATGAACGGTTTGATTTGCCATTAAATTCAGTTACGAGGGACGTTCCGGTTTTAAACATCTTTATTTTACTTGCTCTTGTTAATTTGCACGGTCTTGTAATTTACGAGGATCACTTATTTTTGTTTTAGTGTTGGTATTGCATTTCTTTGTGTTTTTGATCTGTTACATAAATTACAAAAAGTTGTTATGTTTAAAAAAATCATACCTTTTATAACAACAACAATCTCATCATTCGTGTCCACAAGACTGGCAGCAGTGCCAGTGAATGATCTTATCCATTCAGTTGAATAATTATGCTAATTTATTACTTTAAGAATAAGCCAGTTCCAATATATCCTCTACTATTAGATATTTGTGTGTAAGTACATTTAAAGACAAAGATAGTTCATTTGTGAAAACATGAATGTACATTGCAATTAGGAGTTGCAATGTATGATATTAGGTCGGTTTATAAATTGCCCTTACATGTTTTGCCACGTTTACATATTTGTTTGACACATTTAGTGTCCTTTTGTTCAAATAGTACATCATATTCCGATCCTTTTCCAATCTATTTTGTATACATATGGCTTCCAATCAAACCAGATGCGACTAAATATCGGTATTTTACACGAAACGACTTCCATCCTCCGCAACTTAATTAATGGGCAACACAGATATCCTCATGATACACTGGTTGTCAGGATTTTTGGGCTTCTGACATTATGTCATATGCCATAGGTGTTCGTATGGCAACCGCAACCGACGGCTTTATATGCTCTCCGAAGCACGGAGCAGAATTTCGAGAGGATTTCGATATATGTATTAAGAATGGTCACCCATCCACAGACTTACTGCGGCTAGCGCAGCTTAACCTTGCAGATCGGTTGATTAGCATAGTTATTACATAGCCACGAGCCCCTCCTAGTCGGAGGGGCTCGTGGCTACATAATATTATTTATATACTTATATATATTTTTTATAAGAGCTAGGTTAGCGTTTGACCACAATCTCACCTGATGATAATTGACGACGTGGTCTAAGATGCATCACGCGCTTACCTAGAAGATACCTATTCACTTATGACTTGAAGACTCCCGAATTGTACACGTGAGGAAATACAGACTCAGGCTGCTGATTCCATTCCCTCGCTGTACGGCTATGGAATGTCGATGCAAAACGCTTAGTGCGGGTTCCGGGAATTTCCACCATGAAACGGTGACGCTTTTCAGTTTTCCTGGTTATGCGATGGTAAAAGGGAAATGGCAGAATTCGATTATGCAGTTCTGATGCACACTGTCCGGAATGTATCTGGTAGAAGACCGAAAAGCCTGCCACCCTACGACGATGATCAAGGGAATACCTATTAGAGAGACTATTTGAGCTCATGCAACAGTTTCTAGTGAGGGTTGGACTTGTTTTATTATGACATCAACAACAACAAACATTATTAATAATGACACAATCACTTCTATTATTAGAATACTTACTATAGAAACAAAAAAAAGATTGAGTAACTGGTATAAAAGCTAATTTCCTTTTACTAGTCAAAGTTTTTTACAATGATCTAATTCAACATAACCGTAAGCGACAGAGAACCAATTATTCATGCATAAATTAAATTGAACAAAAACTGATGCCTAGGAACTAAATCAGCCGATGACGCTATTCTGAAAAAACTATGGCTAATTAAATCGTTCCACAAACAAGAAGTCTAAAAAGAAACTTAATCGAAAAGTCATCTGACAGAAATTATATTAGAAACAAGACTATTAATTTTATTGGAGAATGGATATAGAGCTACTAATAAGGTCGGTGGTATTTCACTAATATTACGTCCTACACTGTACGAATAAAGACCGACCGTGTAGGTGGCCGCCATTTGCAGTCAAATTTGGACAATTACAACAATTTGTATGAAGTGGGTCAGCTTCCAGCACCCAGGACGTGAGTAATGGCAATTGTCAAAATATGAACAATGATAGGCACGAATCAGGAAAGTAGGTTAAATTATCTATTAAGTATATTTGATTGTAACAAATGAATTTAAGATTTAAATTGATGGTCATGTTGAACTTATTTACCAATCATTAGGTACTCTTTGAATCCAATTTAGAAACATTAAATAAACAATTAAAAACATTAGTCTACACACAAATATCTAATTTAAAAACTCAGGAAATGGGAGAAATAGAATTACAGCCTCAAGACAAAAAACAATAAAACGGTCATTCTGAATTATAACCGTTAAGACAACCATTCAATATAATAGCCGCAAGAAGCAATTGAGACGGTCTTGAACCAAATACAATTGCTTTACGCTTATAGGCTTAAAATTGGCATCGGTATGTTCCGGCATACCGTGGGTCTTTCATTGATTTACGACGCCTACCGAATTTCAAGAATGTGGTAACTGTCAACCTGTCTTGTGTTCTTTCCTCATCATTATCAACGCTTACCATTGTACTATCTATTCATAATTTGTCGGGGTCGCGTGTGATTTTAATGAACAATAGCCCAGCATGCGGCTGCGACATTGACCCGGGATTGAGAGGTCGTCTAGACTCGCCTGTTGAAATATTAAGATAAAAGTTCTGGAGAAGAATAAGATTTAAATTTCATAATTGGAAAAGGATAAATAATGAATCACCATAGGTATTGTGCTAAATTCAAATAAAAACTTGCTTTATGCAATTTTATCTAAATCCAGTCTGCGATATTCAATGACAAATATTCGGAGCATTGATAAGAGCAATGATGATCTAATTTGCGTGAATGATATTATATAAAAGTAGGACAATGACATAGGAAGATTATATCAGATTCGTACCATTGATAAATGTTGAGGGACTGCCTCATTGTATAAATGATGTCATGTTTAATGGATGACAATGAATGTTATGACAGTGTGACGATGTATCGGAGATGTGCAAGGTTGAATATTGTAAGTTTGTATTAGTTGGTGAATTGCTTTTTAACTCGATCTTAATTAAGTATCTCCACATAAATATCACAAAAAAGTGACTTAAAATAGATTTTATGCAATATGTTACGTTTATTATCGCAGTTAAATAACTTAAAATTAAAGGACACACTAGAAGAAGTTTTTCTCTGCGAATAAAATGTTGGAATGTGCAGTTGTAATCACTTCTGAAATCAAACAAACGTTCGACCTCAAACGTATGTTAATCCTTCACAACCCAGGCTTGATCTGTATCCACGCAGGCTCATTTAACTTGCAGATGACGTCTGTCAAACAATATGAAGCTCATTCGATAAAAAACATGAATTTATTAGACGAGTTGTTGAAATTGAAGTCGCTCGTGGTTCTGTGCTCTAGTAAATAGGTTTAAATGTAAATATTTTGAATCGCTATTTGATCTTAGGGGAAGAATTTAGATAAATATTTTCCTTGTGTACTGTGTCTTAGATAATAGAAATAAACAAAACATATCATCACCTAGGATATTTATTTGCAATGGTGCGGATGATTTAAAATTGCACGCAAAAAATATTAATTTTGTGGAGTCTAAATTACGTAAAAAAATATTAATAACCCGTTTTAATATAATTATAATCGCAGCGATCCGAATTAGATTTATTTGAATCAAATAACAGTCAAATCTATACTCAATTAAAGATAGATATTCTTTACGAGATAAGCTTGACCACCATTCTCCTTACAGAAGGTACATAATATGTAAAATATTGCATTATTGTAATGTCGATAGTTGCCGATAGGTATGCAGAATCGCGTAGTCGAAACAAAATACTTATGCTAATGAGTTAAAACAGGATCTGAGGTCAGACGATTATATTTTGCCAAACGTCTCTGAATGTTTGCTTTAACGCAGCAAGCAAACTTAGAAGCTTATGCGTCTCTTTCTATTTCTAATTACCGTTAAAGAGAATTATTGGAATTCACAAAATACAAATATTAATTTTAGCAGACTAGAGTTAATTAGATGACAGGAGAACTAAACTAGGAACTAAAGAAAGCACATTCAAATTTAGAGCTAAATAAGACAAGGGAAAGGAGCCTGAGCACATAAAAAAATAGCAGCTCTATTTTTTTATGTGCTCAGGCTCCTTTTCCTTGTCTTATGAGGGAATGAAGATTCAGCAAAGGATGGTTAAAGCATAACAATGAAGTACGAAATCTCAGCTTTGTCTTACTTTGTTCAATCGGCGGCACTCGATATTGGCGACAAACATTGGAGAAGTGGTATCATGAAAAATGACGTCAACACCACATAGAAATTCACGCCTTGTCGCCACACCCGAGGACAATCAAATGGTGGACCAATTTTATTAGCTTACAACACTGCTACAACTGTACAATACTGACAAAAATATTGCCACACAGTTTAATTTTAAACTAAAAATCCTTAGTATTGTATTTCAGTATAGTTGTTTTCTGTTATACAGGGTCGAATTAATAACTAAGATTGCATTCTAAACGACATAATTACTAATGATGACCTGATGGAATGATCATTAGGTATGCATTAAAGAAAGTATCTAAATATTATTGTTTCGACTAATTATCTAAATATTATATACTTATACTTAAGAAAAATAACCTTTCCATATATGCTTTTCGTAGGGAACATAAAAGTTCCATCGGACTACTATTAAATAAAACCAAAAGTTAATCAACATTAGGGAGATCAACATCATATTAGACTTATACCATAGACTTGTACCGTTACCCGACCACAACCGTTGCTTGCAAAAAATATATCGATGGATCTCAATCTAGTTTCCATTACCAATCGTCCATAAAAAAAGTTATAAAAATTGACAAAAGAAAATTAAATTAATAACTAAGTATAAGATTTTTGTGTGTGGCAATATTTTTTGCCAATTATAGATAAGAAATGTTTTTGAAGGTGAACAACCTACGAAATTGTAAAAAGGAATTCGTTTTGTAATTTTAAGAAAACTAGGAAATTGCATGTTACACAGAAATGTTACAGGAAATCAATATAAAAGCAAGGTTATTTAGTAAATGTGCGCCATTAAAAAAATATCTTTAGATAAATAATTGATTATCTAAACTGTTAAGTGTATTTGTGGTTACTTGAAATCATGTACTTATTTTAATAATAAAAACTCATGAAAAATCCGAATGCAATAAATAGACTCATCCAAATACCACACCCCGTTGTGTTGGCAGTGAGGACTTTGACCCCTGTACTGGCAACCTAACTACGAGGATTTTTTCCTTCCTTTTTTCGGGTAACGCGCAAGTGATACCGTGGTGTTGCAAGCATCTATAAGCTACGGTAACCGTTTACAATCAGGTGGGTGCTTGTTTGCCACCTTATTTGTAAGTCTATAAAAAATCTGGGGTGAATTCCTCATTAGGACTATTTTCTTAAACTTATCACTTAAGAACGCTGGACAAATTAGGCTGATAGGTATGTTGAAAAAATGGAAAAGCTGCCCGGATACATTTAAAATTCGGCAAAACTGGCAATGTTTTTTGTAGGAGCTTTTGTATGATTTATTCAAAAATATAGACAGGAAAACTACTGCCGAATCAGCTAGTCTCATTATATATTGATTTTTGACATTTACGCGAATATTATATATTGATATTATTAATCCCAATTGGAAATAATATCAATATACGCGATAAAATCCGTAAAAAGTAGTTTTATTTCAATAGTCTCATTATACATTTTAATTTCGCACCCACATCAAAGAAATCTCGAGATAAAAATTACAAATAAAACTAAAAAGATACTGCTAATAAAGTAATAATTTACGGCCACGACGACGGCAGTATTCCTATTTACTTACTATCTACCGTCAGTAAACAGTTTCATAATATTTTTTTAATGAATGAGTTCCTTTGGAAGTGGACATTTAAAAATAAAATGAGACGTAAATAAAAAGATCAAAATAACAACACTGACGTAAATAAACTCTAGTGGACTGCCAACGATTCCAATTTCAAATGAGGAATCACATTGTTTTGTTTTTCTTATTTATGGATTATGGAATGGCCTCCAAGGAGTTTGAGAAAATTATATTTTAGTATAGTATTATTTATTGTAAAAATAATTATGTATAATAAAATAATAAATAAATAGAACTCTAAATACTTCGTTTTGTGTAATCGACTTTCCCATCCAAATGTGTAGAATTCATTTCATTTTTCATTTTAATAAATATCTTTGACGACATATTTCTACCTTAAAATTAAAATATTACAAATATTTAAGTTTTTTCTGTTTTAAAAGTTATCTAAGATAATTCACATGACAAATGATCTTAATAGTTAAACTTAAACAAATATCTGCCACATGAAGCTCAAAAATCTATGAACAAACTAACTTGACCATTGCACTCTTGTTTAACGCAACTAGTGTTTATTTATATACTCGTTCTTGGGTCATAGCAATAGCTAGATCTTGCATGCAAATCAATTAAATCATGGAGGCCGTCCATATTCAAGATCAAGTTAAAACGTTTTATAATGTACGTAATTGAATTTCATAAGTGGTCCAAGACCAATTAGATATTTTGATTGTATAAATGTGGCGCGATTATGTTGAATGTCGCAACAAGGCCGAAATTCTGAATTAGATCAAGTTAAATCAGAGTATTTAGTTTTTATAAGAACGTTCAAATATTCATCACCATCGGAGTCTTTTAGTTTACTTACTACCTGTTAAAATTTGCATGCTATGTGCCTTGCTCTGAAGAGAATGAAGTATAACTTCTTATTGTACCACATTTTTAGTAAATAAATTTGATTTGATTTGATTTTTCCAACTGTGTTGGGCTCGGCTCCCAGTCTAACCAGATGCGGCTGAATATCAGAATGAATTTTACAGACAACACAGATATTGATTGTCAGGCTTTTTGGGCTTCTGACATTATTATAGTTATTCGTATATACAAAGGAAGACACTGTAATATCCTCCATTCAATAATTACTAGTAAATGCGAAAGTAACTCTATCTCTTTGTGTTATTTTCACGCCCAAATCGCTAATCAGATTTCCATAAAATGTGGCAAGAAGATAGAATGCATCCTGAGGAACGAAATAGGCCTTATGTCTCAAAAAATCCTTTTAGGACTGAATGAAACCGCTAATAGTCCTTTTTTTTAAAAGGTTTTTAATAGAGTAAATTATAATTATGTATAAAGGAATTGACCTACTTTATATTACGCCGTAACCACTACTTGTAACTGCAATACCTCTTAGTACACGCCCACATAAGACGTGCGCTACAGTACCTGTCGTCGCTTCACCCAGTAACAAAGTTGAAAAACCTCTATTGTTACACATTACATAAAATATTTCCTTCCTTTTCGTTACATAATGTAAAAATCTCATTGTAATTAATTTATGTTAACATATGAATACACGTGTTTGCATTGCTCCGCGGTGTATAGTAAAAGTGATGATAAAAAAATCTTATTACCTCGCTCGACGCGTTACGCAAGTTATTTAAAAATTGTTTGCTTTTTGCAACTTTGTTATATTGGAAGTGGTACATTCTCCATTGTGGTTTTGTGCACGAAATTTCGCATGAGGAAAGTGACGGAATTTCGGAAGTAGTAGAAGTACCTACTTAGGTATGGTCGACAAAAGAGTTAAAAAGTGGGTCTTACGGAGAATAATCGGGAAAAACTCCATAGACACTCTTTTAAAAAAAAACATGAGTTAACCTTGGTTTACAATTGTTTGTGTCTATCCAGACAGATAGCATGTAAAGCCGTCGGTCCCGGTTGTCATACGAACATCAATAACAATCGTTAGTAGTAATCAGAAGCCCAAAAAAGCCTGACAACCAGTCTCAGGATATCGGTATTACCCAGAAATTGGGTTGCGGATGTCTGATGGTAGTCGCTTCGTGTAAAATACTGATATTCAGTCGCATTTGGTTATACTAGAAGCCGACCCCAACATAGTTGGGACAAGGTTCGAAGGAAGAAGATCTACCTACGTTATACGACTTACAGCAATCTTGAAAAAGGAGTATTTAACGAGAAATTTAGTTCTCAGCATTCTTAAATAAACAAAAAACTTTCAGGAGAACTATGTTTTAATATAATTTGTTACATAAATTTCGTGATTATTAGATTTATCATTATACACAATCAATGAACAAGTGGTTAATCAACTGAAAACCAGCTTCGTCAGAACTATTACTTAATCCAATATAAACTTTTAAAGGCCATGATGTATTACAGCAGTGTAGTGTCTATTTAATGGCTATTACTGAGCCTATTTCTACGATAAAACTTAAAGTGTAACGATATGTGTATTTATTATACAAATCAAATCATATGAGATCCAACCTGTAATTTTCCTTTCACTGTTGGCAAGTGATTCTACTATTTCTATTGGACTTTCTATTTAATACTCTACGTGCGCTTCTATTACGTACTCCAATAGAATCATTAAAGCTTTTAAATGAATTGGTATGTATGAAAAAATGTATACATAAATTTCATACATAATTAGGTATGTACATTTTGACGACGTTTGGTGCAGCAGCTGCGGAATCGGCTTCTGGGTCACGGGTTGTGGATTCGATCCCCGTACGGAACAAATATTTGTGTGACTACAGGTAGTTGTTCCGGGTCTGGGTAAACGTACCCACGATACAGGACAAAATCTTAGTGGGGCAACGTTTTCAAAAATGATAAATGATACAATTAGAGGTTAGTAGACCTCATCATCATCTACAACACGAATCTACCGACTGCTGGGTAACTACAGCCTCTCTTTGCTCAAGCAATTTTTTCCGGTCCAATCTTACTTAAGTGTGACCAATGAATTTTCTGATGTTCTCAACACATCTAGCTACCGCACGCCCTACACTCCTTCAATCGAATATAGCTTCTTGACTCCACCAACCATTACCACATCTATCCATGGACATGTCAATAGAACTGATAGGCTAGTGAAAACTGTATGATACAGGCGGACAGCGCGACTTTTTTAATACTATTCCTGGAGTCCTGACATACAGGGTTTCTCTAGTTTAGGCTCCCGTCCACCCTGACGAATTCAATATTTATATTTCCGGGTTATATCTATATTGTACTTCTATGGTATACATATTTTATTATATTTCACAGATTTTTAAAGAAAAATTAAAGGTGACTAAATACATGATTGTACTCGTATCACTGCAAGAAACTATAAATTCCAGTACAATGTTATTTTGGTAAATAAATAAGTTTATCATAATTCCAAAAACTGTTATTAAATTTATCATAATAAGATGTTGTCACAAATGTTTCGACAATCGCCCAGAGAACATTAATCAAACATATTTAAATTAAACACCCAGCACACGAGTCCATTCAAACATCGAGTGTAGCTTAGAGCTTATTGTGGAAAAGTGAGCGTGGGACATTATTCATTATAGGATTATTTTACAAACTGTCAGGGCCTTATGATTATTTTGCAAGAATTACGCATACCGATTTCGTGTTTATCACTATTAATATAATAAAGCTGAAAAGTTTATTTTGTTTGTTTGTTCGCATGCTTGCTGTTAATACGAGACTGATTTGAAAAATCCTTTTTGCATTTTATAGCCCAATTCTTGAGAAAATAAAATCACGCGACCTTTAGGAGCCGAACAGAAGAAAAAAGTCAGGGTGAAGTTGCTGTCGGATCGGATAGTAGGTATGTAATATACATGTTATTTAGGTTTTACTGCACGGAAAAAATAGTGTACACGACAATTTTGCAGAAAACAATAAATAATAGGTACTAGCATTAAGAGCGTGACTGACGCTATAAACAAACACAAATCACTTATGTAAATAAATCAGGCCTTAATTAAATTGACATATGTAATAAATTCTAATTTCCAAGCGGGCCTCCCAAAACAATAATTGATAGCAATAGCGTTCAACAACACGTAATAACGACCATTAACGAGACGTTTGGTGACCGTCAAATTCATTTAATAGTGCTGTAACACAGTTGCGCAAGTCACAGTGCGATGGACGGATATTACCAGGTGGACAATAATGGCGCGTATTTTTTGTTACAGTAAGAACAAGCGGGCCTTTATTAATGTGCAGCTGATTGTTTATTTTTACTAGGACGTGATAGAGTAAAGGTAATATTTATGGAAATAAAACATGTAATATGACAGATGTGGCAGAAGTTCAATGAAAAAATTCCAGGTGCTTATCTTTGCTATATACTTTTGTTGTTGTGATATAATGTTAATGTTGGTAGCTACTTCATTGGCTGTGAATTAATAAATATGAGCAGATAGGTAGATATATACATTTTCGTTTTAATTACTGAATTGGTATGTACATTGAGTAATTTAATACAGAATACTAGGCAATACCTAAATGTTGGTTAATTTTGTTTTTTACTTACTTTTGTAATTTTTACCTTATTTTAGCGAGTTTTGCTTTAAGAACAATAATTTTTGTTCGTTGCACCGTGAAGAATTTCAATGGTGTCGGAAGCTAAGCCTTATGAATTATTAAAACTCGATTCATTGTCCCTGTATATGGTGTCATGGCGGAAATATCCTCGTCCTTTACAAACGTTTAGCAACAAATTTCAAAATACCATTTTAATCCTCGCTTGACGAGAAAAAGAGACGGCATAGAACAGGACAAATATAGCTTTCCCTCTCAACCACATTGACGACCACACATAAAATTGACTCATAACAATTAGCCGAAAACTATGCAAATTCATAACACATTAGCATTTGCAATGCATCATAAACATCGGAACAGACGTACGTAAAACGTAACAGACGAATAGTTAAATTGTAGCGACACTCGGAGCCGGATTTGGGAAAGTGCCTATGGGCCCCGCGGTACTTAAGTGCCCCGAGAAAAATTAGTACCTATGTTTCTGTAGGAGGGTAGAAAGAATATATCAACTCGCATTACCTAGATGCCCCTTAATAGCTTTGTAGCGACATCTATCGCGCTACACAGAACTACGAACAAATCCTGATTCGCGCTATCAACATTTGCAACTCGCAACGCATAAGTTGAATATAGTTATACAGACGCCCGACATCACCGTCGGGCCTTGGCCCGCCAGGAAAAACATCCGCCTGGTAGGAAAATCCTCCCTTTGATTGAAGGGGCAATACACCTCGCATCTCGATGATTCGATGATGAACCCGACGTGATCATAGTATCTCCACAGCTCATTCCGGCCCTGGCGACAGTTTATTTAACGGACCGAATCACATTATGGAGCGTAAAACTCAAGGTGCACCGGTACCTCCAAATTGTGATCGTAATTATATGTGAGAACAAGGCCTCCAAACAAATATTGCGCTAGCAGCTGATAAACCTGCCAATTATGTGCTATGGTTCATATATTTTCACGTTGTTCTTAAAAAGGTCATCAGTAGCATCAGGTTTCTTCAAGTTAATAAACTCGAAGATAGTCTAAAGAGGATTCACAGCATAATCCCTTCTAATATTATAAATGCGATTAGTAACTATCTGTATGTTTTATTACACACTTTTCATTTATTTGTCAAATAAATGAAAGGTGTGTAATATTTATCTGAAATATAAAAGAAATTAAACTTTATCTCAATATGGTAAAATTCATGTCAGAATGACAGTTTTCCCCGACTGATGCTGACGTGAGTAACTAAAGTATCAAACAATAATCACTGCCATCTTAAAACAATGCCACACGTTAATTAACTAAGCCAATGTCACCTTGCAAATTATATTACAAATCTCTTTAATCCAATCTAGTGACTGTGAATTAATTTGTGATATTAAAGATATTACAGTTAAATTGTAAACATTCCGTCCTTGATATTAATTAAAATTAGAACAGATAATAGTCAATCTGATTACACTGTATCAGCCATTAGGTATTCAAACATTCTGATAAGATTGTGTTCAGTTGTAAAATAATCTAGGTAATCGAAGTTTGTTTTCTAATGTTGTCACTTAAGAATGCGCCCGCGTATTTAATCAATCAGGCGTAATTCTAATGCTTCACAAGTCACAAGTTTTAAAAGTCCTAACTCTTCACTGATCAACTAGTAGACGAATTGATAAACAATTGTTATTGACCTGATTGAACAATAATTGTTACTAACTTGTCATTCAATGAATTTGCAATCAAATGGTTTGCAAATCTAGAAGTCAGAATTCTGTATAAGGGCGTTCGACATTGCGGTTAATTAATGAATTCGCAAAACGGTTATAATGAAAAGGCTATATACTCTCCAAAGTAATGCCGAACTGTCGTGGAACCAAAGGCAATTTTGCGTTATGTCTCTAAATAGAAAATCTTCTCTCCGTATGCTGAAGATTCTTAAAGGGAACCCCCTCAATAAAAAGCACAAGTACCCAACCCGCTTGACGAGCTCCTGTTATAGACGCCTAGATGCAAGCCTTTAAGGACCACTCACAAGCTAATCCCAGCACAAGCACTAATGATATTCAAACAAATCGCGGTCTCGACCTTGTGAGATAAACCCGTCGAGCGACGTATCATCGGATCGACGCAAACGCAGTCCCGTTACCAACAATCTCATTCGGTATAACGGGTGCTGCCGCCCGATTGGCTGCCACCACTGGACATGCGCACTTGCAGTGTTGCACGCTAGAGTAAACATTTCGTTGTTGCAACCGAAGAAGGTTTTCGCGGTTACATGCCTCTACGGTTCGATTGAATAATGAATGAATTGGGATTGTCATTCAAATCTGTAGTCATTCTTATTACAGTTGTTAATCTGGTTTTGAATGGCTTAAATTCCGACAAGGTCACTACAGAATGAAGAATTCACAGCATTCAAAATCATATGTTAAATTGGATTACAGTATGCTTAGTGCCGTCAAGGGTGTGCCTGTTGAAGATATTAACGTTTCTTTGAACCAAGAGAGGGGGAATGCCGATATTTATTATACCTATATTTAGATAATAAAGTACGACAAAGAGTAATAATACATTGTACAAATCAATTAATTAATTAAAGGACACGTATAATTATTTTGAATAATGACGTGACAATTATAGTATAGTCGTCCTAATTCCAAATACTTATTCATACTAATTCGGCTCTTCGACAGTCATGGACACACATTTTGCATTTCATACTTGCAAATGCGCGGTCACATATTGAAATCCTCCGTTATTAGGTACCACTAGTTAAGTGGTCGTATGAGTATCCACTTGTGAATGAAAGCGCCCACGCGGCCAATACTTAGACTACACAATGAGGATGCACAGAAATCCAACTCCTAAGAACGCATGGAATTTCAACTCTTGCAAACGAAAAGGAACTGTAAAAATATGGATCAGTAGCAGCACAAAAACAATTATTAACGTCCATGAACATAAAAGAAAAAAATACTGATAACACCTTTGTACTCCATAATCCTATGTTCTCAATTTACTTTTTTTGTTAAGTGTGTACATAAATAAATAAATAACAATATGGAAAATTCAAATATAGAACTAGAAACAATACCTAAGTTAGAAGCAATGACTTAGTACCTACCTATAGCATATTGATAAAATGAACCTTCTGTACGCACCTTTAGTATTTATAACTGTAAGTCTAGAATCCTGTATTATGTACGCTATGCACTTGGCCTAAACTAGTTTTCCCGCTCGGAGTGTTGTAATAACCTATTTGCCATTTATTTTTTCCGCGTGCATAATGATCAGCTGATGCCTACAGATTTTACTTTTACTTTCCAGGATTACGTAAACGTTGTGCTGTGTAAACTTTAATTTTAATAAATCAAATAAACAGTTCAGTCCATTGCTGGTAACATAAAAAGTAATATAAAGAAAAATATGTAAGCAAGTATGCAGTCTAAACGCACCTATTTATCAAAAGGCTCATTGGTCGCCTCCTTGTGTTATATAGTTAATGTTCTTAAAGTTAATGTTCTTGGCTTGCTTTAGGCCCCACATCCCCCGTCAAATATCTTTTATAACGTCTGGTGCTCATCTTAATCCGACTTTTGCTTTTGTAGGTTTCTCTAAGTAAGCCTAAGTGCAATGTCCTCTTGATCCGTTATTATCTGTCGCATCATCTTTTGCGGGCTTAATAACAGTTTATTCAGCTTTATCTTTTGATGTACTTACGAATAATATTCATTAAGTCAATTTACAGACATTATCGGATTACATCATCGTTCATGTAATAAGATTTATCATTAAAAAAGAAAATATGTTTCTTTATTTAAATAACGTGTAAGAAACGCACATTGAAAATGAGATTAAAATATTACGATTATGAGCACTTATGAAAAGTAAAAGTAAGTTTTGAGAGTAAAAGGTAATTCGCGAGTGCATCAATTTGTTGTACCTAAAGATTTCGAGTTGGCCAAGTACGTATGTTGACCGACAACCTTCAAGTTGAATTGCAATGGCAGAGGTGCGGCTTCAGAACTTAAACTTGAGAAAGGAAGGTTACATGGATCTTTGGCGAGTTAAGAAATTGGCGAAGGTAGCTGCGTTTTCGAAGCGTCCGGTTTTCTACAAACCTGTTGTTATTAAGGAATGCTGGCCTAGTATGGACGTACGAAAGTTCCGATACAAAACACCAGCGTGTGTAATGTCGATTGCTTTCTTACAACCAATTAATCGATTCTATCTGAGTGCGCCGAGATAGTAGATTTCACAACAGATTTATTGGATAATCTCGATTTACGATTAGCGTGTCGAGAGCAACGGAAGATGTTTTACGAGGAGGTAAATATATCGTGTTAGGTTGAACACGATATTGATAAAACACTCGAAGTGTAAATCGCGACGGATCGCCTATAATTGTCAACAGTTAGACGTATAACTGTGTGCAGATGTGTTGTAAGTCCGTTAAGCGTCCGATCATATGCGTTACATATTTGATTTATTACTGTCTATATCAGCCTAACAATTTGCAGTAGAAAGCATTGTTTGCAGAATTCCGGGAGTGCTACTTTACGTTTCACGTTAAGCACAAAGAGTTTAACTTCAGCTAAAATGATGAATATAGTAAGTCAATAATAGGTATCAGTTGTGTCAACAACAGCCAATAAAGTATCAAGATTATTGTTTTAGGTATCATAAATAAGTATGTATTTCTTCGTCGATTGTGGCTTTCATGGAATAAATCTCAACAAAGACTGCCATAAACAATCTTTAATTCATTAAATAAACCTCTTGAGGGTCGTTACAATAAATATATAAAATATTTTTTTCTTTAATAAACATGAAAGTATCTTTCTATTCTGTCTGTTAATTTTTACTTGAAAGCTTATTAAGTATATGTTTTGGTTCTAATAGAAAAGACAACCACTTCGAAATTAAGTTAATTATTAACAAACTACAGACTTAATGGAGAATACAAAATATTACTCAATTATACACCGTTGGCAATGAATGCCATTACCTTTATAGAACTTTTGAAGCTCACGACTCACGATTAATTGGTTCATTGGCCCCAAAATTGTCTTGATTGAGTAACTTTAAATAACCTACTCCAAAATATAAATTTAATTTATACCTGGATTTTATAACGAAAGCATATTTTAGTAGTAAAAAACTAAATTGATCATTTTGTATAGAATTCCATAGAATGAAAGGTGTGGAATGTATTGAAGATACCCCCAAGCATTGTACAACTTCTGCAGAAAAAATGGCTACGTGTTAGCAACACGTAATATACCTAACCATAAAATAAAATAGAAAAGACAGTGATGACTGCATTCATAAATATTCTATCTTCAAATTAAATTAAACATCCTTAATTAAACAGAATTGACATTTGCAATTGACCTATAGACAATAGAGTGGTTGGAGAAGTGCGACCTCTCCAACTAATCTCTGTGATTCTCGAAGATCTATTCTGCGATATGGTCGCAAGAGCTAGAACGATGGAACAAAATACAGAAAACTAGTGCCCCACAATTTATTAAATCATTTACGGTTGTGCGTAGCGGTTGCATGTGAAAACGGGTTTCTCCGTCTCGGGATCAGAAAAAGTGAACGAAATTAATTTGTTACGGATTAGACGGATATTAATACCGATAGCGGTTGATTTGGAGCGAATATTCAATGCCCTTTAGATCTAGTTACCCATATACCTACTGCTTTATTAATCACCAACGGCAGTACTCCTGAAATTGATTGTCATTTCAATCTAAGAACAAGAAGGCTGTGTATAGTTCGTTCTCGTTCTTGCGGTGCATCTCCGGCTATAGTAAGGGCATTGAATAATACTGGAGTAGGGTTAGCCACACAGCTTTCTTTCCGGTTTTTGCCAAATATTTAGGCAGTAGTAGGTATCGATTCGACTCTCGGAAATTTTGAAACGACATCTTATTCTTGCAATCAAAGTTTATCGATGCTTGACTTTGCACAGCATAATTGATAAGATGCAAGAAGCCAGAGATACACCTTCCCGCATTTTAGTTGTATCTCTACAATATTTTAAAACCAAGTGTAGTTTTAATGTTTGCTGTGTTGACAATTGATTTAATGTCTGCAGTTTAGAACTTGTTCCAGCCTTTTTAGGAAGCCGGATATTTACTAGCACTGGCATATCTAGATTATTTAGACATGTTAACAAGACTACGATAATGTGCACTTTAGTTTATTAAATTTTTGCTGTGGCAGCCATTGAAGATATCAGGTAATTCCTGCTAATCTTTACGGTTGGATAAAATACTTCAGCAAGAGTACATAACTATTTACTGAATTATTTTATCAAGCAAGTTAGTTTGCAAGGATTGATACTAGCAATGAACAGCTTATATTATTTATTTGTTTTATCTTAGGTTTAAAAGTGTTTGTATAAGATGTAATTATTAAGCAATAACAATACAAACGTGACAAACACTGCGACGGATATTTACGACGTAGGCACAACGACGTTGATGCGTGATAGACAATTATTTTACGATTTATAGAAAAATACACTTGGCTTGCACTTATTAAAATACCAGTCTTCTCTGAAGAGGAAGGAAAGATGATTTCCCTAGTAATACGGGAAGGCCTCCTCCTATTGCTAGGGAAATAATCAGCAGCTCGGAATTTGAATTTGAGGTCGGTTAATGGCAATAGGCTAGCCCCCCTTTTGGACCTAACATGCCGGCGAACTGTGGGTATACATAAGTACACTTCTGCCTAAACCTTCGGGGAATACAGGTTTGATGGTATGCAAAAATCTAACAGGTTGTCCGTTATTATAAAAATCAGCGTATTCGAGAAAAACAAATTGGCTGTCGACAATAATTTGCTTAGCAGGTAAATAATATAGCAGGCTTACAGGCAATATTGCGTTGTTCGTTTTCCGTGAATTTGTGTAGCAAACTCGTGTTTTATGTCCTGCCATCAATTTTGCTGGACTTAAGTATTGACGCACTAAAATTAACATACTAAGCCACTTTGTTTATATTATGTCACGATTTTTTAAGGCGCGTCGAATATTGGCAGCCATTTTTGCAAATCCCTGTTTTTGACATTATTATTAATTCTCGTATGTTTTTGTAGACGTGTGAGATCATTCCTTGTGCGCGTGTACATTTTTTAAATGGCATTTATCAAATCCGAATTCAAAGTAAGAGTACTCCAGCCGTTATGAATGTATTTTAGGTTTCAAAAAATCAACTAAATAAAACGTTACATTTGTTGTACCAAAGAATACATTTAAAAAATGACTACTAACCAGTCTTGAGAGGAACTTCAGTTTAAAGCGTTATATATGTACATTGATTTTTGAAATGTCTTTAACATCACATACGGGAATTAGATCTTATTCTAAAAGCTTGTGAACTGAAAACGATGTTTTATCTGTAAAACATTTAAATTTTTCTTTCTATTTTTATATTTTCAAGGAAATATCAAGGAGACTGGTCGACTCTTCGCGTGATCAGAGGGCTGGCTTGTTTCTAGCGGAACGCATAAGCATTGCCATTCAACGTGGCAATGCAGCCAGTCTTCTGGGCACGTTGCCGGACGACAGCGATGCCGAGGAATACTTTGACGCCTACTAGCGTTTATACTTTTAATTATTTCTATTTTATTTTTGGTTTTTGTATAGGTAAGTAATGTATATTTTGTAAATATGTAATTATTGATAGGTATATATAAAAATGACTTAAGCTGTAGGATATAAAATATATTGGATGTAAAACATATTTAACTAATTTAGGTAATAGCAGGTATAACGAAGCTGAGAAAGCGTTAGAGTGAAGCTGAGAAACATACGACATTATAATTATAATTCATTAACGCTTAGGGACTTAGCTAACAATCAGCCAAACGCTATAATATTAATTATAATAATTGTTCAATAGGTCGAAAAGGCAAACATACTGCAATCTGGCATTACTATATGTAGGTACAATAACTGTAGTTGTGTGGCCCTAATTACTAGAAATATTTTAATACCCCTTTCAAATCAATATTCATAAAGGATGACCCGTGTAGTAAGTACCATGAAAGAAAAAATTAGGAGTAAGCGTCAATAACAAATAGCCATTGATACAACTGCTGTGTACGTGTGACATTTAAATGACCTTGTTTTGGGCAATCGTAAGAACCCGTTGTATTTACATTGATTACCGACCTTTCGCAGAATGTCGTAAACTGGGTTCTTGTTGCGAAGGTAATGTATGGGGAAATGCCAAATAAGCTAAGTTAATTAAAAAAACAATTATGTCAAACCATAGTGTTTAGGTGATTACTTTTTTATGGAACAAGACAAATACTGTATAAAATAAGCAGTTTTAACGTCTTTATGTTTCTTGGGTCTAATTACAAAAAAATGTGTTTATTAATTTTCATCATTCATCTTGAATATTGACAGCGTATTCGGTAATGGATTCGGTTGCAGTGTACTAAACAATTTTATACAAATGGATTTCTGCGTAGAAATCTAGAACGAATACCATTTTTTCCAATGAAAATTCAAACTCAAATAAAAATTTGTACCACAAAATTGAAATTACCAAAAAACAAATCTCTAAAATGGCAACACAATGCCGAATTTCTGTTTTTTAATACCAAGACAAAAGTGTCTCGTACAACTTTTTCATTTGAAATTGGAATTGGGACACAAAAAATTGCCAAGACTATTTTTACTGTTTGTATTGCCAACGGAACAATACTCCTATTGTGGTGTTGAATAGCAAAATTAAAATTCCTTGAGCACAACCATGTGACGGAGGCCATTCATATGAACTTAGAACATGTCAAGGTTGTAAGCTATGTAGTAATAAGGAACTTTTCCAAAATTTACCTAATTACGGTAAAAAATAAGGCTTCAAGATTCGTGGTAAGGAAGAAAATGGTAAGGGAGAATTTACAGACAGACACGACAATAAAACAGTTGTTACGACCCTCTAGGTGGGTCTTTAAAAAATTAAAACCTGTTGTGTATCCAGTGTTACCATAATTATAAAATAGAAAGAGTCATAGTAAGGAAGCAAAACTGATCGTGCATAATTATTAAAATTAGGTACTCATTTAAGTATTCTAACAAAATGTATGATTGAAAATATAAGATATATTAATATAATATATATATTAATTTGTAGGATGTAAATGCATGCACGAATCTTGCAAAATTAATAACTTACACAAACACTTGCATTTTTCAAAATTATAATAAACAGTGATCTCATCGGAGTCCTTCTTAAAATCCCGTGTTTAATTGCAAATATAATTAACGCTCACATGAATACTATTAAGGCAACGAGCACAGTCGCCCGACCTTGGGGTCTATTTAATAGTACTCGTTAATTGCGCAAACCACGCCTAGAGCAAATATCCAAAGTGAGAGATTGTCAAATGTGTAATGATTCGTAAACTTGTCTATTGACCACGAAATTCTTCACATCTATTCTATTGATTTATTATTATAAATACATTGCGTAATTTTATGGTAAAGTACTGGTAATTTTTGGTTCGATATTCAAAAAGAGACTACTATGGATTACATTGTAATATATTTCTAAAATATATTGGAATATGGTAACCCTGTTAATATGAACTCTTTTTTAATTTTTCTGCAATATTTCTCTTAATCTTTAGTAGTATTTTCTATACCTAAGATAAGCCTGCAATCTGGTCTTAAAAGATTCATGTTTTTTAAATAAGTAGGTTTTATCACAACAATAGCAAACAGATTAAAAAGGAAATAATAGCAGTGACCATTATAGAAAGTGCGACAATAATATTTATATTAATGAAAAAACTGTATTAAAATGGAAATCTAAGCGTTTGCTAAAGCAAACGATAACGTTTATCGTTTCATGGTTGAGAAAGAAGTACTCAATGTTTTTATATAGCTAAGTATTAGAGACTGATTTACTTTATTGAAAAACTAATGTACCTACTTACACATTGAGCGCCACGTGTATCCTTCCGGAAACACAAAGTACTTACCACTTTCAGAGACCGCGTGTTTCCTTTGGGACACACAGGCAGTGCTTTATTCAGAGGCCTGTATGTCCGACAGGAAACACATTTTTCTAAGAATTCTAATACCTCTTGCCTCCACGGTTATTTCGGTGTAAGTTTTTCGTACGACTTTTCGGTCAAAGATAGTCGGAGAAGTCGGGTTTTTTGCAAGACTTTTTGATCAAAGTTATGTTATTTCAATAAAACATTAGAATACGAATTAGGCAAATAAATGAAGCCCAAAACATTAAAAACACGGTTTTTGGGCATGGCGCTCAACGTGTTATAATATTAGCTACGGTATTTACCCTAGACCCTACACCGTGGGCTTACTAGCTGATTGGCTGAGACACTTTTCTAATAACCCAACTTTTTGGTGTGAAGAGGTCATACTTATAAATATTGTGCGAGTTTATTTTATTTGTTTTGTTTATTGTTTTACTTAAAAGAAGAACATAACAAAATGTACGGTATCAATAACGTAATAGTATAGTACACAAGGAGAGAAAGTGACAGATTAGTAACGAGTGCACAAACCACACAATTTTATATTCTGTACTTATTTCCCCTGAGGGATGTATGGCGGGAGAAAATACTGTACTGAAGAGGATTATAAAAAAAGACCTATGTATTCATAATTAGTTGGATTTTTCAGTCAAGGAATTTATTATAACTGTTTTTTTATGATTTGTAGTGACTTGATGCAACATATTCACTAATTGGAATTAGTAATTACCAAATTTAATTTTGCAAGACATGAAAAAACAGTCAACAAATATAAAATTAAAATTAATCCGACAGCGTACTTTCAACACATTTCGCACACACTTTACAAAATCAATATGTATATTTACTTATACATATTTATTTAATCTGTGCATCCCTGTTATTTAGTAGATATAATTGCATGACATTAATGACGCCAATTGCGGCTCGCTTTCAGAATTGGCGAAGTAAAAAATATAGAATTCTCCGGAATCGTATAATATACCTAAGTATTTTTTGCATAGCATAGAAAAAGTGCAAAGTAATTTCTAACTTTTCCTAGAATTCACAGCAAAATACGGAAAAATAGTACTGATTTCATTTTTGTCAGTGTTACGTATCGTAGTTGGTTCTGTCAACCGTTACAAATTGAATTACATGCTTTGGTAATGAAATAAAAACTGCAGTATCAACTACTTAATGCTTATCAACAAACATATATTGAAATACCCGATATTATAAGTTTAAGGGAATCGGTTACGATGCTAGCGTGTAGCAAGGACCGATAAGGGACTGCTTGACTCTTCTGAAATGCTTTATAGGTAACGTATGAAAAAAAGACTATTGTCGGTAACTGAAAATATGAGTTACTATGAAACCATTAAAAACTCACGCCTTTTCCCACAGAGGTAGGCAGAAAAGAAGAAAAGAGAAGGTTCTGTAGACCTTGCACTCGCCAGCATTTAACATATTAAACTTGTTAGTTCCTTGTAATTTTGCGAAGGTATCCTGACGCAAAACTTTTGACTTTTACCAGTAGATACCTTAATTCATTAAAAACTGTGACCCTCCAGAGGGTCTTAGCTCGCTCGCTAATGTAGTATTATTAACTTTCACAAACTTTTATGGTAGCATTATGAATACTTTTGAATTCAACAATTTGTATCTAAAAGAATACTCCTTTCGTTTGATTATTTTTTCTTCTATTTCTGTAAACGAAACCTACCTTCATAATGGTTGTCGTCATCGTCGTGTGCAGCGCTGATCTGTCGGCAGAGGTCCTCGTATTCTGCCCAATAGGCCGCTAAGGCAGAGGGGTCCGGCGCACGCGCAGGCAGCGGCAGCGCCATGCGGACCTCCGGAGATTCCTGAGGGAAGAAGGGTTTCATTAAAATATTTTAATTTAACAATAGTATCATTAACTTTGTAAGCGAACCAATATAAGTTATTATTATGATATTTTAAGCAAGCTAATTTTGAGCCGTTTGGGATCCTTTGTCATTGTTTAGTTCAGCCTATCTTAATGCCTTTTTTATGTATACAAATCCTCATGGACTACTGCGGTCCGGGGAAGGCAACGGGACACCCAAACGGCCTACCGGGCTAAAACCACAGGAAGTCCCGCTCGCCACTTTTAGCTGGGATCACGGAAGAAAGATTTCATTCCTCCGCGACCCCTACAATGGTATGCCTATTTTAATGCCTGTCTTAGTGGTGACTGAAGACTGTGTGCACAAGTCTCTAAATAAGTCTAAAAACCTTCACAATATTTGATAACTTGATTAAATTAAATGCTAGACATAAAATAAATCCAAATGATTAATTCTTGTACCCCAGACACAGACAAAGCGGTTTTGTTCTGGCTCATGAAATATAACAACCGCTTGTTTTTTTGCTTATTGTACATTATTCTATGAATAGGTAATCTACTGTTCCATCTACTGTATCTGAATGTTCTTATATCATGGTCCTAAAAGCGGCACCAAAAGATAAACAGCATTAACACGCCCTAAAATTGACTATCAACATAATCTTGAACAATGATTAATGATAATATAATGAGAACTATTTCATAAAGGACAATTAAATTCGGCATGAATAAACAATGTGTAATATAAAGTATGAGAAACGTCAGTATTCTGAGCAAGTTTGCGAAATAAATTGGTCAATCCTTTCAGAACAAGAAGACAATAAAATTGCAACATAATTTTATGTATCTAAATAATATCGTAATTTGTAATCGAGCAAACTGGAATTCAACTCTAATTATGAATCGAGATGTATCGATATAACATTCCTTAGAGGCCAAAATCGCAAATTCTAAAATCAAAAATAAGGAAACAAGTTAACATCAAGAATCCACTATCGTAGCATAAGTTAAAGGGTAAGGATCGTTTTATAGGCGATAGAATGACATGGTAATGAGCCAGAATGTGAAAAGGTCAACATACCAGGAAAAAACACTGAATGGAATAAATGAAAAGGAAAATTGTAATACTGTTTGAAATTTATTTAACTTAGGTTTTTAACCTAAATAATACAGAAGCCGATTTTCACTTCAAAATGACTAGCTCCTAAATTGTTGATCAAATTCTTAGATTTTCAAAGCTGAATTTTTTTGATCACCGATCCGTCTTAATTCCTTCTTAATGATCATTATCATCCTGCCCTGATCCCAATTTATTTGCGGTCGGTGCAATACGTTCTTTCTATTCATGTATTTTTGATGAGGCATCATACCATCATTTACTCGCTTTTAATTCCTTCATAAACTTATTCGAACACAGGAAAACGTGACTGTTGCATACCAACTTGAAGGCTTGATATCGTTCAATAAAATTATAACTGTACGTACTTTATTGTACCATGATTTGACATTATTTAGCATGCCCTTCGTTTTCCTGTTCACCATAAGGAAAAATATTTTACAGTTTGCTAGCAATAAGCTGTCATTAAATTTGTCAAACTGTTGACTTGTGAGCTTGTGAGAATAGTAAGTATTCTTTAATGTTTACTGAAATGTTTCAAGTTATAATTTTATATTATGTTTCTTTATTATTTTCAATGATAACTAATATTATAAATTTAGAAAAGATAAGATTTTTTTTGTTTGGAAGTATACTCCAAAAATACTCAAACGATTTTAAAAATTCTTTCACCTAGAGACAAAGAGCTACATTGTCAGCGAGTCTGGGCTGTATTTTCTATCTATCTACCAATGTAACACGAGGTAGACCACTAGCTTGCTGTACATGAATACTACTTATTACTATAAATAAATGAAATAAAACATAAATAATTGTTTTCTAAACCAAGTTACCCCTGTGACTTGGTCTTTGTATTTGGAGAGAATTCGTAGCTGGTATATTAGTCAGTTCTTACGATACTAATTAAACATCAGTCATTAAAAACGAAGGCGCTCCCAACGTTAATGATACTTGAGTTAAAGGTCACCAACTAAAACAAAATGAACTAAATGATGACACTCATCATAACAATTAGAACAGTTATCAACTGAACACAACGGCTTACGTCATTCAGTTCAAACAAATGATAGGAGTTAAAGTAATCCTGCCGCATTGCGATGAAATGAAGTAAGTGCTAGTTACAATGTTTTCTTGTGGACTTTGTCTGCAACAAATGTGACTAAAAACGACAGCTTGGTTTTGAAATTTTAAAGTTACTCAAGCTTCAAGAATTCTTAACAGCGTCTCATAATGACAGCATATTTATTTTCTTACTGGGGTTTTGGCTGAATTCGAGTTGACAAAAACGTTTGTCCCCTATATTAGTGACTATATTATTGATAAATAATATTTATTTTTGTAAATAGATCTTTTAAAGACACTTTTACATAATACTAAATAGCGCAGGCATTTCCTAGCTGACGACCCCTGAGAAGAAACGCCGAAACAAACTCAGAGAATCATAATTGTAATGGGTAATGAGAGTAAATCAATATTTTAGGTGATTAAATGAAAAAAAACGTATTGCCAATAGTTAGACTAAGTGTAAGACAAACAAATGGCAATCTGAAAAACATCTATATTTATTTATTTGTATAAACATAGGTAGGTTTCATTAATGTGGAAAATATAAAATAATAGTTTCTCTATGTTTCGCCTTGGTCGGCATACAAATTTTGACAAAGTAAATTGAAATGTTTAGATACAGAGCATTGAGAGAGAATACAAGGTTGATATTTTTTATAGTAGGTACGTAGTTAGAAATAAAATCTAGACTGATTAAAAGCTGTTTTATATTTCAGCTGCTTAAACATTGGAACAAAAGTGTCATTACATTCTTGTTCTGTTTTCTCTTCGTTTGCGCGACTGCTACGCTAGTCTAGTCTGTATATCTAGTCCTGGATTCGATTTCCAGGTCGAAAAGTGTTATTGGGTTTATCTATGAAATTCTCAGTAGTAGCTCGGAGTTTGGATTTGTGCCTGGTAATGGGCAATAGGCTCGTCTCCTATTACATGGGACCTCAACAAACCGGCGAACTGTGGGTGTACATGATTATACCTCTGTCTAACCTATCAGGGATTACAGGCGTAATGGTATATTCGCATATTGGTATGTTTAGGGTGTTAGGTACATCATTTAAGCCTATTTCCATTAACCGGGCACAAATCCATCCAATCCTATTTATTACATGGGACGTAAACATACCGGTCAACCTCTACGCAACCCTTCGGAGAATACAGGCGTGATGATTGTTATGTTTACTATCCTTTTTTTTATATCATCATCATCATCATATCAGCCACAGGAGATCCACTGCTGAACAAAGCCCTCCCCCCATAGACTTCCACAAGGACCGCTTATAAGCCGCCTGCATCCAAGAACTCCCAGCTGCCTTTACCAGGTCGTTCGTCAATCTTTTAGTACGGCTAAATCTTCATGGATGTTCCGCTACCTTGGGAGGCGGCAGGGTATGTCGGACTGGTACCGACTAAAAACCGCACTTTCCTTCACTCGCCCTATAGTAATGGCCACGGGATCTGTGAAATTCACCAAGACCATGACAGACTGTGGTCCAGCAGTCGCTGGACACCATGAATTAGCGAGGCCTTGCCCTACAACCTATCTGAGGGCACACATGGGATGAGTACGCGTAGGTACTGCCTACTGGGGCCATTATCCGGTCAGGCGGCGGAATCCCCCAGTTCCGCAGGCCACATGTTTACTATCCTATATGTATACATTTTATCTCCAAATAACAGTATAGAAGGTCTGGTTCAGCCGCACCCTTGAATATCTTCACGTAGTTATCAGGTGACGTGTGTCGTTAGCAAATACACGATAAAGCGAGGTCGAATACATTATTTAAATATTTGGCCGGCTTAATGATTAGGCGTCATCTTTTAACTTCGTTTGCATAACGTCCATTTTGATTTCGGAACGAGTTTTGACGTTTACAGATGTCATCCCGCTTCGGATAATGACCGTGATTCCAATCATGGTAGGCTATGACATTTAATGCTTTATACCAAGTATTCTCTTCCCGCGTTGGTTCGCGGTTATGACGTCACTAATGTCACAATGTATTCAGTAAAAAAAAGTAAAGTTAATACAATTACTAATTAAAATTTGCTTCATTATAGAAGCAAACAAGTTCATTATAGAAGAAAAAAACAAGAAGCAAAAAATGCATTTTGCTCCGGCATAATATTATTTACACATAGTGACAACGTCACACGTAATGTAACGTAATGACGTGACGTGTGAAGAGAATCTATCATGATTTCAACCAATCCAAGTCTATAATTTCAATTGTATCATCAGAAGAGTCGTCCATAACACTTATGACATAATGACTGACAGATTAGATAGATAAAACTGTCAAAAATCATGAATTCGAAGTCACGGAATAATTACTTTAAAATATAAAATGACAAGAGGCCCAGATTTCAAAGGCTTCTTGAAGTATATCGGCCTTCAAAGAGGCCTTGAAATTTTTATCTTATAAAAGTAGGTACTAGTCATTGACCTAAATACTTACTAATTAATAGCAGCTACCAATCAAAATCTCACTTTCACATTATTTTAATGGCCACAGCAACACCAAAATTTATTTTATATAAGTACATATGTTTATTGAGGGTTAGTCACCGGTTTGAAACGCTTGGCACTCGATGAACGCAGTTACCTACACCCAAAGTTCACGACTTCATTAAACCTTACCTATTTATTGCTATTATTATTAGCCAGATCGGGCTTTGCTGCGTTCACTAGGACAGGCCTACGTCCAGCAGTGGACGAATATGGGGTGATGATGATGATGTCAAACTCTTCACAAGAAAGGAAGTGCATCAATCACGCTTGGGCATTGTGTAGATCATGAATAAATCATGCGCCTGCGGCAACGCCTATATTTATTTAGGTATGCCAATTATAGTTAAACACAAAATTCAAACTTGCAACATCATTTAGAAATATAAGTACTTAACCTAAAAACAATAAAGTTTATAAATAAAAGAAGCGACTATAATTAAAATTAACAATTACACAATGACACTGACGTGACAACATAATATTTAAAAAAAATAGGATTAAAGAAAACATTCAAAAAAAGCCTAATTAACTTTATCCAGCCTAATTAAATTCGTATTCAACTTAATTTAAGTATATTATACTTTATAAACCTTAGCGGTAGATTCACACTTCCTCCGTAATAAAATTGATTGCCATAAGGAAAAAACAAAAGGCGGGCCACCTATCTTGAATGTTAACAATTAATTTCGACTCATAATTACAATGAAACTGTTGCGTAGTAGAGAATCCAATTCACTTTATTTCTCAAGCAATTAAATCGCCGAATCCAGTCCTCAGGTGGAATGAGGTGTTCTTTATCTTTGTTAATTTAGCGCACAAAGACAATACGTACCTACCTCTAAAATGAGTCTAATTAAAGGAGATTCTTTAGGATATTATAAATTGCTAAATCCTATGTGTATTTTACACAGAACAAAATCAAAATAATTCATACATTACATTTGGGTTTTATATATGTACCACCAAAATCTGCCTCGCCTCACAGGCAGATTTTGGTGGTACATATATAAAACCCAAATGTAATGTATGAATTATTTTTGCACACAAATCATGTCACACAAATCTTTTTAATTAACAGTCAAAAATAGCATTCCAATCAGTGTTACATTAAATTCAAATTTATAACTTAAGATGTTAAAAAAAATGTTATTATAGAAACAGTCAAACAAAATAAAAAGTAGATTTAAAAAATGACGGTAAATCATACGATAGCATAGTACTTAAATGTCAAATTAAATCTTCTCAACATTTTTATTATTTAAAAAATCATAAATAATATAACGTCGTCGAACGTCATCTCTCACCCGCAAACCAAATAAACCCAATAAAGTAAGAATATTACCTTAGCATAACGCCATTATTGCTTTTAGACCCATCTTTGTTGGTCCTTTAGGTTCATAGTTTGTGTTTTTGTCAGCAGGAATCAATGGCCTCCATCACTCCTCCGTCCGAGAAAGTCCTACAGCATTTTATTTTCTAGGTATATATTGGACAGATACAATAGTAACGAAGCCATCCCGAAGGCGATCTACGTCAGGTCATTGGTACATCATTTGGTCTCCGCCCAACGGCCTCCGCTTACAAAAGCTTGAGTACTTAGTTATTAATGTTTCCTTCATAGCCCACACATGAAGTAACAAAGACAGAAGCCACTGGCATCCTGCGGCGTTTCCGGAGCACCCACTGCAACTATTTATGGTTACAGGGACGAACTTAGGCGCAGGCGATAGATAATCGGAACACATAAAATATCTATTTTTTGAAGAATGAATCCGGTCTGAAGTGCATTGATACTTGATTTTTAATCTAAGAAGCAGCCTTGTAGTAATTTTGTGCAATTAAATATTATAATTTGTAATAGCAATATAGTAGAAAGGAATGATTTTAGCATTAATGACACAACAACATGTGAAATTATTTGGGTGTTGTTGCATGCAGTGTATTCCTTGCCACGTGTGACGATTGAATGACGCTAGTTACAAACTAGAGACGAGTTGACCTGTTTTTATAGACCAAAGTGCTATTTTTATGTCACTAAAAATACAGTTACAAATATATGTATGCATAGACTAATATAGAATAAGTGATATGGGAAGCGTTGATGAAAACTAAATTTATATGTGAAGTGAAAGATAATATTATAAGAGGTAATTAATTACCTTACCTTTTTATTATCTCTAGATCTTTTAGCAATAAAGGAAATCCCCTATACTATTTCCTAAAGAAAAAAACTAACTACTAATAGTAACAACTATGTGATTATGAAATAATATAAGGGCAAATTAAACTCATTAACTTTAAATTGCCTATTGTAATTGGCTTATGAAATAAATAAATTGCTAAAGCTACCGTTATAATCTACGTTATTAAACTTCGATTTCATAAAATATTATATATCATCAACAGACGACTAAAATAACAGGGAAACACTCAATAATATATGAACATTTGTAATTATGCATACATACAAAGTATGATAATCGATGAGTACATTCGTAAAGCAATAAAGATCATAGATGATCGTTATTTAGAACACAAATAATTTGTAAAATCATTACCAGAGTCACATTGAGGTCGAATATTCGTGAGATAAAGCACCGGACGTTGTTAAATAATCCATTAAAATAACATTTATTGCCACATCATTTTATACAGAGACAAAGTCAAGCATTTTAGGTATGTCGTCTGGTTTCCGGAACATGCAAAATATATAACGTATGCTCATCATACCAGCAACTGTCCGATGAATCAGGTGAATTATAAAACGGAAAACACTGTGGCTCTCATTAATATGCCTGCTTTAATGGACCATTCAAATTAACAAAAAAAATATCAACACACGCACCAACAAGGCATACCATTAGATTTTTGTATATTAAGAAAGCTAATCAAGAAAGCATTATGTGTTATATTAAAGATAATACATGATAGAATATTTTATAGCACAATATTTTTAAATGACCATAATCTTTATGATCTTACAGCACGAATACTTTGGCCGTGAATCTCACAGTCATATATGACTGTCACTAAAAGGGTGATCTATCACACGCGTCCATATCACACAGTCATCATAATCGTGGCCCCAATTGCGGCCCTGTGCGTGACAGGAGAACATTAAAATTTGACTTTAGAACATGTGAACCATTCAATGAAACCTCTACACCAAGTAGTAACGCGAGTACCATCCGCTTAAGTCGACAACGAGTAGGTTTGAAGTAAAAGATGTACAGATACTCATAGAAGTAAATTGAAAGATATACTTCAAACTTTAACTTTCAAATAATACTTAGGTATTTGAAGTAAAAATAATTTTATGAAGACTCAAACGACATAAAGTACATAAATGTATTTCTACTTTGAAATGAATGGGCATTTCAAAGTAGAAATACATATATATACTTTAGACATGTTATATGTATTTGAAGTTTACAACAGTTATTTTTTTGCGGATTTGGCATGTATCTCTGCTTATCGAGAAATCTGAATGTCGCCAGCTCTATAAAAGACCTTCAAGATTAACATAAATTTGTATATTACTCGTATATCAATGGAATTTCTGCGAATGATCGTAAATTTTATAGTGCGACCGGTTTAAGGATAATAGTGTCGGATACGGACTATGAATGAGCTATGACTTATGAGATATTTAAAAATAACGTCCTGATTTTTGACAAGAGCGCGGATATAAGTGAAGGTATCGAAATAAAACATAATTGGCGCTGTTTCTTAGAAATTCTAGACTTGTGGAGTGACATTAGCCAACATGTGTAGAAATATGAGACAGCAAAATATCTGGTGTGAATTTTTAAACAAATAGGTTAAAATCAGTTTATTTTTAATGTCTAATACATATTCACGGAATGGAAAACATAAAGTTTCTATTCATGGTCGAGATATTTGATTTCTTTATCCGTGTAACGTATTCTCGCGACCGGTTGCGTGGCGTAGCATCTGATTGTTATGGCAAGCCGTAACCCCGGTCCGATTGCTTTATGTTTTTGTGCATCATGATATCATCGATGCAGTCAACATCATGCGTCAGTAACATAGCTTGAATCTTCGTCCTTAGTATGTTCTTAGGCCCGTGAGATGTGTTATTTTGACACGGTATTTTTCGCTTAAGCAAGATGGAGGTTTAGGTGTGTTGGATTTTAGATATAAAAATTACGTGTTGCGCATGCTTAAAGCAATGAAATGGACTTCGAGACCTCAGTTGGATGATGCCATTGACACGTTCAAATTTTATATTATGCAAATAACATTATACCAAGATTTTATAATCCAAACGGAGCAATTTGCTAATCAAGCAATAAGCTCATCTTGCAAAACATAATCTGGTTTACCTACGGCTGAGAATAGAAAACGTCCTTTCCATGAGCTGCGAGAAAACGCGCTAACAAAAGTCAATAAAACCCTGCACTAGTGGTGGCAGGATCTAATGATCTGCTTAGCAGACTCCGGACGGTGCTACTATACAGTTGTGTATATGTTATCACCAGAGCCGTATAAACCAGAGAGAATGACGTGCTCCATCTTGCATCCTGTTTGTGCACATCAGGTACCACAAGGGTCAAACGCATTCAAGTTAACTGCAAAAAACATAACATAAAACCATCACGCCTGTATTTCCCGAAGGGTTCGGCAGAGGTGTAGACTGCCAGTTTCCCTTACGTTTAGGTTCCATGTAATAGAGGGGAGTCTATTTCCATTAAGGGCCACAAATCCAAACTCTGAGCTGCGCCTGACAATTTCACAGAAATCGCCTATAACACTTTCCTAGACCTGAAAATGGGACCCTGAACCTCTAACGTAGCATTCGCACTTACAACCACTATGGAGAGAAGAATGGATGTTTCCGGTAATGCCATCTCTTTGACCATTTCTAACATTAGGTTTATTTATAACAATATGGCACAAAACCGCGCATAGCCACACGCACTTTCTATTCCGCAATGGATTCTAAGAATGTTCTCTTCACTATTTACTTTTCCTTTAACATAATCGATACCAAGATGTGAATGCATCATCAATACTAAATAAGGCTTTGGAAACGTTTTACAATCTTATTGACGTAATCTTTACCTGTTTGTTAAAGGAAGAAATCCGGCTTCAGATTTTATTTCTTCTGAACGTACAGCGACTAAAGCGACCACGTTAGTGATCTTTCAAAGGACCAACTAAAATATACCTGTGCTCGAAATGCATTATGATAAACGGTTATATAACGGTAAGCTGTTATATTATAATATATGACATATATATATTTTTTGTATTTTTTGGGATTTTCCATGCTAAGATTTTAAAATTATTTAGCGAAGGAAAAAATCTACCGCGGGGGCAGGATTCGAACCTGTGTCTTCTGGTTCGGTTTCAGTGGTGTTCGATTTTTCCTTCGCCAAATAACTTGTTATATATATTTATTTTTTTGACAACGTCTGTGGTCTAGTGGTTCGAATGCTGATCATGGGGTCGTGGGTTCGATTCCCACAGGACACAAATATTTGTGTGGTTAAAACATGAGTATTTGTGTTTGTCTGGGTGTTTCTTATGGATTATAGGTATGTATTTACAAAAAAAAATTATATAAGTATTATATCCATTGTCTAGTACCCATAGTACAAGCTCTGCTTAGTTTGGGACTAGATGGTGTTGTGTAAAAATGTCCCAAAATATTTATTTATTCATTTATATTATTTATGTAGTTATATATTATTTATTATACACGGATAAAAATACAATTAATCAGCCTTATTTATTTCAGAATAGCGATTTCTTTCAGGCAACCTTTGCATGGAACAAAACGGTAATGATGTTCGCTGGTAAGCGCCAACACTTGAGAACGGTTGGACCGAACCAACATTTTTTTTAATACATTCGTAATTTTTTTAATATAAAATGTATTTTATAAATAATGAATAGGTATTAAAGTAAATTTTAAAATAAGTATATTCCGAAAAAGTTTTTTACAGAAAGAAAGATTAGAAAAGTGACCGTAAAATTCCGCAAGAACCGACTTGTTTTTTTTTACAATAGGAGTTTTCTATGATTAATGATATTTAGTCCAATTTTCACACTGTCTGTCGGGTCAACTATAGGTATGTTTAATCATTATGAAGGAGATACCTAAGTAGTGTTGCAGCCATTCAAACTTATTGTGTCTTGTGTCAAGGTACAGTAAACATGATAACATAAACCATACACTAGGTATATTATCTTCCAGTGCACCACACATGAAAGGTTTAAGCACACTTAAACCTTTCATGTGTGGTGCACTATCCTCTTAACTTAAGTCATAGAGATATTAAAAGCTAAATCAGAATGCTCCAAATTACAACAAAAACGGTCATCAACGTATTCGCAATAAATATATCGAAATGATTCTGAAATTAAGAAATAAATTGCTACATTGTATGTATGTACACATCATCGGTAATGATATTTGCAACGGAATTATATTATACTAATATTACAAATTAAAAAAAAAACTAGGGCGCGACTAGAACTCGAAATATTCCTGGGCATCGCTGTCGTCCGTAAACGTGCCCAGAAGACTGGAAAAATAGATTTTTTAAGTGTATTATTTCGAGAAGTCTTTTGTATCTTAGCAAATTTTGACTCACAGTAAAATAAATAAGTTATATTACTTATTAAATAGAAAATACCTATGAAGCTACCACTACCATTCGCTATAGAATTCGTAATTAAAGAGAGTAACATAGTGGTTCAAAACTTTAATGTTTATAATCATTTCTATTTGACTTAGTTTTATGATTTAGCTTTTTTATACAAAATAGTCAATGGCCTTATTGGATGTGAACAGTTACTTGGACGCATAACGATATTGATTCGGTAAATCTAAGACAGCCAATAACCAGTTCTCAGTCTTCCGCCTGTAGAACTAACGTTGAGAGACGTTTACCAGTTCTAGAGTGAGCATAAACCACAATGAGGTGTGTGTTCTAAAGTCTCCGAGTTGGATGTGTTCTTTAATTCCTATTTTATTCCTATCATAAGTAAAAAAAAACTTCAATGGTCATTTTACTTTATTCCAACTTCTGCCGACGACTTCGTCCGCGTGGAAAAGTTACTTTTTGGCTGTGATCGCGCCTGTTTATACTTTTGGTGTAACAGAATATAATTCACAATACAGCACTGGGTCGTTGACTGTCGCTGATAAATGATAATAACTCACAGGAAGTGTAAGTATGTACTGTCCTTCGCCGGACAGTATGGTGTGTATTGATTACGCTTTGTGTTTAATTAAAAGAATCATGTGGAGTAAAATGCCTGAAACATTGAAGCCTTTAAAATAACCATATGCATAAATAATGTACCATCAAATGGGGTGCATAAGGATGCAGGGGTGAATAGGGCTGCAGAGGTGAACCGGGACAAACTTTTAAAAGTTGGGTTTAACAATACTATTTATTCTCAAAAAAGACAAACAGTCACTTACATGAGAACAATGTTGATCACAATTAACCATAAATAACAGGCGTTCGATTATGCACATAATTAAGTTTCTAACACAGTTAGTAATAATTATGACACAATAATGCTTTACAATAATTTTAATACTAAGCTAAAATATATTATAATATTTAATTATATTAAAAAATAGTTCTCGATGACGTATTTAGCAAGTTTTGATTTAAATGCGTTAAATGAGCTTGCATTTTTTTATCACTGATGGTGTTTTGTTAAAAAGCTTTTATAGTAAAAGTTATTTTCGGCATTACATTATTATTAAGTTTGTTGGAAAAAGGGACGAAATTTTCACGAAGTAACGATTGTAGCTTTCAGATAAGACTAATATCGTTATAGTATAGTTTTGAAAATACTATGTTCATAACACCATACAATTTCAGTCAATACCTTGAGAGAAAATCGCTTTAGTTATTCGCTTCTGACTGTACAGAGGCCAGCACATCAACCTACCACAATCTGTCAAAATTCTTTAATTGATTTTCAATTTTAAATCAAAACAATAGGGTTCATATTCAACTGGGAAAATTTGACAGTTTTGGATAGCTTGACCTGCTACCGTCTGTACCTACCTAATTAGTGGCAATGAAAGCTGTACAGTGCTATTAATTATAAATACCCTGAAACGTTCACTTGCCGGCGCAAATTATTTATTTCAACACCGGAAATAATTACGAGTACGTGTAGTAATGAAATAAAACTGCGCAAAACATTGAAGAACACTAAGTAACATTTAATGCTTCAAAACGAGCCAACATAATATTAATTTTGTCTTCTGTGGTCTAGTGGTCCAAATGTCGGACTGCTGATCACGAGGTCGAAGATTCGATTCCCACGGGATGCGAATTTACGTGACGAATTTTTGTGTTATTCTGGGTGTTTCATAATAATTAAAAAAAAGTATACTTATGTAAAAGTTGCCAGATTTCTGTTACATCACAATGTTAAGATCAAAAACACCTGATAACATTTACTGTAATACTTAAAAGCATTCTTAAAATACAATTAGTATGATTAATGATACAACGTTCGAAACATAGTCGTTAGTTATCTTGGTGAAGCATTCCATATCTCTGAATACCGAATGGTATTTTACTTAAAAAAGTAAAAGTGAGCTACACATGACATAACCTCTTCAAGGTGGTCGAAGGCCTGGTCCAGAATCAACGGTAATCCACCTCAAGTATTCAATGAATCCTCAGTGAGTATTGAGGGTTCACGGTATAGCTGAGATGATAGAAAGAAAGACAGAAAAAACTTTTATTTTGTACCTCAACATAATAAAATATAAATAAAAACAAAAAAACATAAAAATTGAGTACTTATGAGGCCAAAATACGGTACCAATCTCAGCTGATGATGAATCGGGTTTCAAAATCTAACAACTATTTTAAGTAACGTTTTTGACGAATCTTTCTTGTTTAATAGTGTTAGTCTCTTCCGCAGTCGTTAGACTGAAAGCCAACAGTATAGTTGGGGAAAAAGTCTAGGAGAATGAGTGTTTCTTCCGACATGGTCACATATTAAGCTAACCTATCAAAAATCAATTAGCATATACAACAGAACAATTATGGATTCGTCCCTCTGGAGGCTCACAGTTTCGTTAATGATTATAGTTGGTATTCTGGATTTGAGCTCTAATTGGTTCAATAAGGTTTTGTTAGTTAATTTCAGTCTAGACACATCAGATCAGTTATCAGTTATCATCAGAGTTAACAAATTATTTAACTTAACCATGTGTACAAAGTTGACGATCGAACACATTTAATTTCATTTTGGCATTCGTCAATCTTTTGATCCTTGACATCTGAATAGTAGTATTTCAAAATAATTGACAATCACTTGTGAACTTATTATGATAATAAACGATGGGTTCCACAGTTCGACACTATCTCACGTGTCACAATACTACCGATGAATTAGTCCATTCAAACACCAATAATTACAAAACTACGAATGTGCTGTGTGCTTGAAGATTACAATCAAAATAATTTCACAATGTCATCACTGAAAGGAATGAAAATCATTGAAAAGAATTTGTATTCGATCTTTATAAGAGTCTTTTAGCAACGTTGTGTGACGACTGAGATAGACTTGTAAAAAAAAAATACATAGATATCATCCCTACTTACTAGAGCAAAGCAGATGACACCACAAAGCGGAATTTCCCTACCAAGTTGTGGTGATGGCAGACTAAGACTGTGACCAGTAGCGGCTTAGGAATAGAATAAAGAATGGAACGACATTGTTACCATCACAGGGTGAACATGGATGAGACTGGCACAGGATTGTAATTATGGCAGAACAAAAGAAAGGTCTACCTAATACCCGGCAATGGGAGAAGTCGAACTGATGATGATGAGCCTTGAACTCAAATAACACCATCAATGTTACTCAAGACTGTGTCTGAATTATTCCTCTTTTCCCCACCAAGCCGACCCACCGGTGACGCAAAGTGAAATGCCTACAATTTTCTTTAGTGGGGTGATTCCACTAATCTAAAATCTTGCTGGATTTTAGGCTTTCCACTTTGGCCCACTTTGCCCCACCTGTGGGGCGGCTTGGCGTGGCAAAGTGGAATAATTCTATTGTCTTGTAATAATCGATTGGATTAACCTTTAATGTGATAGACTGTGCATTAGACCTTTGCGCATTGTATTCGAACATTTACACACTTGTATCTGATGCCGTCAATTGTTACAGTACCGTGAGTGTGACACGTAGCCGTGTATTAGCTAATGACGTGTGACGTAATTTTATGAAGGAAAATGAAAATGTTATACCTATATTAAAAAGTAAAATCTCTTGAAGTTTATCAATCAGTATACTATTTAAACTTGATGACGTTGCTGTCCTTTTATTTTTAAATTCCTAAATTTTAAGACATTCTATATGCTTTCGACAAAAAATATATATTTGTGACCTTTACCGTCAATTCTGTCATCTTATTGTTTCTTTATACAGTTAAGTAATATTCAATAAATAGCTGTTTTAAGATTAACTCATTTAGAAAAACGAGTGCTTCAGCGTTAACTCAAAAGTCCTACTTCATCGCGTAATCTTTAAAACACACAAACAATATTATTCCATTGAAATCCGATTGTTATACACTAGATAAAAGTATCAAAACGAATTGAATCATAATAGGGGTAATCGTTAGTGTGATGTAGAATCGATTTAAGCAATCGATGCTACAATAGTATCGTAATGGTTGACGACTGAGATCTTGCAATCGATTACGGACATTTGAAAACGATTTTGAACATAAGCATTAGAGTATAATGTAGGTTTTGTTTCATTGTACGTTATTCGATTAACCGGAATGTATATTATGTGGGTTTGAAATTCGTAATCGATTTCTTGCTCGTTATTTTATGATAAACGCTGACGACGATATAGAGCAACATAGAACCAGATATACTGGTTGGTACTTTCCTGTTATTATTAAAAAGGAGGTAATTCAAACACACAAGATTTTTGAATTTCGCTTCCCAAACAAGTTTCTGAGTTTCACAATTCACACGAGTGAAGTGCAGCAACGTCAACGTTTAAAAATGCAATATTTAAAATTCGAATTCGGTCAGGATCGACGTATGCGCAAGCACATTATCCTTTTACAATAACGTCACACATTCCACATCTTACTTTCAAAAGGTTTCATCGCATGCCAACTGTATTGCGTTGCAAGCTTGAAACTGCTAACAATATATGAAAATCTGGCGACCCGAACGGAGCATCATCATGTGAATGAGAATAAAATATGATTAACATTATAGCAATTACTGTACCAGGTACTGGACATTCTTAAGTCCACAGTTTAAAATGTACTAAAGGTAAGGCTAGACAGATTGCCAAACTTTTAGACTTCTGATTACTTATTTGTTGCATAATTAGGAGCAACGGATCGTGCTCTCTGAGATATCTATAGATTATATTAAGCTACAATCACCTATTTGCTTGACGAAAAAACATTCGGGATCGATTGAACCTCACAGACCGTTTTTAACTGAGATCCGATTTAGTTTCTTACAGATCGCAGAGCACAAGGTGATTTCAAAGAAAGCTAGGCCAATAATTAACAGGGCACGACCGATAAAGGGCGACATCTCAACCAGTTGCGACACAATAGTCGCAGTCTACTTGTCGGGGAACAATCAGTGACGCAAGTCGCGCGTGCCCAATCGCGACGCTGCTATCACTGAGATAAGTTTGATACACCTTCGAGCGACATACAATGGGAACAGCAATGGAAGTAAAGGAATTACTTTTGCAAGAATTGTTCCGAGATGTACAGTCAACACATCAGGTTATAAAAACTGACAAATTTCTCCTAATTATTTGTAACCTTAAAATGTTGACGGTTAAGTTCAAAATCGAATGAGAAAATGTGACAGTTTGTGGTAACTTCATGTGCTGTTGACTGTACTTTGTAGTCTTCTAACGTGACGACATCAGCAGACGAGAATAGCTCATGCTGCAGAAAATACATGAGCCAGGCAGCAGATGTAATGTAAAGAAGCCAGCACATCAAGATACCCCAATCTGTCAAATGTATTTGATAGATTTTCAACGTTAATACAATACGATAAGGTTCATGTTTAGGTAAATTTAACAGGGAACATTTAATTTAGGGAAATTTGACAGTTTTGGAAAGCTTGACCTGCTGGCGTTATTAAGCTTAATTAGGTAGTGTTTATAAAATAATATTTGGCAAGCGGTGCGGTGTTACCAACCCAGAAGAAAGCCAACCAGCCTGAAAAACACATGTATCCAAATTAGTGATGAGCTGCCTTCATTAATACTATCAGTACTTACACACCGCAATTATAATTTTAACACAAGCTCTCATTCATACAATATCAGCTAATTGATAAACAATGTTGTCTAGCACATCATTATGTGGTCGCTAAAATATCAGGTGACATGATTTAATACAATTGCTAGTGATATCGCGATTAAGATAAGTAATTTTATCAATAATGGCAACAACAGGACGAGTGCTTACGCACCACGTGCCAAATGATATGATCTTTACAAATAAGTAGTTAGTTCTTTGACAACTAACTTGTATTGCATGTATAAAAGCTTGTAAAAAGAAATGCAACTTCTGCAGAAATGTTGCCACTATCTTTCAACCCCTAATAAAATCAATCAAACTTATGAGAACATTGATTTTCCACCTACCTTCTAATTGTGGTTGGTATTCTCGGAGCTTATTCATTATGAGTCGAACTTCTTCATTGTCTAGAACCCATAGTACAAGCTCTGCTTAGTTTGGGACTAGATAGTGCTGTGTAAAATTGTCCAAGAATATTTCTCGGATAAAGATGACCTTTTGAGTCCTAACTAGTCGAATAGCCTCGAATATTTCGAGGATATTCGACTAATTGAGTGGACTATGCTTGTTAGTAAAACCGTTAACAATTATGAAAAATTATACATTATTCTTTAAGACTCGTTTGGGTCAATATTTTCTATTTTGTTTGGCATTGACAATAGTGGTAAGGTTACAGAATAATTTTCTGAAAGTACAGAGGCACGAGTTCTCTCGGATTGTATCAGATACGAATTAATTGCACCACACAGCTACCTTTTCAAAAGTCACCTTTACAGTTGAGCGAATCAAAATTCAAAGTTAGCTTATTAATAATAGTTTCTAATAGAATAAATATCAGCTCTACATGTTGAATTAGAATTATATCTACACTAGACCATCCTGCACCGAAAAATGAACAAGACAATCCAATTTCTGATAAACATGTAAAATTACCCAATCAATACCATTACCTAGTAGTTTACCATAAACCGAGCACCTCTATTGCATCAACCCACATCCAATTTACCAAGCATTAGACCTCCATAGATCTTAC
Organism: Acronicta alni; assembly: GCA_964056405.1. Classification (NCBI taxonomy): domain Eukaryota; kingdom Metazoa; phylum Arthropoda; class Insecta; order Lepidoptera; family Noctuidae; genus Acronicta; species Acronicta alni. The sequence goes on from OZ043914.1 coordinate 1,693,242, forward strand.
AAAGGAGGTCCGATACACGGTAATTTCTTCCAAACATTATATGTATATTGCAAACTCACCGCAAATGATACGCGCGCCGATACGCTCTATCGCTCAAATTGCTTGTAAATAACGTAATATCTTAGTTTTGCCGCCCATTATGAATATTACGCGCGAAATTAGATAGCAATATATGGTTACAGATAGAGGCAATGATCGTAACACGGCGGTTGATCATTAGCGCAGTGAGTGGCAAATTCTGATATGTTTCGGTAATGTTAACGGTTGACAATATATATAATGGGTTTTCTAATCGTCCAGACACGTTACCTAGTTAAAAGTGCTTGCCTTGAAAAGTGTGGCTGTTCCAACAGGAACCAGTGCGAATCGAGTTCTAGGGAGCCTTCGCGGCTGAGAGAACTGGTAATTTATTTCTTCTACTGATGTAAAATAACGTGTCGTGTTTAATATAAACATGAGTACCTATGTAGTGGTGGTCGAGAAATGAACAATGGTAAGATAATGAAACCAATATCCAAACCATTTCTAATATTATCTATAGGTGATGGCTACACCAATTTTAACGATAATTGCGCAAACAAAGTAACAGCGAGTAGTTTCAACGATTATTAGCAGTCTTAAGAAAAACAAACACAAAATCGATAGTTTCTATCTAAGTTTTTAATTATAGAACAAGAAAAACAATGGTCGTTTAGTAGCGTCATTATTTTTTAATGACTGCTCAGGTAGTTTTTCTAATAGTCTGACTATCTACAAATAGGTATCTTAAATTCACCTCGTGATGTTTACTAGCATTGATTGATTGGATGACGTATTGTCATTCAGAAGCACATCACTACCGAACGTTCACATTCTGACAGCATCATCAATAAACATGTCAATGTCAAGACTACAGATAACGTTATCTCACCATAGACAACCAGATGGCAACAAGTATTTGCTTTATCATAAAAAAAACAATGCATTATTTATAGACTGATATTTTCATTCAGTAGATATTTTACATATCCTTTCTATTTATACATTATGCAAATCGTTTAAAGACGTGTTTACTGGAGAAACGATACCCAAAGATACAAAGAATGAACGAAAGAAATTAAACAGCTTCAGCATAATACAAAGGCACTTTCCGCGTCTATCTTTCTGATCCTCCGCTTACGTACTTCTTCTAAACTACGCAATGGATTTCGATACAGTTTTCACTATCACCACTATTTTTTATAAAGTAGTCTCAGCATTGCAGAGTTAGTCTGGGGTGGTACGGTCAGCAACGAAAGTCGCTGAACACAGCTACATTTTGAAAACATGACAGGTCCAAAACTTGATAAGATATTTTTTTATTATGCAGGTAAGGTAAATATTTTAATGGTCATCTATGCAATGATTTCGCAAAACCTTCACATACATTAAGTTCATATTAAAAATTGTATTGAATATTTCAACATGTTCAGTGACTTTTGTTGCTGACTGTACCACCGCGTTGTTAAATAATGCTGCCGCTGCAGCATTTAGATATTTTTTTCATGAAGGTATATACTATAATACTTGCATATTATCAGTACATTGCACCTGTGAAGCCGAGTCGCTCGCTAGTGACGCATAAAGCATTGTTCTGCCCGCTAAAGCAGATGGTGGGCTAGATTCTGCCAGAGTCACGGTGCAATCTAATACATCTACTGAAGACAGGTAGCCCAAAGGAATAGCATGTGGTTTCACTCGGTAAGAGAGAGAGAGAGAGAGTACGATTTAACCCTCCGCTTTGCATAGTTGGATTTCTATGATGAATAAATAGATGACGGACACAAAAAAGGTCTTACTAAAATAGGTTCTAAGCTGATAATATTTCTGTAAAATCATAAATATTCAAACGTTAATTATTTAAAATCAAAATCCATAAATAACGTTTTGAATCATTGAACGTTACAGCTAATTAACAGTTTATTGGTACATATTGGAAACACTTGTGTTTTCTCACTTAGGTACCTACCAAGTTTAAAATAATATGACGTAGGTTTTTAACATTATATACCTATATACTTAATTTACAATCTGTATTAGCTTTGCTTATAAAGTGTTTGTTTTAACATTTCTGTCGTTTGTTATATGAATTAGGAGGATTTAATCTATTAGTTAAATGTTTTGCTTACCGTTAAATAGTACTTAGATATTCCGTTGTTATTATCGAGAATAAACAAGGTATTTAACGGTAAAATAACTTAGGTAACGAATAGCACTTAAACCAGTCAGAAAACACAATATAATTACTCAAAATGGAAATCCATACTAATATTATAAACGCAAATGTAACTCTGCCTGTTTGTATGTTTTCATGCATAAACCGCTATATCAATTTAGATGAATTTTTGTTTAAAGATTAGAGAAGGACATAGGTACAGAGGCCAGCACATCAAGCTACAACAATCTGTCAAATTTCTTTGATTGATTTTCAACTTTAATACAATATGATAAGGTTTATATTCAATTGGGAAAATTTGACAGTTTTGGATAGCTTGACCTGCTGGCGTCTGCTGGCATCTTTTGTCTCAAGAAGTTTTTCGGTATGCGAATGAAACCGCGTTGGGCTTCTGACTATCACTAACGATTGATTGTTTGACAACCAGGATCGATGGCTTTACGTGCTCTCCGAGGCACAGAAAGATCTCGATGTGTAAGGAATGGCCACGCTCTACTGCTTTCTAATGTTTTTAACTTAATGTACAGACCCCAGCAGGTCAAGTTATCCAAAACTGTAAAATTTTTGCAATTGAACATGAACCTTATCTAGTTGGGTTAAAGTTGAAAATCTATAAAAGAAATTTGACAGATTGTTGTGTACCTAATCGCAAAACGTCTAAGCTCATTCTTATTCATTATTTTTGTGAAGAGGTTGGTCTCAGCAATTTTTATGAGTTCTAGCACAGAGGCTATAAAACCTTTTTTTTAATGAGCTGACACAAAGCTCATAGGTACGTGTATCCAATTCAAATAGAAATTGAACCAATTTAATTGTTGCCATTCAGTTGGCAATGAACAGCCTTTATCGACCTTATTTTGTCGAGATACCTACGAAAAAAATTGACATTGGAACATTGCATATCTACCTATAGAGATTTGTTTAACTTTAATACATTAATTGAATGGAAACTGCATTTCAGCTCACCTTTCTCAAGTCGTAAAAGCGAAAAGAATCAACATTGTTTAAATATTTGTTCCAACTGCCTCTTTGGTCTAGTGGTCACAAGCGTGAGTGCTGACCGTGACGTCCGGGTTCAATTCCCAGGTCGAGCAAAATTTTATTAGATTTTCCTATGAAAGCAGCAAAAGCACAGAGTTATTACCTATTTGTGTCCGGTTAATGGCAATAGATTCGCCCCCTATTACATGGGATCTCAAACATACTGGCGGTGTACAGCAGTAAACCTGTGCGTACCCCTTCAGAGATACAAATGATATGTAATGGTAAGTACCTATGTATTTTTGTTCACCCTCAAACCTCGCCTCATTCATTATTATGGTACCTATTAATGGAAATGTGGAAAGAGGTAGGTAGGTACAACTAATAATAGCTGTCAACAGGAAGTAGCAATAACTGCAACACAATGGATAAGAAAATTCATGATAACACACGTACCACAATATGTAACGATATTAAATTTAATTAACATGATAAACAAACGTAATTATTATGCTATAGGTACCTAATAGTACCTAAAGACTGTGCACGTCCCTCAACGATGCGCGACCCGCCGGCGCCAGTGCACAGACTCCATACCATAATGATTTAATCAAATTCTTAAACCAACCAAAACAAACAGTACGTTTGTGTTAATTCAATTAAATTATTTAATTAAGAACAGCTTCCAGATCTACAAACACACAAACAAGCAACCACGGATGTGAATCTTATAATGAGCAGAGATTTATTAAATACCAACATGCTTTAGACAAATGAGAAAGCCGAGAACAAAGCAAACAATTCCGACAACGAAAATCCATCATCTGCAATAGATTTAATTGACGCACTACAAGTGAAATATTACTTATATGAGAGAAAACCAAACGACGTTAGGAACACGATAATTAATGTAGCGATACGTTCTCCCATTAGTGGACGTGTGACAGTTGGCACGCGATGCTAAAAATACACTAAGAAATAGGTGAGTGGAACAAATGTCCAGCCGAAGAGAAAGACAAAAACTATGCCGATGAAAAACTCGTGTAAATGTTCAAGATTAAAACAAAATGCTAGAATTTTATGCAGATAAGTATCAGTTTTTCATCCTATAGGTAGGTATGCAGTTGAAAAAGAAATTATACTTAGAAACTGATTGAACTTGCAACGAATTAGTTTCTAGATATAAATAATTTGGACACAGTACGATGAGTTCAAAATTGATGTTGTCATGTGTTAATAGATACTGATTTTAAATCTTAAATAAAAGGTATATGTAGCAATCTCAAAAACCAGATCGTTTTGAAAGCATAACATATAGTCGAATAAGTAAATATTTATAGGAGAAAACAATGCCTGGTAAACCGGCTGCTACAAGCGCAAAATATCTATCTACCTACATTTGTGAAGAAAAAATATGAATAGCCAAAATATAACAGAACTACATATTATAAGTAATTGTTTTAGTAATCTCGTGAAGATAATTATAAGTATAGCAGCAAAATATCCAAACAAAATGTATCTAATTAGATTTATATTTTGAAATAAAACTACTTTTTACGGATTTTATCGCGTATATTGATATTATTAATCCCGACGTTTCGGACCCTTTACAGCGTCCATGGTCACGGGTAGACTGATAGATTTATATTGTTTACAATTCCACAAAATAAACAGGAAGGTGATTTGGTAGTATAATAGGTACCACTTTTTAAAGTTCAAGTTTACGAGTTAACTTTAATGACTTCTGTAAAAAGTGCCTCATGAATAGGTCATCAGATGCCCTTTTAGTATGAATGATACAAAAAAAATACACATGCCCTGTAAATAAACAACTTATCCACGTATGCTCATAGTAATTAATAATTATCTACTCGATACAAAATAAAATAATTGTATTCAACTCTACTACTATAACACGATAGAGCCAGCTGATTTGATAAGAATTGATATAAGTAATACCAGCGTAGACAATACAAAAAATTCTTAAATGCAAATCACAACGAGTTGATTGCTGTTCATAAGGTTAATGTCAAAAGCAATATTATAAGAGAAATTAAATGTTATAATACAGTAGATACTGAAAACTAAGATCCATAAGCTATTCATGAAACAGAACTGCTACCATATAATCTTCACTAAAGGTTACGGAACGAATATAGGAAGTTATATAATGCCGTATAGGAAAACCTCCACATGAGAATAACAGGTAATTGTGTAAATATACCTTCACAATAGATACTAAAGCAATCAGGTTTGACTATCGTCACCGGCGTCCGATAACTTTTACGATAATATCAAATTATGAGTTATATATAGTATTTGCAAATTAATTTGATAAACATAATGTGGACTAAATTATGTTTAACTGTTAACAATTTGTCCTTAATATAAGAAAACATTTGTGACAAGGTTGTCATGCATATTAAATCACAATCTTTTAAATTAAATGTCAATACAGATAAAAACAATGACGATTTGCTGTTTATTGTGGGTAATAAGCGAATGAATCATGCATAATGGCACTAACCAACTTCAACATGTGTGATCCGAAGTAAGAGCCGACTAAGCGAATTGGTGGTACATACGAAAGCTTAATAAAACAGTTCTAATTGAACCATCAAGCGTCCACAGCACACACACTCACTTTTACCAAACTAATTATTGTCGGGGACCATTCGAAACGCGAGACGAGAGTTTGTTTTTATGTTCCGCCACGCGTCGGTCAGGTAGCTGTTTACAACAATCGATACACTTGTTCACAACACCATTCAATTCGTTATTCGAAAATAATAAAACAATTCGTTTACTTTTATTGTTACCAACTTTTCAAATCACACCTCGAAAAGAATTAAAAAAACTTATGTACAATGAGAACGAAACACGACGGGTGATAACGTCGACGGTTCGCGCGGTACTGGCGAGAAAGCGAGAATGAATCGAGTAGGCTCATGTCGTGCCTCTCGCTCAAGCGTACAGCCTCTACACAAACTGCCCCCCAGAATGTTGTCTGTAGCGACCTCACGCGCACCCAACCTTTTTTGAGTGCTCCCGGTGGATTTAGAATAATTCGAATCCCACGAGTCCAAAAACGAGCAACAAACGTGCCCTGTTTTTAAGATGATTTTGAACAAAATGAATCCAAAACTGTCGTGATTCTCGTTAGTAAAAACAATGGGGCGGTCTAAGCTATAACAAAAGCATATTAAAATGATAACAATTACTGTAGAACGAGTGAGTACGATTAACATAAAACATATGAAGGAGACGGATATAATAACACTTGAATTGACAATGAATCACGATGGGTCTATTAAAAACGTGTAATTTAGACGCACGCTGATCGTGTTAGATGACTAGTTATCGAAACCGTGGCTGAATAATGTTTTTCATTAACGTCGTACGATAAGACAAGGTTGTATTTGTAGTTGCCCTTGTCATGTGAAATTTACGATCTTTGTTAATGACTGAAGAAGGACATAAGCCCAATGTGTAGCATGTAACACAATTGATCGTTGCCACTCTCATGACCATTTCATTATATTTGGTAATGTTGCAAAAAATATGTATTATTTTGTAAATAGATAAATCTTAATTGTTCAAACAGCTACAAGAACCTCCAAAATTGTATACTTACATTCTACGGTTTATAATAAGCTGAACGGTAAACTAAGAAATAAGGTTAAAAGTTAATGACGCAACTCGACTTTGGATTGCCCCAAAGATAATAACCGAAATATAAGTTTTATTATACCTAACATAACATTTACTGAAAACGTGAACCGTAATGTATGTTAGCAAATTTCATCCGAATGACTTGAATTCGCTCAACCACAAATAATATGATTTCAACACCGCAGATTTGATATTTCAGGATGCTGTGACCTTTGAAATCTAAGTTAAGACGAATTTAAAACTATTAAGTTAGATAAAGAAATATTTTATTATATAATAACAATTAACATCACCTCGATAATATCATAATTCAGTATGAAACTTTATCTATTATTTTTTTATTAGGTACCTAAATGCTCCTGGCATTTACCAAAAGAAGTCTAATTACAAGAAAAGATGACGGTAGTTGGGCTAAAATGTTAATGGGCTCTCCTCATGCTGCAGACTTCGTCTAGGGTGGTACCGACGCATGTTCAAATATTCTACCGCTAAGGAATAATATGATAACATTATTGTTTTCCAGTTTGAAGGGCAATGTAACCAGTGAAATTACTGGGCATAATTATGAGACAATTGAGGTCTCAAGTGATAACGCGCTAGTGATCCTACTGGTGTTGCTGGAGACTGTAGGCTGCGGTGGCCGCTTACCGTTTTGATTAGAGTGACGGTTGATAATGACCGAACTCTACAGATCGCACAAAACAATAAAAACTCAGCTGTTTACAGAAAAACCAAAATCAATAAAAAATTCCACTGCTGTCAATTCTTTGAGAGATATAGATAATAATAATAAAAATGTGACTGACACAATCGTCGTTCCACATTCTATTTTGGGCCCAAACCGGAATACTGTGTTGTTTTTAACATTGTGAAATGGAAATAAGGGAAACGATAACAAATCAAATGCTGAAGGCTAGGTCAAAACGTCTAGAATCAACATAGTTATCTATATAGATCAGTGAACCAGGCTTGTGTGTGCTTATCATAACAACGTGCAAACAACTTGCTAATAAACTGGCAAAGGATTATAAAGGAATCTATCCTCGAAAATGCTTAAATAATGAAATACTTGAATGTTACTTTTAACATATTATGTACATACTTTAACACATATTAATGATAATTAATATTTCTTCCTAGTTAGGTTCCAAACGGGGAACTAGGCTGGCCACGTCTAACGCATGTCGGACGATCAATGGGCTAAACTAACGACTCCATAGGCCCCACTAGTGGGCAAACGCCAACGCGGTAGGCCCAAATGAAGATGGCGGGATTAGCTGGACTCGTCCTAAAAAGCCTGGTCCTTAACAGAAACGGACAAGGAGAAATGGAAGAAAGAGTGGGGAGACCTTAGTCGTGCAGTGGAACATTACAGGCTTTTAATAATAATTAGGTCCCAAAGCTCAAGAATTAAAGCATACAGGTGAACATCGACAGCCTGAGCTTAATGATTGAGTAAAATATAAATATATACACTAAGTAAGTACATCCTGAACTAATTAGTACTAGGCGAACAAAAAGAGGGGTAATACTTACACGAGTCATTTGTCATTCGTCTATGGTCGAGCAAATAGTTAAGGTTATCTTAAAGTAACGATAAGAATAGAGATTGCGTATCGTAGTGCTATCTCAACCACACGTTTACAATGGTAGTTTCCGCATTATATTGATGCAATATAGGCGCAATAGATAGCAAAGATTCCTTAGATGTAGATAGTTACTATTTAAGTTTATTAGTTTACTTTTTATAGTAATAATCGAATAGTGCGATTATTAAAAGTCATCATCATCATCATCAAGCCATTTATAGTCAAACTACTAGGGACGGGTCTCCTCTTAGTCTAACGCTTCTCATGGTGAGAAGAATCATGATGATGGTCGCAAATTTCACAGAAAGGGTATAGTAATCACGGGTTGACAGAACCGTATCTCTTCGTATAATAGCAAGGTGGAAATCGTAAAACTTGAGATCTGCTACAATAATAATAATAAATTCGCTAAATAACTTAATAATAAAATCTAAGCATTGAAAATGCCAAGAAATACAAAAAGACAATAATAAATTCTTTATTTCTCAGATAAAATAGTCCACTCATACAATTAAAGAATACAATAATAAAATAATTAGTCTCCAAAATGAAATTGCTCATCTTGCTCATGTTTACCAATGTACTCGATTAACGTGCAGCTCAGTAAACCTGTTCAAAACTGCGCCGTCTAGTCTAGTCGCAAATACCCTCAACATACTGCTGCAGCTTCCCCACAACCCGTGAATCAATGAAGCTACTTTTTTGCGCGAAAGAAATCAACCGTAGATGCCTCTGCGAACATGACCGATGCGCTGTAGGTATGCCGGGGGAGACCCAACTACATCCTAAAGATATTTTTTCTGAACATGTATGGGTTTATGTTCTGTTCGGGTAAAATTGTACCACAGGCTGCTAGTTTTTTTTTTATGGGATAGGTGGCAATCGAGCAAACGGATCGCCTGATGGTAAGCGATTTCCGCCGCCTATGGACACCCGCAACACCAGAGGAGTCACAAGCGCGTTGCCGGCCTTTAAAAGGGAGTACGCTCTTTTCTTGAAGGTTTGAAGGTCATATTGGTCCGGAAATACTGTAGGCAACAGTTCATTCCACAGTTTAGTTGTGCGAGGCAGAAAGTTTCTAGAGAAACGCTAGTGTAGAATGTTTGGCAAAAGGCCTCGAAATGTGTTTTTTTAAAGAGCACTTATGATACCTGCGGGCCAACACGTTTCCTCTAACGGCCAACGCCCTATGCTCTCTCTCAATATCCCCGACGTCACTGAGATCTTCCCTATAAGATTTTGCAATGGGAAATCCATACGTACAGAAGGCAGTCTAAGTCAGCAAGTGATTTGATTTCCTGGTATAACAAATGTTACGCACGGAGACAAAACATGCTTTATCACCAGCAAACAATTTAAATCGATTTTTAATTATATGCCCGATTTGGCGAGCGGTTTCAGTATCGATGCGGCAGTGTCAGCGACCGAGGTTCGGCCCGGCTTTTTGTTCAAACGAGTCATTAAACCTCGGTGATGTACAGTAATTGATTCTGGGAACAAACAAGACGAGTTTGCTTTGGAGCCATTAGAATAGCGGTGATCTCTGTGCCTACTTTGATATTTGACACTTACATTTTTTTTTTATATTAGGTACGGAAAATGGATCATCTGCCACCCGTGGAGGCGGCAGGGTATCTCGGACGCGTTCCTACTAAAACTACACTTCCCTTAATTTGCCCTAGTCATGGCCATGGGATCCGTGAAATTGACAAAAAAAAACCTACTTATATATTATGTAACACCTTAATATGACATATGGAGTGCAAACAAGATATTGTATTGTAAATTCTGTATCTATAACTTGGTATGCTTGGTAATCGCTCGTTTTCCTCGGAACCACAACTGGAACTAAAATATTTCGACTTAATGGATAATTCCAAATTGTTGATTGAGAAAAGTTTCTATGTGATTGGACGACCAGTGGAAGTCAGATAAGTTTCTTTCAATTGTAGATTATCGATGATTTTGGTCGTATTACATACATCTCATGATATATAAGCTACGGTTACTAAGTTAGATGACGAAACATTCAAAGCTGTAGCTCACTTAGAAGTTAAGTAACCGATAGGCTCAAACGTCACTGACCTTTTTACCCCGACGGCCGAAGGACGGTAATTTATTTCGAGCGTATGTAAGTATGTCTTATTCTTTGGCAAGCTCTACAGCCTAAACCGCGTGTAACGACTTTCAACATAAGAGGTGTCAAAAACCCACTTACACTCAGAGGACTAAAATCACATACAAAATATTGCAGAGACACAAAGTCTATCTGTCACTTAACTCCTGGTAGAGGCTGATGATGCAGGTTTTGATGTAACTAACTATTAAATGCCCGCTATTAGTATGGCCTAAACTGATAAAGTCTGAAAATCAACCTCTGTTGAACTCCAAGTTCCTGTAAACGGAGCATTGTGATCGCGTCCGGGAAACAAAAACTAGCCTGCGCATCCGCCGATTGAACGAAATGTTTGGACAACATCACTACGTCGCCTTAAAAGTTAAGTACACATCAACACTTCACGGTTTGTAAACACGTCTCATATTACAGTTATAATAATAATATAATAATATTTTTGGGACATTTTACACAACACCATCTAGTCCCAAACTAAGCAGAGCTTGTACTATGGATACCAGACAATGGATATAATACTTATATACTTTTTTTTTAAATACATACTTATAATACATAAGAAACACCTAGACAAACACAAATACTCATGTTACAACCACACAAATATTTGTGTCCTTTGGGAATCGAACCCACGACCCTATGATCATCAGTCCGGCACTCGAACCGCTAGACCACAGAGGTCGTCAGTTGTGGTTTACATATACACAGTAGTTAATTAGTCTTATGTTTCTAATTCTCCGTCATAACAACATTCATGTTGATTGTTGGGACAGTCTGCAACGGGTGTTTGTTAAATATTTTTGCAATCCTATGCAATCAAATATCAAATCCAGATAGATCTCAATCTCACAAGTTTTTTGAATAAACAACGATGCAAAGGGTATTATTAGATGAATGAATATTTGGAAGATTAACCTAAATAGTATAAATGATGCATGCCTGAGAGATTTTCTCAACGGCGTGTGAAGTCTGCCACCGTGGAGAACTATAGTTCTCCTCTCAGAGAAGTCAGAGTTTAGACTATAGTCTAAACTCTCATTCTGAGAAGAGACTGGCCCAGCAGTAGTACAGTGTATGGGTTGATGATGAATTAGTATTAAAACAAGTTTCAGTAAAATATCTGACTATCTTTAATGGATCATTATAATACCAAATCGTGATTGTGCGATCTTAAATGCTGGAACATTAGATTCGCACAATGCCTAGTTTTATAGATTAAAATAAAAAACATAATATATTTATATTACATTGCTTATTGGGTAACGGAAACATTCAAATTCCATCTCTTTTAATATAATAAAATGTATGCATATAGATAAAACATTACATTTGGCTACGTGTACATGTATAACTAGTTTTGCAATAGCAAGCAATGCAGTCAGTCTGGGTTGTCGTATAAACACCTATGACAATCGTTAATAGTAGTCAGAAGCCCAAAAAGTCTGACAATCAGTCTATCCTCAGAATATCGGTATTGGCCAGACATTGGGTTGCGGAGGTCTAATGATAAATGATATTTATTTCTGTAAATAGATCTTTTAAAGACACTTTTACAAGTCCATATTTAAAATTTTTTAAGCTAGATGGCTCCGGCATTTCCTAACTGACGACCTCTGAGAAAATCTCTCAGGCATGCATCATTTATACTATTTAGGTTAATCTTCCGAATATTCATTCATCTAAAATAATACCCCTTGCATCGTTGTTTATTAAGAAAATCTTGTAAGATTGAGATCCATCTGGATTTGATATTTGATTACATATAATTGCAAAAATATTAAACAAACACCATTGAGAAAGTGATCGGAGGATGATGAGAGGATTCTAGAGGTTTATGGTGGTAATGAATGTCCTTTTAGTCCTCAATAATTATATACATGAAACCAGCTGGCTTTGTATGCTATTATACTTCGTTCGTAAATCGCTTACTAAACTTGCATGTTACAATTTATACAAACTAATTAATGTTGTGACTATTCCTAGTTGAACACAATGTATCGAACAAGTTAAACAAATAAGGTAACAAATGTGGGATACATTCCCACATTTGTTACCTATCTGTTTAACCAGACAATAATCATAATATTTTCTATGGACTACAAAAATAAATTTAAAGTTCCTTTGCACGGATGACGCATTGCAATGTTACAAAGACATTGTTATTACTTATCCAGTCAAAACGCATCGGCTATCATTCATTCTTTGTAAAGATACATATTGAAAAGTTTATAAAATAAAGTAAAAACATCCTCTTTGATTATTTATTTTTCAACTTTTCTTATTATTTCCACGATTCCTTATGCGACCGGTCTTTGGTATCTGATTCTGTAATTATTTTGACGAAACCTTCCTCCCAGGCTCCGATGTCTTACCAAGTTTATATTTAATTTAATTGTTTGGACATCGAAATCATGCTATTATTAAAATTATTAATTATACATATAATTGTTTATCCTTAATTGTATTTGACGCTACCGTTGCTGTAATTTGAACGTTTGTATTCCATATGTTGATTTCATCATCAATGCTGCTTAAACCAATATATAATCGTCTTCATTACAATATATTTAAAGTGCATTATCTAAACAATAAATCACTACAAACGCAAGACGTCAATAGTCACCACCCATTGTGAAAACGCCCAGAAAACAATACTATTGACGTCCATAATTTCCCCTAATTGACACAATTGTCTGCCTTCACACTGTGGCTTAGACTGCCAGTATAAATATGCATCTACAATCTTGATCACAATCTTTACAAACACAGTAATAAGATCTACATCAGCTCGTCAAGATGTAAAGAAAACTTTGTCGATTTTGAATAGATGAGTGATAAAAACGTTAAAGAAACTACAAATTCTCGCTCAAAATAATGGAAATTTGACTAACGGCATTCCATTTTCACTATCCGTCATTATGGTTTGATCTAGATTAGGATGATGACTATTCATGATGAGCATTTCGCTATTATTAGAGACTGTACCAAATTTATTAAGTGGTCGTGGTCTGAGATTTAGAACATTAACTTTCTCATCTTAACGTGTTAATGAAAAAGGAGAAAGGATCTGACCCTAGTTCCCTGCAAAACGGATCTATCTTCGTGTTATTGCAAGTATAAGTATCTTCCCGACTGCCAACTCCCGGGCAGAGCGCCGCTGGTCAAATGAGCTAAATAATCTAGATGATGGCGACGGCATGTGAAATCTGCCAACCCCTAGTAAGCCACTTCTCAATTTGAGAAGAGACCCCTGTGTAGCAATGGGACAGTATATGGGTTAATGATGATGACACTTTGTAATAATTATTTATTAATTCTTATCATCTTTGAGTTTTGAGCTTTGTGCGTGTCGGTAAACTGTACACATCGAACCGCCTAAAAGGGAAAATCTCTCAAGCTAGACTTTCGTACGATGATTTCCTTCAGCATTTAAGGGAGTTATTATTATTCAGCCAATAGACCTCTCTGCCGTGCTTCCTCCTTCTAAGGAACTTATATTTTTTTAGAACATGATTTGAAAGCGCGGGAAATTTCGGTTAGACCGGGTGTATTTTTTCTCAGCAATTTTTTATAATTAAATTTTAAGCAGATAATTGGTTCAGTTGAGGTTCTTATGTAAATATATTTTCTTTGTAGTGTATGTATTCTTATTTTTGTGTAAATTTTTCCTGATTTTTGGTAAGTTTTTGTATATATTTGTAGCATAGTCCAAAACTATTCCCGGGTCGTATGAACGACCCGCCTATAGCAGATGTGGGGGATTTAGGCCCTGACTTAAGTCCCCCTGTAAGTAATTATGTCACCATATCAACTAATTTAGATATGGGTGGTATGGACACTGATGGGTCTGTAGCCACAGCAAGTGGAAGGGAAACTGATGGGTCGACCTCCGGTAAAGTTAGTGCTTCACGTAAGAGGCGTTCACATAAGCATAAAACAGTATGTAAGCATTGTAATAAAACAAAACGGAGTAGACAGGGAGTGATTCCTCAGGGAACCTCTTCTCACATTGACTGTACATGTATTCCCAGCACAGAAGTTAATTTAAAATCCGACTTCATAATAAATAACGATACATCAGTTCCACATTCTCAACCCTCTGAAATTTCTGCTTCCCAAACTTTGCAGTTGGATCCAACTGCAAAGACAACAATCCAACCAGTTGGTGTAGGTAGGAAGGAGTACCAGGCCTCTGATTCAGGGCCATACATAGTTCATGTTCAGCGCATTACCAATACTGAAAACAGTGGCACCATTCTTCACCCTATTGCATTTGGAAATTTCCTTAAAAATAACAAATTTCAGAATATTGTTCCTGGCAGTGTCAAGAGAATTGGTAGGAATAAATGTGTTGTAGCTTTTACAAACCCTATGGCTGCTAATGTATTTATTAATAGCAATTTATTGCCTCTGAACAAATTTAAAGCATTTCTACCCACTTTTAATGTCACTCGTATGGGCTTGGTCCGGGGTATCCCATCTGAATGGAGTGTGGAAGAAGTTATAGAAAATATATCAACTCCCATAGGTACTGGTGAAATATTGAAAGTTAGACGCCTAAATTATAAAGTTCAAGTGAATGGGTCATATACATGGAAACCATCTCAAACTGTTGTAATAACATTTGATGGTCAAGCTCTTCCTAAAAGAATTTATGTATGCTATAATGCACTACCTGTTGAGACTTATGTGTATCCCACCATACAATGTTTCCGCTGTTGCCGTTATGGCCACACTAAAAATCAATGCAGATCAGCTGCCCCTAGATGCTATAAATGTGGACAAAATCACTTAGGTGAAACTTGTTTAGTAGAAGAGGATTCTGCATCTTGTGTTAATTGTTCTGGATTTCACTATGCTACAGACAAGACTTGCCCTGAGTTTCAGAGGCAAAAAAACATTAAACACACTATGGCTCATTCTTGTGTTTCTTATGCGGAAGCAAGCAAAATACACCCAGCCACCTCAAAATCCTATGCTAATGTTCTCACTACTGTTACATCTCATGATTCTCATGCCAATAATAATTCATACTCCAGTTCACAACCTGTACCCTCAACTTCTTCATCATATAAAAAGACAGTCTTTCTTAAACCCCGCGCTCCTCCTAAGTCAGCACAAGGTTATGACAGAGCAGCTCATAACGCCCTTCTTAGGGAGTTTCAACCCCCATCTTTGGCAAATGGGTGTACTTTGTCTAAGGAATCCGATATGAAACTGCAACAGAACAAGAATGAGCAAGTTGTTGATGTTATTATAAACCTCATCAAAATGTTATTAAGTAAAAGTACATCTTTTGAACCGTACGACGTGGAGCGGATAAGTAGTTTAATACTAAATAAAAACCAAAAAGATGGACACAATAATTCAATGGAACTGATGATCAGTAATACCTAAAAAAACTTAATTAAAAATAAAAACTTGGATTAAAATAATCAAATAATTGGTATTCCAGGTTATGTGCAATATCAGAGCTGACGGATATGGGCGATATGGCCATGGCGGTGTAGCCATATTAATTAAAAATAATACCCCATTTTCACGTGTTTCTCTCCTTTCATGTTAATTTTCAATTCAGCCCTCAGTCCAAGTCAAACCATGGTTTTCTAAAGTAAAAGGTTCTAAACTCATTACAAGCATGATAATTCGCATGCGGCTTGGCCACGTTTGTACTCCTTTCCACCTTGCTAAGTTGCATATCGTAGATAGTAATCTTTGCGAGTGTGGAGATGATGTTGGTACTTTAGATCACATATTCTTCTCCTGTTCCCGTCATGATCGTTCATCCTTCCTCCGTTCTCTTGTTTCCCATAATGTTTCCCTTCCCACTTGTGTTTCTTGTTTAGTAATGAATCCCATTGAATATTATATGATATCTGCATTCTTGTTAATAAATGATATAAAGATTTAGTTTGTGTATGTTTACCTATATATGTATTTTTCCTAAAGAATAAAATGCTTCCTTTCCTGAACCTTACAAAATTCCGTTTCCTCTCCGATATTTTCCGTTAAAAATATTTCCCTACCTTTTATTACTCGAAATTGGCACAAAGTTCTAACTAGTGCCACAACACAAAAAAAAAAAAAAAAAACATGATTTCAAAAAGTCATGTGCCAAAATTATAAGTGACATTGACTTTTAACTACAACAAATGGCAGTAGCCACATCTTGCAATTCAGCCGTAGGCGCTACTAATGCTTACTTTAGAATGGAAATAAATGATGTTATTGTTTATAGAAATAACAGATGTTTGTTTGTTTTGTTACAATGTAATTCGCAATACGATATTACACTACCATATTGTATTGATGAGTTATCATGATGAAGTCTATGTCATAATAATGAGTAACGTTTTTGTTTTGTTAATAAATTACAAATCCTGGGCCCTGAATGCCTTCATCTATCTTATTGTAATGTACGGTCAGTTTGGGTGATGTTAGGAACGTCTGGGAGTAAGTTTTTTATAATATGGGGCATTAACGCGTGCTAAACATTTCCAAAGATAATATTTGTATCTCTAATCTCCAACAAAAGCGATACTTTTCAGTAATATATCTACATTTTTACGAGTGAGATGACAAGCAAGTGATTAATTGTCACGCCACACCTTTCGTTGCTCGATATCATTATTACAGGCAGCACAAGCATCATAGCATGTCGGTATAGTCATATCACATTTTATTGTCGGTACCGTCGACAAAAGAGTTAAATTTACAGGCAGCTAACAACTCTGTGTTTTGACAAAAGTTGTATAAAAATCATCATGCAATATTATTATGTCAAAACTCACATGTTGTTAGCTGTCTACATAACAGATCCTTTTGCAGATAATTATTTGTAACGGAATCTCTGTCAAGCTGGCGATATTGTTCGCTGCATGTATACCTAATTATGTTGTCGACTGTACGTAAAAAAACGAATACTTGTATGAAAACTTCATTCTTCGTTATTGCGTTTGCCAGCGCCGTAAAACATATTTTTCATTTAATAAATCCAGCGGCTGCAACGCTTTCTGACCAGATTCTTTATAGTATAAATCAAGGTTACGCTTCAAGCGATAGTGCTGTCAAGACAAACTTTTGCTCGTTATAGCTAAATATTTTTCTTTTAATTAACAATTTCTCCTGTATCATTGGCTCATTGCACATGTTTTTTTGTATATCGGCGAGATAGTAACAGAGTTGTAACTGTACGGTGATCCAATATGTTGTGATGACCAGAGATTACCTATGTGTTAATGTCCGCGTTGATGAATTTTGAACCAACCAAATATGAGCCTATATTTATTTTATACTTATAGCTGCCCCCGGCGTTGTCACCCGCCTTTTTTCCTTTTTGCTCGGCTATATATATGGCTATATAACCTTCCTCGATAAATGGATTATCCAATACAAAACTATTTTTTTAATTCGAACCAGTAATTCCCTAGATTCATTTATTATTACGTTCAACAAAACAAACAAACTCTTTAGCTTTAATATTAGTAGTAGCTTTATTCTTTGCCATCGGCAAAAAATAAAAATGGAGAAGGATTGGAGACACTTAATTGTGATAACAACCTCATGATCTGAACCCGAGTATTGGTGGAATAATAAAGAGGTATTCACGCAATAAAGCTTTGTTTATAATTATTTTATTTAAAATTATCTGCAAGTAACATGATCTATGAACATTATCACTGAAAACGTCATTATTATTGGCGGCACGGATGACGCAGTGGCTGAGCCAAAGGGTTTGATTCCCGCTCGGACAATATCTATATTTCTAGGGCCTTCGAGTTTCAGGTCTGGACCGTCTGGATGGATCTTGCATATTAGGAATTGTGTTTGTAAACGCAACTACGATAAAAGAGTAATAGTAAATCCTTGTGTATGCAACATTTTAAAAAATATAAAAGTAACTTAAATTAAGAGAAAATGTTGCTCATCGTTCATTCATTACCATCCTCAGAGATCATCCCTCACTACCACTCATTAGGCTCTCAATAAGTCCATGCATTCATTAGCTTATAGTGAATATGTCTGTAGCTATTGTTCTTACGTACGCCTGCGCAAGGCAACTAAAAACCAATTATTACTGTCAATCGCAAAATATGATTGATTTGCAAGCGGTTATTATTTATTACCATAACGTATTACGTGATCTGACGTAACGTATACATGGCAGTCAGGTTGTTCCACTGTACATAGTTGTACGCGAACTAAATGTGCATCCTTCACTTATTTGCATGTTATATTTACGTGATGTAATCAGTTTAGTACATACCTACATTGTACTTTTTTCTTTTTTAACTATGGAAGATACATAATAATATAATTGTTTCCCGATACATATAATTTAGGAACCTTGAGGCATTATTTGAGTTTTCGTGCTATGTAGCTCGAGGATGTGCCGCCAAACGCACTCAAATGAATAATGAAAAAAAAGAAAGGAAAACATAATTATGTTTATTTGAATAACACCAATAAACATTGAAATAAATCTAATTTTTACGGATTGTATCGCGTTTGATATTATTAATCCCGACGTTTCACGGGTAGACAGAAAACGAAACTTCGGAATTAATAATACCAATATAACACTATAAAATCCGCAAAAAGTAGTTATATTTCATTGTCCAATACTCGCATAAATGTCAGAAATCAATATGTTAATATGAACATATTACTTACAGAAAAAGTAAAACAGGTGTATGATGATTCGGTCAACCTGAGAATGGAACCGAGGACCTCTGGTTCAGTAGTTGCGCTTGTGACGCTATACTAATGTTTGATCAATCTAAACTAATATTATAAAAAGAAAAGATTCGATTTTTGTATGCTTGTTCTTAATGTATAAACTCAAAAAATACTTAACTGACCTTAAAAAGTCTTTCACCTGTAGAAAACTACATTATGTAACATGAACTGTATATTATTTTTCAAATAGCTGAGCTACGAAAATTATAATAATGTAAACCAAGGTATAAAAAAAATCTCTTTCAATCTATCTACCCGCGCGAAGATGACATTATATTTTACCATTAACGATAACATTATACCTGACACAATTACTGAGTTTTTCCATAGAAACGTAACAAAAGTGGGCCAGGTCAATTCTGTTAAGTAAGCATCTGTAATGGCTCGCCTTGACCTCGGGCGGCACCACGCGCCGCTTGCGCAAAGTTCACGACCGCTAACAATGCAGTTTCGATTTACGAATATTGCCAACTTGCGTCCGCGCCACTTTTTCTCACGTCAAAATTATGGTAGGTAATTGATTTTTTTATATGGTTCATGGATTTTGCTGCGGTATTGTTTGGTGTTGGTGTTTTGAAAACCATTAAATTAAACGTGAGCGAAACAATATGACTGCATAGCAATAATTTCAGGTCTTTTGATTTCTTGAAATTGTTTTAAGATTGCTTCTAAAAAAACGTATTTGCTTTTTTAATCCAATTACGACCATAAATTGCTATAAAATAGAAGATTGATCCTTAAATTGTAACTACGTACAATTTAAGGATCAATCTCTAATACGTTCTGATATTACTAATTATTCTGTCTTTACTAACTACCGATAGCCGAACCGAGCATATACATACATGTCTAACTAGTATCCATAACATAATAATTTTATTTTACTCACATATTCAGTTTTGAGACTTCGCCAGGAGGTGAGGCTACTGCTGCGTCGCACGTGAGCCTTGCTCACGCGCATCGTGTAGTTCCCCTGAAACAATACAAATATATTTTTCAAACCTCTCCGTTCCCTCCATAGACATCGCCCCCTTTGAAAAGAGGTAAAAACAACTCCGCAATTCAATTAGGTAATCAAAATAAATTCATTCGTCTTCATAATGCCAACCTTTACCCAGGTTCTGGTGCCAGCTGGGCAGTAGAACAAAAGAAATAGTAAGTCAATATAAGCATTATTGACTTCAGTTTCCCTCTTACCAAAATTGCCTGCGGATTTGTTTTTCTTCACTTTCCGTATTAGCATCTAAATACTTAAGTCCTTTATAATATTGTACAATATATATATATATATCAATATTTATATATTTATACAATATTGTTATAAATTTAATGATCCCTGTCGGGGACGGCAGAAGAAGGGAGCAGTCACTATGTTTAGTCCTATAGTTATTTGCTATATTTCATTTTCTTTTATTCATATGTTATTATAGCTTCGGATTACGAAAAACATACAACGCATAATTGTCATTAAGTAAATAAGGAAGTCGGCTCTTGTTTACCTAATATTTATCATTAGAGCTGGTAGCTCCATCTGACGGCGAGAAAATTAGTTATACGGAAGCGGTAGTATACTTGACATGTTTTGGACATCACGCACTGGCAACGTAATCATCGCAGCTTCAGATGTCTGTCGTGATCCCAGTGCAGTGATTGTACTCTCCAATCTTTTACAAGGTTATTTGGAACTCCCTTCCCCTGTACACTAATATGAAAGAGGATTTATCCACTAGGTACTTTTATTTTACAGGAAATACCAGAAAAATACGTTACTTAAAAGTAAATGAAAAATTATATAAAAAATACAAGTTAATAATAAACCTAATTGATTTTATGGTTAGTGAACGAGTACGGACAGACGCCAGCTGGTCAAGCTATCCAAAACTGTAAAATTATCCCAATTGAATATGATAAACCTCATTCTTTGGTGTTAAAGTTGAAAATCAATAAACAAAAATGACTGATTGTGGTAGCTTGATGTCCTGGCCCAGTACATAAAGTAGGGAGTCAGTTGAGTCGGTATACTTGCAGTTCCTAACGATAATTAATAAATAATTACATTATTTTGGAAAGCAGAAGTGTGTGCCTTTGATTCTAATTCGAGATTGATGACTTTGACAGTCCATAGCTCTAGTCTATCAATATTCACTGTAAAATACCATTACTTATTAGAAAATGATCACGTTATTTTCATCTGCTTTAATCTGTTCTATTTTTAAACATCACAAAAACCTTCCCGTCTGTAAAACGTCAACGAAGAGCATTAGTTAACGGAAGCGACGTGCGGCAGTAAACTTGACATGTTTCGGGCACATCACGAACTGGCGCCACAACCACAGCTATAATGTGAACAAACAACGCCAAGGTAACAGATAAGCATGCCTGATTAATTGATAAACTAGTTAAGTGTTTATTCATAGAAAATTAACGTTTTGCAGTTTAGTATTACCAAATTTTATTAAATTTAAAAAATATAAACATGTTACTACAGATAGGTAAAAGGTAAATAAAAGAACTGTCAGTGGCTTAAAATTACCCAAAATTTCTCCTGTGTTTGCCAGTCTACAAAAAAATACCAACTCAATCATCCTATTCGTAAATTGGCTATAAGTAGTTAATATACAATTAATATCCACCACACTTTTTAGATTACCTACAGTAAATTTACCCATAGATGATTGATTGCGAGACATCCAGATTAAGTAATTGACACTGACATACTAACAATATAGATTTCTCCCCTGCCTGTGCCAATAATTCACAGGTAAGTAAATAACACATCCTAATAATCGATAAATATAGTCAAAATAGAACATGGCCGTTAAGTAATAATAAAGCAAGCCCGCGCGCCGAATGCTAAATTCGTGAAAGTGTCGTGAAAGCGCGCGGCTGATGCGCGTGAGCACGGCAGCCGGCGCCTGCGCCTGCGCAAACGTCGCGGACCATGTTAGGGCTGCCAGACGATTCATAAGAAGTGTACCAGCTGCAGTAATAATAAACGGGTCTCACATTTAATAACTGATAACACAGTTATTAACGAACACTTTCAGCCTATACCCAACTGCATTATAAAAATACACAAACTAGTTAGTGTACACTTAATTATAAATTCTGTATATTAAATTCGAATCTATTTCTGAAACAAGATAAATGTTGTTTTTTTCCTCAAATATGGTTGAAATTACATACCTATAGCGATTCAATTATAATATTAGTATTCAGAATCAAATGTAAAGTTATGAACTTTAAATAGTTGGTGACCATGGTGATCTATTTTTTTAATCACCAGTGCCAAAATTAAAAAGAAAAGCCTACTCATGTATACCTGTAACTGTGAGTCATCATCAACCCATATACTGTCCCACTGCTGGGCACGGGTCTCCTCTCATATTGAGAGGTATTAGGCTATAGTCCACCAGGCTGGCCTAGTGCGGGTTAGCAGACTTCACAAACCGTCGAGAAAATCTCCAAGGTATGCCTATAGGTTTCCTGACGATGTTTTCCTTCACCGTTTAAGCAAGTGATAATTAATTATTAATACGCACATGAATTCGAAAAGTCAGAGGTGCGTGCCTTGGATTTGAACTCGAGACCTTCGACTTGGCAGTCCAATGGTCATACCACTAGGCTATCACCGCTGTAACTGTGAGTGATACGTGCAAAATACAACAAGTGATATTACAACCTCGAACATTACCCCAACTTTCCTATATTGAAGATACTATTTCTATATTGTTCCTTATTCTATTCGGTAATTATATTGAAGGTATGTATGAGTAACCGCTGATAATGAAAAGCTATCTTAAAATTTTGTGATAACCCTGATCAAATCCAGATTTGTGCGCGCGCAGCTACAGAAACGACTCACGAGAAAGAGACTGCAGATAATTACATTATTTAATAGCACAGCCATTAGACCGCTGAAAGTGCTGTTTGTATCATTAGCGTTAATTCTCACTCCTGTGATATGTTTACTTTCATTTCAGTTCAGCAACCAGCGGGTCTATACCGAGCTTTATTACATACATTCACGCTTTTTTCCCATAAGGGTAGGCAGAAACTAAAGAAAGAGACTCACTATGATTGTCTATGGCATACTTCTTTTGCTTCGTTCACATTCATACCGGTCATATCATGTCGGTCGCCTTTCAGGCTAACCAGATAGGGCTACTTTTTATTCATATTTTACACGAAGTGGCTGCCATCAGACTTTCGTATCCCTATTATGTCTTGTTAATACTGATATCCTATTGAATAACTTTATGTATAGGCACTATAGTTGTCAGACTTTCCGGGCTTGATACTACTACGAACGATTATCATAGGCGGCGTTCAGCTCAATGAACTTTTCAAGGCACGGAGTGATATGCGAAGAATCATCAGAGCAGCCTAACCTTGAAGATTAATCGGTGTACTTATTACTTATAGCATCATCATAGATGTAGATCTCCCGCAGGTAATACCACCCCTCTAGTAGGCAAGTAATTTAATTATCTAATTAGATACCTATAAGCATCCTTTTAGACTTAATCTGTACATGGTATTATTTTGAATGTGGACTGCCTAGACGCGAATGATGATATAACTATCTCTTACAGAGTTTGTTTATAGCTTTTTATTGTATTCTATGTATTTTTTAATGCAGTCGGGTATTTTGTTCCATTCAATCATTACATTTTTAAAACCAAAATCCGAAGATAATGACGTAACTTACCTACCTACGTAGATAGAAAAAATCTTGTCATCTCATCTAGCACTTTGTAGAAAGATGTGTTTGATTGATGATAAATGATAACTCGTTAATAACTGTTAAAACCGTATATTTTCACTTATACAACGACTGTTCTATAAAAGAGCGAGGGAGCAAGCGAGACGATGCGGTCTTATGACGTACTGACTTTTTTGTTAGAACGCGTTGATTTCGGTGTCTGCTCTTACTAAAATTTCGTTATTGTCTGCAAAACATCACAGAACATACCTAATCAAATCTCAGATACTGTCACTTGTTCAAGTGCCTGAAGATTAAACGAGACTGATTCATTAAAAAACTCAAGAATATGACATGTTGTGTGTCATAGTCTAGTCGTTTATTGAGTCACAAACTTACGTAGGAACTACATAAGTGATAGCTTGATCGGAAACAGATCCGATGAATAATGTGAAATCTCTCAAAAAAGCCGTGGATATCCTTACTTACTAATACGTCTATGGAACTTAAATAGACAATAACTTCTATTTATCGAACTTTTAGTCAAAAATCAATAAGGGACCCTGGTCCCTCCATCCACATTTATCCTTTTTATGAGGGGATTAGACTTACTGGCTACATGTTCTCTACCCAAACAGATTGCAGTTTTTGCCCGACCTTTCAACATCTGGATTAAACTTAAGGTCTACAGAAACGAAATCAAAAATGGCATAGAAAATTGTACCTATGATTAAAATGTTGGCTATCCTTAACATCAGAATATTAATTGTTAACTCCTCCCGTCATTTATATTTCGTCTTCTTCAGTGGTGTCATCGTCATCATTAGATCCACAGCGTGTCTGGCGATGGTGTCTTTTTGGATGTCCGCGGGTGTGCACTTGATAGTGGCTGCTGCTTCCCATTGTACCACTTTGAACATTCTCGTCCTTTTGTGGTCTTTACACTCAAATAAAAATGCTAGATGCATTTTCTAAACTTATTTGTCACAGTCCGTGCGCCTACGCAGGACAGGGTGCACCGGAAGTGAGACGCCGACGCCGCCCGCCGCCAGCGTCGCATCACTTCACACTATTTCTGGACGACATTAGTTTGTTTTATTTATTTTTGTTCCCATCAGAGGAGACTATTTTAAGTGTCTATGTTTAAATTAAACAAGAGTTTATAAATTAGAATTTTAGCTATCATGGGGTTTAGGGTGGAAATTAACACGTACATAAGCTTATACAGAATTAAGCTTTATTTGATTATATAATATAATATGTACTACTATAGCTATTATATACGACCATTATAATAATATACTAGACTACTACAAGTACTTATATACATATAAATATATTTATGTACTTATATTATTTTTATTTACTTTCTTATTCAAACTGATTTGCATCCTTCAAACCTCACTTTTAAACCAGTGCCAGGTAGCTCACCATTGGTCTAGCATTTAGCTGAACTGGACCTATTTGACGCAGCCGTGGGACACACAATATAAGTATACCTACATATATGCAACGTGTAACAAAATACCCCGTAAAAAATATCAAAGCCAAAAATTTTGTCAACCCTAGTAAGCTGTCATGCCAGGGAACCAGATTATTTAACAGAAAGGCCTACGTACCTATTTTTCCTATTAATTGTCTACTTTAATAGTTTTTCTATTTTTCATTCATAAATGTTGTTGTTTTCCTTTTTTTGGAATATGTTATACAGCGTTACTACGGTTCTTAAATATTGTGAATGGACTCGTTAAAAGGCCCCATTTAACCTCCTTTCGGCTTTACGGGTACTTTTGTAACACCCTGTATAAATATGCTTAAATTCAATGACTTTGTCAATAAAAAAAACCTTTCTTGCTTTCGTTCTTTTATTTAGAGCGAATGAAAAAAGATAACCAAAACAAATAGTGTAGCCAAAATAGAATATGAGCTTCCACCGAGAAAACTGACAAGTAAATGTTATCTTTTTGTATTTCTTTGGCATTTTCCATGCTAAGATTTTAAGCGGTCGAATTTTTCCTTTGCTTAATAACTTTAAAGTAAATGTTATGATAAAGCAATAAGTAAGCACTCTTGCATACAAATTGACTACCCAAACGTAGACGTCAAAAAAACTGGATCATATCTAAGTCAAGTGGAGACCCAGACCTCAAACCGAGACCTACTGACCGTGCACTTCCAAGACCATGGGCCAATAATAACCACTAATTAATTATAACTTATCGATAACTTATTAACAAACCTCTCCTTTTACGGTTGCCTACAGTAAAAAATGACTTAGATAAATTTTATTAATTGATATAGGCAACACAGCATCGCTCTATGTACCTACCTAGTAAGCCGGTACAGAAATGGATGAGACTAAGTTCTACCAGAATACTGAATGAAGTTAAGCTTTATAAGGTTCAGTTTCTGGAATCTGGATAGTGAGTGGGAAACTGGTAGGTACCTACCTAAGCTCAATATTTCAATCATCAAAACCCTTTTTTTTAAATGCCTTATTAGTGTAATGGTTGTAAGCGTGACTGCTACGCTTGAGGTTCTGGGTTCGATTCCCAAGCTGAGCAATAATTTATTGAGTTTTCCTAAAATATTCTCAGTAGCACCTCTGAGTGGATTTGTCAATAGATTCGCTCCCTATTACATGGGTACATAAGTATACCTCTGGTTAAACTTTCAGGGAACACACCTCGCCTCGGAGGAGGACGGACTGTGAAAAATTTTCTCATTCTTAAAAAAAGTACAAAAGCCTTTAAATACCTTATTAAAAACCAAGAAGGATGACAAAGAGCTACCTTTTAATGAGATAAATGGAACGCAACTAAATCCATAATATCTGAGCACAAACTAACAGAAACTTTAAACATTATTCGCAATGATTTTCTCATAATGATTCACCTTGCTAACAGCCTAGGTGTGTAGGTAGTGCTGTGCCAAGTGTAATAACCTACATACTTCTTCATTCGTAATGCATGTCATTCTACTGTCACAATTTACAGTATTCCACTTAAAAATAACGTTTTATAAAACAACAAAAACTTTTTAATGACAGTTTACCCAAATAAACTTTATAATAATGGAAATATCTAACGGAGAGCTTCATGGGAAGGATTTAAGTAGTTTAGTCTAGTTTTGGAAATTATGTGGTTTTGTATGTAGAATTAGTTTAATGGCCCTATTTGTCTTAGTCTTAATTTTGTGATCCGAAGACGTATGTATGTACGAACAGGCATTGCTCAGGGCGGGTTCTGGGGTGTTCTATTATGAGGACACAGTGCCCCTCCATGTGCTGAGGATGGCCACCGGGGTGGTTTTAGTGGGTAGAATCCCACACTCCTCGATTTAATCCTTGTAGACCGGTAGCATTCTGATTTAGGAGCATACGTCATTGAAGATGGCGTTTTGATGACAGGTGGAGACGTTTAGACCGAATGGCTGAAAAAATCCTACTAATTCATGCTAATATTATAAATGTAATAGTGTGTCTGTCTGTCACCTCTTCACGCTTAAACCGCTGAATCGATTGTGATGATTTTTACTTTTTACCCATTGTATTTATAAAAGCAGGCGTAGCTAGACCACAGAGATAAGGCAACTGCTTAACAGGCATTATTTTTTGCCTAACTCAGAAAATCTGCATTTCATGCTTACAAAAAATCATCCTTAGTCATTCCTTATACAGTGCAAACTAGAACGTACAAAGACATGGCGCAAGTTTTTCAACGTAACGATGAAAATCGTGCTGATGTATAACGCCGGATGTATTTAAGTTAATTATCAGCAAAACTGCGCCGTCCCACCCAGGGTCAATCAACAATATTAAAATAACACATAATTTATAACTACATATTATTATAGCCTTTTTTATACCCAAACAAGCATACGGCCTACCTGATGGTAAGCGGTTACCGTATCCTAAAGACGCTTGCAACACCAGGGGTATCACTTGCGCGTTGCCGACCCTGTGAAATAGAGGAATAGTTGGGCTGGCAGTACAAGGTTCAAAGTCCCCCCACTGCCAACACAGCATTTCCTCGCGGAGCAGTAGTAACCTTGCTCACCGTAAGGAGCACAACAC
The DNA here is from genome assembly GCA_964056405.1 of Acronicta alni. Lineage (NCBI taxonomy): Eukaryota > Metazoa > Arthropoda > Insecta > Lepidoptera > Noctuidae > Acronicta > Acronicta alni. Next base: position 1,721,331 of record OZ043914.1, read on the forward strand.
AGCTAAAAGCAGTGTTATTTCACTTCGATTTTCTGAAATGCTCAAATTTGAGTGAAATTACTCCCACTATGCCCTACCTCTCTTATTCGTACATTATTTATGATTCAAAACACGTTTATGTTACGTTATGTATATAACGTCAAAATTATTCGTGCTATAGCTTCGTACCCAGGAGGCGTTTTTCACACTGTTACATACATTACATAATTTCAGTAGGCTGTAGGTAGAGCGCATTTCGGAAATACACTCGCGTCCCGTTTGCCGTAAGGAAGTGTTTATGGATGCAAGATTCGTATCAACGAGACCAATGACTATAGTGACGCTTTCTCTGGTAGGGTTGTCAACACTGCTGCTAAGCTGTTACATACCAAAACCTTTGGCGCGTAATTATTTATATCGCAATCTGTTCAGAGATGCAGATTTCGTTCACTATCTGTAAGTTTATACCTCTTTTGTTGACTGTACAACCTAGGTAATAAATTCTTTAAAAACTGACGATATCTCTCTTGTACAGTCTCCAGCACATCAGGTTATACAAAACTGCCAAAGTTCTCCAAATGATTTTAAACATTACAATGTTCATGATCGAGTTCAAAATCAACTGAGAAATATGGGCAGCTTGTAGTAACCTGATGTGCTGGCGACCGTACAGTAACATCGTAACTCAAGTCCAAAATAAATAACTGCTGTCTTAATTGACAACCCTACTGAGATGTCAACCGCTGTTAACAGTTAGGCGATGTTTGCCAAAACAATTCCCAACATCGTGTCAGTTTCATTTGCCTCAATTTCGGAATACTTCGGCTATTTGCCGACACTTTGTATTCTCATTCAGTTCTTCGATCACCGGAGTTACGCGGCAACTTGAACATGTCGGAGACCTGAAGACTGTTCTGATTTATAAATTGACTTTTGATCGAGTGGTGAACTCATCTCAATTTATAAGTAGAGTGGCCAGCACAACAAGCCACACACACACCACAATCTATCAAATTTCTTTTATTGATTTTCAACTGATACGGTTAGGTTAAGGTTCATTTCAATTGGGAATATTTGACAGTTTTGGATAGCTTGACCTGCTGGCATCTGTACCTACTTCAACATATTATTGCCACACTCCTGAGTCTGGATGGGACGTGTTCTCAGACTTTGCTGAATGGTCCAACCGACCGTGCTCACTTTGGGTGGCTTCGTAGACTTTATTTTACACATATTTTACGAAATGGCTGTGTTTGACGACGTCTGAGGTCTAGTGGTTCGAGTGTCGGACTGCTGGTCACGTGATCGTGGGTTTATTTCAACAGGACACAAATATTTATGTAATGAATGCAAGTGTTTGAAAAAAATAATAAAAGTATTAATCTAGTCTGTCTAGTACCCATGCATAGTAAAAGCTCTGCATGTTTGGGACTAGATCGTGCTGTGTAAATTGTCGGAAATATGATTCGAAATCGATTGACTGAAAAATAACAGTCTTTATCGATTATATCGACCTGATAATTTTTTAACCTTCAGCTATACCTTCATAGTAAGCTAAATAATTACACAATATTCAAATTTGCAGCTGATCTACTACCGCCTCACCCACATGCAAATGTAATGTAATTAATTTCATGGTAAGTTTCAGTCTTCGATTATCGACGGCGAACATAATCGATTTAATTTGACATTCGATCATAAAGTATCGATTACCGAGTAACATTAGGTTAGGCAGGTAATGTTGCCGATCGTCGTTTATAACTAACAAAATTGAATTCTTACGTAAGTTATAAATGATTTTGATAACATTAACAATTCGATTCTAGATAAGTATTGAAGAATACATAATGGTTAGCAGCATATTATTTTAGACTTTTAGATTGTACCCTTGATAAGTCACGAAGATGGATAAGAAATTAGGAACCTATTGATCCTTTGACCTTTACGTAAATCTAATTGTAATCGAATTGAATAACGTAAAAAATACCTACAAATGTTGTAAAATTTACAATAGCTACAGAGTGGGTGGGTCCCTTGCAATGCTATTCGTGGACGAGGTCGACCGAGGAGACATTGGCGAAATGATCTTGATCGCTTTTTTCCAACGTATATAGAAGCTCAGGATAGAGAGTCCTTGACTAAGATAGAGGAAGGCTTTGCCCTGCAGTGGAACACAAAAGAGGCTATATACAAAAAAATAAAAATTGTAATTTGTACTTTTTTTATATCACTTAGGCGGCCAACAAGCATATGGCCCACCTGATGGTAAGCGATTACCATAACCTATAGACGCTTATAACACCAGGGGTATCACTTGCGCGTTGCCGACCCTGTAAAACGAAAGAGTGATTGGCAGTATAAGGGTCAAAGTCCCCACTGCCAACACAACGTTTCCTCACGGAGCACAGTCAACCTTGCTCACCGTAAAGAACATAACAGCTCAAAGCAGTGTTATTTCACTTCGATTTTCTGCAAGGCGCAGCTACTTCCCCAGTCGGGCAGCTCCAATTTGAGTGGAATTACTCCCACTATATGCATACCTCTCTTAGTGATGATTTTACATACATACGGCAATTGATTTTTATTTATATAGATGGAAGATGTGTACGAAATATGTATGTAGCGTCTTACAATTACATACACAAACCATCAATCAATACGTTAATCCATGTAGTATGTACAAGCGGAGTGAATGGGCGCTACCGTTAGATAGCTCAGATTAAAAAATACATGCGTTATCAAACAATGAAACAATAGTTCATATTGTTTAGGTGTGTATGTAGAATTTCAACATGAACTCATATTTTACCGTTTCACGTTTGAGCTCTGTTAGAATTCAATGTTTTTTGAAATGATAACTTAACGTAACATACCCCCTCACGGCTGAGTTCCTTGAAGGGTTAGGCAGAAGTTTACTAATGTACACACACTGATATGCTATGTTTCACTTCCATGTAATAGGAAACGATTCTATTGCTATTTAACCGGGCACAAATCCAAACTCCGAGCTTCTGTGAATTTCATTTTTTAACCCAAAACTAGTAGACCTGCGAATCGAACTCGGGACCTCTAGTATAGCAGTCGCGTTTACGACCACTAAGCTGATGAAGCAGTCAAGTTTATTTTATTTTAAATTCAATCGCATCCTATATTTTGATTTTTGAACTGGCACAATAGCGTTTTCACTGTACCGTGAGTGCGTTTGCAAACGGATACTCACACGAACAAACGTGAAGAGCTGACCCAACTACCTGTAGACTATATAAATATTTGCTACATGTGGGGACCGAACCCGTGAATCCTAGCGCAGCAGCTGATGGTATGTCATTGAATCAATTGCTGTAACGTAGAAAGGATTAACGGCATAATACTTTATAAGCTTAGATTAATTAATCTAAGTTTATAGGCAACAAAAGAGGAATAATTATGGAGTAATGCTACCTACTTATTAATAAAACCTTTAACATTGAAGTGTATTATATCAAAGTCAACGACCTATGCAAGCTATTGTTTACAGTGAAATAGGTGTTTAATACCCATGTTAAGTACGATAGGATCGACCCGACGTTTGACAGTTCCGCATTTATATAATAGTGATGTACCTAGTACACACTATCTTGATCGTTATAGCATTGTATTAGGTGCATCGCATTTAAGAGAACAACTGACCAAGTATCAATGGCATCGCAGGCAATGATCTCGTTAGCTTGTTGGCTAAAGGGTCCGGTGTATTTAACCGGAGGAGCACAGGCTCAAACCCTGCCTGCGATCGAATTTTTCTTTTTCTAAAATTAAGAGAAAGAAAGAAGTCGTCGAATAGTCCTTGACAGATGTTACAAATAAATGTATATATTACCTTACCTTTTAGGTAGATATACATGTTTTTGTAACTTTTAGCACAAAATGTTGCCAGTTTATGTTTAACATGTCCTCAGAATCCCGAACCATCCTCCGAGCCTTTTTCCAACTATTCTACTCCTTCTTCTAGTCTATCTAGATCTGGCTGAATATCAGATCAGTATTTTACACGAACCGTCGGCCTCAGACCTCCACAACTAAATTAATGGGCAATACTAAATAAATTTTCTTATGGATTTCCTAAACCATAAGAATTTCATCCGAATACAGAACCTCAGAAACTCCTTTGGGATCGGCTTAAACTAGATTCGGCGCTGTAGACTATTCGCGTTGTCGCTGTTACATCTCTACAAGTGACACAAACATTGCGCATGCGCTCTTCGTCCAGGCATTAGATTTTCAAATGTCATGCCCTGCCATTTATAGGGTTTTGTAATTCGGCACACGAACTAGGAAGCGCGCCGAGGCTCGGTCCATTGCTTAATACTATCAAATATAATATAGATTCACCATATAAAATAATGTGCTTACATACTTACTTAACAGAGTCAACAATTCATTGAAAATGTCAGAAACATTTTCAGATTAATATTAGGTGGATCTATTATTTTCCAAATCGGGCTAAGAAAAGCCACTATAATTACTACTACCTACTTTTACTCTTGAAAACATAACAAACTTTTAGTAAAAAAAGACATTTAAATTCAGAACGCGTCAGAACTACGCGAGGAGTTCTTACGGAAATAATTCATTTAGACGGAAATAATTCCCCGGAAACGCGTAGATAATTAGCGCGCGGTCGAATTTGGATGCGTTCCGTTTTACGTTGCGTAATCTGATTGTTATCTGTTACGCCATAAGATGAGCAGTGTGTGAACTGGGATTGAGAAATTACCCGCCGATCTGAACGGTAGTGACTGCTATTGTTACATTTGTGTGCCTATTGTAATATTTCGGTCCGAAAGTTTAGATAATACGAGTAGGTACCTATATGTTCATCAGGTCTTCATGGTCATCAGGGTGAATATAGTGGGATACAATCGTAAGAATAAAAACCTAAGAAGGTATCTGGAAACTATGTTTTTGCGCCGTTTGAGGTCAAAACGTCTTCTTTTCAAGGAATAAGGAAATGACATGAAATAAGATTTATTTCTGTAAATAGATCTTTTAAAGACACTTTTACAAGTCAATATTTTACATATATTTTTTTAAGCTAAATGGCTTCGCCATTTCCTAGCTGACGACCTCTGATAAGAGACGCCGAAACAAACTCAGAGAATCATAGTCTCTTTTAAAATTCCAGACATAGACTGTTCTGACTGTTTAACAAATATGAGACTGTTCATTTCTTCGCGTGACCAGAGGCTGTCTTGATTCTAGCAGAACGTACAAATAAGCTATGAGATTCAACGAGGCAATGCAGCTAGTCTTCTGGCCACGTTACCGGACGACAGCGATGCCGAGGAATACTTTTGACGCTCAGTAGCGATTTTTTATATATTTTATAAATATCTACCTATGTATTATTTTGATAAGTCTATTAATTGTACAATGCATGATAGGCAAGAGACAAATCATTTAGCTTAAAAAATTATGTAAAACATTGACTTGTAAAAGTGTCTTTAAAAGAGCTAGGTATTTGCAAAATAAATATCATTTATCCTATATTTGGGATAAAAGAATTTAGAATATTTTTAAACTTCCCTGGGTCATGCGAAAGGGAACTGTGGGATCTTTTAGACTAGGTAGAGGTAGACCATTGGGTTCAATAGACTTCCTCTTTAGCTAATTAATATTAATAAATATCCTTTCAAATCTATTCCACCAAAGTTCGAAATTCCGTGGAATGTAGATATTATATAACTGACGCAAACATATAAAATTAATTTATGTTCTAAAATATAGTATGTATAATATGAATAATATAAAACCATTCGCCAAACTTTATCAAGAACGACCTTCTCAATATTACCTCACTTTGTTTTACCATAACGGATGTAGGTATTTATAGTATTTATTGTACATAATTTATTTAGAAATATAAGTGCCTACTTATGTAACATATAAAAAAACTATAAAATGTTTTGAAACTTACGGCGAAACTATATTAGCAGAATACTAAAATAGCCACTGACAGATAAATAATAACAAAAGCCGATTTTCTTATTGTTATTAATATTAAAAAATAAAATTTCTTAATATTAAAAAATATTTGCTATGAGATTAGCGCCGTACTTGACTATGTAGTAAATATTTAAAAACACAAAACTCAGAACTAAATACTAAGTTCCAAGAATCAGCAAAATCAAAAATATGAATCAGAAATGTTGTCGAATGCTTAATATTTAAATAAAGAATACAAATGACAAAATTTGCGCCGAATAGTATCTCATAACGTCTCATAGTGTTTGACGTAGACTTATTTAATTTAATACGTAAACATTTTCAAACTTGTGGATCATCTATGTTTGTATTAATTAATATTATTTAGGAATTTAAAAGTCAATTTATTCCAAAATTAATATTTTTCAATCCGAAGCCCACCGTGGAACTACTCATTTTAACCATTGAGTTGCTACATTGTTTCAAACTTTACATCAACCAAATTTAACAAATGAACATCACTGTTAAGGTCAAGTGGAAAAAAAACTATACATTTGAATTGTGTCAATGTCTGTCTGTCTTAATGACGTCGTAATGGTGCATGCGTGCGCGCATCATTTGCAGCGAATGCACGCCAATTTATTATCCAATGAGTTTAATCATTATAGACAAATTTGAACATATTAAAGCTGTCTATGAATTTAAGATGGGAAACGTATTTTTTTCATCAAATAGGTTTGTGAACTTGCCTGGTATGATAGCCGCTTTTGCTAGCCGCCAAAAGCTAGCAGCTTTTTGCGGCTTTCGGCTTTCTTTCCTTCAGTAATTTTTTAAGTGTCGTGTTCTCTCCAAGTGTCGGGCGTGTACACACACAATGCCATGGCAAGCTTTAGAGTTGTCATGAACAAAAGATTTAGACAAAAGCATTGAAATCAGAATACTTAATTAATAATAATGTTAATATTTGAATAATGTATCTATCTTGCAGATAGTAAAATCTAAGTGATTATAGTCTTAAGCAAATTCAAGTTATCAGCCACTATTTGGCCGCCACGGTGACTAAAAAGCGCGAGTTTACGAACTTCACACACCTTCAAAAACTTGCTAGAATTATCCAATTACCAACGGTGGGGCACGGAGGTTGTTCCAGACAAAATTACCCTATAATATTCTACTTGTATGTAAGTGACTGTTTGTTTTTTAATGAGAATAAATGTCTTTAAACCTAAAATTTGTTACTAGACTGCATAAAAATAAACAATGGATATAATAATGTATACTTTTTTTACCTATGCAGAAAATGTTTGTACCGTTGCATACTTACATATACATATACATAAGAAATAACCAGACAAACACAAACACTTAGGTTCATCACTACTATACAACATATTTATCCTGTGGAAAACGAACCCACGACTTCGTGATCAGCAACAACACTCGAACCACGAGACCACAGACGTCGTCAATTTTCGTGGGAAAAAGGGCCGGAAAATGGCTTTATTTAACCCAGTACTACCTGTACGATAAGATTTCCCTAACTATAATTATTATAAGTATACATCCAGATAATCGAGACTATCTTATCTAGTAAAGGTTGCGAGACGGAGCTAGCAAAAGGTCAGGTATGCAGGTTTCCTCACGATGTTTTCCTTCACCGTTTATGCGAGTGATAATTAATTATTAATACGCACATGATTTCGAAAAGTCAGTGGTACGTGCTTTGGATTCGATCTCCAAACATTTCACTTGGCAGTCCAATGGTACCACTAAGCTATCACTGCTTAATTATAACAATTTTAGTAAAATCCGTAAAAAGTAGAATATAGTGTATTTCTATGTCTCATATTTGCGTAAGTGTCAGAAATCGGTACCAACGAACTATTTATAGTGATATGGATGTTTTACTTCATTATGTCGTCATGCTGATACCTAGCTTTGCCAGGTCCCCACTGTTCCGATTTTCAGGAGTGTGGTGATTCTTCCCGATTCATTCATCTGTATTTTATTCGATAATTTTGACAAGAAAAACTGACCATCCGATTGAAATAACCGACGATTCACAAAATGTTGTTGTTTTTTTGTAGCCATTGTAGGTTTTCCGATCAGTGGAAAGGTCGGTCCATCCCGGGTGCCAAGCTCCAAGGGGTGCCAGTCCACGCCCGCGGCCACTGTAACGCACTTTGACTAAGGAACTTAGGAAATCGTCTGCAACCACGATGGCGCGCGGCAAGTGCACACAGCTGTGTGCTCATCTATACTTTGAATTAAGCTAACATAGAAAAAAAATATGCGAAGCTAAATAAATCTATAGCCAAGAAAGCCTTGTCAAAAGAGACAAGGGGTTGCTCAATATTTCTATTGAGCTTTTTGAAACGCCCCGGGTGGCAACACTGGCAACCCATACGCCACCACTGTTCCCGATTTGAAAACCAAAATCCCGATTTAAAACACACCACTAGTGTACCATTGGAAGTGCGTATATGAAACGTAGTTTATGCGTTTTCAATCCAATCCCAAAGATTTCCATGGAATGACATGACATACAATGACAGACATCAATAAGACGAAGGTCACACCATAAACGAACGCACGCGCCAAACAAAGTTGCAAAACAGAGATCCAAAACAAAGATCATTATGAATCAGAGGTTCGCAACATTGCGGTACGTCGCACATCACGCAAGTGTCCAGAGATAATAAACATATGCACGTCTTTATGCATAACAACACAAATATGTACCGGACAAACACGAGCTGTGATTGGAACACAATCGCAGGACAGCGGGAAATTCCTACAATGAGATTTTGCTTGTGAACATTGTAAACTATCAGCAAACATTCGAGATTAAAGTAAATATAAATACAGCATGAAATTGCATAAATTTGGATGAAGCGAAAATGACAATTCTGGGTACCTATAGGATACTTACCTACCAACAATATCTTTATTCATGCCTTCAGACATTGAGATTTAATACTAATCGCTCATCAACCGATCTGCTTGATGGTTAAGCTGCATTTCTTAATACATCGAGACCGCTCTGTGCCCTGCAGAGCACGTAACGACGTCGGTCCCGGTTATTATACGAACTCTTATGACAATTGTTAGTCAAATGCCTGACAACCAGTCTAACCTCAGAATATCAGTATTGCCCAGAAGGTTGCGCAGGTCTGATGGGAGTCGCTTCTTCTGTAATACTGATATTCAGCTACATCTGGTTTGTTTGGAAGCTGACCCCAGCGTCGTTGGGAAAGACTCGGGAGATGATGAATGAATGACAAAAGAACAACCAGATTTGAAAATTGAAATCAGTGAATGAGTTTTAAAAATCAACAATTCCGAAGTCATTGAATGAAGATTGTGCCACAATAAAGTATCTAGCAGACTTGAGATCCAATTTATATGCCTTTTATCCTTTACCTCTATGAAAATGGTATAAAATACTTGCATTTACACAGTCGAATAATAAAGGGGGATCTACACATTTAAACTGAGTGGGATCCTGTCCTACCAATACTTTATGCATTACAGATGGCCCTTGTTACACACAGTACGATATGTGTTTATTCATGCGCCTGCACATTTACATAACAATTTAGCGCATCGCCGACGCCATTTGCACGACTTAAGAAACATTCTTGAAACACGTGACAAGGAAAATCCTTTGAACAATATCTTTGTTGAGACATGTATTCGCAGTGACAAACGAATAGCAAAACTATGTTTAGAAGACATGCATAAGTATGTATCCCGAATCCTCGAAAAACAGTACATAGGTACAGACGCCAGCAGGTCAAGCTATACAAATCTGTCAAAATCTTCCAATTGAAAATGAACCTTATTACTTTGTATTAAAGTTAAATATTAATCAAAGAAATTTGACAGATTGGGGTAGCTTGATGTGCTGGCCTCTGTACTTATGATATGGAAAATGAATAAAATTATTTCTCCTGATCTCGCAAGTGCAAACATATGTACCTAGACCTACCTATCAAAGAAACTATCTGCCGTAGGACATAAAAATTCGAACCTAACCACTTATACATAAACAAGTAATGCCTTCTTGCGTTTCTCTTTATGCAGGCCTGTATAAAAATGGTTATTTTTCCTTATGGTTGAATTTCGTGTTTAGCATTCGCTATTATGTTGAAGAACAAACAAAAGCATATGAGATAAAAGTGGTTGTTAAAATAAATTTTGTGTTACACGTATTTTAAATGCAGTTAATCTTGTAATGTCGATTACTAAAAACAATCATTGCCACGTTTTCCTAACACCACTTGCGCTGCTTCCGGTTGCAGTCAGTGTTACCAGCACACAATATTTAACATTACAATCAGAGCATCACAATTTGATTCCACCAAAAGCCGCGTCATGTTAAGTTCAGTTGTGTATTTTACAACTTTATATTTACCGTTGATATCAATGATAATTACAGCCGTACGTAATTCTTTTTTTTTTGGGCTTTTGTTTCTGTAGATTTGAAATTTCAACCGATTTTTTCATGAACTAGGTGACTACGGCTCGTGTGGCGTATTGTATCCTATAGCGCAGTATAGCTAAACTAAATAATAATGTAGAACAGTTTTTAGAAACATTATCTAAGCTTTCTATAGATATATTTTAAGCATTTTGATTAGTAGTGCCAACGAAATCCTGTATTTTTTTGATAATACGGTAAAGAGGAACAATAAATTATTTTCCTTTCTAAAAATAAGTTAGGACAATTATCAGTCATTTTATAATTTCAGCAGACATAATGTTCAGTGTGAACTTCCATTCTGCATGCGAGAAAGTAAAGTCCAAATTCCAAGGTTATTTTAATATTTATCCAAGGTCTGAATATTCGAAATTACTTAACATATGAATATTAGTTATGAGTATTAAAAAGGATAATACTACATTTAGATCTATTGAAGTTTTTGTTTCTCAAAAAACTTTCTCCATTCCTTCATCGTAATTGCCATCGTATTCTTGTATACCTACATTAAACCTACGCTACACAGGCCATGTATAACTCATAAGTACTTAATTAGAGAAACGACGAGGCTACTACCTCTGGCGTGGTACCACCTACGTAGTGCCTATCATACCGGTAGTACTCGTAAGAACTACTAGGTAAAGAGGCCAGCACATCAAGCTACCACAATCTGTCAAAATTATTTGATAGATTTTCATCTTAACTACAACATAATAAGGTTCATTTTCAATTGGGAAAATTTGACAGTTTTGAATAGCATGACCTGCTGGCGTCTGTACATATTAATGCCACAGGTGTGTGCCACCGCGCTCAGTGTTGCGTTGCTTTGCGAAGCTACCTTTGGACTAAGTAAGTTCTCAACATGAACATTTTTTTTGTTTATGGGGGAAACCTTCAAAAGGCCACCGGTCTACGGGGATCAGACCGGGGAGTGTGCGATTCTTACCCACTAAAAGCACCCCGATGGCCACCATCAGCACATGGAGGGGGGCACTGTGTCCTCTTAATAGACCACCTCAGGACTACCGCGAGCAAAGCCTGGTAAGACACTTTGCTGAGGACTCAACATGAATCTATCATGTCACATTAGGTACTACTCCAACTTCAAACAATGTCTTATGTAATCGCGATATTTTCGAGATACAGCCGCACAGACAAACGCGCTGATGACATCACCACCGCTTCCATCTGACTAGGCCACATACGGACATACAGGACGTAACATTAATATTTATAAGTTTACCATGCAAATCTAATAATCGATTGGAATAATTAATATTAGGTATCGATTAACATAATATAAAGGTTGTAGTGATTTGATCGATTCAAAGGTGCTGCCCACTGTATAATTATTGACCATATAATATGACATTGTTAATTGATTTGCGCACAAACAGGATTGATGAAAGCATCTGAATAATTTATCTCATCTTGGAGTTAGCTAAGTTAGATTCCTGTGCCCAGTAAACAGAGTATTGAAGCCACTGGACACAAGAATCTTTATAGGAGAGAGGGATCAAATCAAGCTCCTCTGCTCGACGACACGTATGAAATATTGGTTGAGCAATAGGCTTCCACGCCACGAGGTTGTGGGTTCGATTCTCATAGGACTTAAATTATATAATATGTAACTAAACTGCATTGTGTTAATCTAAGTGATTTTATATATTATAAGTATGTACTTATGTATATTATTATAACCTGTATATTTACAAAAAAAACCATTGTCAGAGTACCCATAGTACAAGCTCTGCTTAGTTTGAGAATACTTGGTCTGTGTTAAAGCTCCAAAATCTAAAAATAATCGCACTAATAACTCATTAAATGATTACCATCAAAATAAGATTCGCAAAAGCTTCAGCCAGAAAAGGAAACACGCTGTGAACTGAACTGTTTTGTATCGAATAGAACAAGATGTTTCTAGTTCATTGACTCCACAGTTTAGCCATTGTCTCAATATGTAACATAGCTGATACATCTAAGATAGGCGTAACTTTTTAAAAAGCTACAGAGAGGCGTTCCTCAGCCGTCCGCATATGTTGGAATTTTTTGTTAAGCGTACTAAACATTTACTAGGATATCAAGTTTAGCGAAAATAAATCCAACTTCATGTACAGAGGCCAGCACATCAAGCTACCACAATCTGTCAAATTTCTTTGATAGATTTTCAACTTTAATACAAAACGATAAGGTTCATATTCAATTCGGAAAATTTGACAGTTTTGGATAGCTTGACCTGCTGGCGTCTGTACATTGTAAATTGTTTCCTCCGGACATCGCAGGCAGTGATAGTAGCTTAATTAACTAAAACGTAAGGTCTGGCGAAGTGGAGGCATCAGGTTCGAATTCTGCATGGGATTAGATTTGCTTTCACAAAAATTGATAGATCTATGAAAATGTTTGAAAGGACTGTGGGGATGGGAAGGTCGCTGGCGAGATGGGTTGATACCAATCTAGAAATTCAAAGTCAAATATTTTATTTCAATTAGACCATTAAAATAGCAGTTTTCAAAAATCAAAATTAGTTGCACGGTTCCAAAAAGTGGGTCTTATGGAGAAGAACCGGCAAGAAACTCCATAGATACGAACTGGACACACGTGGATAACAAAACCGGAAAAAGTGGCATAAGCAAATACTATATACTCAGCTATGGGTAGATTCGAGCTGTGAACGATGATGATGATGATGATAAAACGTTTGATTATATACCGAATACATCTTTTTTTAGCACCAACTGATCTTAAAACAACTGCAATATGCCTCGAAGATAATTTGGACTCAGGACTTGCTATTTTAAAACCTAACCTAGGACCTCAAGCGTAGCAGTCGCGTTTACGACCCCGAGGCTAATGAGGAAGCTTAAGAAACAAAATTTCTAATAAGGTGGATACTTAAACATCTGTCCTCCAGGTCTGTAATGTGTCTGTTCAGCCCAACTGGGTTGACAGCAGTGCCCAACAATGACAAAAAAATCCATAGAGCTTCGTGTATCGAATTTCATTGTTATTTATTTGCTATTTCAAGCAAATAAATAACTGATAAATAAGATGGTAAAATTTAAATATATTTCACCAGTAGGTAATATAGGCATGTAAAATATTACAATGTTATCTACATAATGATGTCAAATGAATATTAATTAAAATTAAATGAACATATTCATGGTACTATCGAAACAAATAGCAAAGAGAAACACTAGAACATGTAAATTCCTCACCACATATGGGCAGCTCAGCTACATAACATAAATGGTTATGTTAATTCTTTTGAACCATAATAAATTCTTCAGCATATTTAATTAAAAACTATGTACACGTAGATCTAACTCATTCACTACACACAAGGACTTGATGCAAATACATGTATAAACAAAACGCGCGTGGAATTAAGGAGTACATTAGCAGCGAGATATGCAAGGTCGTATGTACACGTAGTGGGACACCTAGCCAGCTCACGTGGCAAACCATTGAGGTATACTGTGTATGGAACTATGGATAGATACTTCTTCTTCGCAGATAAAACACTAGGAAGCAGTGCAGGGCGGGCGTTTTGGGTACCTAGCAGTCTATCTTGAATAAATTATTTTGACTTTGACTGCAAGCCCGGGCATTCATCACAGTCTTGTCAGTGTTGTAAACAATTCGTAAGCAGTTCCTGGACAATAGGAAAGTGGTGAAGAAGGTGGATTCATTCGTTAGGAGTTTCCCTCTATTGTCCCTATCTCTAATATCGGATGCTACCTATTTAGATCTATGGTCGTGTAACTTTGTGAAAATCTTACGTGAGTCAATAGCACAACCCCTGCTCGATTAGGTAATGAGGTTTTAGTTCTTAAGAATATAATAATAGTATATAATAGTTCTTATAATTAAATTTATTTAAATAAATGTTATCAATAAAATGTAATGAACAAATATATTATAGCAAAAAAAGCAAAAGGTAGCTTTATGTCGTTTCTACCTACCGCCCATGGGAGCGCAAGTGTATAAGGATCACTGAATGAATATTGAATACATAGTCTCAGCGTTTGCGTCTTCAAAATTATCGTAGCGCATAATCCGCAAGTCGTGGCGCAACAGTTGGCTTAGTGACGTCTTCTCTGATATAAATACCTCAATATAGCTGACTTGTTCTATACATATCTGCGTCACAACTCACAAGTGAGCCTTGGAATATGTAAAGGATAACTTCATAATTGTTAGCATGAAGTACAAGTTTATGTCTTTTTAGTTGTCGTCTTTAATTTCCAGTTTTATACGTTATGTAACATTATACCTAATTGATAGAGCCACAGTCAGTAGCGGAATTACCAGCAGACTGAGTAGACTTCAGCCTTTTTTTTTTTTATAGTACGGAAAATCCTCATGGATCCTCCGCCACCCGGGGTGGTGGCAGGGTATGTTCGACTCGTACCGACTAAAAACCGCACTTGCCTTCACCTGCCATGACAGGACCATGACAGGAGTAGACTTCAGCCTAGAGCGGCAGATTTAGGTTTTTGTTTTTTTCCGCTTTTTAGTCGTACAAAATCGAGCTTTGATTAGCTCAGAAATATAACCAACTATTTCTTGTGCAAGCAAAATGAAATTGTTTCATAGATACCATCACGCCTCTATTCACCGAAAGGTAGCGGTGTAATTATTGTACATCCACAGTTCGCCAGTATGTTTAGGTCTCATGTAAGAGGGGGCGAGCCTATTGCCATTGATCGGGCACAACTCTAAACTCCGAGCTACTACTGAAATTTTTATAAAAAACCCAATAACACTTTGCTCGACCTAAGAATCCAGGACCAAATTGTTGGATTGTAAAAAATAACCTAGGAGCTGTGAACTGTAGAGGTATGGGCGGCAAACATTATACAGTCTGTAGGTACTTGGAAAATTTGTCAATCCGACAGTGTATAGTTATGTAAGCACTAATTCTTTTAATATGAGACTTTGATAAAATCCAAATATCTCTTTGGAAATATGTATTTTAAAGTAATCTCATTGAGTTTTTTCAAACTATAAATTATGTAGAGATAAGAGACGCAGAACTATTGTTGTCAAGGAAATCAATTGTATATTATAATATAATCTTTGATTATATACTTGTCTAGATGGAGCAATGCAAACAAACGACACGCGAAAATTGGGGCCAAATTGCGTGATATGTGTGAGTACCGCTTGTGTACTTATTGTAGTCAAACTGTCAAGGTGTGCGTGTTTAGGGATGCCTGCTCCAAATTGTTAACTTACCTTTTCTCCATTATTTAATGGGATGACAGTTAAACGAAATAGGCTGAATAAAGTAATTATTTTGTAGATTAGTGTTTTATTTATTTTAATAAAAACAAAAAATATAATGAAAAAATATATACAGCAATTTATAGATCAAAATCCATCTCTTTGTATTTGTTTTCGAAATAGTTTTTTTTTTATATTTCATTTCGTGTCCACTGTATAATGTCTCTCCAGTCTTAAGAAATCTGAAACCCAAAATATTAGAAAGAACTAACAAAAATACTATTTAGTGAATGACTTCATTTATTTTGTGAAGGCATTCACTTCACATTTCATTTTTTTATTATTTACTGATCAAATAAATTATGTAAGTATTAAAATAATAAAATTCTCCTGATCGAAAGATGATGACTGATATTTGTATTTTATCTCCCATAGTTTCGCCAAATCTCCGTTGTAATAAATTGACAACACCGGCTAATCTGTCGAACCTACAAATTAACGAATTGAAAAATCATGTTTTCATGAAATAATAGAGGTTAAATAACAAAACTTACCGATGTGATCTTAGTGTAATTATACGGTTTTCCCACATAATTGCGACACAATTTGACAGCACATACCGACATAATTAATTATTTTTCGAGAACTCCACACCCTGAAGTGATCCAAATGACACTGACGTAAGTGAGAAGAGAGTCTACTAATTTTAGTAGACTTTATTTGGGCCGTTCTGTACGTGTCAATGTGGCATCTAGACAAGTATATAATCAAAGAATATAATATAATGTTAGGATTACTGTAGGTACAGAGAACCTCACTCAATATAAATTATACGTATGTTGGCAGAAACTAATAGACACGCTAACAACCTCAAGATAACTTACCTACTTATAATATAAACCAACAGCAACATAGTCATAAAAGTGTTTAAGGAATTTAAGACAAGAATCTTTAAAAAACACATCAAACTATGCGCTATTGATATGTCAAAATAAAACATAAACAAAAAAGTTTGAATTACATAATAAAAAAAACAATACAGTCATGTTATGATACAAAAACAAAAACAACCGGTTTTAAGTAACTATTATATAGATTTTAGTAGAAATCTCACGGTTAACTCAAATAGCCACGTAACATTCTAACTAATATTGACGCAATTTTTAAGTGTTTCTGGTTATACGACTTCAAGTAAAGCAAGTAAATAGTTTCACAATCCTTAAGTAGTTCGTTCATCATTGATTTCTTACAAAATAATCCGTCAAACCTCGAAAAGTTTCATTTTAACTTAGGTACAGAGGCCAGGAGAGCTGGCCAGCACATCAAGCTACCCCAATCTGTCAAATTCCTTTGATAGATTTTAATACAAAGAAGGTGCATGTTCAATTGGGAAATTTTGACAGTTTCGGATGGCTTGACCTGCTGGGGTCTATATCTACTGACTATCGTGTGAGCAAAATTATTGTTAAGTCGTTCAACAGAATTTCTTTCGGACATTAATAATGTTGTTTGTGAATTCAAAAGCTTACTAACTAAAATTTTACATAATCCTTTATCACAAATTAGGCACTTAGGGAATAAAGAAAATAAATTATCTAAGTATATAATTTATTATTTTGAACACTGAAATCCTTTATAGACTAAATAAAAAAAAATTACCATAGACACATTCCATCCTTCCTTCCTTCCTTGTCATTCTCTCACTAATGAGGATTGTGACCATAATTTTATATAATTTGTCTCCATTTGCTTCTGTCCTGCGTTCGTTCGATAGATCGTTGTAGAGTTTCTCCTGTAGCTTCTACAATACTTTTGCACCATTCGTGTTGGAATTCGGCCCCTAGTGCGCTTCCCCTGCATCTGTCTCACGATCAACTGCTTCTCCAATTCATTTCAGACATACATCAGATTAGACCATAAATGAGCTATTATTTTTTATAATTTTAATAAATATGTAGAAAACTTAACCACATCACATAAACAGGTATCTAAGGTACCTACTTTCAAAGTTTTCATGCTCCATAAAGTCTGGACTCTGACGTCACTACGTGGACAAATAGAGTAGTGAACTGTGATAAGATAGAGTGGTGATTAGGGGATTAATATTGTTATTACATTATCATAAACTCAACGAGCGAGCACGTAAGTGTTGTAATCAATGTTTATGTTATTAGTTTACAAACGGATCGAGAAGGTTAATCATCAACTTGAGTACAGCATTGGCAAAGTAAGAGTAGTCCTTACAAATAGTAAAGTAATCAATAATAATCTATCTATACATAGTATGAAACTTTCAGAAAATCGAGGTAAAATAATAGAACTTTGAGCTGTGTTGTGTTCCTACAGATGAGCAATGTTGCCAGTGCTCCGCGAGGAAACGTTGTGTTGGCAGTGGGGGGACTTTGACCCTTATACTCAATCTATCCCAACCATTCCTCTTTCGTTTTACAGGGTCGGCAACGCGCAAGGGATACCCCTGGTGTTACAAGCGTCTATTAGGCTACGGTAAACGCTTACCATCAGGTGGGCCGTAAGCTTGTTTGCCACCTTAGTAGTATAAAAAAAATCTGTAGACATTTAAAACACATCAAAGTAAATACTTAGTCACGGTATTTAGCTTTTCAGGGTAATCTACATTCGTACGACTTGTGATGTCAACAGACGGGATGTGTTGACACCGGCGCAATGCTTGCGACCCAATGCCGAGCAATTACATTTATCAAAACGATTAGGAAAATCTGTGACGTAAGAGATATAAACGAGGCCTTAACTGGTAGGTACAGTCAGCGTCAAATAGTTAGTGACACTCAGGGTATTCAAATAAATAGACGCAATCAAAAAGTCAATAATATCGGTACAAACAAAGTTTCCATAATGTTGTCAACATTATAGTCGCTCAAAAGGTCGAGACGTTTAAAACGTCATAAAGATAGGTTCAGTCAAACCGTCATAAATATGGTTACAGTCGTCCCTCCAATGGTATCCAAGCATTTAAACTTTTGAACACTTAGTTCAAAAATATAGAACACATTAGAAAAATAAACCAGCATGTTATAGAAATAAACGGTTTCCCAAAGACGAAAACCTCTTTAGGCAATCTAGGGTTGTAATTGCATGTCTATTTATCTGTCAGTAATATAAATGTCAAGTGCAAAACTAAAGCAAGCTAGAAATATGGCTACGCATTAGTGACACCACAAAACATCGAATTATATATTTTAGGGAGGAAGGTGTCTCCGTAACAGATATTTCAAATGAACTGGGAATATCCTTATGTACCTATCGTTTTAGATGTATACTTGTAGTTACCTATCGAATTATTCTCATCTCTCTAGATTCTCATTTCTGCATATTCGCACATATATGTATAAACAAGCACACAGCCCGCCTGATGGTAAGCAGTCGAAAACTAGAGAAAATTGAAAAGATGCAAGCGATTATCGACCTTATTGACATTATTTTGTTGCTTATTTTTAATGATTCATCCACTCTATTACCTTGTTTATGTTTAAAATAGTAGTTTTTGAATAATAGTCAATAAGGTTGAAAACTTTGCACCTCTTTTTTGCAAGCACTATCGAGTCTAGTTTTGTCGACGTTCATTGCTAAAATAAAATAAAGTCATCATGATATTGAATCATAATATATTTTAATTATGCACTCTTGCTCTATGAGATATTATATAGTCATACTCATTATCAATGAGGTTTAGGTAAATCTATTTTCAGTCAGCTGTATATTGCTAAGTATCGTAAACGGCTATGCACGAAATTCTTTACAAAACAAAAGACATGTCTATGACGTCATGCTTAAAATGAAAAGGACAACAGTAGTTTCTATTCCTTTCATTTTTGTGTATAAATGTTTTCACATTAATTGATGTGAGAAATAATATTTAAAATGTATAGCAGTAAAGTTAATTTTTCTAATGTGTTCCATATTTTTGAACACTTAGAATGCTTGGATACCATTGGCGGGATGACTGTTACCATATTTATGACGGTTTGACTGAACCTATCTTTATGACGTTTTAAACGTCTCGACCTTTTGAGCGACTATAATGTTGACAACATTACGGAAACTTTGTTTGTACCGATATTATTGACTTTTTGGTTGCGTCTATTTATTTGAATACCCTGAGTGTCACTAACTATTTGACGCTGACTGTACTTGACTTAATTTAAGCTTGCTAGCTGTTCCCCTCGACTTTGGCCCTGAGATTAGTTAACACAGAATAATATAGGTATAGGTACTATTTTACTGTACCCCATTTTGTTGTTAGGTATTGTAGACAAGGAAACAATACCTAACAACAACAAAGGACACAAAAGGAGAACAAGGAGGTGACAATTTTAAAAGTTTTTTATTTCTCTTTTCTTTAAAAAAATCGCTGCCCAACACTGGGATTTTCTCCTGTGTCGTGGGTGCGTTTACAAACACAAACTTTCGCATACACAAATAGGTCATACAAATATTTGTTCAATGTTGGGATCGAACCCACAACCCATGACGCAGAAGCCGACCGCTCTCAGAATGCCGGTACAGACGCCAGCTATCCAAAACTCTCAAATTTACCAAATTGAACATGAACCTTATCGCTTGGATTAAAGTTGAAAATCCATCAAAGAAATTTGACAAATTGGGGTAACTTGATGTGCTAGCCTCTGTACCTATGAATAAACAATTATTCTAAGTCTGTAACCTATTTAATTATAACTATGTTATTATTATAATTATTTCAATTTATTTATGACTACTGAGTAGGTACACCCTTAACCGCCTTTTACCCGTTGTCTTACACGACTCTTGTCCATCCAAATGGTTGTCCGTAAGAAATTGCTTTTAGCGATGAGACCTCTCATTGTCCTCATGTGACGTTTGTTTTATTTTTTTCACTGTATCTATAGATATAGAGTATTTTTTATTGTACAGCAAAAATATTAATAATTAAATAGGTTTTTTAACAGCATATCTGTAAATTATTTTTAGAAATTAAATAAATACTAGGTTATATTTTTTTTACTAGGCTATAATTTATTATAATTATAGTAACTAGTATTTATGTATTATCTTACCAATTCTAAACATATTTATAATAATAAAACTTAACTAACAGCTGAGTAAATAATGTGATTTAACATTATGTGACGTACCAACTTCCGGCACCTCCGTCCAAAGCTCCGTACACAATCCAGGGCACTTTTAACACTCACGTTTACAAAGAAAACTTCAGATTAACCTTTAATGGTATTAATAATTGTTCTTGTCAACCGCTTTAACCCGTGTCTAGACGATCGGGCCCACGACTGACATGACACACACTATTATCGCTGCGATCTATGCTAAATACTAACGCAATTCTACGCTGATTGTTATATATGTTACATTATTAACATTATTGCGTGGGTTCTAGAGTTGCGTATTATTGTACTTGGTTCTGTATATGTAATGTCGTTCTACCCGCAGTTTTGTGTATTTGTGCATTCATCAGTCATATACCCACCTACGGACTTTTTTCGGACTATGTAAATAAGTTTCTGGGTGAATCCTCCAACACAACACTAATCAAAATACTATGTCACCTACATAATAATTAAACGTTTCAAATCTATAAATGCGGATGGCATTTTTATTATTGTATAAATTTTTAAAAATCGACTGATAAGAATAAAACAAGATGTCAGGAACATAGTAACTTTAACAGTCGGGTCGGGAGTTCGGGACCCATTCATTCGGGACATCTATTATTCTTTTCGGTCGGGTTTTTTTTTAATTTTTAATTTACATTTTATTTTCCACTTTTTGTCATTAAACTTTAAATCATTATAGATTCTAAATGGTCATTAAAATGAAAAATGATAAAAGAAACCTAAAGATGATTTTCAATAGTGATGTTGATAATCCGCGATTAATGGATTATTGATAATGGATCGAAACAGGTAAAATTATCTTAATTATCTCACTCAAATAATCAATAATCATGAATGAATGAAGCTAAAGATTAATTTACGTTTGCTACCTGTCATCTCAATACTGAGATCATCACTAATTTTCAATTACTTATTTAATGATACCCTACATAACATAGTTCGTCAACTTTCATTTATTTTTTCTTTTTCACAGTATGGCCTCTGGTTGGCGGGCGCCATAATCTAAAAACACGTTACCCTCCTTTGCGTCGTGCAGTCGCTTAAAAAACACTCGTAATATAAAAGATTCAAAATCTTTAAACACGAAACCAAAATCACACTTGACCGATTTTTTTCACGTGGGTCGATGCGAATTATCATGATTCAAGACTCGTAGCCATTGTCTATGCTATGTGTCATAGAAAAGTAATAATACTTTAGCTACATGGTTACATTATAATTATTAAAATGTAAAACAATTTCGCTTGTATTGTCTGTAAGGGTATTAGGCGATAATATTATAAAACTGCATCTCTTTCTCTCTTCTTAATAGCCTAGTGGCTAGCAATGTACTACAATCTGTCAAATTTATTTGATAGATTTTCAACTTTAACACAAAAAATTAAGGTTCATATTCAATTGGGAAAAAATTACAGTTTTGCATAGCTTAACCTGCTGGCGTTTATACTATGAATACTATGTTACGAATGTTGATTGTTGTTCACGAATATTGACGATGTACAGAGGCCAGCACATCAAGCTACCACAATCTGTCAAATTTCTATGATTGATTTTCAACTTTAATTATAAAAGATAAGGTTCTTATTCAATTGGGAAAGTTTAGCAGCCCTAATATAAAATACAATAAATAATAATAAAATACTAAAGTTACGTAAGTTACTCTATGTAAATAATACACCAAGTGTTAACAAAGTAACAGGTTTATAGATGAACGCAATCAACTGAGCCCATTGTCTGCCAATGACATTACTCATTTGTTTCTCAACGTCAGATAAGCACCTGACAGATATGCTTCACTATAAATAGAAGCATGAACATAAATATGTATAATAAAAAGCCTGCGAAGCAACAGTCTATACGTGCAATGGCCAGGATAGCTTTCATACATATTTAATCTATAATGAAAGACATTATTCATCCATCAGACCACTTTATATTAAATTCTTTAGGGGTAAATAACCTTGGCCTAACAAAATAACAGCGGTTTCGTGAAAAAAAAAACGAAAACATGAATTTCGAATTGAATTTTTAAACCACAGAAACAAGAATTAAACTTCGAATGGACTATCTAATTGACGGGGATACAAAAACTGTCGTAAAAGCTAAATAATTAACTTATAAACAGTTTACCTTCAAGGAGTCCTCTTCACATTGCAACATTTTTCACTAAATTACTTTTAAAATTGTTCTCAGGAATAAAAATTAACTGTTTCTCTAAACATGCAATAGTCAACTAAAAGATAAACACATCAGATGAAATGTTTCAGATAACAGGAGATACAATATCATATTGCTGAAAAACATATAAAGTTCCCAATGTCATTGTTTGAAAGATAAAATGTAGATAATCATCACTTGCAAAGCCCGGGTTTTTTCGGTTTATCACAGTTATGAATAATACTGAATCGATTTTTGACATCACATATTGGGTAATATTTTTAAAGGAAAGACAGAGGACATTACTGTCTATTAGTCAGGCCTTCGGAGCTCGGACCTCGGAGGAACAAACGTACATACCTTATTAAAATCATACATAAGAAAGGTAGGGCATAGTGAGAGTAATTCCACTCATATTGGAGCTGCCCGACTGGGGAAGCACCTTCTTGCACAAAATCGAAGTGAAATAACACTACTTTGAGCTGTGTTGTGTTCCTACTGGTGAGCAAGGTTGCTGGTGGTCTGCAAGTAAATGTTGTGTTGTCAGTGGGGGGATTTTGACTATTATACTCACGGATTCTACTATAAAAAGTGTAACTTTAAGAGAGGTACGGCTACCTCTCTTAAAGTAACTCTTTTTTAAACAAACAATAATACCTAATCAAAATCGGTTAAATAAAAATTAAATTACATAATGAAAAACAAACACATAAAAAATATCATATAAGTAGGTAGGTACATTATACAAACGAATTGAGAATATACTGGTATAAAAAGAACAAAAAAGATTTTTCGGGATAAGATTTCAATTATATGTACTTATTGATTATTTACGTTCCATCTTTTTAAATATTTTTTCATTGGAGTAACGAAATTATACCTGAAAAATTTCCGTTTTTATCCGACCTAAAACATCACAAGACAAAAACCATCTCATCGATTATATAATCAAGTGAAACTTCCTGGATTAATCCAGCATATCCACCACCACTTTTACTTTCCGTCTATGGTCACCGTAACCGTTGATAATGTTACCATTACCAAACGGAAACACATCACTTAAGTGCAGTGAAAGCCAGTAATGTAAAAGTAGGAACTGCTATAATTACTAGTGTAAATGGGGGAAATTATCCTATTTGAGGTGGAACATGTCAACGACAGATGACAGTTGACAGTGGTTGAGCAGGTTTCTGATTGGCATGTTACATACACTACGCTTTTTTCTTAGGATACGGAAAATCTTTAATCGCTACCAGCTGTAATGCTAAGGTACATACATAAATCTGATTAAAGATCCAAAGCTTACGAGCACTCTAAGTAGCATCTAAGCAGCAGTCATGACTTCATATCATTTCCATATAATTAGCGGCTGAAAACTAAATTTCACATTAGAGGAACAAGTCGTCCGAACAATAATAATTGATGTGTTGTGTATGTGAGCTGTAAATCGTTTAACACCAAAATAATTCGAAAAAGTTACCAATATCCGTAATTAGGCCGTCGTTTTTTCCTTGAACCTAATATGCTTGTGGTTTGCCCATAAATTAAGTGAATTATGAAATACAATTATTTTTTATACGATACATTCGTTTATTTATATTCTTTTATTTCTTTGAATAATTTACAGAAAAAATACCTATATTATAAAAATGAATCCGTTTCCTTTGGACACACTATAACATGAGAACGACTTACCGATTTCTTTCTTTTTTTTTATGTGCTGGTACCTACTTTGTAGACAGTTCTTACGGAAAGAAAAATTTAGAAAATTACGCAGGAAATTGGAAAATTTCAGAAACCTTAACGACTAGATACTTTTTATCCAGGTAAGGTCCACTTAGACGAAGTCGCAGGCAGAAGCTAATTAATTAATTTTATACTTTTTTTACATTATGTAAATAGGTTTTTTTTAATAGCATTTCTTATTATTTCTACAAATAAAGTGAATTTATTTCATAAAACCAATACGCAATTATCTTTTTCTCTCAAAATAATTAGATAATTTTCGATGTTGTACGAACAATCTTAATTTGAAATGAAATCTTCTTCATCCATTCCTTCTGAAATTTTTGTAATTGAATTATGAGTAGTCAAGGCAGTATTTACATTAATGTTCAGAAATTAGCCAGTACCTATTTTTTTTCACCAATCTGTTTAGAATATAGAAAGAAAAAAAAAACTACAAATAATTACAATACTAAGTCATCAATCAGAAAGGAAAATCTTGACACACTGATGGCAAATAATTACAGGACCCCTAACTTAGCAGTCAAGGCATGAATGTCCTGGGATGTGCTCAATCAGATCCCTTTCAGCGCGACAGTAAGGCAAATTTCTGTAGATACTTTATTTTATTTTTTTAAGTTCTAAATAAACTTCTAAATAAGCTCGAGGCAATAGGAATAAGAGGCACTCAGCTTAAACTCTTTGTAGACTAGACGAGGCCCTGACTCTCTGGGGCAATAAGGACCGCAGTGTCGCCACTCACCTTCAGCTCGTCACAAGCTGCCCTGCGGTTTGTGCGCTTTTTTTTTTGGACCTTATGGCATTTTTTTTGTTTTATTGTCATAGGTTTGTAAAAAGCGTTTCTAATCTACCCTCCAGTTTTATGTTAGTCTCATGATGAGGTAACGCTTGTCCCAGAGGGGGTTTATTATTATTTTTATTTATTTAAAGCCTAAGTATTTTTAGTACTAAGCTTGTGTTCTCATTGTAGCTGAATACCTATGTATTTCTTTCTTTCTCAACCAGGGAATATAATAATAAACAAGATTTCTGTATCTGGGACTTACGTGCCCCACGACCCCGGTTACGTATGTACAAGTCTAATATTCTACGTAACTGCACATGCGACATTACTCTATATAACTGCAGTTTTAACTACATATTACGCAGTCAAACAAGTAATAACGGAGAACTGACATAACAAACTATCTGTAGATCTTAGACGCCGCGGCCGTATCTGAATCATCTAACTCATATGCCCATAAACTGCATGGAGAGTTTCAAGATGTCATTTATTTCCTAACGCTTGATGAAACAGTCAAGTTGCTCTATAAGGAAGAGTCTTCATTATTATTATTTCATCATCATCATCAACCCATATACTGTCCCACTGCTGGGCACGGGTCTCCTCTCACATTGAGAGGGATTAGGCTATAGTCCACCACGCTGGCCTAGTGCGGGTTGGCAGACTTCACAAACCGTCGAGAAAAATCTCTAAGGCATCCAGGTTTCCTCACGATGTTTTCCTTCACCGTTTAAGCGATAATTAATTAATAATTAATTTATTATTATTATTTACTTTATGAAAATGATTTTCACAATAAATATAAAAAAATGTAAACCCCGCTAGATATGTTTAATTAATTAAGAGATAATTAATCTATTGAGTGAATGGATAATTGATCATCGCAAAGCTACACAACTATTTCCCATTGCGACGTAGTATTTTTGACTGTTAAGCTGAATTATAACTAATCATATATATGTATAAGTACCTAACCCTTTACCAGGAACCCAAGTGGATCCTTCATACTCAGGGAGGAGTGGGCCGAAAACTACAAAATCATAATAAAATTGAGAGAGAATACAAAAAATAACAGAAGTAGATAGTATGTATGATAGGAAGCAAGTGCGGTTTTTAGTCGGTACGAGTCGAACATACCCTGCCACCTGGGTGGGTCCACCCGGGTGGCGGAGGATCCATGAGGATTTTCCGTACTATAAAAGAAAAACAAGAAAGACAAGAAAAACCATCTATGTATTCCCTTTAGATCCGCCGATATCTAATATAAAATCACAAAGAACCTGTGTCTGTACATTGAAGACATTTAAAAAAACAAGTAGGTTAGACGTACGTCCCCGAACCCGGAAGCCCGTCTCCCTGTTGTATGCAGATCTATAGAAAGAAGAGATCATCCCTATTGGTTTCAAAAACAATAGCAAAGCCGTGGGCAATAGCTAGTAATAGAATAGAATTCAAACAATAGCAATAAGTCGTTAAAGAGGCACCTATTTTCAGCCACATTTGGCCCATAAGTTTCAATACACAGTACAGTATTTCCAAAAGGAAGCCTATCACATACAATAGGCCCTGCCGGCTGCCCGGGCGACACACTTCACTTCCAGTTGACATGCAAATCCCTGTGAGACGCCGCGCACCGCCTGCATTCCAACTGCACTGTAACGGCGCATGCGCAATTACCGAAGGACCAGTTTCGAAATATGGCTGCATTGATGTTACGGGTATGTAGGAAGCGCAGTGGGCAATTCTTATAAGTAGTACCTATTGTAAACTGACGAACAGATATAATTATGTAATACTAGTTGGCCCAGCAGACGTTGTCCTGCAACCCGATTGCAGCGCCATCTACCGGGTCCAATTGTGAACACCCAAAAAATTTCATCGAAATCGGCCGTTTTTGGGTTTAGTTATTTATTTCATTTCAAAAGAAATGAGGCAAAACTTAGGGTTTTAGCGAGACTAACGAACAGCAATTGATTTTTATACATATATAAAAGATATTAATTGTTCTTAACTCCTTATTGCTGAGGTTCTTCATAAAGGTTAGATGCATAGTAGGTACTCTACTCGCAACCGTAACGGTAGTACCGCATGTGTATTTACTATTTCCACATATTTTTTTCAGGACGGTGATAACTATGAACTGCATGTTACAAATTTTAAATTATTAAATTAAAAATAATGTGTTCGACTGTTACCAACTAAAACGTTTTTGAGCCGTTCGAAATACCTACTAATACTTAGATACTATAATTAAATAATTTCTTGCGACCCAGTAACCGATAGGTATTAACTAGTTCGTGGGACAAAGAGCTCAAAAGCTCCCAATAAAAACCATTGCCGAAACTTCAATCATAGAAATGAATTTAAAAAAAACACGAAATTGACCAATCGAGGTTTGTAATGTCTATCCAGAAATGATTTGGAATATCGCTTAGCTCTTCATACACTGAGTACTGTCTGTAATACGCAAGAGTAACTATGTAAGCTGCAGTATTTTGAAACTAAGGCCGTTAAGTCGCTAATTGTAATAATATATATTATGTGCATACATTTAAAACGCACGTGCGTCGAATGTACTTAGTGTATGTGTGTCAGATAGGTATGTAAATAACTTGCCTGTCACAAGTTCTCCTAGCTCTGTTGGGGCTAGGCTAGAATGCTAGATCCGGTAAAACTGAACACCTGCGGAGGTTCAATGATTGATTTGATTGTTTTCTACAAATTTAATTTATTTCAAAGGTTACGTTCGAATTAAGCCTGACCTGTATGTGTTATGATGAATATTGAGACACATCGGTGTTCATTGTTATTTTATAACGACAAATTTTTGCTTTATTCTCTATTAGTCCCCTTGCTAGTTTTCTACTAGATTTTTATCACCAATTTTTAGGCAAATAATTTGTACTTACATAATATAAATAAGAGAGATGAGAAGATTTTTTTAGCACATAATATAAAAATGCAGATTATTAATTAAAAGAATCAATAAATCAAGAGAGTTTGTCCATTAACTAAAAAACTATTTACCCTTTTCATATAGCCAGGTTCTAAACATTATTGAGCCCCATCTCCGCACTTAAACTTGCTATCAATTGAAGCATAGGTATTAGGAAAGTGGGCAACCAATTTAGTTTCAAATCACTCGACAACACTTTGCATTTTATCACCGTCTAAGTTAATTACGTTGCAAACAAGCGGCTATTGATAAATAACTCGTAATCAATGACACCTATTTACTAACGTGCTAGTTACTGTGGGGAACATAAAACATGTCCCAATTAACTTTAGTGAAAGGTAGGTACGATCAAACCAATCTAAGCGTACACAGTCTACATAGTTTGCACAGTCCACAAAAGTCTCAAATAAATCGAGCCACACCCAATATTCCATATCTAGTTCGCATGCATATAATTATGTATAGCCTCTAGCATTCGGAGTCATTTTTTTCCCCAAAACAGACTACCGGAGTACTCATTAGTTGGATATTTGCTGATAAAGTGGTTATCACGGATATACCTACTTAGATGCGCGAACAGCCAGTGGAACAAGAGCTCTACCCAAACAGTTTATTGAATCATGCGCACAGCCATTTCACACTATTCATGGCTTACAGCCAGGGTCTGTACACGGGGAATCTATGGCTGAAATATACTAAAAGATCGCTGGAGGTCCTGTGAGTCCAGTATAACAATGCTTTCAGGATGATGTTGAAACTGCCTCGTTACTGCAGTGCCTCAGAGATGTTTGCGCATAATCGTACTGGGTTTTTACGCGGTTATTCACAAGAAAACTGCTTCGTTTCTGAGAGTGCGGGACAGTCAAAACAGTATCCTGAAAACTGTAGCGGAGAGAGCTCTCCGATTTTGAGGCAGTTGTGACTAGGATAATTATAAGTGTAACACTAGACAGTAAGTTCTTTTTTATCTACTAATCTATGGACCTTTTTGTCTGTCTGAAAATAAAAATATTCTGATTATTTCTCTCTCTCTCGGTTCTAATTTTATTTGTTGAAATTCCTCTATTTTCCTTAAAGTGTATACTTGCCATATGCAAATGTATGCGATTAGTGAACAGTTGTAACTTAACTGTAACCGAATCAGTGACCTTGTGTAGTGTGTCTAGTAGGAATGTTGGATATGACATCCAGGTATACCTACTTTGGTAAAACTATATTTTTGAGTAATTTCATAAATTAAATAATAAAAAAGTCCCCAAGTCTATTTTCGATTATCCTACAATCGATGACACAGCAGTGACTTCAAGATCTTGTATGCGATTTTCGCCGAAAGAGATACCAAAGATCACAGATAATATTAATATTAACTACCTAAAAACAACAAACAACAGACGAATGAAAGTTTCCAATAAAAAACTTGAGTAGCAAACACGTAGCAAGTACACTACATAGATGATCATGGCTGCCACATCCAATGTATACTGCATGAATGGACGGAGAGGCACACGTCCCTGCGCGCGCGCGCAGGCTTCCGCGTCGACGCACGCGCCACTTCCCATAAAGAGGAGCGCGGAAGTCGTTCCACTGATGGATGGCGAGTACTGTGCTCCCTTTACCGGCAAGTACTTGCAGATAGCAGTAGAAAGGGACCCATGGCCATTTAGGGGACGTTTTTGTTGATGGCTTGCATGTATGTGGTGAAAGGTACAGTCCTTTCGAAGCTTTGGGTCCCCCAATCGTGCAGCTATGTTACTATTCTGTGTACGGTTAACCATCCAAGGCAAAATCGAGGTATTTTTTTTTACAATTTCACACAACACCATCTAGTTCCAAACTAAGCAGAGCTTGTACTATGGGTACTAGACAATGGATATATAATACTTATATACTTTTTTTTTGTAAATCATACTTAAATTATATAACAAACACACAGACAAACACAAATACTTAATGTTCATCACATTAATATTTGTGTGTTTGTGGGAATCGAACCCACGATTCCCACAGGTAATGTATCACATGATAGAACTTCTTGGAGGAAGAATGGTTGGTGGTAAAAAATAACTTAAGCATTAATAGCCTAGTGGTATGACCATTGGACTGCCAAGTCGAAGGTCTCGTCAAACTCGAGACCATCCAAGGCACGCACCTCGGACTTTACGAAATCATGTGCGTATTAATTAATTATCTCTCGTTTAAACGGTGAAGGAAAACATCGTGATGAAACCTGTATGCCTTAGTGATGTTCTCGACGGCGTGTGAGGTCTACCAATCCGCACTAGGCCAGCGTGGTGGACTATAGCCTAATCCCTCTCATTCTGTAAGAGGAGACCGTTTGATTATTTTAGCCTGGACTGATATTAATCTATTTTCAGTAATAACGTAAAAAATAACACACAGTGACAGTCATAGGTAAAGAAGTATCTTCCCACCAATTTTAATTTACTATGTAATTACAGTGTTATACTATATTACGTAATAAAAAATAATTTAATAATTCAAAAAACCTGACTCAAAAGAAAAAACCAGACGTCAGGAACACAACGACTTTAACAGTAGGGATTTGGGATTTGGGAGTTTCGGTCTACAATTTTTAATGGATCCCGACTGTTAGTCGCTGTTCCTTACGTCTTGTTTAACTATGTACTGCTTATGTTCTTACCTATGTACTACTTATGTACTTACCTGTATACTACTTATGTACAATAGGTAAGACCTAGGTACTAGATAATTATGTACTTAGGTATATACTGCTTATGTTCTTACCTATGTACTACTTATGTACAGACGCCAGCAGGTCAAGCTATCCAAAACTGTCAAATCTTCCCAATTGAATATGAACCTAATATTATTGTATTAAAGTTGAAAATCTATCAAAGAAATTTGACGGATTGTGGTAGCTTGATGTGCTGGCCTCTGTACTTAGCTTTATACTGCTTATGTACTTACCTATGGGCTATGTACTACTTATGTACTCACCTATGTACTACTCACGTACTTACTTACCTATATACTGCTTATGTACTGCCCTACCTGTGCTAGCTGTGGGCCAGCTGTGTGCTAGGTTGGAGTTTAGCGTTATGGGCACGAAGGAGCGAGGACTTATTTTTTTTTTTACGAATTTTGTTTTTCTTTTTGGAATTGTGCCGTCATATTTCGAAATTGAAAACGCTGACAAAAAACTTTACTGGAAAGGAATTGTTGCTTTGGTTGAAACACATGAGATGACGTCATAAAAAAAAAAAATCTGTCGGGATCGATCTTCAGCTTGTATATCCATATAAATAATTATAATATATTATAATGTCACAATATGTATGTAGTAGGTAGCTACTTACTTTCGATTTCAATTCGTGGCCGTTCAGTGAAAGTGGGCAGGTGCTGTTGACCTTTGGCGAGCCCATCTGTCTCATTGATCGGCTTGCGGCACCAGCACTGACGATACAGAAGGTTTCTACGATGTCCGAGACCAAATTGTTCACCGCATTGTACACAGCCATACACTTATGGCACCCAATAACTAAAACTGAACAGCTTTAGCATTTTGGAAATATTCACTCACTCAATTTAATTTTATTTTTAATTCGTGTTAGTAGCCCTTTAGGACGACCCTGTCCCTCACACCGATGCTTTTTGAGACAACTGACATTACTAAGAAGGTACAATGGGTATGGCTAACCATAATTTTTTCATGAAAACTGAGGGTAGGTTGTATCTAAACCGAAAATATTTATCGTTTTTTTTTTATATGGAGTTTGAAGGCAAAGGAAACAGGTCTAAACAGCCAGATGATATATGACTGGGAACATGAACAATTAACTACCTACTTTGATTTTAATCTGTGCAATCTGCTGCGATAATTTAAAACAAATTTCGATTTAAAATAAAACCGAAGAGAATGGAAGTGGAGAATAAAAAAAAATTGTTTTTCATATCATGCGCAGTTCCGAGTTAGATTTTTCCGAGTTTGCTTTAAAAGACGATACTGCACTACCAAGTAATAATGTTATGTAGCGATATATAAAATAATAAGAGTTACAAGAGTCTATAGAGAAACGTCCTGACGTGCCCATATATTCATTTCTACTCGAATACAATTATTTATTTATACTTTAGATGGTGACACAGCACAGTGGTGGTAACAAGAGGCCTTAGACCCGAAAGATGACAGGTTGAGAAAATTAAAATAATCGAAACAAAACAATGTACAAAAAATAAAATAAAATTACGATTACTTGAAAAGATATAATACTAACACCTACACAAATTTACTATGGTCATCTCTGAATGAATAAAAATGTTTTTGTTTGTTGGGAAATGTTCAAGTTCGATTCTGAACGCACTACGTAATGAGGTTCAAACAAAATGCCACCGTACCTACTTAAGGTTATTCATTCGCAAAAATCATTAGAGGAACCATTAATTCTGCTTCAAGTATGTTTACGTAATATTGTAGTACAATAGGCGCATTTTAATGATGCCTTTGCGCCATACACAACGCACCTCTGTGGCAATAGTGAAAATTATTTCTACATCTGAAACCTAGTTGAATTATATCCAATCTTAGGTCCTTCCTAACTCCTTAGTCTAGAGTGGTCGTAAACGCAATTGCTACGCTAGAGGATCCGAGTTCGATTCTCAGATCGACCATTTGTTATTAGATACATATATTTTTTTTTATATTCAGTAGGTAGCAGCTCAAAGTTTGGATTTGTGCGCGGTTAAATTTCAATAGGCTCGACCCCGACAACATGGGACTTAAACATACCCGCGAACTGTGGGTGTACATTAGTGCACCTCTGCCTCACCCTTAGGGGATAAAATACAGGCGTGACGGTATGTTGTTTCAATTTCAGGTCCAGAAAGCGGTGTGGAAAATCCTGACATACAGGAACACGGGATATGACGGACTTTTACTGATTAAAACCACACTGCTCCTTGAACTATGGGGTTAGTGAACACATACAGCAATTTTCCTAAATTTCATAGATAAGACGCTTTCATAAACCAGCGCTTTTTCTAATACATCTCTGTTCTGTACCTACATCATCATCATCACCCCATATAGTAGCAGTGGGCCAGACTGCTGGGCACGGATCTCCTCTCAGAAGGAGTAGGGCTAGTATACTATAGCCTATAGAGTCCACACCGTGCCGCTAGCAAGCGGGTTAGCAAACTTCACACGCCGTCAAGAAAATCTCTAAAGCATGCAGATTTCCTCACGTTGTTTTCCTTCATCGTTAACGAGTGATAATTAATAATTATATGTCCTCAACCCATATACTGTCCCACTGCTGGGCACGGGTCTCCTCTCATATTGAGAGGGATTAGGCTATAGTCCATATACACAATATAATTAATAATATTAATATACACAATGAATTTGAAAAGTCAGAGTTGCGTACCTTGGATTCGAACTCGAGGAGTTTGTTTGACTTGGCAGTCCAATGGTAATATCACTAGGCTATCAGTGCTTATATGCTGTACCTACAATAACTCCTATATTATTTCAGTGTTTGACCTACAAATACCTAATAACATGCAATAAATATATAAACTTATTATTGGTTATATGTTTTTAAATTTTGGTATTCGTATTTTGTATACGTCCACTAGTTACTACTTTAACAACAAAAAATTCGTTTCCACTATAATAAAAAAAAAATTAAACAACAAAACATACAATAATTATGTAAATTCATTTTATTGATATAATGATTACGGGTTAGTGAAGTCATAAACTTTACACAGAAGAAGAAATGCACCGAAATACCTACGATTTGAGCTCGAATATGGACAGTGTTTGTTAAAGCTGACTGTTTAACTATTTCACTGGTTTTAATTACCCGCAACCAGACGAAGCTGCGTCTTTGCAAAATATTCAGGTCTGGACATTCCTCTAGGGTCTGCGCCAGCTGGCACCGCCCCAATTCCGGCACTGTGCATTACCTGTACAGTTACTTACACCCTTTTAAGTAAGAGCCTGTTTTTAAATCTAATAATTTCAGAATCACTACCCTTTTACAATGGGGCTTATTAAAAGATGGTAACACAAATATAACTAGAACCATCGTATCACATTAAAAAAAATCTTACTTTCCGAATAGCAGTACGACAAATCGGGACCTAGCTCCGTTCATTTCTCCCCACAACTTGTTAGATATAGTTCGACGGAACATGCCATCTGCTGGTTGTACAGCACATTGTACACACAATGGGCCAGCATGGTGAGTGAAGATGGTAGATGTTGGAGTGCGGCCGCAGCCCTAACTCCTGTTGTACCGGTTGCCCCAGCCACGACGGTGGTCGTCTTTGTACTCGTCCATATTGCGTTGCCGCTCTCGTTCTTCAGGGTCATCATTTTCTTCCAGATTCTCCTGGAATCAAATATTTAGAAATATAGTATTAACAATTTCAAAAACCCTATGGGGCCGTTTCTCCGCTGGACTGTGTCGGTTGTCATGCTGTTCTAAGTCGTATGTTGTTTATTTCGTACATCAGAAAATAACTTGACCAGTTTCTTTATTCAAAGAAATTTACACAGACAAACTGGTAGGCGGTGACATCCACCTGTCATAACTTCAAAGGTCATAATAATCTTACTAGACAGAGAATTCTTCAACCAGATAATAGAGTAGAAAGTAAGAACATATACCTAGTTGAAAAATATTTCGAGTGACAAGACAGAAACAAATTAATCTGGCAGGTTTTATTAAATATGAATAAATTCGTGGTCTGAAGAATTGGAGCAAGAATTATCTTTTTTAACAAAATAAGGTACTTTTTTACCTTTTGTATTCTTTCTTCCTCATCTGCATCGTTTTCTGTATTTTGTATGGTGGTGTGTGGGATGTTTGTGCATGCGCCTGGGAACCTGCAACATAAATATTTTAAAGTTAATTTACAGAATTGTGCCATAAAGGGAAGTCAAGCGATATTGTGTTCAATACCTTTTAGGATCTTTGAATATTATGATGGTAACCTGTATTATTCATAATAGGCACGCTATTTAAACCTTCTAATTCCACAAAATAACATACAGCTTTATGGCGCGACGTTTGAGAAAAATAAATGTGGTAAACTCCACATTTACTTTCAATCATAGCGTGCACCTTACAATTAAGTTTTTTTTTATCTAACCTATGTGAGCAGAGATGAGATTTTTTTAAGACATCAACATCTTGAATTAACTAGGAATGTATAATCAATAAAACAAGTATACTGACAGGCCCTCCCTAACGCGCTGGTCGTAGAACTCCTCGACGGTGAGCGCAGGTATGGCGGGGTACCCCGCGCCGTACACCGCCTTCTGCATCGCGTCACGCGCTATGATCACAGGCTTCAGCGGCACGCGAGGACGCTCCTTAGGCCGAGGCTCTATAAATACAACGATGATAGTAGCGATAGCTAGTAGATAAACACTCGGAAAATACATCCAGCAGAGAAATATGTTATGACAATTGTTGGGAAATACTGATAGTCTGCAGGACCTGAACAATGTATCCACAGAGTGCCTTCAGACAAGTTGCAGAATATCCACCTAACGAACTGACATATATGCACAGACACACTGTGACATTTGAAGGCAAAGATCTCTGCACATTTGCGCTGCAGTGTGAAAATGTTTTTGTTGATGCAGTTAAACACAATACATTCCTACAAACACACAAAAGGCATGTTAAATAAAATTAAATACACAAATATATACACAAACACCTGTTTGTGTATATTTATAAGATTGAATAATCCATACTGTGCACCTTGTGGCTGCATCAAATAGGCCCAGTTCAGCACTATTTTCAGGCAAAGTATCTGATGCTGATTTTCAACTGAACCTCTAAGAGTTGTGAATAATAATAAAAATAATTATGCTACACTCACCTGCAGCATGTTTGACCATATACTCCAATATTGCCTTCTCCTGTTCAATGCTGCTGAGCTCATCAAAGGCCTGGTTGATGTAGCTTTGCAGCAGCTTCATGAAGTAATTGCGCTTGGTCTCCTCGTCTGCCGACGACTCCATGGCCTTTGATAGTATACTAAGCTGCTCTTTCAGCTCTTGCATTTGCTTATACCTTTTGATCTTTGCTTCTCTGGTTTGAACCTAGAAATTAAAGGTTAATGTAACAAGATAATCTAGCATACATAATCTATCATATCTTAGCAAATTTTCTGTACATAATTTCAAATTATTTTAACATAACAAATAAAAAGCACACCATATTAGTAATTTTAGCTTGTTCACTCTGTGGCTTCTCTACTGCATCTGTACCAGTGCTTGTCTGTGGCACCTCAAGATCTGTTACACCATAGTCTTTACACCTCTGCAAGAAGTCTCTGCAATGATAAAAATAAAAGTTAACAATACTTTTGTTGAAATCATGAAACTTAGCAGTTTCCCCTTGATGTGGACAGTTTTCACCCTTATTACTAAAGGAATAGAGTCAAAATGTGGTTAACTGTAAGAGATGTTTACTATACCTAAGCAAGACAAAATATCTCACATGAAGTAATTATAATGCACATTCTTGACTGGACAGATGATGGTTTTAAGACCCTTGAGGAATGCAAGTTGAACATTAAATAAGTCTCATAGACTTCTTCAATAGACTCCTTCCATAGACTTCTTTTTGGTCACGGTCTGCAAAATCCTACGTGGATTTATCGACTCACCGGATTTGTTTAATGAACTGTGTCGACTCTTTACCCCTAGTAACTATCTAAGAGGTAGGAGACCTAAATTGCTTGCTGTCCCAGCTTCCCGAACACTAGCCCGAGCTAAGTCCCCAATACCGCGCACACTCTCCGCACTCAACGATCTCCTGGACTTATGCCCAGACATTGATTTGTTTGAGGATGGATGGGCAAAGCTATTGATGGTCTGCTTGAAGTTGTGCGAGAGGGATGTATGATCGGTGTAAATTTTAAATTTTTTAATTAATGTAAATAATTTAATTTTGTGAATGTAATATGAATTAATTCTATTTAATTAGTGTAATTGGTCTATGACCGTTCTAGTTAAATTGTATAATAATAATAATTCAACACAGGCCACACCATTGAAAATCCTTATGATGTAAAAATCCTCTGAATGCATACACATTATACTTACTTGAAATAAACCTCAGCAACTAGAACAAGGTCCAGCCTTGGTTGGTTGCAAAGCTTCAGACTGAGAGTCCCGAGCAGCGCTGGCAGGAGCAAATACTGTAGGGTCTCGGTGGGCAACTCTTCCACACTCTCATTCTTACTGAACATCCCTGCCATGGAGACCAGGTTTGTAGCCTTTTCAAACTTTGCTATTGCTGATTTGACACTCAACTGTAATGTTTACAAAGAGTTTTTAATGAAAATTATTATCATACTTGCCTACCATAGAGTATACAAGGGTGGGCATACTAAACACATTATCTACACTAATATTATACTTATATTTTTCTTGTTCTTGAAAACTTAAATAAAAATTAATTTATAACAAAATAGTAGCCTGGTTTATCAGACAAGATAAGCAACTAAAAGTAAATGAGACTACTCTTATAATATGATCTTCAGGAAGGATAAGTTCTTCAAGCTTCATCTTATATTTTATCATATCCACGTAAAGTAATGTTGATATTTTCCTCTTTACACATAAACATGTTTGTATGAAAAAACAAGTGACAAGTCGTTAATTGGAACCTTGGAAGTTATATTTACTTGTTATTGTCAAGAAATGTGTGAAGTGATCAGTCATATTTTAAACTTGCAGCATCATTATAATATTTTCTTTTATTGTTATGGAAATGATAGAAGTAAATATCTTGGATACAAACTTTGAATAAAAGTTTGACCACAAAGTTGCTCCCCTTCATGCTACATCCAATAAGACCATAGAAAGTAGGTACTTATTTAGGTCTTTTATTATGTGGTAAATGTCATATAGTCCGTTGTATGGTTCAAATCAATTGTATTAAGTACTCATGATTATTTTATCTTGACATAAACACATTTGAGTATGACTAGTTCAGAAACCAAGACTATCTTTGTACTTAAAGGAACTTTCTAGACCAAACATGCAAGATACTTTACCATAAAAACTAGGTACTCTGCCTATTCTTACAAAACGTAAGACTTGGGGAAAGATTAAGAGAAACTAGACAATAGATATATACACCGAAATAAGATACATAGCTCACCTGAACCGCATTACTATTTGTAGCTTCATTTCCTTTTTCTAAGTCATCAAATATTTTCATCGCATCATCGAATATTTTTTTCAACGGTTCCTCGTCCGTAGACAGTCCAGCATTAGTTTGTGCCATAATAAATTGGTATTAGTTACAAACTGCAAATTATTGTTGGTATTTCGCCGGAATGTTTTTCAATTGACAGTTCAAAACTTACTGATGATTTGACATTGTCAATGAGTTGACAACATATTAAAAAACATGACCATGGATATAAGTCTTTCAGGCTTATTAACTATTTTTATCTAGGTGAATAATTTATAAAGTATTAGGTAACTGGGGCTTTTGATTAGGTATCAACAATACTGATCAATCGATTGCCGCAGTCAGTCATTGATAAAAAATAAAATAAATAAAAATATAAAATAAGATTTATGTGAAGAACATTATAAAGTGTTTGTGTTTTTCTGGGTGTTTCTTATATATTATAAGTATGTATATACAAAAAAAAGTATTTTATGTAATAAATCCATTGTCTAGAACCCATAGTACAAGCTCTGCTTAGTTTGGGACGTGCTGTGTAAAATTGTCCAAGATTATTTATTAATTTATTGATAGGTGACCAATCTAAGTCTAACACAATATTCAGAGACGAATCTAAGTGTAAAACCGCTTCTATAAAACATTGTCAAGTTGCAATACAATTAGACATCACAATATTTAAGCATAACTTTACGCTTAGATTCGTAGCTAAATAAAACCCCTTTGCATCTCGGAGAGCGGATAAACCGGCGCTTCCGGTCGTTAGTGATAGTCAGAGCCAAAAAGTGTGACAACCAGTCTATCCTCAGGATATTGGTATTACCCAGAAATTGGGTTGCGGAGGTCTGATGGCAGACGTACCTATTGTGTAAAATACTGATATGCAGCCCCGCATCTGGTTGAACTGGAAGCCGACCCCAACACAGTTGGGAAAAGGCTCGGAGAATGATGATGACATGACTCAGGCTACAGCCCTATGCCTATGCTTTTACTTTTGGGTGCAACAAACTCATTAATATGACTAATGAACCATCATTGACGCATGCACATCTATTAAATA
This sequence comes from Acronicta alni, assembly GCA_964056405.1. Taxonomy (NCBI): domain Eukaryota; kingdom Metazoa; phylum Arthropoda; class Insecta; order Lepidoptera; family Noctuidae; genus Acronicta; species Acronicta alni. The sequence continues at coordinate 1,761,044 of OZ043914.1, forward strand.
TTTCTTTTAAAATATTAAAATTACCTAGGTAAGCTGTTTTACTGGCGCATTTACGCGTCAACCAACAACTCAACGAGCCTACGTAATGTTATCTTGCGGCTAATGCGTAGTTTACCAAACGTAATTTACCATTTTACCACAAAGTGCATCTAATGCAACGCGGCTCTATTTATCTCACGTTTATTCAACAACTCATTTACGTAATACCGGCAGCTGTTTATGTTTTAGGTTAGATAGTCCTTACCAAGCAGTTTTAATACCTAGATAAGTAGTGCCGTAACAAATAAGTGTACTATGTAATAGATAGGAAAATAAAAGTATTATTTTGTTTTTTTTCACCCGGCCTAGCAGTGGGCCGGTATATGGGTTAATGATGATTATTATTTTGTTTCCAACATCATGAACAAAACTGTATTTACTTTATGCATGTAAATAAATAATTCCGTTTATAATTTAGGTTAGAGAAAAACAGGGTGGGACCTTGGGAGTCGTGTACATTCGTACAATAATGTTCAAACGCCTGTTCATATTACTATAGCAATACGCTGGATAAAACCAAAAATTACAAAAGTTAAGCTGTGAACTGTATCTAATTGTTGTTAAGCTACATATGCCTAATCTTCATAATTCCAGTGAAGGTATCGCATCGCAATTTGTGGATATATTTAATAAATGATGAGATATTACGAGCTTGTTTTTACCCAATAGGTATGTAGATACAACAATTTTAATTCCAGTTTAGCCTTAGCTTACAGGAAACTCCCGTTCCCGGAATTAAAAATAAGCATTATTTTACTCTTTCTCTCTTGTTATCATTACAATGCGTGCCTATCAGATGCGCAAATATCTACTTCAGATATCATTATCTGTATTTTGTATACCTAATTGCATTGTCGATGTTAATCCCGGCGCGCGCAATATCAGCGTACATAGGGCGATTTATTTAATGATATACTTATACATATACGCTTAGTGGACAGCACTAGCTGGTCAAGTGAACAGCCAGTGTCTTCAATACCTATATTCAGTTGAGAGCCAGTTGTCGACAAGTGAGCACGTTGTCCAGCGGCACATGTAAGTTATTGTTAGTAGGTATGCACCGGGACGGAACACGCTAATGTGATCTCGGCTGATTACAATATTGTGCACTCAGGGACGTGAATCAAGTGTGGTTTCCATTTTTTAATCCGAATCATGGTGTGACCCGTTCCCATTTTAAATTAACTGATTTTAGTTTTTATTGTTGTTTTACATGCATCCATTATCTTATGTCGTTACTCGTTACATACACACAAGCTACATAAGTTAAAGTACGTACCTACATAATAACTTGTTTCAAGTGAATGGTGAATGTGTTCTAGAAGCTGCGTAGGTACTTGCAACAGAAGCCCTTAACTTCTAGGTCGTTAACTGAGTTTGATTGTGCAATAAGCACAGTAGGTATTCAATCACATCGTCATAAAATTATTTTTATTCATGGCATTTCCGCAATAATATGCTGCCCTATGACGTATACGCATTGTTATTGTAAGACTGTAAACGTAATACATTATAATAGCTCGTGAATTGATCCAGACTTCGCGCTGCCTTCAAGCATTATTAGCCGACTTATCTAAGCTACATATTAATTATGTGGCCCATGTTGAATTATCAATACCGGCCCTTGAAAGTGAGATCCAAATGGGTGTCTAATGGCTTGTTGTCGTTTGTGTCCAATAGTCCAGATATCTGCCACTGAAGTACAGTGTCCCTAAATCCTAATTAAAACATTAGATGGCTACCTCATAATATTTTTGATCAACGATGAGTAAGATACAATACTACTCAATCAAAGTGGTTTTCCAAAAAGAGTTCCAACAAATAGTTTTAGAGAAAAGTAAAACACGACGGTTATTTTTATTACATTGTTATTATATTAACAATTGATGGTGGATTCCTGGCCTTTCTATTTATTGTTTACTGGGAATCTGTAGTTATGGCACATCCCTGGGGATCGATTCATGGCCTAGTATCCTATATTATAACCTAGTATTATCATCTCGCATGCATGACAATGTTTTCTTTAACATTTAGTTCACACAAAGATATTTAAAGTAATTTTCTAAACAATTACTCCTCTAGTTTAACAGATGACACTGTTGATCTCAGAAACGCGATACAAGCACAATACCCACAATGGCGTCAACAAATTATAGCAAATTGAACTAGGCCAAGGATTTTTACTCTATCCTTTTGCGTTTCTACCACGCCTATATTAAAACCAATTATCCTTTGATAGGTAATATTCTGTGCCTATACCTAGATCAGTCATAGTTATTTTCTCAATAGCTTTCTCGACAGTGTAATATGGATTTATCTAAATAAATATTTACATATTATTACCGTAGACCACTCGTATCTACTTGTGGCACGTAACTTGTAAATTTGTTGTTCCGTCAGTTTGCCACAACAAGGTGCCACTTTTTACTATAGATAACTACAATACAATTATCGTCACTGTATTGTGAAAATAAACCATTTATTGTTTATTATAAACGGACATTCGTTTGCATAAACATAGTAGTAAGAAATCATAATATTGAAAAATCGCTAACTAATGAATTTGATTGAAATAACGAAGAACTCTTGCGTTTTTTTAGGGCAATCTTCAGAGTTCAATTTTAATCACCCCAACTGTTATTATATCTTTATTTGTATCGTCACTAAATACCCAGCTAAATCGATATTTTATGGTACACAGCTACTCCCACAGTACCTACGTGTGATTGCTCTTCTCATAATACATGGCGATAGAATACCTAGTCTATTCATAAGTAAGTATAGGTAGACTTACTTATGAATAGCTAATGCTGAAGGCTGATAATATACCCGGGAGTACATACCTACACCCGCGTATATTATTCTTAGTCATTCTTGGACAATTCCGGTATACCAATACCGGAGATACATGGGAAAATTTGACAAATCTTCAAGAATACTTGTTTGTAAGTGCAATGCGAATTGACTATTACCCAGTCACAATGTTTATCGTTTCGTGACTAATATAGAAGCTTCTCATAAATTGCACAAGGAAAGTCAGTGTTTGCTTTTTCTCTTCTACAGGTCTGTAGTAGTCCTGGAGTCCAAATAATTTCATTCGTTTAGAATTTATTTCAAGAAGCCGTAGTGGTGTTTACCCTTGTAGTGTCGTAGAAGCCACACAACTGCACGTGAGACACTTCCGCTACCTTTGCCCTTATTGTCACAATAAACGTTCACCAGTCTGGTAATTGCCTGAGTCACCATAAGAACTGAATTTTGTCATCGATACGTCAGCAGTTCAAAAACATCTCAGCGTCCGTCGTCAAAATATTTCGGAGTAAACAGTCTTTACATACCATTCCTATATCTACCTATAATACCTATAATATATCATTAATACCATTACTATATCTATGTATTATATCAATGCGAACTATTGACGTCACATTTACCTACCTAGGTACCTATAACTACCATACTAATTTATATGCTGTAGGTAGGTACCTAAATTGTAAACCTAGGCGAATTACCTACCTAGGTACCAATAATTGTAATGCACTATCTTGTGGTCATCGGTAACTTCTTGAGCATTGATATGGATGGGATGAATTGCCATTTCATACATAATGATCACCACTTAGGCGTATCAATAAAGGCAATATATCAGGTCATCAATCAATTTAAAAGAATTACTATGACTAAACTCGTGACCTAACATCATTGTGCCGATTCTGGAAAATTCTGGCGGGAAACGCGTCGGGCCGGCTCGGACAGGATGCCGACCATTACTGTAGTTATTGTCCCGACAGTCGCATGCTGGTGCTTACACAATCGTTATCTTAATTCCACCACCGTCTTGGAAGTAGTTCGACCACGAAAGAAAGTAAATTAAAAAAGTTCTAAAGGCACGCACAAAAAATCGATTACTGATGTAGCACCAAAATGAAATGTTTTATCTCGATCAATCGAGTGATATCCGTGGGATTAGTTATTCACCGAAAGTATTAATGCACATGGCGATCTAGTGTTTAATCCAATCTTGTTTACTAAACAATGACAATAACAACTCAATTTATGATTCTTAATCACTCACAGATGGTGCATATTATGTTCACACTCCTACACTGTTTCGCATCGCAAATGTGGAACACATTTTCTGTATCCCTAACAATTTCTTTTCCATTTCAGATAATATAATGGCAACGCAAGTTATACTCTGAAGTTTTTCGTCACACATCAAAATGGATCGCAGCACGGTTCTTGCTTTCTATTTAATCGCAACTGGTTTGACGTATGGATTTAATGGAGACAACTTCGAACTGGAATGTCCGGACGAATGCGACTGCCACTACTTCAGAATCAACTGGGTTACGGACTGTTCTGAGAGTAACCTTACAGAAGTGCCCTACGATGAGCTGAGCCTGAGCGTGTACATCCTCGACTTGAATGGAAACAACATTACAACTCTGAAGCCCTTCCCAGGTGAAATTAAAATGAGGAGACTGCAGATAGCTAACAATCGCTTGACGAGGGTAGATAAAGAGGCCTTCAAACCATTGGAATACCTCATAGACGTCGACTTATCAGGAAATAACATCACCTACGTGGACCCCGAAGCATTCCTGTAAGTACAAAGTAGCTTGTCTAATGCAAAATTAATTGTTGTTCACTTTTGTAAAACAAATTTTGTAGAACACCACCCCCATTGTAACAAGTAATCGAATTACAAACTAAACAATTGCACAGGCAAAATGTTCCAAAATAAAATAGAATAAATCACGTCTTACTACTGTCAGTTGGGTCAAACTATAGGCCATTAAACTCTTTGTTATGAAATAACACCGTGTTTCGACGCAAAAACAATACAATAGTTATCTAAAACGATTGGTTATTTGTAAACTGAAATAATTTGTGCACTTTCTATCAACATAAGACGTGATTATAAATTAAGTAGCGGTTTTTATACCTTCTTCATGCTCAGTTACCTTTGTGGGTTGGACAATATATTTAGTATTAATACAATACTACTTATGTGTTAAGTAGCTCAACCTAAAACCATCTGTGTTAATAATAAATTTATGTTACAACTTGATGGCGCCTACCAGAATTAAGGGGTCGATTTCAGCTCTAATATAACATGGCATTCTTATAAAGTCTTCCAACCCGCACTAGGCGTGGTGGACTATAGCCTAATCCCTCTCATTCTGTGAGAGGAGACCCGTGCCCAGCAGTGGGACAGTATATGGGTTGATGATGATTCTTATGAACAAATAAGTTACCTATATACAAGCACAAGTTGTATAAGCACGAACAAAATGTGTCATCAAAACACACCTTCATTTGTTTCCTACAATGACAGAGTTATTCTCTCACGGGCAACTATTGTTTGCTGGGCAACTGTGATACTCATACGAGAACACAATAAACGCTGATGACAAAATTGTTTAAATTGCTCTTAAACTCGTTACGCTACCAGAAGCGAGATCAATTGCCCCCAGTCCTAGTGCCAATATTGGATAATAGTCACACAACGAATGCAAATTGAATTCGCTGGTTATATAGCCGTTTACATGCTTACGCTCATTACGACTGGCTGGGTTCCACGGACAAAAGACCCTGTTACCTGATAAATGGGGTATGATATGATATTCGTAGTTATACCGTACTCACTTATGATGAATCAGGTGAATATTCATGATAATGTCTAGTTATTTGTCTCATCGCACTGCGAGCGCACTTACGTGACTCACCGCTGTGTGCTGTGACATTGTTGTTACTTTTTTTTATACTTTTGTTAAGTTCAAGGGTACATTCATCATAAGAGAGCAATGCCGTTGTTGAAACGTTTACATAACCTGTTTCAGGGACTCTCGCGGCCTACTGAACGTGGAGCTGCAAGACAATCCAATCACTTCCGTGGAAGGGCCGTTTTTAGCCTCCTTCACACTTCAATACCTGGATATCAGTTACTGCAACTTATCCTCAATCAATCCACAGTTTTTCGATAACATCACTACGCTTACAACAGTAGATCTTTCAGGAAATCCTTTAAAAATGTTAGAGGCAGGAGTTTTCGACGTCTTGACCAGTTTAGAAACTCTAAAACTTAACGATTGCAAGCTCACATCAATATCCGAAAACGCATTCTCGTCTGCGACCAACATAAAATACTTAGAGCTATCCGGTAATCAGTTGATAAACACAGATTGGCCGGAGGTCCTCGGAAAGCTGCTGAGATTAGAATACTTGAACTTGAGAAAATCTGGTCTCACTTCCCTGTCAGAAGACACGTTTTCGAATTGCACCAATTTGGTCACACTAATTTTAGCAGACAACGAATTACGCGACTTAGATGTTGCAGCAACATTAGGCAACAGCGTCACTCATCTGGAATTATTAGATTTGTCCAATTGTAATATACGAGGCCCGATTTCTGCTGAAACATTCACAAACGCGACAAGATTGAAAACTTTATATCTATCCGGAAATTCGTTGGTTGCAGCAGACTTGCAAGCCGCATTAGAGCCCTTGCCTAAACTTGAAAGATTATTCTTGAGCCACTGCGGCCTTCGTGACTTGCCCGATAACTTTAACGTTTTTGATAATCTTCTAGAGTTAGACATATCTCATAATCCACTTGAGAATGTATTCACTAAACTATTGGCACCACTGGAAAAATTGGAATATCTAAATATGGGCTATAGTAATCTTTCCTACATAGGCCCGGACACCTTCGCCAGGATGGCTTCGATGAAGAGATTAGTACTTTCTGGTAATGATCTGTTATCTCTAGAAGCAGGACTTTTCGGAAATCTAACGCAGCTAACTACAATAGAGCTGGAATTCTGTGGATTGAAGAGGCCTCTGAACGGATTGGCTTTCTTTAAAAACTTGACATATATGGACTTGCGAGAGATACGGCTCGGCGGAAATCCTTTAGTTATTCCAGCGTCAGGACCTATATTCCCAAAGCAATTATCACAAGTATCAATTCTTGACCTAAGCAACTGCAATATAACTTCACTAAACGTAGATGCTTTCAAGAACACTGAAAATATAACTGACCTCAATTTAGGTGGAAATCGTCTCAAATCTGCAGAAGGAAGTCTGTCATTCTTAGAAAGATTACATCACTTGGAGAAGATCAACCTTGGTAACAACAATCTGACAACAATCGATCCTGAAGTGTTCGCCAACAATCCTAAGCTGCACTCGCTCAACCTGCTAGGCAATCCATTCGTGTGCGATTGCAAGATCGCCGAGATGTGGGACTGGGCAAACATGATTAAAGGAGATCTAGACGTTCTGATCGGAGCAAAGAGTGCTGAAAAAGATATTGTGGTCAAAGGAAACAAGAAAAAGAAGCACTTATACTGTCATTACAATGAAACCCAGCTCCGAAATATGACAACAGTGGTGAACAAGACGGTTCCAGGTAGAAGGCCTTTCGCCAAGCCCAGGGAGCTGAATTTCGCTAATAGAACGTGGGCAAAATACGTGAGGGAATCAGGTTGCGAACCAGTGGTCAAAATTTTACGACCAGTGGCTTTAGTGGGCGAACTGTTTAATTACAAACAAGGCAATCACATTTCAACAGGTGTGACGATAGTAGCCATCATGGCTTTAGGTCTAGGAATTGCAACAGTCCTAATGACTATAAAACTATTCAGGAGAAAAAACCATATTGAAGCAGACACAGAGACAATTCGTAAAGTCAGATAGCAGTTGACAAGGGCTCGAAGTGTGTGTTTCGTGCCGCTTGCCGGTGTCCATTTAGTCGTTTAGAAATATTTATAATTTATTTTTGTACTCTCATCTCTAATTATACAACAGTCTTTCTTGAAGAAAGTTTTAGAAATGTTTCGAATTTATGAACACTTATTCATGTTATGTTACTAGTCACATTAGCTTCGATTGAGGTCATGATTCTCATGCTGTTTGTGAAGTTATAGCTTATATTAAGTACCTATCAGTATTGAATTAATAAAAAACCAATACATACCTAAATCATTTTTACTTTTCGGAACCCTCACGCTCATCTAAACTTCTTCCACACTTTTGTCGTTTTATAAATAGAAAAATTTGGGTGCATTTTAGCATTAAGTAAAATGCTAAAATGCACCCAAAAATGTCAAAATAAATCCTAATCGTGATAATTATGTTAAAATTACGATGACATTTGTGGTGTATTACGGAGTACATAGTAGTTATGACTTTTATGTGCTTTAGCTACAGCTACACTGTATCTGGTAGTATCTATACAAATTACAAAACAGTGTTCTGTGCTCTGGCAGACATTGAAGAGGCCATTGCCCGTCTGTGGAATGACGATGGCAACATCAGTAAAAGGAGCTTATTCGAAACCATCTTGAGCACTTTTAATTGATTTGAAAATGGATTTATTGAAAGACTTAGATTGGTTTCAGTAGTAAAACCACTTCGGTGGCCGAAGCGACGTTTTTGCTTATTAATTTCTTCACGCCTTATCGTCCGCAACTTGTCGGCGTATAATCGAACATTGCCCAACAATTAACTCAAGGTACTTAGATCTCGCTTTTTGTAACAAGTTTTCGAAATATTTTGTTTTTAAACAATATATTTCGATGAAACTGCGTCCGTGCGACCTTCTTCGATCGAATCTCTAATGCAACAATGCTTTTAATGACTAAAAAAGAACCGCAATTTAACTGCCTACTATCGCTGTCAATAGTCTGTAAGGTGAGAGTAAGTCTAGGGCGATTAAACCATCGTCCTAGGCGTATATCTATTTATGTCTCAGTGAGTCAATGAAGTAACTAATCGTCTGCTCGAGGCAGAGTTTACAGTTTGGCAGTGGCTGAAATATGAAACATCATTTGGAGACGTGTTCCTACGTGGGTTTACAATAAATCACTTTAAACCGAGTAGTGTTTCATTATAAAGATAGAGCACCATCCAGACCACACAGACTACTACTTACTATACAAGTACTAGGTAGCTACCCACAAAGGTCGCTCATACTATAGACTGGCGGCTGCCAGGGGCATAAGCGCAAGATTTTTAGCTTATAGATACAGAAACTTAAACGTAGATTTTCAGACAATCACGTCTGACTGACAGAGTAGACCATCAATTGAACGACGCTTATAATCCAGCCTCTTTACAAGGTCACTACAACGACAAATAATAATATTATGCAAAAACAGCGCTTAAAATATTACAGTATTTTATATTAATATTTTCTTTATAATAATATTAATTTAATTTGCAATACCACCTCTGTGATCAAAAAGTTTTCAAAATCAGAATTCTAAGAACATATCAAAATGACCTCAAGTTACTAGTTGTAATTATGATGTGTTCTTAGATTACTGATTTTCACTGCATATTTTAGCATAATTTTATAACGTGCGTGCGCTTCTCGGCGCTTTGCACTTGCACTTGCGCTTTGCTCTTGGGGGTAAAAAACTGTTCTCGCGTGCCTGCTCTATCATCATCGTTCGCGTGATCATTATGCTATTTCCGATCAAGGAAATCAACGTAGGACAGACATATATCGTAACCACCGGACACGGAAGGAACTAGGATTTCGGAACGCGTTTTATCATCATTAATGGTTGATTAGTATTGATTAAAATGACCAATTGATATATTTTAACGAAGCTAGTTCTTTTAAATGTTGCAATAAAAGTGAAAAAATGTGTTTCCTAAGCATTGCAGCTGATATTCTCCGATTCCGGCTGCTTAGCATGCAAAATCGAACTCGGAACTTTTTGTCTGTTCCACGGTGACTGATTTTATTGACTACAGTAAGAAGGTTTTTTTTATATTAATGGAAGACAAGAATTGAGGCAAAAAGAGCTAGCGTCACGTAATATATTGTTAGATAGCGAAAGTTTAATTACGCAACACTGGGGAATTAGTTCAAGCTAGTCATAAGAACTTGATTTGGTTTAAATCTTCCTAATATGCGAAAAACAATTCATACAAACAAAACCATAAATAGATATTTGAACAATTTATTAAATTACTATTTAACAACTTAACATTAACAAAATAATATTAATAAATAAGTCTTATCAGCTAGCTGGCGCCCCAGCGGATGTGCTGGTCTTCTTAATGTACCAGTTTTCTTTGTAAACTTTTTTCCTCATGCCCGGCTTTTCGCTCTCGGGGTTTTGATTGCTGGCCATCGCGGCTAGCTCACTATCAAGAAGCTTTGGTATAGAGATCGGCTCGAAGCCGTACTGGAACTGTGGTTCTACGAAATTTGTCTTACTCCTGTATCTTTGGTAGGGTCGCGAAGCGAAAGCAGAGTTATCGCGCGGCGCTCCTTTGGAATAGTCATATTCGTATAACTGTTGCTTGGGTTTAGGATGACCGTAATACGATTTTCCCTTTTCCTCCTTTGTCGACGGAAAGTTAAACGAAGGTGCTACCGTGTACTTCGCAAATTTTTGACTTTGTTTTTTCTTATCCTCATCGTCTCCACCTGACACATAATAATCAGGCTTTTGTTCCTTGTATAGCTTGTAATAGCCTAGTTTGTTCTGGTAGCGGTCGAGCAAACTGTCTGGCTTGCTAATTGAATATCCCGTGTAGTAATTTTCCTTCATTTTGTCCCTCGCGTCTTTGTAGCTTGCGCGAGATTCTTTAGGGAAATCATCACCTTGCTCCTGATATTGTTGGAATGGGGTATGGTCAATATCGTACTCGACTTGATCTGGTGGGACACCGTAACTTTCAGGATCGAAGATATCCTTTTCTGCAGCTTCTAAAGCCTGTTTGCTGTAGGCAGGGAAACCAACTGCTGCATCTTTATATGCCTTTTCAAAATCTTCTTCGCTATTTTCCTCCCGGTCGATCACTTCTTCTCTCATGTGTGCTCTGAGCATGTGCATTTCATCCGGGGCTTCCTCGTGTATTATAACACGTTTTGATTTCTCGAGAATATGCGTGGGTGGGACAGGTGCATTATGCGATTCCGAATGTGGAGCAGAGTAATGATGATGACCTTGTTGTATCGGTGCCTCGTGCGATTGAGGAGACGCCCGTTGATGTTGTTCCGGCGCTTCACCTTCGTCATCACGCTGAGAGGGTGGTGCATGTGTTGACTGAGCATGTTGCACATGTTGACTTGGATCCACCTTTATTTGGGCGTTAGCAAGCAACCGTATATCCTCTTCGTACTCCTTTGTAATTGGCGCAAAATCGAACTGTTCTGTATGTTCACCTGGAGCGGAGTGATATTGCTTTGGTGGGCCTGCATTTAACGACTCATGCTGAGTTTCCTGACTAGGTCTGTTATAGTGTTCTTGTTGTTTATGGGGTGGTTCATGAACTTCCTCAGAAGATTTAGGATGTTCTTCATGCTGTTCAGTTTGATGGTGATGGTATCCTGAATCGTGTTCCTCTGAATTTTGTGGTGAATCTTTCAGACTCTCGGATTCACTGTGTGGTGCAGCATTGTGTTTTGTGTGTTGTGCATCCTTATTATGCTCCTCAGGTTTGAAATGATATATAAGGTGAGCCGGTCCTTGACCATCACTATGGTAATGAACTTCCTGTAGTGGTTCCTTTGTAGTGCGTGAATAACTGTAATTTACAGGATCCTTTTCAGATTTAGATCCATAACTATAATGCACTGGTTCCGATTGAGTTTCCTTGTTGTAGCTTACAGCTTTTTCTTTGTAAGTTTCCTTGTGTCCGGGCGTGTTGATTTCATATACAATTTCTGGGGCCTCGTCTAAAGTTTCATGATTTGTCACTATTGTTTTCTTGGGAGCATCATTCTTTTTCGCATGTTTATTGAATTGTGTTGGTTTCTTCTGTTTCTTTTTAGGTGCATTCTGTGGTTTCTCATTAATATTTCCACTATCATACGACATTGTTTTTTGTACTACAAACTCTTTCTGGTAATTTTTAACGGCGTCTATATTCGGTTGTGGCAATTTTTGATATGTCGCTTGATTAATTCTAGGCAGAAAATGTTGCACTTGAGGTACTAGTGGATTAGCAAACGTTAGAGGCTCAAGAAGAGTTAAGTCTAATAGTGGGAGAGGGTCGCTTTGCACTTTTACAACAGATTTCTTACCATCTATATCATTTACGTAAGTGATGGTTGTTTGTTTGGCAGGAGCAGCTTGCAGTTGAGCTCTTTCATGCGACTTTTCTTGTTTGTGGTTTGGGGCTTCTTGTGAACGTTCATATGCATGTTCTACATGAACGACCCGAGGCCCTTGTTGTGCTCTTTGGTATTCGTCTGGATCGTGGGCCTCGCGTGGTGTTTCTTGAATACGTTGGAACTTTGCTTGGTCATAAGGTTCGCGTGTTTCTTGCAATCGTTGATATCTGGATTCACCGTGATCATTTTGAGGAACTTCTTGAATACGTTGGAACTTTTCACCATAAGCCGCATGTGGTTTTTCTTGGCTACTCTGGAATTTTGTTTCACCGCGAGGCACATAAGATGTTTCCTGAATATTTTGGAATTTGGGTTTACCAACAATGATTTGAGCTTCTTGCTGCCGTTGGAACTTAGGTTCACGTTTTATATTGCCGTACTCGTGCGACTGCGAATTTGCGAACACTGCTTTATTATTAGTTGATTGCTGCTGGGCTGACGGTGTGCCAAAAGCATGATTATGAAAATTGGAAGCGGGCGCTAAACTTTGAACGTTCTCCGCATACACTAAACGTCCGAAGCTAGGAAAATGATTCAGAGGTGTCGGAGTCGGACTTTGAAGAGCTGGCACTCTGAACGGCGCACCAAAGAACACTTGCGGAGCAGACTGCTTGAATTGGAAGTTAGGCGAGGCTGCGACCAACGGCTGTGCCAGGTGTTCGGGCAATTTCGGTTGAAGCGCTACGTATTGCTGCGGGAAAGCGGCTTTATAAGGCGCTAGCTGAGGAGTTTCCATGAATCTGTTTCCATAGGAGTCCATCAAATACGTGTTAATGTTCTGATTCACTGCCGTCTGCTTCACTGGGGAGACTTGTGAGGCAGCAGCTTTGGGTGCAGCGATGTACTGGGGCAAGTGGAACGAGTATGCCGCGTAGGGTGCGGCACTAGCGTACACTCCGACTGGCACGTTCCGGTATAGGCGCGGAGCACTTGCTGCACTTTCATTGTCTTTGACCGCACTTTGCGTCACAACTTTATCACCAAAGACTCCACTTAAAGTTAGCCAGCACGCGACCGCTAATACTGCCTGTAAACAAAGGAAACATAATTATAAAACGACAATAATATCTACTAATATTTCTTATTATAATTAGGTATTTATATTATGTAATTAATAATTATATTTTAATCAATTTACCTTTCCTCCCATGTTGGGCGACGTCGTGTCGAGACAGTGGGAGCGGCACTGCAGCGGCGCGGCTCCCTCCGCACGCTTATATCGTAACGTGCGCGAGCGCAACCGCTGGCGGACGATCGTCTTTTTGCTAATGCCACTCTATTTTACATCGGTTTAGGTAGAGGCACCCGTTATATCATTTTAACAATCAATATCGCCAAATAAAATAACCCAAATTGTTATTATTCGTTTATATTTAATTGGAAATGGAAAATAAATAAACCACTTCCTATATCCGGATACGTAACACAATTATCAACTAATGTAATTCGACGGTCAACAATAGGTTTGGGAGTCGCCCGGTTACATAAGCTGCAAGTGAGTGATAGATTTTTTAATAACGCCCGTTCTGTGGTCAGTGACAATACGGCACAATAAGAGCACCATGGTAACACGGCATTCGCAACATAACAGATTAAGGGCGGCGTTACACGCTAACTGTCACGCTCGGACCAACTGTTAATTTGTGTAACATTAGCGCAACGGAATGTCACAACCGATCAAGGATTAGTTGATATTAGCTAAGTATATCTTTATGGCAAATAGATTTTTGCCAAATTTCAATTAACGCACCAAGTGTCACTTTGAAATTGGAACATTATCCGGTATATTGAGAGCTAGAATGTGTGACACAGTATTTACTTTCCTAACCCAGTAGCTTTCTTCGGTCCACGGTCACGGTCAGCGCGCCAGGGAGCCTAGCCACTGGAAACCCAGTGAAAGTCCACGTATCAGCGGTGCCGTTGCTCATCAATCAAGCGTGAGCTAATATCGAATACACAGAGAACTGATATCCTACTATCACGCGGTATTCATTTATAGTTCAATGGCTTAGTTTATTGGAAATCCGTATAGCTATCTAATCTATGACAGTTCGATTACCAGTCGAAGGTTCAAAATAACACCTACCTTCATAGTAAGTGCGTACGTTCCTCCAAAATCGCAACGGTTTTGGTGGTTATCCTTGTTATCCGGTTTCACAATTCAGCTCTGTATTACTCCAGAACTAGAAAAAAACAAACCAAAAATAAAGTCACTTCGACTAGAATGACACTATGTGAATATTTGGCAATCTTTATCTGTATCTTTTTATTATAAATTTAATTTTACACATTAAACTGATGTGTAAAATTAAATTCTTCTCTCACTTCTCAAAAACTATCCAGAACAATATTGTAACCATGTTTTTTAAAGAGTGTCTATGGAGTTTATTGCTAGTCCTTTTGGCTCTATATGACCCACTTTTTGGAACCGTGTTAGTTTATGTTTTCAAAAGTAATAAGTAATATTTTATTGGTCTTAATTGAAATAAAACATTTGACTTTGAAAGTGTAATTAGTTATTTAATTGTTTTGAAATTGGAACAAGGAAGGTTCTGATTTGCACCACCTGTACAGCGACTTATCTACCACTTACTTGATTGCACACGGATCGTGATAGAAAGGACTTTCGGTCCTCAAAAACCATGCGATACGTGCAGATATTTCATTAGTTAACATTACACAAAGAACAACAAACGCAATGGTTACGAAGCGAGACCGCAAATTGTATAAGCCTAAGCGGCAAATCGCTCGCTTCTATGCCTATTCGCTTGTTCCCCAGGACTTGCTAAATTCCGTGCCAAATAAATGTATACATATATTTTTCATATGCACGTGTAGGTACTAGGCCCGAGGCTTACTTTTTACCCGAATAAGGAAAAGGAAGGGTAATGAGTTAGTCAAAGTCAAAGTATTTTAATGCTTCATGTGTAAATATACATAGGTGTTTACATTTATAAAGTAACAACATGAAACCCTGTTAGGGCACAGCATAGTATACCTAATATTAATTATAATATTATTAACATAATTATATTATAATTAATAATAATAATTGTTATTAATTAATAATAATAATTATTATTATTTTTTTACTATAATAATGTAGGTATCTAATTATTATTTATTTAAAGTTATTATTTAATTTATATTATATTTTATTATTTATTTTTTGGCTTTGTATTTTTAAATGTTTTATTTATTAATTTTTGTTGTTTCAAAATATTCATCTAGAGAATAAAAGCATTTTTTTACTAAAAATGCTTTTAATTTTCTATTAAAATGTGTTAATTTGATTTCCTTTTTTATATCTATTGGTAATTTATTATATATCTTTACTGCCATATAGTAGGGACTCTGGTTAAGCATTTTTATTCTAGAATGTGGCAAATAAAGTCTATTTTTATGGCGGGTATTGACATTGTGCGTGTCTTTTACTTTTGTGAAGTAATGTATATTTTTGAACACAAATAAACTAATATCATGTATATATAGGGATGGGAGTGTTAATAGGTTGTACTTTGTAAAATAAGGCCTGCAGCTATCTTGGTTATCTATTTGGGCTATTATTCTAATGCACTTTTTTTGTAATATAAATAAATCGTGGCTATTTACACTATTCCCCCATAGCATGATACCATACCTCAGCCATGAATAAGCATAGGCATAGTATGCGGATAGTGCCGTTTTTATATCTGTGCTACATTTCAGTTGGAAAAGAGCGTATGTAAATTTGGATAGTTTGGATTTAATAGATTCAATGTGAGTTTTCCAGTTTATGTGTGTGTCTATGTTTATTCCAAGTAATTTAAATGTCTCTACAGTTTCTAAGGGAGTACTTTGAAAAGTTGTGTTTATATCTATTGCAGGTTTTTTGTACGATCTAAATTGTATTGTTTTGGTTTTGCTATAGTTTATCTCTAAGTTATGGTCATAAAGCCAACTTGTTACGGTTTGTAGGGTTTCTTGTAGTATAGGATTAGGGGTATTAGTATTTTCGTATTTTATAAGTATGGATATATCATCTGCGAATAAGACTGGCAAGGTTACTTCTTTATTTAGGGTTTTTGGTAAATCGTTAATGTATATTAGGAATAAGTTTTTTGGAGTTTTTAGTCTCTGTAGGTAGGTATATTGGATATGTATTGTTCGTCGTACTCGTCTTTTCAGAACGAAGGTGAGTTGATTTGAATTCAGTAAATGATCTATTAGGAAGGTGGTAGACAAATGAAAAAGGCAAATATTATCATATTTAAAGTTTTTAGTTGTATTTTTAACTCGCGTCCATCTAGTTATTCGCAAATCCCGATCCCAAAAATAATTATACCTACTTATGCACTTATTTTGAACCTTGCAACATAGCGAAATTGAACATACATTAAAATTTAAGTTAAAAATCCTGTTTTAATCCCTACAATTTTCATTGAGATCCATCAAGCCGTTTTGGAACCTATTCGTTGTCTAAATTTACTGTTTTAGCTTTTATAATTATTGACTGCACATTTGCCGTAGCGGAGTGGTCACCTCGCCACAACCGTTGCACCGCGCGCCGGCTATTGTGGGTTCGATTCCCACTCAAGGCAAATCTGTGTGATCCACAAATATTTGTTTTGAGTCTGGGTGTACTTTATGACCGATAAATATATGTTTTTAAAGTCCCCCGCGACACAGGACTTGTTCCAATTACGGGAGCTGCCGTTTCAAGAAAAATAAATAAGTACACTTTATGGTGGCTCGTACCAAAACTTTATTCACTATCAGGATGCAAATTTCAATCGGCCATGGACCAAAGCATAAGTTGTACTTCGTCATTAAGTAACGAAATAGTTCTAGTATACGAAGACAAATCCAAGGACGTCTCATTTGTTAAAGTCGGGTATTTTTTTTTCTTTCCCATTTTCGCTTTTTATAGGTACCTATAAAAACCGGGGTATTTTTAAAAGCATAGGTTACATCAAACACTGCACGCCCAGGTCAAGAAGGACGTAAACAAGTACTATTTTTTTTTGCATATTTGTATAGAAATGACTGCCTCATTAGTCTAGTGGTCCTAAGCGCGACTGCTACGCTAGAGGTCCTGGGTTCGATCCCCAGGTCGAGCAGTGTTATTGGGATTTTCTATGAAATTCTCAGTAGCAGCTCGGAGTCTGGATTTGTGCCCGGTTAATGGCAATAGGCTCGCCTCCTATTACATGGGACCTAAACATACTGGCGAAATGTGGGTTACATTAGTACACCGCTGCCGCCCCCTTCGGGCAATACAGGCGTGATGGTATATGTATGTATATTTGTATAGAAAAAGTAAAGTAAAGAAAAGATAGACATGCTCAATTTTTTCCGTTACAATTTGACGTAAAATGAAGGTTTTATACACAGACCAGAAAAAAATCCGTGGTTATATCCAAAAAAATAAAACGTAGCGACAATTTTTTTTTTTCAGTTAAATAAATATATATTTCCTTTATTTCTTTATCAATCTCCTGTTAAAACTTAATAATAATCATTAATTAACAAGATAATTTGAGGCACTTTAAAAATACAGGTATTTTAAAGTGCCTTTTTTACTATTTAATGATTTATCCAAAGATCATTGGATCAAAAACTGAATAGATATATAATTATGGTTTAACAGTTTATTCCTTGTTGTAAAGTTAACATTTTCCTCTAATGCCTTTATTATCCTGAGTGTGCATCTTACAAAATACATAGGTACCTACTGTTAAATTCGTTAATCTTTTTTTCTTAGTCAGATAAACATGTAAGTATTACACACATAGCTAACAGCTGCAAAAATCACGAAGACACCATGATTGTACCTATATTAGCCTGTTTTAGATCCTATTTTAGCCAACAGATGACGCTGTGCATTTTTTGGAAAATTCCAAATCGGAGTATGCGGTTTAATGGAATCGAGCCATACATTTTGAGTATTTAGTTCAAAATCAAGTAGATAAGAATCACTCCATCGAGTTCAAAATCATAATAAGCAAATAGTTCAAATAAAAACGTTAAAGTTCAGGTGATCCAAGAGACCGTTTACCGTAACCGTAGTATTTGATTGTTATTTATTTCAAATTAAAACCTCTACGCTTAAAATAAGATAGAAACGAGTAGGTATTTGCAACTTGTAATAAAATAAAATGAATAACTAAACAGTATACTTATTTATTTTCATAATATTTACTTAAAAAACACATACTTATTAAAGAAGAAAACTGATTATCACGCAAATTAAATTATGTTAATTAAATTTAATCTAAATCTTAGGTATTAACAGTTAGGATCTTATTCAATGTCTGGTAAATTTTTAAACACGTCATGTAATAAATTCATAATCAGTAGGTATCACCAACATAAACATTGGTTGAGCTGTGAATGTAAATATAAATTGGACAGAAAATCGAAACCATACTGTTCTTGAGATATATGCAGCTATGCATGGCTCATAAAAAGTTTGTAATTATGAATTACGGCACCAGACGTTTACAAAAGGAAAAACCTCCTTTTCTGCGTAGCTAAAGTGCGGCCGACGAGAAGAACTCATTCTCTCGGTGTCTCGGCCGCACTTTAGAAACCAATTTTCCCGTAGTGTGACATTTTTATTTAGAGCAGAGCTATTTCGAGCATATAGATAATAATATATACAATCAACAATCTCAGCGATTTTCCACCTTATGCTCCCAACAGTAAGTATAGAACTTGGTCAATCACCAACATTGATAATTATATACCTATTAGACCCGACACACTTAAATTAATCAATCAAACTTAACTGAGCCATTGTACTTAGGTCACAGCTCGATATTTAAAAGTTGTTATTATTATTTCTAATTGCAATCATAATCATAAACTGAGGTCAGTTTAAAGAGGGGTGTAAAATGGAGTAGTACAGCAATTAAACCAATTCAGAACCCTCAGGGATGCAGCTCCCCAACCGTGATCATCAGTATCCAACTTAAAGATCTGTTTGGCACGATTTTATTAACGTTTACTACATTAAACGCCTATCCGACATTTATAGAGATTCCCTTGAATTCAACATTTTAAGTTTCAAGTTCGACATGATACAATCTAAGTTTTAATTCTTACAATCATCCTGCGATATTCAGAGTTTTTAATAATAATTATCATTTATATATAGATTTCAATCAATGCAAATAAACAACCTAATGATAACACCCTTTTGTATTACATGGAACCAGGGACCGAAAACCTTTATAAATTACAGAACATATCGAAGAATTTAGGTTACCTAAAAATGCCTAAAGGTAACCGCTATCTAGGAAAAAAAACACGTTACCTCTATTTAGCTTACTCTTTTAATACCGGTTACCTAAAAATGACCTTGGTTAAAAAAGTAATATTTTAAATTTTAATATAAATCTGTAGGTAACACAGCTCATCGACACACATGGGCGATGCGAGCCCTATGACTAATGCCGACGGCACGTGTAATAATAGAGGTCATTTCTATTTCAGTTACCGGTATTGATATGGTTTTGTTCTAAATTTAGGAATTAAGGTAGGTAACCTTTAAAAATACATGTAAAAAAAATATAGGTTGTAACCGAAAACATCGGTATTAATCGTACCGGTTTCGGTCCCTGCATCGAATCCAACGAATTGTTGGTGGGCAGCAGTACACATCGTAAGTACACAGGCCAGAAATGTAACATTCAGTCATTTTACAGCCGTCGCTAAAAATATTATCTTATTAAATGACTCACGCTGGAAAAACAATATTCAGTAATTATTATTATTAATATATAAACGTGCTCACTTGCAAACGCTTCAGAGATCTGAAAAACTTCAGTTCATAAAAATTTGTGATCTCGGATGGCACTCAAAAACTGATAAGCCAAAAACTGGTAAGCAAGGTAGAATAATTCGCCCAATGTTATATTCTTTCGTCGTTGTCAATAAAAAATGCTGATAAAAAAAATAACGCGTGATAAAACAAATGCAATCTACAGAGGCCAGCACATCAAGCTACCCCTATCTGTAAAATTTCTTGAATAGAATTTCCACTTTAATACCAAATACCTAATAAGGTTCATGTTTAATTGGGAAAATTTTACATTTTGGATAGCTAGCCTGCTAGCGTCTGTACAATAAAAAATAGACATCGTATTTTTTTTCGAGAAACGACGCCACGAAAGACTCATATTATTACTTTTTTATGTATTTAATTTTAAAATCACAAAAACGTTCTCTTTTTGTTAATATAGTATAAAAACTAACAAATATTGAAATGTATCATTTTCTTTCTTTCTTTGTAACTCGCATAGCTCCAATTTTTATTACAACAATCACAATATGTCAGAATTAAACAAGTCCGGCTGATTTCACACAATTATTATACGAACACAAAATTCACAAAAAAAAATCTACAATATTCTATTAACGACCACAAACCATTGCCTCATGCTGAGTGAAAAATACTACCATTGCAAATAATCCGCTCTGAAATCAGTTTCCAAAGCGGCTTGCGCATATTGGATTTGCCCACGATTTGGCCGCTAAGTTCAAGCAGTCGAAATAATGGTAGCGAATAAACTCACGTCGCACTCGGGCCCGGCGCTCGAAAACCATAGATTTATTGTTGTATCTATGATTTATTGCTTATCTTATTCGTCTATGCATAGAATCTGTTTTTGATATTGTTCACAACATGTCTGCAATATCCACTAAACCTTGAAATAAAACTACGTTTTGGTCCACCAATGACCATGGACGCTGTAAAGGGTCCGAACGTCAGGACTAATAATGTCAATATAATGCGATAAAATACGTAAAAAGTAGTTTTATTTCAATGTATAATATTCGCGTAAATTTCAGAAATCAACATCACATACCACTAATTTAAATATTTACATCAAACACCTAATCTCTTGAAAACGTTACTAGTGATGGTTAAGTTGTTCGTACTTTTACCACCTAACCTAGCTTTAACTCCGTTATTAGCTGGCTCAGGCATAGACAACCACCTTTCAGGTTTGTTGAATACTTGCGTGAACTTTTGTTCAGGTTTCGGTATAGGTTTCTGGACTGCAGCCTTCAGATTAGCATTCTGAATAGTTTCTATTTCCTTGTATTGAATATGTTTAGAGAACTTAACAGATTTAGACTTAGATACTGCGAGCTTCGTTTTGACACTAACAGGTGTCTCATCAGCTCTCATGGTCCCCACGGCTATTCTCCTTATATTATTCTTTGTTGTAGTCACTGTAAAACTCTTTTTGGAAATTTCGGGCGTGCTTTTGAGAATGCCTTCGTATTTGAGAGCGTCCTTGTCTATGGGCATTGTGAGGTCCACTCTAGGCTGCTCCGCTTTGGAGCCAAGGCGCGCATATATCGGCCGAGCTGGGGCTTTCATCGTGACTGCAGCAACCTTAGCAGGTTCAGCGCCGCCAAGCCTGGCAAATACGGTTTTAGGCGGACCTAAAATTAAGAAAAAAATATTGATATTAAATCTTTATTTATTTACATTTTCTTCAAATCCAATGAATCTCTATGCTGTGTTTATTAGATAGTCAAAGCTTTCAAATAACAAACCTAACATAATTCTGGTAGGTACTTTACCTTCTTTGACTGGGGGTTGCTGGGACGCCGCGAATCGTATGAGACGTGACTTTTTCAAACTGATTTCATCATTCCTATGAAAACAAGTAAATGGATTAGTAAAATTAAAATATTAGTTAAATAACTATAGAATTTCGATAGACTGAAACTTACCCAGATTCAATAGTCTTTCTCTTCAGTTGCGATGATGGACTGGGAAGCTCTTGCACTTGCGGGTTGCGTGTGTAGTGTTCCAAAATACGACTAGCTGCTGTGGAGACAAGCAGAGGCGATAAGAAATACAAAGAATATTGTACACAAAAATCACATAGAATCTATCCTGATTTTCAAGCAGATCTTTAGTAGGCTGGAAGCCAATCCAAACATTCCAAGGAAATGAAACAACTATTACCCCATTTACATTCAGCACATTTCCACACGGTAGTGAGCAGGAAATTGGGTAGGACGAACATGTAAACATGATACTTCTCATGCCAGTGCCACTGCTACTCGTACTACCCGGCTGTCCCCAAATGAGCGATTTTTTATGCGGAAGTCAAAGGATGGGCTGCGCGAGCGTTAGTGCATGATTACATTCTGCTCCTTCGCTTACTTCTCGCCGTGCGCTTGGACACATCGGACCTACCGCCATGTTTTTATACGATCTGCCAAAATTATCCTTGAGTGGTCACCACACATTAAAACATAATCATCTATATTGACAAAATTTCTGTTTTTTAATTTGATATATATATTTTTAAATACTGAATAAAACTTTGTGTTGCAAGAAGTAAAAGAATAGCACACGCTGTTATTATTTCGACGTCTGCCATTACCGAAAATCGCAAGCGATGTAAATGGTAGAGCAGGATGTAAACTCTTCTCTTGTTACTTCTACAGCAGTTTTTAAGGAATCATGGCTGGCAGCGCGAGGACTAGCAGCAGAAGCAGAATATAAATGAAGCATTAGGTGTGAATTAGATACAATATGAGGTAATAATTAGGGGCTCATGGCTAAGTAGTAACTAGGCTGAGCAACCGATCTGGAAGGTTAAGCTGCGTTATTCGCGGTCACTCTGTGGACGAGTGACCATTCTTAACACATCGGAAACTCGTGCCTCGGAGAGCACGTAAAGCCGTCTGCGCCGGTCGTCATAAGAACACCTATGATAATCGTTAGTGGTAGGTGGTAGTCCAAAGTCCAAAAAGCGTGACAACCAGTCTACCTTCAGCATATTAGTATGAACCAGAAATTGGGTTGTAGAGGTCTGTACCTTTGTGTAAAATACTGATATTCAGCCGAGTTCGGTTAGACAGGAAGGAGTTTGGTTAGACAGGAAGATAACTAAAGACATTGTTGAGAAAAGGCTTGGAGAATGATGATAAGGTAATTTTATCAAAGCTTTAAAACAAATAGGCAATAAATTATCATGCAATGAATACATAGCTTGTACTAACGTGAGGATGGCTGTGACACAGTAGCACGTCCGGTGATTGCTGCAACCGGCACTTTGACTGTGGCAGGCACTGCTGTGCTCAGAACCCGGTCACGAGCTGTATTCTCGTGTACTTGCTTTGCATGCCTGTATAGATAATTGAATATTTTCTATAAACATCACACATAGCTCCCTAAATTGTGGTTGAGCTAAACAATGACTGATGCATGCATGCCGTCAGTTGGGACTGGTCTACTCAAAGCCGTTATGGCTCTTTCTTCAAAAGGCCATTTCAGACTTTGCCCTACATTGTAACACACATATTTGTTCTCTGAGTTTGTTTCGGCGTTTCTTCTCAGAGGTCGTCAGCTAGGAAATTTAAAATATTGACTTGTAAAAGTGTCTTTAAAAGATCTATTTAAATAAATATCATTTATCATACTATCATTACGCCTGCAGTGCTCAAAGGGTACTCCTCAGATGTATGTTTTAGGTCCCATGAGCCCATGTCCCATCTATAGCAAGCCTATTGCCATTAACGACATTTGCCTATGTCAAAAAAGGCAACGAATAAAGCTGAGGACGATGATGGTTTTGTGACGGTGCAGAGGAGGAAGCGCCGTCCACAAAATAATAAGAACCGCTGCGGCAAAGCTCCTACGGAGCCCAACGCGAATCTACGTGCCGCGAAGCCGAACACTCCGGTGTACATTTCCCGCCTGCATTACACCACAAAGGCGGATGACATCGCAGAGTATGTGCGCCAAAAAATGAGGTACATGCCGAGAGTGGTGCTGCTGGAGTCGCGCCGCAACGTCAACTTTAAGGCGTTCGTGGTACGAGTACCGAATTGCTTTCTACCTCTCGTCATGGAAGAAGACTTTTGGCCGCAGGGCGTGGTGTTCCGTCGCTTCCGCGGACAAATACCACAGGACGGCACAAAGACAATTAGTGCAAAGTGAAGTGTTACTAACATAGGTGTAAGCTTTATTTACTAACACATTTGTATTTACTGTATATATGTTAGTTTGTAAGGTATTTATCTATGGGCCATAGATGCCTGATAATAAATGAATAATAAATAAATTAACCCAGCAGAAATGCAAACTAGGAGTAGTACTGAATATTTTGTAAAAATACCCATTAACTAAATATTCTTGGACAATTTTACACAGCACCATCTGGTCCCAAACTAAGCAGAGCTTGTACTAAGTGTACTAGACAATGGATATAATACTTATATACCTTTTTATTTTGTAAACACATACTTAAATACATAAGAAACACCCAGAGAAACACAAAATCTTACGTTCATCACACAAATATTTGTGTTCTGTGTGCATTGCACCCACAATCTTGTGATCAGCAGTCCGACACATGAACCACTAGACAGACATCATCAAAATGACACTGCTCAACCTGGGAATCAAACCCAGGACCTCTAGCATAGTCTACTTAGGACCATTAGACTAGCAAGGCAGTTTCTATGATTTATTTAATGTATTTATTTTCTATGATTTATTTAATGTATTTATTTTCTATGATTTATAATAATTCAATACCAACATGTACGATGGTTGTATGGGATGAAGGATTGTTTACTGCAACACAGTGAAGGTTTTAAACACGTTTAGAGTTGCGTAATACTTTTATTAGAAACACTTCTATATCTTAAATAAAGATTTACATTGGCACGAACGCCATTACTCAAACAGTTCTAGGTACAATCGAAAATGGAATGGCACTGACAGATGACCATAAAGAAAACGCAGATTATCTATGTCAACACTCCCCCTTAATTCTGCAGTTTTCTTACAAAAATATTCTTTTCAATAAATATGAGTAACCTAACAACTTCTTAAACCAAAGGAATCTCTATGAGAACAAAAGATATCTTTACATAAAGACTTTGTTAACATGTCTGCCTTCTGTAGAGAGGACGGAATATATTCTATCACAATATCACCATTCTGTATTGTATCTCTTATAAAGTGGTGTTTAATATCTATATGCTTTATTCTTTTAGATTCCCTATTCTTTGCTATATGTATACAACTCAAATTATCCTCAAAAATTAACACGAATTTACAATTCAGCTTTAAGTCGTTTAACAACCCTTTAAACCACAAAGCTTCTGATACAAGTGAACTTAAAGCTACATATTCAGCTTCCGCTGTTGAAAGCGATACAGTTTTTTGTTTTCTAGAAGCCCATAAGACTACATTTCCATATAAAGTCAAACAAAAACCTGTGACACTCTTTCTATCAATACAATCAGCAGCCCAATCAGAATCGGTGTAACCTACTACATCATGTTGTTCTTGATAAGTATTTGTATAACTTAACCCTAACGTATGCGTTTGTTTTAAATACCTCAATATTCTCTTTAAATAATTCCAATGCATATCATTAGCACAATCCTGAAACCGACTAAATAAATTCACAGCAAAACTTAAATCAGGTCTAGTACCCATCACTAAATACATTAAACAACCTATCAGTTCTCTATAAGGTTGCTTAGTTAACAATTCAACATTTGTTTCTTTCGTAAGCTTTAAATTTTTCTCTACGGGAGTAGCTATACCTTTACAATCCATCATATTAAATTTCTGTAACAGTTTTGCAATGTATGCCTTCTGATGAACTTTTATAATATTATTCTTACAATCTCTTTCTATTTCTATACCTAAAAAACCTTTTGACAGGTCCTAAATACACCATATCAAATCTAAGTTTTAGCTTCTTCTGAAAATTAGTAACAACATTTTTGTCTACATGCAAAATTAAAATGTCATCGACATACAAAAAAACATAAAACTTAAAGTCATCATTTCTAGTGTACAAACAAGTATCATACACAGAACACTTAAAACCAGTTTCAAGCATGAAAGTGTGAAATGCAGTGTTCCAACATCTGGGACTTTGTTTTAGCCCATATAATGACTTATTGAGTTTACAAACATAATTATCATTTTTCATATCTTCAGGTAAGTACATATAAATTTCTTCTTGTAAAACTCCATGCAAAAATGCAGTCTTTACATCCATTTGTTCAATATGCATATTTTCTTTGTTGGCCAGTACCAATAATGTTTTTAAAGTTGACAATTTACCAACTGGAGCATATGTTTCATTCCACGCAGATGATTCAAAACCTTTTGCTACTAATCTAGCTTTATAGACATTTTCACCTTTCTTCCTAAAAACCCAACGGCTATGTATGACTTTCTTATCTCTCGGTTTATCAACTATTGTCCAAGTAGAATGCTTTTCATGAGATTTCAACTCTTCTTCAATGGCTTTTAACCATTCTTCCTTTTCATCTGATTCTATTGCCTCTTTCTTTGTTGTTGGTACATCATGTATTATATTTTCTACATATAAGGCGGAAAATTCACATTCATGAAAGTCATCACATTCATAATCTTTTAAGTATAGTGGTTTCTTTCTAATAAAGAATTAGAAAGAAACCACTATACTTAAAAGTACTTATTGTATTTTCTAATTCTTTTTGCTCATTATTTTCTATATTTCTATCCTTGTTTATCTCATCTTGTACCTCTGACTGTATACTGTCAGTAAGTTCATTGATCTCCGAGTCAATATAAACAATCTTTTTAGAGTTACTTTCTTCATTTACAATAATGTCCCTTGCCAAAACGACTTTCCTTTCATTGGCATCCCATAGTCTATAACCATTGTTACAATAACCAATAAAGTATAGCTTTCTTGACTTTTCTGACATCTTGCTTATTCTGTGTTCTTTATTTATGTATGTATAAGCTTCTGAACCAAATATTTTTAATTTTTCATATTTTGGTAGTTCACCATACCATATTTCTGCTGGTATCTGTTTGTTTATTGTAGGTAGCCTATTAATTACGTATGCAGATGCATAAACAGCTTCACCCCACATTTCTTTAGTGAATTTCGAATCTGACAATAATGTTCTAGCTTTTTCTACAAGTGTTCTATTTAATCTTTCCGCTTTACCATTTTGCTGAGGTGAATAAGCTATGGTAGTTTCTATTTGAATTCCTTTCATACTACAATACCTTTGAAATGCATTGTTTATATACTCTGTACCATTATCACATCTAAATCTAGATATTCTTGAGTTAAATCTTGCTTCTACCATTTCAATATACTGCTTAAAATAGTTAAGTACTTCCGTTTTATTTTCTAGTAGATAGACTACAATAAAATGACTGTAATCATCCAAGAATGTTAGTATATACTTCTTCCTATCATAAGTAACCGGATTTATCGGTCCACATATGTCCGAGTGTATTAACTCCAAGGTTCTCTTAGTACGTATGTATTCGTTATTAAAAGGTAACCTTGTTTGACGTCCCTTGATACATGATTCACACAACATTTCTGAGTCTGAAGCATCACAATCTATTAAGTGTCTCTTCTTTAATTCTTTCATTTTCTCTATACATGCGTGACCAAGTCTTCTGTGCCAAATTTCATCCTTTTCAGGTATACAATACGCTTTCTGTGCCGACACTTCCTTGATTTTAAATTGAATTTCATATAAATTATTCTTTGCATAACCTTCTTTAATTACATTGCAATTTCTGTAAATTAAAACCTTGTTATTTTCAAATTTCACTCCAAATCCTGAGTTTTCAATTCTTTTTACTGATAACAAATTACTTCTCAATTGGGGAACATATAACACATTTTTTATTGTACAGTCAGCAGTCTTTATAGTTCCAATTTTTGTGGCAATTAGTGATTCATCCTTCTTTGCAATACTAATTGTTATAGGATTCTTTAAGGTAAGAAAATTAACGAAAAACTTGTCTGTATTAACCAAGTGATCAGATGCACCTGAGTCAACATAAAAGTAAATTTTACATTTGTTTTCTTCTTTTTCTAAATTTCCAGCAATAAAGCATCTCTCCTTTCTTGTTTCCGACTTGTGTACTTCTTTTTTATATCTTTTCTGATTCCTTGGTGGATTAAATCTCCATTCAGACTTCTTGTGCCCTTTTTTACCACACTTGTAGCATTCAAACATGAAAGGTTTTGTTTGAAATTCCTTTTTATTTGTATTGTTACTATTCCAAAAGGCATTACTATTGTTTGAACTTTCTCCTTCTGATCTTAGCCCTTTTCTTTTAATTTCTTCTTCAATTAAGCGATTCTTCACAAATTCCAAAGTGATTTCACAGTTCAAAGTTTCAATTGCTGTCACAACATTATCATATGTGCTAGGCATCGCCAAAAGCAAGTAACAGACAATTTCGCTTTCGCTGGGCTTTGCATCAGATCCTTTTAATTGTCGGACCAATTTGTCGAACTCAATGAGAAATAAATCAAGAGAATTTTCTTCAATATGTTTAAGGGTCAATAACCTTTTCCTTAGAGACAATTGCGACGCGATTCCAGTTCTTTCGAAAACCTTTTTTAAATTTCGAATAATTTCTAATGGCGTCTTACATTCTTTTATAATTTCTAATTGACTGTCGTCAATACATTGCACTAAAATTGCTTTGGCCCTTACATTCTTTAATTTTTGATCTGCACTATATTCTTTAGCTTCTTTTGGATATGTACCTTCTAATGTTTCTAATAAATTATTTTCTTCCAAAGCGAGTCTTACCCTGAACAGCCAACTGTCAAAGTCTGTTCCTTTAAAAGGCTTGATGCCATATTTATTAATTCTGTACTCGACTTCCATTCTATATTGTTTAGTGGACTGGGCCCATAACCTAAACACGTTTAGAGTTGCGTAATACTTTTATTAGAAACACTTCTATATCTTAAATAAAGATTTACATTGGCACGAACGCCATTACTCAAACAGTTCTAGGTACAATCGAAAATGGAATGGCACTGACAGATGACCATAAAGAAAACGCAGATTATCTATGTCAACAGGTTTCCTAAATTTCAGGTCTCAATGTAACATGAAAGGAATGTCTATGGAGTTGCTTGCCAGTTCTTCTCTACAACACCAGCTTTTTGGGACCATGAATCTAGTTTTTACTTTTCAAAAGAACCTGTTTTAATGACCTAATTGAAATAAAACATTCAACTTTTACTTAGCATTTGAAGAATGAGCATCTTAATATTAAGATGGTACAATTCTGAACTTGTGAGGCCAGTCAATTCCTGGGCCACAGCGATGCTAACAACCACTAGACTAATGAGGCAGTTCATAATGTGATTTTATTTAATTCTCTATGGGTTCGCATTTGACCATTACTTTGGCTGTTGTGCAATGGAACCTGCTATGTTACCAGCATTGAAAATATTATTAAATGTTATAAAATAAATAATAAAGTCATATTATACTTTAAAGCATCCCCACTTCAAAATATGCTAGAAATAGCTTAAATAATTAGATAAGTATTATGTGACACATGTTTTCTTAAGTATAACTGAAATCCTTTCTCACCTCAATATAGCAATAACATCTCCCATCCTTGAGATTCCCATATCCCTCAAATACTCTTTGTTAAGGTCCAGAAGCATGTCATTTTGGATGCGATTCTCCGTGAAAGTCAGAGCATAAGTTGCAGACACATCTGAAGGTATGCCAGCTGCATTGAAGAAACTGACCCACATACCTACAACAATATAGTATATAGGTTAATATATTTTCTGTATAATAACATTGAGTAGTGACCTCAATATTATAGCTTTTAACTATGGCCACTATAGAAACATCGATATAGTGGCACTTAGCTATTATTTTTGTACTCACTAGAAAAGCAAAAAGAACATAATTGTGGAATAACCACATGAACAAAACAATAATATAATAACTGTGTTATTCGTGCCAGTGGAAGTAAATACCATGGAGGCAGAGGCGTAACCTTGAATCATATTTTTGGAAATTTATTTACAGAGTATTTTAATCAATGTAAAAGCAAACAGAACTTACCAGTCAAATTTGAATCCATTTTAATGGTTGCTGTACTCATAGTATTTCAGAAAAATAACAAATTACTGAAATTAAGAAAACTGAACGAAAAACAACGCCATAGAAAATACAATACAACATTAGTGACGTAATAACGAAATGACAAGATGTGTCTGTCAAGTGTCATTAGTGTCGTGCATTGACAATTCACAATCCACGCAAAAATTCAAAATCTCAATCATTTTTTTTTTAGAATTTAAACAATGATTTATTTTCAAAAGACTTACCAAATAATAATTACATATTTACAAAATATACATACTTACCTATATGTATATATACCAAAACAAAAAATAAAATAGAAATTAATAAAAGTATAAACGCTAGTAGGCGTCAAAGTATTCCTCGGCATCGCTGTCGTCCGGCAACGTGCCCAGAAGACTGGCTGCATTGCCACGTTAAATGGCAATGCTTATGGGTTCCGCTAGAAACAAACCAGCCCTCTGATCACGCGAAGAGTCGACCAGTCTCCTTGATATTTCCTTGAAAAGGAGACGGGCACTCGGACCCCACGACCCGAGCGTTTCGACTCCACACCGCTCAAAAATATAGTTACCAGATAGGTTACTATATTTGCGCTGTTTGAGTATCTGCTGCAGCAGCAGCAGCGCCAGCGCAGCCAGCTGAGCTTGGAAGTTGCATCCCACACCAGAGGCCTACCCATCTTCCAGGGCAAAAGCGACATACCATCTGGTCTCTTCCCATCGTATCGTACCAAGCCGTTAGGTTCTAAAACAGTGGTACGCCGGCGGTGGCAAGAGCACGACGAAGAATGTCGTTGATGCTGGCATGTCGCGCTATGCGGCCTGCACTCCTGCAGCACGACAGGCTATGATGTCCGAGGCTATCGACTGAGTCGCCATAATGACAGCGATGCGGAGCAACACAAGGAGCACCCAGACGTAGGCATGTAGCGAGCCGAAAAGTTGTGTCATCCAACATAGTCCCTATGTTGGATGACGGAAGTGCCTGAAGCCAGAGACCCGATTCCCACTCACCCACGGCAATCAGACGAGCGCGCTCAGCAGAATTGACTGACGTATTCAGAAGTTCTTTCCACGTCAAACTACAGAGTGGCCCGTCCCACAGCCTCTGGGAAGATAGGATCACGGGTAAAGAAGTACTGGGACAAGCTATTTTGCAAACGTTCATAGCATCAGACAAACACGGTACCTCAAAGTCAACCAGAGATGGCGCTAATATATCTCTTGCTAACTTCTCAGTACCGTGGACTTTTGATTGGGATTTTGATTTTGATTCAAAATCAAATTCTCAATCGTAGATAGAGAAACTTCTCTGTCTACGTTCATATTACATTTTAGATACGATCCTTTACACGTAGTTCAAAAAGAAAAAAGTCTTTTGTACTCAAAAATTAAAAAACAGAATTAAATAAAAAATAAAATCTTAAACTTGAAAATAGATAAGGTTTATTTATTTATCAAAGCAAAACCAACAGCTTAAAACAATTAGCGTAAACATATTAAATTTAATTATTCTGTATTATCGAAAAGCCAATAAAAAAATAGTTTAAACCTTTGGTTTAAACTAACCTTTCTGTATATTTACGTCAATTTTCTACCGTAAAATGGAAAAACACTTTACTATACTTTTGTTTTGGTAATAAAAATAAAAAAATTGACGGCATTTTCTGCGGCTTTAGCTTCTCAAGTAATTTTAGTCTAATGTTATTTAAAGCTTTTTCTTTTTCCTGTAGTTTGATTTCATCGACTAGCATAAAACTTATTCACAAAGGTAAAATTGTATAAATGCACATTATTTCTTACTTAACCTCAATATTTTTTTGTATTGTTTTTTAGTTTCGAGCTTTGCAGAGTGTAGTAGAAAGATGTCATCAGCATTAGACGCACTACCCAAAGTTGACATAGATGCTTCAGGAGTATTCAAATACATATTGCTTAATGTGTATGACAAAGCAAAAGTTAATGTGGAACCAGTTGTAATTGTTCGTGGATATAAAAGATGCAACTACCATTCGGATATTTACGATGAGGTAATATAACACAAGAAAACTAATAATAATAATACAAGAAAACATCATAATACAAAGTAACACTACTGTTATAATTATTATGGTTCTTATGTAAGAACCATAACAATAATCGCAGGCTCGGCAGGCTCTAGCAAGGCAATGCATGCAAGTTTACATTGCCTTGCTTACAGGTAGCATTAAAGATTACTAAAAGTAAAAACTCCTCGTCCGTTTACTAGAAATGAAAGAAACTGATTGCCAGATTTTGGCAACAATGTTCACTGGGGTAAAGTGAAATTGTGACTACAATTTTTGTTTACTAAAATTTACCACTGATTTCAAACTCTTCACTGAAAAGAATACATAATGTGTCTATTAATCTATTGTATTCAAAAAGTTTTCATACTTATGTTTTAGGTACAGGAAAGACTTCAACCTTTAGACTGTGAACCACTGGGAGGTGGTAGAATATCCCATGATGCTGAAAATAACAAGATACACATTTATGGCTATTCTCAGGGCTATGGCAAGGCTGATCATGAAATTACCGCTAAACTAATTAAAAAAGCTTATCCTGCTTACACTATTACTGTTAGTGATGAGGGATATTAGAGGATTGGTCATGTTCGAATTAATTACTATTTATTTATGCTTTATACATGTTTAATAAACTCATTGTATACAAATAATAATCTATCATTTCTCCATCTTAATATTTTGTTTACATCCAACAATGAACAGCAATTAATGATTAATTAATATAATCTTTATTTAAAAATTGGTATCACATTATTACATAATTGTGGATTGTTAAACTGGTAGGATGGTGTTTTTATTTATAAAAAGCATTATTTTCATACTTAGAACAATGTATTTGTACCAAGTAATCAGTACAAATAGGAAAAGATGATGAACTGCCTCAAGAGAATCAATAATTAGTATGTACTCAAGTACATACTAATTATTGAGTCAGTGGCAGGCAATACTGGGGCCTGTGAGTCTGTGACTGGGGCCCAGTATTGCCACTTATTATTGCCAGCAATACTGGCAATGGCACTACTGAAGTACTGAGCCAGTACTGCCATTTTAGCGCTTTCGGCGCAAGATCTCGTGGAATTTTAGGGTTGACTCCTAGCGGAACGGAAAATCTAGCACTTTACCAAAATGGTTGTTAAATTATAAAATACTTATTATCATTTCATTAAACCTATACTTAATACCATTTATGGTTCTGAGGCTCTTCAAATTCAAACATTTCCAACTGTCTCATTGTTATTTAAGTTAACTTAATAAAGAAGTCGGTTAATAAAAAATATTAAAATACTTGATGGTTTTAATTCCAATATCGTGCCTTGCGTGCCTAGGTAAACTCATTTACGATCAGAACGTAAACGATAGACAGGTACTTAAAATTACGATAAAACTGTATCTTTAATGCATATAATTTTTTGGTCAATCAAACAATATGGTTGTTCCTACATACATACACTCACGCCTTTTAGTTGATGATTAATCACACATACACTCATGCCTTTTTCCCATAGGGGTAGGCAGAAACTAAAGAACGCCACTTGCTACGATTCTTGCATACTTCTTTCGCTTCGACCACATTCATACATCTTGTCATACATACACGCCGGTTGCGAGTACTACGCACCTGACCTTTTTGAAGAACCTCACCAATAAGGTCGGTATAAGTTTTTCTAGGGCGTCCCCTCTCGGCGGTTCCACTGACATTCGCCATATAAATCCTTTTTGTTAGTCGCCTTTCATCCATCGATATGCCCAAACCATCTCAGCATATTCTTCTCAATTCTCGTCACTCTCGTCATCGTCTTTTAAGCCGCAACGTTCTCTTATCACACTATTTCTCAATCTGTCATTCCGAGTTACACCGCACATACTTCGCAGGGAACGTATTTCTACAGCATTTATTCTACTTTCATGTTTCTTCTGCCATACCCAACTTTCACTTCCATACTTATGTGTAGGTACCAACACACCGTTGTGGATAGCCATCCGTGCCTTTTTGGACACCGACTGGTTAGCCACAACCGCATGTATAGCACTATTCACTTTATTTAATATGGTTGTTCCTAAATTCCTGGTAGAATGTATTGTCGTGGAACGCACATACATAACAGATAATTTAAAAATAGCAATAAAATCCAGTGGGTTTTTTAAATTTTGTCCAATTAAGACTTCTATCTATTAAAGACTTGGCTTAAAGGTCCTGTAACCAAGCCAGTGGCTTAGCCACACCACAATTTCAAAAAAAAATGTAAACTGTCAGTTTTCATGTCACTTGTCAAGTTGTCAGTCACTTTTGGCAGCAACAGTGAGACCAGAATTGAGAATTGAAATAAACTATTATAGAGTCCGTGTTTTCCTAATTAAAAAACAATGGCAAATTTTACAACAGACGGAAAATTATGCATAGAACGAGAGTTAGAAACCGTTTATACTGATATACAGTTCAAAGATTTAATAAAACGGTTTGATGTTGTCGAAACGTGCCAATGGATAACCGATAACAACTTCTCGACGGTAAACATAATTTTTAAACTCGTAATAGAAGAGAAGATAGCTATCTTAATATGTTTTGCGCATTGCAACAGGTTTGCCTTCA
Source organism: Acronicta alni (assembly GCA_964056405.1). NCBI lineage: Eukaryota > Metazoa > Arthropoda > Insecta > Lepidoptera > Noctuidae > Acronicta > Acronicta alni. The sequence goes on from OZ043914.1 coordinate 1,795,784, forward strand.
ATTTCCTGATGACCTACTGGGCGTTAGTGCGAAAGTTTATGAAGAAATTAAAAAGAGAATCGAGGTCGACCTCTACATACTAGGGGATACCTCATATGCAAGGTTAGTACTATATCATGTTCTTTAGTAGTAGGAATGGTAGGAACATCGTATTCAAAAATATTCTCAAAAGATTTTATTGGTTACAATTAAATTAACACATCACTCTTCTGATCTGTTCTTAATGCATACTACATGGTATGTTTCAATTTCAGTTGCTGTGTAGATTCGGTAGCAGCAATGCATGTGCGAGGGAATGCAGTGGTACACTATGGACACACCTGTTTTACCAAGACCAACATTCCAGTATTTACAGTGCTACCTAAGAAACACCTGGATACAGAAGGAACTTTGAAGGTGTTACATGATAACTTCAGTTCTGAGGATAATGTCAAGCTCTGCCTGTTCTATGGTGCAGAGTTTGAACATTGCAGAGGTAATCAAAATATAATCATTATGGCACTCAATTGTGTTTTTACTATCTTATTACATTACTCATTGGAGATAAAAAATATTTTTTCAGGAAATTATATTAGTCCTTAAATAATTTTAAAAATATTTTAAGCTATAAAATATATGTAATTGGCTTGTTATATTGCAGACAAGTTTTCAAAACACTGGTTTCAGTACTACCCACATAGCTACATATCTTGTGTGGAAATTCAAGAAAAACCAAATAGGTTTCTTGGCAGGGTTATAAAAAATAAACGAGGTGAAGAATTCACAGTGGAAACACTAAAAGATTGCATCTGCATTTATATTGGATCTAGAGGACAAACACTGTTTAATTATACTGTCACTATTACTGGTAAGAACAAAATATTTTTGATATTACAAACTAGCAAAAACCATCAACATATTTATGGATTTCATGTTTCGTGTTTTTCTTTTCCTGTCTTTTGCAGTCATTTCTTATTTGTTTTGCACTAAGACTGCCTCTTGTAGTGTAGGTGTGATTACATAAAAAAAATAACTATAATTACTCTAAACTAGATTTTTTTCACAGCATCAGAATGGTACATATTGGATCCAGACACAAATAAAGTTGAGCATTTAGAAGAGACTGTGTGGTTCAAACGCAGAAGGTTTCTTGTGGAGAAGTGCAAGGATGCCAATGTGGTTGGCATTCTTATCTGCAAATTAGCCGGTGACCAGACAAAGGACATCATCAGCAGGATGAAGCAGCTGTGTAAAGTGAATGGGAAGAAGAGCTACATTGTTTCTGTGGGCAAGCCCAATGTTCCTAAATTGGCTAATTTTCCTGAAGTGAGTTTAAATTTTGCTGCTTTTGATTATAAAAAATGATTCAGAATTTACATGATTTTGCCACATAAAATATTTTTTTCTTTTCAAACTTGTAATAATCAAATTTATAAATATAAAAATTCAAATGTACAATACAATACAACATTTTTATTGCACTCCATATTTCATATTAAGGTATAATTTTAATTTGCATTTATGGCAACTATTTTGCCAATGTGTGCAACACACTGATCTCTATAATGCATACGTCTTACATTATATAGGTCAATGGCGCAACATATTCACGTTTACAGAGACAGTTGTTTTAATCATCCATTTTTCTTTACAGATTGACATCTATGTCATGATAGCATGTCCAGAAAATGATCTCTACAGTGCCAGAGACTTCTACAAACCTATTGTATACCCGTATGAGCTGGAAGTAGCTCTGAATTCAAACAGAGAGCCATACTTCACGACACACGTCACAGACTACGATCAATTACTGCCTGGGCGGCGCCATTACTGCGATATCGACCATATTAAGGAGACCACAGACGTCAGTCTCATCACAGGAAGGATTAGAGAAACCAAAGTAGACTCCCATGAAGGTAAAAGCACTGACTTGGCAGAAAAACAAAACTGGGCCCTAGAAAGTATAGGACAAAACCTTGAAGATAGGTCTTGGAAGGGTCTCGAACAAAAACTAGGAGAAACAGAAGTTAAAAAAGCAGAGGAAGGGCGCAAGGGAATACCGTTACAATACAGTAATGAACCTGAATGAATTTATTAGTAATTATTTATTTCATTTATCATATTTACAATGCCTTGGCTTCTAGTACAAAATATTTCTGTCCTAACAAGACTGCAATTTTTACAAAATAAATTAGTAAAACATTTGAAAACTTGTTTCTTTTAAAAAAATCTTTGCAAGGGTTTCACGAGTATCCATGTCATGATAGACCAACTGAATATTACAGATTATAATAAACTTATATAAAGCCAGAACTCTGTTCATATCTCTGCAATGATGCAAGATGTGCAATTTCATGAACAACTTTTTTATGTAAAAAGTCTCACAAGCAGTTGATCCCTAGAAGTTATGCCTACAAATCATGGACCTATTCACACTTTCATGTTGAGTGGGTTTTGTGGAGACTTTAGCCATTCTTTCCTGAGCATCTGTTTGAGCTGGGACAGCCTCAATGATGGATTTTCAGCCTTTAATATTGGAAGATTTGCTTCTTCAAATGCTGTATAAGCAGCCTTCAGTCGTTTCTCTGGATGCCTGTCTGTTTCAGATTTGTCACTGGAAATGAAAATTTATGTTATTCAACTGAAATAAATGGCACAGAGACTTCAAAATTATATCTGGGCAATGCATATATGCCATGATTGTCTTAGTAAACTATAAAGACTATATATAAATGACATCATAAGGTAATCAGTACCCATGGCACACCATTTTAGGAAACAAAGCTTAACAGGTATTATAAACCTAATAGTATGTACTACTAATTTTTTTTTACAATTTAAAATTGATTAAATTATTGCCCTGTCTGTCGAGACTGGTCAGCTCTTACTGTCAATGGCAATCTTTTTTTTTTTTAATTATACATTGTTTTCATGAGCTATCAGAACAAAATTGACAAGCCAAGATCTATGGAGTTTCTTCTTCTCCATAAGACCCACTTTTTGGAATCTTGCAACTAGTTTTGACTTTCCAAAAGTGCTCTTTTAATGGTCTAATTGAAATAAAATATTGAATTTAACTTAAAAAATTATTTGAGCAAATACCCAAGTATGGAGATAGCTTCATCAACAGTCTGTGCTACTTCTCCATCAAGCTGGATTCTGTTGAGATTCTCCTCCAGTGCAGGCTCCTCCACAACAACTTTGGAAGGCTGAAATATGAATTGTAACACATTAATTCAGTGTTTCCATTCAACTAGTGTAAAAAACATGTTGATTCATTTATATAAACTTATATAGCTCATAACTAAAGTCAAACTGAGCTTAAAAGTAAAATAGACCTTGGTAACTAGACAAGTCTCAATTTTTATTTGCACTTCAATTCTAACCATCATCGAAATACAATCACAGTAGCTATCACAAAATTCTCATTAATAATTTTCATAGAACATTTAGAATGTTTTACCACAGGGTGGACAGGTTCAGCTTTGATGGTCTTCTCCTTCATCTTTTCAATCTGTGCTCTAGTGATCTTGGGTGGTGGTGGTGCCACCTTTGGAGCAGCCTTCAGTGATTCCATCTCCTTTTCCAGCAAAGCTTTTGCTTCAGCCTTCTTTGAAAGTTGTTCTAAACGCTTTTTCTCCTGCTCTTCCTGTAACATATTTTTTTCTTTAAAATAACATCGTGTGTATACCCCGAAGTTAGGCAGTAGAGTATTAATGTATACACACAGTTCACAAGTATATTTTGGTCTCATGTGAAAGGAGGCGAACCTATTGCCATTATCCAGGCACAAATCCGGACTTCCAAGACAGCTACTAAGGATTTCATAGAAAAACCTAGACTAATGAGGCAATCTTTAATATATTTACCTGAAAGCATGGAATGACGAAGTAGGTTCACCTAGAGTATAATAAGTATTTATAGAACATTATATATTTAATTAAGTATACCATGACAAATTATTTTTAATATTAATAGGTAGCTAATATGTAGGTAGTTATATTTTTTTTATAGAAAAAGGCGACTGACCTGATGTTCTAGAATGTAATAATAAAGACTAACCTTTTTCTGCTGTTTCTTCTTAAGCTTATCATCGTTGTCTTCCCACTCTGCATCTTCCATCATTTTCTTCGTCTTTTGATCTTTCTCCTGCTTCGCATTTTCTTTACGTTGTCGAGCAGCTACAGCTTTGCTGTTTTCTCCAACAAATTTCTTCGGCATTTTTGTAAATGTTGATAGTACTTGCAGTAAATACCAATTAAATTGAAACCCGTTTTTATATATATACCAAAAAACAAAATAAATCTATGTATCCTTACTATTTATTTCATTTAAAAGTAGAAAGACGAAAAATTAGACATTCAAAGAAAATTCCACAAAATTTAACCTAGCCTCTAGAAAATTTTAATAGCTGTCACTTTGACATTCAGTGTGGTGCACCCTGCATCGCGCCTGCATGATGCATCGGTTTCGCTGTCAATCAATTCATATATTCATATTATTTCGTAGTCGATTATTCATGTTAATTCAAATATCATTGTCACCTGTTAGGTGTGCGTGCGTGTTGGTGCTTGGGTACTCAGACAGACGCAAAACATATTACTTACTTCTGAGTTCTATGCGGACCAATTAATTGTAACAACTTACTTATTTTTGTTACTAGCCAAATATCTTCTCAATAAAGTTAAAACCTGCTACAAAAATATTTATTCGGATTCGGGTCTTAATTATCTTAAACTTTTTACAGTTACCACTCTAATCTTTACATCAGTCATAGAAGACTACGATTTTATTTATTCCATTATAATCTACGTTATCTTATTGTTGAAAAGTTGTAAAGACGAAGAAAATGAAGACTTGACTTATAGGACTTTGTATCGAAGCCAAAAAAAAATTCAGTCCTTCAGTTTCAGTACTTTCATTCAGTCAATTTCATTTTGACAGTTAATGCTGACATTGCTGTTGCTGGAGTCAATTAATTCTATGATAACTGTAAAAAAAAAACCTATCAGTAAATAAATCGCTTTGCACTAGTTACATTGCGAACTTGCGATTACTTTAACATTATAATATTTTCATTGTAGTTTTGATATAGGAAGTTAGTAATTGTGTAAATAGAACATGGCTTTAGTTGCATACGATGACAGTGGCTCTAGTGACTATGAAGACGAGGAGGGCGACAGTGCACCCGTTTTATTGTTGGCCAACAAAATAGAAAGTAAATATGGTTATTTAATCAATAAATTTCGTACACGTGCCCTTTGTCGGTGATAAATATAAACTATAAATTACATTATCAGTCTCCATCTCCAGAAGCAGCTGCAGAGAAGCTAATACAAGTGAGTTCGACAGAACATGACGAGTCAGAGGACAATGGTCCTAGCTTGTTCAATTTTCTACCACAACCTTCAACAAAAAAGCCCGCAGTAATTGAAGAAGATGATGAGTTTCTACACAAGAAAGAAGTTACAAATGCAGTAAAACCAAAAGCCAGGATCACAGTACCCCTATTGAGTGATGTAAGATCATGGCATATTACATACACATATACACTCACGCCTTTTTCCTATGGGAGTAGGCAGAAACTAAACACATTCCACATTCATACATCTTTTCATACACATTCGCCGGTTGCATGTACTATGCACTACTATGACTGCTAATTAGTATGTAGAAATAGCCTAATTGATGAGCTAACTTCGTGTTTTTTGCAGTTCAAAGATGTGAAAGACAGTACACCAAATGTAAAACCTCGAGCAGCAAGTGATGTAAGTTGACACAATTTCACATATTTATAGTAGGTATTAGAGAAGAGTATATTTTATCATCATCAAATTAAATTTAAAGGTAAATATACCTTTAATGTGAAGATAATATAACCTATCTGGAACTTCTAAGATTCGAAAGAAACAATTTTAGAATCACTGAGCCTAAAATTGCTTAACCTAACAAGCTTTTTATACACTATTTTGACCTATTTGATGAAACTGATATATGGAATTAAACAATATGTAAATTTAGACTGCTTATTCGTAAGGTCCATTTGCCATTCACTTGTATAAATGATGTTGCAGAAAAAATCTGGCTTACTCAGCATGCTACCGCAACCAAGAAATGGAGTAAAAGCTACAACAAATTCATTAATACCACATGTATTAACTAAAAAACCAAACACTGCAGTCAAAAAGGGACCTTTACCAACACCAATAAAGAAACCTAAAGTGGAGTCCACATTGGTGACTAATGACTCTGACGAAAGTGATGATGAAGTACAAAATGATTTCTTCTCAATACACAAAACTGTGGAAATACCAGATATTGAATTACCATTAGATATAGAACAAAAGGCACAAGTTGTAGAAAAACGAAGAGGTATTGAGGCATTCTTCAAAAAGGAGCCTGCTAATGTAGAGTTGGAACCTGATTATGACAGTCATGTGATGGAAGAGCAAGCAGAGGCAGGCTCCAGTTATAATGGAAATGAAGCTGAAAATACTAATGCCAATGGTGGTGAGGTGGAACTTAATGAAGAAGTTGTAAGTATTAATTCAATTATATTTATGTAATAAAGTCAGAGGCAGTGTCTGACTAGGGTATCCTCTTATAATTAGCAGTAGGCCATACAAATATTGTTAAACATAATTGCTGTCCCTGCACCATTTGTAAATACCATCTGTTGTATTTTAATTGTGCTTTGGCTTGTGTAAATTGAACTCCCAAGCCCTCAGTACAGAACTCAATTAAAACTAGCTTGTAATCCATCCATCTACAATATTGTCTAATTTTCTTGTTTTAGTAGAATGTAAATGACGATTTTTTTTATTTGTTTAGATCATGAAGCTATGTGGCACACGCGGCAAGCGGAAACGTGAAGAGATTCAGATAGTAGATGTGAACCAAGCTGAAGTGCTAGCAGATGCACGAGAGATGCTGATGAAGGGGCTTATGGACGACACCACAAAGCGTGTGTCGGCGAGCAAGAAGAAAGGCAATGAGCCCACCACACAGCAGAGAAGAAAACACCAGATCACATACTTGGCCTACCAGGTTTGTTATTACTTTGCTGCACATGAAAATTGTTTCTTGTCACATGGTTATCATTTCTAGTGGGTTTTCAGCCAGTGTACATTAACAGCCCACTCCAATACTAATTAAATAATAATCATACTAGTGTTATGTAGCACCAGAAGTTTATCAGCTTGTGTCGTTAAAACCTTGTATGCTATCAATATTGACATGCTGTTTTCATTTTCAGGCCAAAGCTAATGAAGCTGAACTTCAGAATCAATGGGCAAACAACAGGATGTCAAAGAGACAAACACAAGCAAAGTATGGTTTCTAATAGAAGCACAGAATTTTAAATCCCAAGATTTATTAATTTGTAAATATTAATATTTAGATTTTATATTAATCTTTCGATTGTTATAAAAACACTAGTGGTTGATAATATGGTGGAACTGAGCAGAGTTCCAAACGCGGGAATGTTAACAGCTGAACAGACAAATAAAAAAATAAAAATGCTAGTGACGTAGTATTTTATTTATTTTTACAAGACTATTGAACTAATTATTCTAAGTATGTGTTAATTACAACCTTCTAGCTTTCCTTGCACGAGGTGGGTTCCATGAGACATGGGTATTGTCTGTGATAGACACAACTTCCAGACCACCCATTTGTAAGCCTTTTACTGCTGCCTGTAAAATATTGGTTGTGCAGTTGAATATAAACATAATACAATATTTTATAAAAACTAGCCCCTTCTTCCCAGCCAAAACACTAGGAAGTGGTAATGGTTGGTATTTATAGGAAATACTAGCTGTTGCCTGCAGTTTCAGCTGCATCCCAAAAGGCTTTTTTAGACAAAAAGCACTTCCTAATTAATCCTTCTCCAAGGTCTAATCTATTTCTATGCCAAATTTCATCAAAATCGGTTCAGTGGTCTAGGTATGCAATAGACAGACAGCATTCACATTTATAGTATCAGAAGGTTAGGAATTAAAATAAGACTTACCAATCTTCCTGGCCCCAACCCTTGCACCCTCACTCTGACAGACCTAAAACCTCTGTCAATAGCTTTCTGAAATAAAATTATATTTTTATCTAAAAGTCTATCTAGGATCGACTGCTACGCTAGAGGTCCTGGGTTCGATCCCCAGGTCGAGCAAAGTGTTATTGGGTTTTTCTATGAAATTCTCAGTAGCAGCTCGGAGTCTGGATTTGTGCCCGGTTAATGGCAATAGGCTCGCCCCCTATTACATGGGACCTAAAACATACCGGCGAAATGTGGGTGTACATTAGTACACCTCTGCCTAACCCTTCGGGGAATACAGGCGTGACGGTATGTCTATCTAGGACAAATTTTCATTTTTTATAAAGCCTAGGCCGACATTATATAATATATATATAATGTTGAGGCCTGTTGTCATATTGAAGCATCACATTTGAACATAGCTGTTAACTGTGACCTTGAATAATATACTTTTTGTCATTTAAATAGGCGAGGGCAAGCTTAGCCTATTACATGGGTTTGGTCCCATGTAATAGGGGGCAAGCCCTTCGGGGAATACAGACATGATGATCTGTTACGTTTTATTTAAATAGGCATGATGATCTGTTATGTTTTATTTGATTGGTAAGTATCTATTTCATGTAAGGAAAAGTTGTGTACTTACAGTAGCTATACCAATGGCAGTAGTTTGTGCAGCAATGTTTGTTCCTTTCTTAGTATTCTTAAATCCGTCCATACCGCATGACCTAATGATTTTTACTGTGCCCTTAGCATCGGTCATAGTGAATATCGTGTTGTTGTGTGTCACTCTAATATTGCAAATAGGCAATTCCTTGTATAATATTCCACCAAATATCAGATTGTCGGATTCTAGAGTTGGGAATATATTTTGTTTTCTGAAATTAAATGGATTTTGCTTAATGGTGATTTTTACTTGTTGTCTTTAATAAATCTTACTCAAAAAGATGAACCTATATGGGAGCTTGCACAACTCATGATTATGATATGTTGTTTGATATATATTGATTACCTACTATTCAAACATTTTTTGCACCTAGCACAGGGTCATGTGGCTCTCTTAAGGAGAAGCTCATAATAGGATAAAATAATATCAGGTGTATAATCTTACGCTTTTAGAACTGAGTCTAGGTCGACGATCTTTTCTCCCTGTACACCCTCATCTTCCTGAGGTATTCTCTTATGGTCAAACTTCTCTGTAGCCTGAGGCGCAGAGGTTTGGAACAACCGCGTTACATTAGTAACGGGAACCCGAAGGGTATTTCTTATTGCACTTAGCATATTTCTACGCAATTCACTATTATTTTTTGTTTTATTATTATGATTACATTAACCCTTCCTTAATACTTAACCTGAAAAAACCTTAAATTGTCGGTTTTGACATTGACACTTGACATTTCAAAACATTTGGCTTTTTTTTATTATTTATTGTGGATACATGTCCTTTGCGATAAATATCACGAATCTCATGGCCATGACTCTTGAACCGATAACGTCAGTTTAATAATTCTAGTACTGCATGTATGTTAGGCCACGTGTAGTTTTTAGTCGGTACGAGTCCGATACCCCTGCGGTAGCAGGTAGCAGGATTCTTGATGGTCCGTACAATAAAAGAAAATTATACATGACGATATGCATTGAGTTACGAGTTAGTTGTTGCGTCTGAATTTCCAGTCGTTTCCGTTTATAAAGTTGTTATGACCCAACGTATACATAATTCTAATTATTCCATCCACGCCACTGACACAAAGCAGACATCAGCACTCAGCAGGTCAAGCCATTTCAAACTGTCAAAATTTCCAAATTGAACATGAACCTTATTTTGTGTTAAAGTTGAAAATCTATCAAAGAAATTTGACTAATTGGGGTAACTTGATATGCTAACGTCTTATACATCCTTCGCCCTAATTTTGATACCTACTACTACCGCTAGCAAGGAGAGTACGTTAGGCCAAGAGCGGGGTTTAATGTTTTCATGGGAAGGGGGGTAATAGCACACGTGCAACACTGGTCAACTGCTGTAATAATTTGTTTATAATTACCTACAGCAAGTTACATAGCCTAATTCATAATGCTGCATAACATCAAATAGTCATCAAATAAAACCAGCACAACCCTATAACCGGAATATATTAAATGAGATAATTATAGACACTGATTGATTAAAATACAACAATTAATTATTGGTAAACATTTTCTTGCAAAATGTGACAGATTGGGAAAATCCACGTAGAGCAGTGGGTACGCCCATACACATCAGATGTAGATGTCCGGCTTCTGCTAAAAAGTTAGCCTTGAGGAGTTCTGTGGTGGCCCATTCGACAGTGTACATACTGTCAACAGCCTCATCGCCTACTGCCTCCTTAGTGATGATATAGTTAATGCAGAATGTGTAGAGCGGACTCGCGACCAGTTTTATGAAAAGATTACTGTCTAGAAGCTCTTTGATCAACTCGTCGTCTATTTCTTGCTTTTGTATGTACTCCTGCAAAGAGAAAACATTAAGAAAATAATTAACAGCGTAGTTGAAAAAATTAAGAATTCCTAGACTACTATATCTGGCCATGTTTTCTATAAGAATCATAAAGTTTCCGTACCTTATGCTGCAGCAGTAAGTTCAATATATCGTCAACAAAATTTTCACATTTGCTTAGAATCAAAATCCAAACGGCGTTTATTACTGATTCGGCTGACACATTATCAGCAATCCATTTTACTTCCTGAAATTGGGTGAAAAATATTAATCGAATTTATTATTTGATTGATTCGACTGTATTACACTGTAGCCAGTTCTTCACACCAAAACAATGGTATTTTATATACTTAAGGGGCTCGTGGCTACAATAACTACGCAAATCGATCTGCAAGGTTAAGCGCTAGCCGCGGTCAGGTGTCGGGCAACCATTCTTAACCCGGAGAGCACGTAAAGATGTCGGTCCCGGTTCTCATAAGAATACGTTATAACACGTATGACCGCCGACGGACGACGGCTTTACGTGCTATCCTATGAAATTCGTTAGTAGTAGTCAGAAATCCAAAAATCCTGACAACCAGTCTATCCTTAGGGTATCGGTATTGGCCAGAAATTGGATTGCGGAGGTCTAATGGCAGTGGCTACGTGTAAAATACGGATATTCAGCAGCATCTGGTTAGACTGGAAGCCCACAACATGTTGGGAAAAGACTCGAAAGATATTTTGCCATTTGTAGTTACGATACAATAGGACTTGATCTGGAACCGTATGGTACGGTATGGTATAGCGGGCTGGTTTCCGTAAATCCACAATCAAGCGCGTATTTTGCGTGCGGATCTGCAATCGTAATGCAGTCTCTTCTATTTACCAACATAGAAAAGACGTCATACAATGAAATATAACTTAAAATATAATTATTATCACCTCTTCAACAAGTAAGGGCCGCCTCAGTAGTAACTTGATTAGCACTAAGTTCTCCTTCTGTTCGGCTGGGTTTTTCAGCAAGCAATTCAGGTATTCAAACTGCAGACTCTTTGAGTCGCTGTAAATAAACACATTATTTCAAATCTTTTTTTTTTTTTTTTTTTTTTTTTTTTTATTCACGATAGGCCTACGCTTGATCACTAGTTCGCCTGATGTTAAGCGACACTGCGATCTACGGTGGAGCGCGCTGGCCTAGAAGAAACCGATTCACTCGAGATTTAAAAACACACAGATTATAGTTATTAGGGAAGACCCACTCAGGAAGCTCATTCCACATTTCAGCGGTACGCATGATGAAACTTGATTTAAAGCGTTTCGTTCGGGCTTTTGGGATGTCCACCATGAATCGATGACGCTTTTTCGTGCTTCTGGTCGTCCGATAGTAGAAAGGGCAAGGGGGTATAAGATCATGGAGATCTGATGCACACTCTCCGAAATGCATCCGATAAAAAACTGACAAGCTAGCGACTTTGCGGCGATGTTCCAGACTCTGGAGTTTAGCTCGGACGAGCGAGTCGTTGCCAATGAGCTTCTTGGCGCGCTTCTCAACGGATTCCAACGCCTCAAGCTGGTACTTAGCCGAACCATCCCAAAGGTGCGAACAGTACTCCATGCACGACCGAACTTGTGCTTGGTACAATATAAGCAATTGTTCCGGCGTGAAGTAACGACGCACCTTTGAGAGGATACCCAGCTTTCTGGCAGCTACCTGAGCCTTGGACTCAATATAGGAGCCGAAGTTGAGGGTTGACGTCAGAGTAACGCCCAAGAGCTCAAGCCGATCAGTTACTTGAATAGATACATCTCGGAAAGTAGGAGCCAGTAGGAATGGGCTCTTTTTGGCGGAAAACAGACACGCCTGGGTCTTTGCAGCATTAAATTTGACCAGATTGGCATCGCCCCATTCGGAGACTGCCTGAAGGGACAAATTCATGCGATCGACCATGGCCTCTCTTAGATACTTGATTTCCGGTCCACCACTCCGCGCATTGGATGAGTAGCTCTCTACAACGGTGCTGTCATCTGCGTACCCAAAGATACCGGGCTTCAACAGATCATCTATGTGAAGCAGGAAGAGTGTCGCAGAGAGCACTGACCCCTGGGGAACACCGGCATTAATATCCATTCGATCGGACGAGCAGCCATCAATGACGACTCGTATCGATCGATTCCTCAGGAAGTCTGATATCCAAGCTACGAGTTTGGTAGACAAGCCATACCATGAAAGCTTGCTAATAAGGCTATCGTGCCAGACCCTGTCGAAAGCCTTCGAGATGTCAAGAGAGACGGCGAGCGCCTCCCCGTGCCTCTCGATGGCCTCACTCCAGATATGTGTGACGTACGCTAGAAGATCCCCAGTAGACCGATTTCGGCGGAATCCGTATTGTCGGTCACTGAGGAGATCATTTGCTTCTAGGTACGCCAGGAGTCTGATGTTAAGAACACGTTCCATAGCCTTACAGAGTATGGACGTGATCGAGATAGGCCTGTAGTTAGCAGGGTCGGCACGACTACCTTTTTTGGGCACAGGTTGTACGTTAGCAAGCTTCCAAGATTTTGGCACTTGACCAGTCTCAAAAGAGAGACGAAAGAGGCGTGTCAGTACCGGAGTCAACTCAGGCGCACATGTCCTGAGAACTATGGCTGGAATACCGTCTGGTCCATTGGCTTTATTCACGTCTAGACTACGCAGCGTTTTCCGAACCTCCGATTGGCGAATGCGGTATTCTGGCATAACCATCGTGGTACCAGATGAAGTTGGAGGTATCGCGCTACCGGTGTCCAGACGTGAAGCTTCCGCAAACAGAGAGGCAAACAAGTTGGCCTTCTCTTCTGCAGTATGTGCCAGGGACCCATCAGGTTGCAGCAGTGGAGGAAGTGAGGGGCGGCAGAAGTTCGCTTCGACTGATTTAGCTAGGGACCAAAAAGCTTTACTACCCGCTGGGTATGAAGCCAGTTTGTTCCCTATTCGACTAATGTGATCAAAGCGAGCCCTTCGAAGGACCTGCTTACAAGACTTAGCAGCCCTGTTAAACGCCTTTTTCTTTTGACTCACGTCCCACGCCTTGCGGTGTCGAGCATCAACCCAAGCCAGGTAAGCCTCATGTTTAAGCGCTTCAGCACTTCTACATTGAGGATTAAACCAAGGGCGAGCTTTGCCGGACAATGGTACGTCGGAATATGGGATGAAGTACTCCATAGCCGTACGTAACACATCAGTCACGGCCTCCGCGCAGGTGGAGGGGTCGTCAGAAGAAAAGCACACAGGCTGCCAAGGATAAGAGGCAAAAAAATGTCGCATCTCATCCCAATCTGCTGACTTGTAACGCCATACTCGCCGGCTACCTCTAGGGCTAGAATCGGGCGGCGAGTAGACAGATACAGATTTTACCAGACAGTGGTCGGAATTACCAAGCGGTGAAGAAATCGACACTGAGTAGCGGTCTGGATCGGTTGTCAACAGAAGGTCCAGGCAATAGGGCGTATGTGACTCAACGTCAGGTACCCGCGTTGCACCTTGGACCAGCTGGGTAAGATCTAACGCTAAAGCGAGCTTACGCGTCTCTAACCCAGCATGGTCAGTGTCCCGGTATGGGTACAGCCACTCTTTGTGGTGGCCGTTGAAGTCCCCCAGTAACACCAATTGCGCAGTAGAGTACTTTAGCTGAGCCGCATCTGCCGCCTCACTTAGGTATTCAGTGAGCCTGGTTGTCTCCAAGTCCCCGCTGTGCGATCGGTAGACACAGGCATAAAGAATTTTCTCTATACCTGTGTCCACCAGTACCCAAAGCACAGAGAATCCGGGGTCTTCGAGGTGACGGAGACGCCGACAACAGATGTCGTCACGGGCGTACAGGCATACTCCGGCACGGGGCTTAAATCTATGCTCCAGGGTGTACCCTGGATATGATAGGTACGCCACGTCAGATGGAACTCCGATCTGTGTCTCTGTCACAAACAAGAGTGCAGGTTTTTCTGTCTCGAGGTGGTAATGGACAGACTGGAGATTGGAGTGCAGGCCTCTAATATTTGTGAGGTGCACTTTTACTTTATAAATAAATATTCATAAAGAACAGCATTGATAGCCTAGTGGTATGACCATTGGACTGCCAAGTCGAAGGTCTCGAGTTCGAACCCAAGCCACGCACCTCTGACTTTTCGAATTCATGTGCGTATTAATTATTAATTATCACTCGCTTAAACGGTGAAGGAAAACATCGTGAGGAAACATGCATACCTTAGAGATTTTTCTCGACGGTTTGTGAAGTCTGCCAAACCGCACTAGGCCAGCGTGGTAGACTATAGCCTAATCCCTCTCAATATGAGAGGAGACCCGTGCCCAGCAGTGGGACAGTATAATGGGTTGATGATGAATAAATATTTGGGACATTTTACACAGCACCATCTAGTCCCAAACCAAGCATGGCTTCTACTATGGGTTATGATAATGTTACGAAAGTTTTAAAATTAGTTTAAATTGAATATGAAATCGATAGTCTTTGTCTACCCTAATAGGAAACAGGCGTAGTTCTACTTTATATTAGACAGATCAACTGTTTGGAGGTCTTGTGAAACTGATAGATAACCATGACGATCATAAGAACGTTTTACCAAACCCATAGTCCAGATACCTGTTGCATTACAATAAAAATACGATAGCGTCATGGGAACTTTTAGTTGACCATAAGAGACGATTAAGAAAATTAAGATTAATCGTAGGTCGACTTCACCCACTACTGTGTGTATCTCCTATACACCCAGTGGTTGGTGAAGTCGAGCCTCTTTTATTGTTCCAAACTCCATACTCCTGTGCTAGTCTGATCCATGTATCTCACGATAAAGTGAGTATAGCCTAAAAATAAGCCAAAGGTCACCTGTTCCTAGTAAGCGGCCAGCAGTTGAGGATATCCACCAGCGCCTTCTTCCGCTGCCAGGTATCGGACAGCTGCAGAAACTTGACGAAAGCATCGCACCTGCCTTCCTCGTTTAACAACTTCTCATCTACAAGAGGAAAATATTATTTATTGACACAATGACTCTGTCTTATTAATGTCACTGAGTACTATAAGTGTAACTTCTTAAAATGTTTAAATCCTGACCTTGACACCATAGGCTAAAATTAAGACTTTCTGTCTATTTAAAAGTGATGAAGTTTTTTTTAAATATAGTAAAGTCAAAATAATTTTATCAAGATAACTACTAGGCAGTACCTTTTGAACGACATTTTTTACATTTTGATAGCTCCCAAAACGCACGCCCTTCACCGCTTCCTAGTGTTTTAGCTGGGAAGAAAAAACAGCGCAACAAACTCCGCAGCAACACATTTTCTCTGTTATTTTATGTTATGTAAAATTTTATATTAAACCAAATTTATATTTTGCTTAGATTAAATATATCTTCATTGCTATATGTCAGCCAGTGCACACTCATTATGTTTTGGCACCGAAGTTAATACTCAAGTATCATTATAGTAGTAGAAACCTATTTAATTAAATTATATCAGTGAAATGGCGCACACAAACAAAGATAAAAATCTAGGCATGATTACTACTACTAGTATTTAACTGCCTCATTGATTAATTGGTGACAAGTGGCCATATCTCAGGTCGGTTGTACAGAATACTGTTAGGAAGTCTTAGCTTAAATAAACAGTAGATAAGAAGTAGATTTATAGCTATAAACTAGACGCTACATTAACATAGTATTATTTATTATATGTTCATGTAAATCACACTATTCGACCAGACAGTATAGTTTCACCCACATGTGGTCGAAATTCTACCACAATGCACGAAGCGGTATGCTGCATCTTTTCTTGTACGTACCGCAAAGGAGTGGAATGCTCTGTGTCTGTTTTCCCGGACTCATATAACCTTATGTCTATAAAGTAAGAGTGAACAGGCATTTTCTGGGTAAGCGTGTTCCATCTTCGACCTCGTCTTCGCTTACCAAAAAAAAATAACGTTTTTTTAAAACTCACCAGTCAACTCTTGAGCGTACTCATTGTCAGGCCACTCAGTGCGGAACAGGTCAATAGTGAACTGTGCGATCTTCATCATGTCGTTGCTGTCGTGTACCCTGGGCTTCTGGCTCAGGGACAGCAGCCCTATCTGTTTGTGCGGTGGCAAGGCAAACTCCGACGCCTTCTGCATCACCTTCTCTAGCAAGTCGTCAGGGAATTTAACGCCTTCCTTGTGGTATACCGTCACACGAGTGACTAAGTTTTGCATGTCGCTGGAAGAACAGTAATATTAAATGTGTGTAGATAATTATAATTTTTTTTTTATGTTTTATTAGGTATCTTTTTTATTATTTGTTAAAATATTAAAAAAATATCGACAATATGTATGTGCCCTTTTTTACGTTGCCCCACATTAGGATTTCCTCCTGTATTGTGTGGGTGCGAATACAAACTTTTTTTTATACCACTAAGGTGGCAAACAAGCATACGGCCCACCTGATGGTAAGCGGTGAACGTAGCCTTTAACCCCACCTTGTAACACCAGGGGTATCACTTCCGCGTTGCCGACTCTATAAAACGAAAGAGGAATAGTTGAGTTGGCAGTATAAGGGTCAAAGTCCCCCCACTCCCAAAACAACGTATCCTCGCGGAGCACTGGCAACCATACTCACCGTAAGGAACACAACACAGCTCAAAGCAGTGTTATTTCACTTCAATTTTCTGCAAGGCCCGACTGGGGAAGTACCTCCCCCAGTCGGGCAGCTCCAATTTGACTCCTACTATACCTCTCTTAAACTTTCACATACACAAACATCCAGACCCGGAACAACTGCATGTATATCATACAAATATTTGTTCCTTGCGTGATCGAACCCACAATAATAATTTCATAGTTAATGAAAAAAAATTAAGGAATCATTGTCCATATCAGTTCAACTTAAGGAGTGGTTGACACAATGTGCAATGTTCAGTACGTGCTCACTTGGCAGTGTGTACGTAGTGCAGCAGGATGTGCAGCAGCACGTCCGGCGGAGCTGTGCTCACGTGCAGGCACTGCAGCAACGTCGTCAGTGTCGACAGCTTCATGTCACATAACATCACCAGCCGGCTGATGCATGAAACTAGCTTGTCGTTGTCGCCATGACTCTTTTCTATTTCCCTGGAAGCACAAGATGAAAAAAGAAAATGAAAAATATTTACTGTCAGAAAACCATCTCACATTATTGGTTGACGTCCTAGACCCCACACTAGGATTCTCTGTGTTGTGGGATCCAGGCTCTGTGTACCGTTTACAAAATTAGCTTATTGTAATTATATTACAACATAATTTTATTCGTCTCGGCGATAAAAATGCAGATGGGTGAAAGATCTTTCATCAATAATGAAATATTTTAAAAAAGAACACACTTTTCTTGGCAGAGATGGGAATCGTTCAGTCATATTAGTTAATCAAGCAGTCATTGAAATTATTATTATTATTCAGCCGTTGTCGTCCCACTGCAGAGGAAAGGCCTCCGTACCCTCCTTCCAATCCTTCCAGAAGAAGTCAAGCTCATACCGCCATCTTCATCTAGGCCTGGGGTTGAAGTAATTGAAATACTTTTCCATAAAAAGAACCCTAAATATATATATATATAATTTAGTATATAAAAATAATATGAAAAAGAGAACTTTTTGAACGCAACGAAAAAGCTACTCACGGCCAAATCTCAGTCCTGGGCACGTTGGTGCTGTCGATGAGGCTCTGTATGGTGGTGGAGTGGAAGTTCTCCAGGAAGCGAGCCCAGCGCGTCAGCTCCTGCCCCACTTTAGCCCACGTTTGGTCACTACAACAAGTAGTATCTGTTGTTCTTTAGGTGCCTTATTTAGTTAACTAATTAGCTAATGAAATGAAAATGGTTTGGCTAGTGAAATTAGAGTACAGGAAACGGAAATAATTTCATACAATCTTGGGCCCAGTTGTAAAATGAAAAGCCGTCCTTTTTTCAGTCTCTACCTTAATTTGCCATAATAATACTGATCTGAAAACCTTATTTGGACTATTACGAAAACATTTAAAAAATCACCAAATCATTCGGTCCAGCCTTTTCATGTGATGCGCTTATTAAAGAACAGCATTTAATTTTTATTTACATTGATACAATTAATTGGTGTTTAAAAATAAATGTAATAAAGCCTTTTTTATAATCACATACTTCTTGTTGAACTTGAAGTCGTTCTCTTGTTCTTGCTGACAGTAGTCCACAGCTTGCATTATCATCAGATTTCGAGTCCCGGCCGGCACTCTACAAAAACCCAAAAATTCAATATTATTTTTAGCCATTGTGTTGCAGAAGAGAATTGCCTTATTAATCTAGTAGCCGCCAGCATGGCTGCTGAGCATGAGATCGTGGATTCGATTTTTGGAATCGGACAGGAAAGTGTTATTAAGTTTTGCTCGTTGGGAAATTCTCAGTAGCGCCTCGAAGTTTGTATTAGTGTCCGGTAATTTGCAATAGGCTCACCCCTATGTGACTTATAAACATACATAAATAATTATATAACGGCGAACTGTGGTCGTACTTGTACCTACACTGTTGCCTAACCTTTTGGAGACTACTACCTTATTATTATTATAGACTAGTGACTCGCCTTGACTTCGCACCGGTTCAATATAGAAATAAATTATCTAAATGATATTGAAAACCGTTTCCTGTGCGTGATGTAGGAGATATACTATTATATATATTATTATACTATTAAAAGTTTAAACATTACATTTATTTATTAATTTATGTACACACTTAAAAACTAGGCAGTCAGCTTAGGACTACTAAATAGGCCCTTTAATAATAATTACAACTCATCATCGTCCAAGCCTTTTCCCAACTCTGTTGGGGTAGGCTTACAGTCTACATTAAAGTTATTACTTGAGCTCACTAAGTGGCCCCGTTCATTGCGGCGTCAGCGGCATTCTTAACGAGAAACTGAAAGTTGCAGTGTAGTGAAATGTGTATGTACCGTTCTATAGCGACGTCGGAGAAGCACGTGTCTGCTACAAACTGCACTAGCTCCTGTTTAGACAGCTTATTGAAGTAGCTCGCGCACTGCCGGTACTGTTGCATCCACTTCTTGTTAGTTGCGTTGCTTGGTACCTGAATAATGAAATAAACTACTATAGTAAGGTATATTGTTGATTGTAACACTAATGACAATTGTCATTTTTTAAGTGTCAGAAATAGAAAGAATGCATTAAACCTAGATGAGTGGAAGGAGGGTAGGCTTTTGCCCAGCAGTGGGACGATAATGGCTGAATAAAAAAAACACTAAAGGTATTTCGAAATGAAATGAAATTGTTATCGACGATGTATGAAGTCTGCCATACCACACTAGACCAGCATATCTAACTGAGCAATACATCGACATGGATAAAGTAAATACTTCTTCCGAAAAATAAGGATCATAAGAATAGTATCCTATGTGTTTCGGAAGAAGTAAATATGTATTAAAGTTAAAATTGTAAACTGGATGGTGATGATATTACATAGTTTGTAAATAGACATTCGATCTAGCTGCTCCAAAAAAGCTAGTCAATTGATACAGTACTCACACTAAAGAAGTACTTGGTGAGCCACTTGGTGTATATGTTGTTGACGGAGACAGGGATCTTGAAGGCGGGAGGCAGGCTGCGGAGGAACTTGGTGACCATGCCCACGTTCTCCGGCTTGATGATGCTCACCACGTGCGACGACAGCTGCTCCGCCGCCGGCTGCTCCACCAGCAGCTTGTAGTCCAGCTCTGACCATCAATGTCAATCATTCTTTTTATTTAATATTGTTTAACTCAATAAAATGTAAATGTGAGTACTTTGTAGGCTAAATATACATACTCAGCTTTGAACAGTCTGGTGGCTTTGAGCCTTTCTTTTATGTGGCCTACGCAAATGTTCCTCTGATCTGGTATCGTCGTGCGACGGGTTGTTGAGCTCCCTAAATTATGGTTGAGCTACACAATGACTGGTGCATGCGTGCCGTCGGTTGGGACTGGTCTACTCAAAGCCGCTATGGCTATTTTTTCAAAACGCCATTTCAGAATTTGCCCTACATTGTAAGACACATGATTTTGTTACTATTCTATGTCTGGACTTTAAAAGAGACTATGATTCTCTGAGTTTGTCTCGGCGTTTCTTCTCAGAGGTCGTCAGCCATCTAGCTTAAAAAAATATGTAAAATATAGACTTGTAAAAGTGTCTTTAAAAGATCTATTTACAGAAATATCATTTATCATTTAATGTGAGGAATTCATAGTCAGGTTTTTCAGTGTGACTAGATTAGCAGTGGTTACATTTCGAAGTTTTCTTTCTAGCTATTAATAAATATTTATGCCATTTTACATGGCACGATTTAGTCTCGAAACAGAGCGTGTACTGTGCTATGGATATACCTAATACTTATATACATTGGAACACCTCTGCCAAAACCTTCGGGGAAAACAAGCGTGATAGTATGTTTACCTGGAGAAGCAGCCTTGGCCTTCTTGAGCAATTTGATGTGTTCTGTGGCGGTGAGGCCCGCGATGAGAGCCTTCTCGTCCACGCTCTTGAGTAGCGCGAAGTAGTTGATCAGAGCGTTGTGTTCCGTGCCCGACAGTTGGGGCCATAGTGCTTCTTTTATTCTATAAGGAGAAGTACATGATATATTTCGTCAGTGGAAAGGAAATAGTTAAGCGCTACTAGGGGCAAAAATGAGTTAGCTATTTTTACATTATGTCCAAAAACTCATAGATGATCATGACATTATGTGCATCACTCGATTACTTTGTTTTCTGCGGTTTCGAGGCAATCGGAACATTTATGATACTTTCTGAAAATGTTACGAATACCTGAGCTTTAGATATCTATTGACGGTTTTGCATTGTTTTTGGATCATACGTCGCTAAAGTTGCACATTTTTATCGGTTTTCCCAAGATCAGTTTAGTTGTGTTCTCTACAGTGTAGGGAGTGCCGCGAGTTACCGCGAGTGTGTGTCTTGCGCATGCGCGTGCACATGCGCGGGCAGCGCGAGAGTGGCGTGTGCATGTGCATGCGCATGTGGTGCGGCGGCGAGCGCGGCGGCGGCGTGCTGCAGCCACACGTCCAGCACGTCTATCTCGTACTTCTGCGCCAGCGAACACGCACGCTCCACGTGCTCCTTGTTCGTAGATCTACAACAAAAAAAAAAAACAAAACCACTGTAGCTTGACATTTGATTTAGTAGTTTGATAATTCTACGGTACGCACTCTGTGCCGTATCTTCAGAACCAGTGGTCAGATAAAAAACAAAATATACGAACATACATAAAAATATACGTTAATAATTTTGTTTATTGTTTTGAAAGGATACATTTTTATTATTTTATTTATTTGTGAGAATTTTAGTCTGTAATCTCTACTTAATCGTAACAGGATGAACATGTGTTCAATTACAGCTATTCAAAAAATATGTTAATTAAAAATTATTAAATTAAAATCAGGATCTAACAGAAAAATATCGATTAGAAAATAATAAATGTAAAGTACCCATGCGTAAAAACTATTACTCAATTTCAACAGCTAGACCATAGCCGAAATAGCTCAGTTGGGAGAGCGTTAGACTGAAGATCTAAAGGTCCCCGGTTCAATCCCGGGTTTCGGCAGATAACTCTTTTTGCTTTTTTTTACGACAAAATCAACAGCGTAATTTATTTTACAATTTATAACCGCAAATTATTTCGCTTAATATAAGAGACAATACTTTAATGTTCTATTCTTGTTGAAGCAGTGCAACTTAATAATATATAATATTGTTTAATGACACTTCAGTTCCGCACAAGTTTAATGTACTGATAATAATTAAGCGTGTACTATGCGTATGAACCTTCCTGAAATGATAATGATAGTGAATATCGTATCAAAATCCGTTGCATGGTTCACAAGAAGAAAGTGGAGAAAAATCATGATAGACACGGCTAGAAACTGTTTTATACTTTTTAGTGATTCGAAAATGTATTTAAATGAATGGTGTATTTCCAATTCAGTATTGTAGATTGTGTAATTATGAGCCAAGGCTTGAACAGCTAGTCAACATACCGAGATGGTAGTAAAGACATGAGCAGTAGTAATAACTTCAGTAGTAATAGCCTACTGTTATGACCATTGGACTGCCAAGTCGAGTTCGAATCCAAGGCACGCACGTCTGACTTTTCGAATTGATGTGCGTATTACTAATTAATTATCACTTGCTTAAACGGTGAAGGAAAATATCGTGAGGAAACCTGCATGCATTAGAGATTTTTCTCGACGGTGTGTTAAGTCTGCCAACCCGCACTGGGCCAGTGTGGTGGACTATAGTCTAATCCTTCTCAATCTGAGAGGAGACCCGTGCCCAGTAGTGGGAAAGTATATGGGTCGATGATGATGAGTAATAACTTCCGCTGGATTCCGTAGGAATGGCTTAAAAGAGCTTCTTAGCTCTCCCCCTGTAACAAGTTTAGTTGTATGGCGTACCTGGCGACCCTGTATATGATCTCGCGGCGGTACTCGTCGTCAGCGTTGAACAGCAGTCCGTTGACGGAGTAGCCCATGGCCCGCAGCGCGTCCACCTCGCTCATGCCGGTGAGGCGCTCGATGCACTGACGGATCAGCTCCATCTGCTCCTCCGACGCGTTGTTGTGCATGAGCGTTGTGCGGGCCAACTGGTGATCAAAACTGGTTTAAAAATATATATTCTACCAGATAACTACCACTACACACATGCTACACTTGCCGGACTGCCCAAAATGCCCGTACACCAGTAGCCCGATTCACGTAATTAAAACCATAGCGATGTCGCAGTGACTAAATCGTAGAAACAGTTTTCCTATTCAGATCCGTCAATCAAAGCGATTTAGAATTTGTCCTATTGAAAAATCGTTGAACTGTGTGATACAGTTAAACGATTCGATCACGGATGTGAATAGGAAAACTGTTTCAACGATTAAGTTGCTGCGACAACGCTACGGTTTTAATTACGTGAATGGGCTACTGCATCTTTGAAGACCTAAAGAACGCCACAATTAATGTGGCTACCTACTGGACTTAAGTATTATAAATAATGTATTTACCATCGACACAAAAATAAGAAGCCCCTATGTTGTTTACTCTAAATTAATCGCGAATGACGACAAATGTAAAAATCTAAAAAGTCTTTCTAATATTCTCAGCACGTGCCCCCCCCCCCCCCAAAAGTATTTTCACAATTTACTGTTCCACTATAACTATACTATAAAGCATTTTCAGAACCAAAGTTATTATTATAGGTACACTCACTCCATTTTGGATTATACTACCCGTTTTTTTTAAATACTCCGTTTATTTTTGTACTTACGTACTTAGTTAAAAAATGATTTCGATAATAAAGATTATCATTATGTATATCCACTTTGGATAACACAGCAAATCATGATCAAGACATCATGTCCGTTGGCAAACTTGCGCGGAGACAAGTCCAACGCGTAGAGGCTTTTTGGACATGTTAATATGGGATATGGCCCCAATAATAAAGAAATGATTATGTAAGTGACCTCAGAAGGTTTGTAGAAGTAGACGTTGTCTTGGAAATCGGCGGTGTTGCACTTGATGAGCGTGGCGTAGAGCGCGCAGCAGATGGCGGTGTCGGTGTTGTTGGTGGCCAGCAGGCGCCGCGCTTGTTCGCAATCCTGCTGAGACCGCAGCAGGCACGCCACGCTCAACGGAGTGTCCTTGTACAGTATTTCTTCAGCACATTTTTGGACCACTGTAAATAGAACCGGATTAAACTAAACGCAAAGTAGGCAAGTCCCTATGGGCCCCGCGTCTCTTAGAGGGAAACGAGAAAAACAAGTGGTTTTTTGTTGAGGTATAAAACGAGAGGATTACCTGAGCACATTGCATAGAGGCCCTGTAATAACATCTCATTTAAATTCTTTTGAAGCTCTAAAGACTGGCTAAAAATGGGAGCTTAATTAAACCGAAAAATATAGGCTAAATAGTTGAAAGATCTTTGAGTTTATTAGCACGCATTTTTTTATAAGAAATCTTTACTACATATTAAAATCTAGTAAACCAGGGCAGCCTAGTCTAGTTGCTCCAACAGATCAAAAGACAATATCACATTAACGAATAGAAAAGAAATGTATATTGTTATTTCTAGTGATGTAACCATAGACTGAAGTCCAAAGTACGCACAGACTGACTTTTGCGTATGAAAATTAAATAACACTCACATGAACGGTGAAACCACATGAACAAAACCGCATGTCCGAGAGATTTTGGCCGGAGTAGGACACCGCGGTGGATTATTTCAGAAAACCGAAGTAAAATAACACTGCTTTGAGCTGTATTGTGTTTCTTACGGTGGAAACGTTGTGTTGGCAGTGGGGGGACTTTTACCCTTATACTGCCAACCCAACATTCATCTTTCGATACCGGATCGGCAACGCGCAAGTGATACTCCTGGTGTTGCAAGCGTCTATAGGCTACGGTAACCGCTTACTATCAGGTGGGCCGTACACTTTTTGGCACCTTAGTAGATTACAAAAAATAGCTTAACCTTATCCTTCTGAGAGGACACATAACAAAGGGACAGTAAATGGGATAATGATGATGTTGATGTTTGTCATTCTTACCTTCAGTTTCGAGCTCGCAGGTGGAGCCGTTCTCCAGACAGTTCTGTATGTAGTACCACTTGAGCACGTTATGCCCGACGGCGGCGGGCCCGTCGGCTGCTTCCGGTATGGAGAACCGGTCGTAGCTGTAGTAGTGGCTGGACATGCTGTGCTCCGGGTACAGATTGCGGTAGAACTCCTGGCAGTGCATCGTGCGCTCGGTGGATTCCGTGGACGCGGTCTTACTGTCGCTGCGATGAAAACGAAGTTTACTTACTTACTCTTATCCGTACAGCGAGGGAATGGAATCAGCTGCCTGAGTCTGTATTTCCTGACGTGTACAATTTGGGAGTCTTCAAGTCACGAGTGAATAGGTATCTTCTAGGTAAGCGTGCTACATCTTAGACCACATCGTCACTTACCTTCACGTGAGATTGTGGTCAAACGCTAACCTATCTCTTATAAAAAAAAAGACAACTTTCTTGTGTTCCAGTTTGAAGGGTAATGTGGCCAGTGAAGTTACTGGGCATATGAGATTTAACAGCTGAGGGCTCGTGATGACAACGCGCAAGCATACTAATGGTCTTGCCGTCGTTTATAGGCTGCGGTTGCCGCTTCACAGCACCTATGGCGTACGATAGTGTCGTTATTTAAAACAAAGGATAAAACAAGCATTGCCTCGCAATTTCATCCCCCTTGACTTTTTTCTTTTTTCTCGGTTCCTAAGGGTCGTAGCGTAATGTTATATAGCCTATCCCCTTCCTCGATAAGTGGACTATACAACACAAAAAATGTTTTTAATTCGAACCAGTAGTTCCTGAGATAAGCGCGTTCAGCCAAACAAACTCTTCAGTTTTATAATATTAAGTATAGTAGTATAAATTTATTTGCAATTAGATTCTTTACTCACCTGAGAGCGAATTTGTTTTGGAAAGTGTCGAGAAGATAGTTGAACAGCGGTATCTTTTTCTCGGGCTGAGTTGGGGCCACCAAGTCTTTTTTCTCGATTACAGGCTAATAAAAAGGTATAATTTTCGAATTAGATAAAAAAGTTTTGATTCAACTACACACGCACTCTCAAGTAGTTCATGTAGCCTAGTTCGGCTGTAGAGGTTAAATTTAACATACCATCACGCTTGTATTTCCGAAAGGGTTAGGCAGAGTTGTACTAATGTACGCCCACAGTTGGCCGGTATGTTTAAGTCCTATGTAATGGGGCGAGCGTATTCCCATTAAACCTTTATAGTATGTTACAAATCCAATGTATTTGTAACATACTATAAAGTTTTCGGAAATAAATAAATATTATAATAATCCTAAAGTAATTGAAAGAGATTGGACATTTCGGTTCCATACATATTTCGCTGAAATACATACTTTGTGAGACTAAGACTAACTCGTAACAAGTTTTGGATACTATTAGGGAACCAGCAAGTCTGCAATATGAGCCATAATAAAATGATATCCATGATCAAGTAGATACGTTATTTAAAATTTAGATTGCCTAAGTTTATATTGTGCAGAGTACCACGTCGGGAACCAGTGTGGAGAGACGAGGTGTGTTGCTCCTCTAGCGAAGGGAAGATCCTTCGACCAGGCGCTGTTTTGCCTGGCGAGCCACGGCCCCATGATAAATGTCTGGCTCCTGTATAAAGCAACTTGCGTTGCGAAAGTTCAGCTAGCGCGATTCAGGATTTTTTCGTCGTGAAGCGCGATAGATGTCGCTACACTATATAGATTTAAGGCAAACAGGACGTAAAGAAGATGCAATCCAAAGATAATAATATGTACCGTTGTGATAGCATCAGCAAACTCGTCATCAGTTGAAGGCCACCGCTCAATGAGACGACTGTTTTCTTTGAGCGTCACGCCCATCTGTTGCAAACTTTCCAATTCTAACTGCATTCTGTAGATAAGAAAAATATGTATTTTTAATCCCATAGGGTCTACACTCATGTTATTGTATATTTATTACTCGATGGCAGTAGTACTGGATTTTATGTTTTTATTTAAGCTTGAAATTTACAGAAAACATGGCTACACATCAAGCAATACTTTTTCAGTATAAAATGACCGCGCACTGTAGTGTTAACCTGGAGACGTATTGCTAGCCTTTTATTGTACGGAAATCTAATATCAGAGGTTAGCTTACATTGGAAAGGTATTCCCAAGCGTACACTCCGAGCAAAGCAAGCAGAGTGCAACTAGCAAACTCATCAAAACACACTCGCTCAGATCCGAAGACCTTGTAACGGTAACCCCTCCCGACCTTTGCTACAGTCGGGCCGCGCCGAGCCAGTGGCTTTGAATTCGCCCTAAATCAATTAAATCATGATCCAGCTGTTTCTAGTTGTCCCTAAAGCAACGAAGCCGAGGTCTCGGCGGCGAGATTTCGGCGCCCTTAACTGCTTTTGCTGTTTAGTCTATAACTGCTTCTGGCTGGAGGTACACGGTGCCGTGCCACCAAGAAAAAAACAAAAGAGGTAGAGTACCTATCTACTTAAAAATATGTAGTTAAATGTGTACCTGGCTCGCAGTATATGTTCAATCTGGTCGGTGTCGCAGTCGGTGAGCGCGGCGGCGTACAGGTAGCGGCGCTCGTGCGTGGCGGCGTGCGCATGCGCCGTGGCCGCCACGTGCGCCAGCAGCGGCGCGGCGCCCGGCTGGCGCAGCTCGGCCAGGCGCCGCGCCAGCTCGGCCGCCGCGCCGCCGCCCGCGCTCGACCCGCCCTCTGCCGCCACGCACGCGAACTGCCCCACCAGCTGCAGCACCTGACCCTCCCTGTCACGTGTAACCTCGTATTCAAAGGAAGGAACGTCTCGTATTTAACGAAAGTTGGTGACGTGCTAATGCGATCATTTTTAACCGACTTCAAAAGAGGAGGTTCTCAATTCGGGTGTATGTTCTTTTTTTTTAAGTTATGATAAAGGGATCATCATCATTATAACCATTTCCCAACTTTGTTGGGCTCTGCTTCCAATCTGACCAGGTGTGACTGAATATGAGTATCAACTGCCATGACCTCTACAACTAAATTTCTGGCCATTTTCGGGCACCGATATCCTAAGTATAATCTGGTTGTCAGATTTTTAAGGTTTCTGACTACCACTAACGATAGTCATAAGTGTTTCTATAACAACCGGGACCGACGTTTAAGTACTCTACAAGGCATGGAGATTGAGAGAAAGGAATGGCGCTATATAATGTGTAAAGAAAAATCTCTCCCACTCAATCCTAAATCACGAAAATACCTTGTCGTACGGTCTCAGAACATTAAAATATGTCGCAGAGGAATGAAAACCCTGTCACGTAAGTCCAGCTAAAAGTGGCGAGGCGAAACACCCATGTGATTTGGTCGGTATGGGTGGATACGCCTCGTCACCTCACCACCGTCGGCAGCGTATAGTAATAAATAGAAGACTCACCAAGTGGGAAAACCTGACAGATTACTAACAAGTATGCATTATTAAGTATTCTTCATCGAGAAGTTATAATTTCTCCCCCTTGTACTAGTTATTGGGTCACTTTCCGAGGAGGTGTAGTAAAAAAGTCCATTTTACTTCACGTACCTTTGTCGAGATTTTATTGAATTATATTTTTCGTGACTTGCAAAATAGAATCAAGCTTATTAGTAATTAGTTAATCTTATATTGAATGAAATCTCCTCAAATGATAAAAATAATATTTAAATATCCCTTGTGTTGAAGCAACAGCGTGGCACAATATTATGATAACCAAATGTGAGAAGACAATTATATAGATTATAAAAAAATTATAAATAAATACCTTTTCTTTTCATCGTCACCAGCGATTCTTAACATTGTCGCCAACTTCAGAAGCTTATGACTGGCCAAATATGCGTTAGGATCTACCTCCAAACATGCTTTGATTAACGACAATCTGTCTTCGCAAATACGAACTGCAAAGTGAAATATAAATAAATTATCTGTATTCCGTCTTCATATTCTACAATATTATTAAATAAATATTTTACCTTGAACAGGAATAACGTCCACATTAAAGGCGTGTAATATTTGCAAAGCATGTATGAGATCTAACTCCTTTTGAATTTTTTCATTACTGTCTTTTATAAGAGTCAAACAGCATCTGAAATGTTTTTAAAATGTTAGAGAATCTATCTTTATTTATGGTTTATTTGAATGCAACGAAAGGGGTTTGAAGAGTTCTCGAAGGAACCCGGATTAACTAGGACGCCATTTTGAAAAAAAAAAAACCTAGGGTTAAACATCAAAAACCAGCAAACATCAATACCAACAAGAAATGTCATGGGACAAAATCTTGACTTGTAATCAAAACTATCAAAATAATTAAACTAAATTTATTGACTTCCAGCTAGTCTTGTATTTAGTACAACTTTAAATAAATAAAATAAAAAAACACAACGCTAAATGCATTAGTGCCTTGCACTTCTACCCTCAAAAACATGACTTGTTAAATAATGATTATACTTGGCAAGTTCCAGTCCGGAGTCAACCATGGAGTTAGCAGAGTTAAAATACTCCATAGCTGCAGTGGACACTAGCGAAACGCTCTTCACGTAGTTAATTTTCGAGGTATCTATTCGTTCGTTCGCAGTGCATGTCAGTACTTCGCTTGCTATCTTGATGCTGGGCGCGTCACCAGACGTTAGCAGGGCTAGAGCATAGATCTGGAAAGGTAAAATTATCAATTAGCAACTCGTGAAAACTTGCTATTTGACAGTCACTTAAGAATGATGAATGATGTTTAATGGATGAGTGCCTTAGTTTAAGAAACAATCAAAACTATTATTCCGGGCATCAAATTGCCAGAGGTGGAGTTTATCTTTCACTAATAAAATCTTCAAAACCATTGTTAGTATCAAAATTAAATAAATGATTCAGAAGGGTCACATTTTTTCTGGACATTAGCTACATAAAAGCTCATAATTACTCATAACCCTACTCCTTCCTGTTAATCTTTATTTATAATTTAGAGAATCAATAAAATAACCTCGTGGCACTGGCGGGTTGTTAGACGCCAGAACAAAGTGGACTGCAGGGCTAATAAATCTTGCAATAACTTGTCCCAGTCCTGTGGCGTCGGTTTTTCTTCCCTGAAGTCGAGAATAAATGATTTGATAAATTAATCAAGCCAAGTGCAACGATCAGTTGTCTTCGAGGGACAAATGCGAAGCGACGGAGATGTGAAAATCTCAATTAGTAATTAAAGAATTGTGTTAGGCTTATAATAATTATTATTTAGATCAACAATAGACCGACTACGGTCTCAATGATACTATAGCCGCAATTAAATGATAAGATTATAATTATATAAATTAATTGATAAGATAATAAGGTTTACTGTTTAAAACTTACAATTACTGAATGGATGGTATTATTTTATGTAATTTTATTAAGTACGGACACTGTATTTAACCATAAAGTGGGTTTGAATAATTGGTTTAGTTGATTTATTATCATATCTTCAAGACATTGTTCTTAAGTAATTTGTGTCGCTTTTGTCGCATTTGTAGCTCGTCACATAAATAGAATACATAGATTAATCGCACAATTATGTATAGCAATGGGCCGGCGAGAGACACACAGATAGACGACGCTTTCTAACTACAAGCCTTGAGATACCCTTATTTCGATTTAAGGCTCATGTAAGAACTTCTATTCTTCGTAAAAAAATATCATGCATTTAGATTACCTTTTATGAAGAATATACAAATCTTAGTCTGCCAACCCGCACTACGCCAGCGTGGTGGACTATAGCCTAATTACTCTCATTCTGTGAGAGGAGACCCGTGCCCAACAGTGGGACAGTATATGGGTTGATGATGAATTTAGGTACATTTCTTGTCTTTACACAAAAACATATATTATTTGGAAAACTTCCCCACAAGTTTGTGGCTGCTATATACAATTACATAACAATTTATGAAAACGTTAAAAGAAATGTTTCGCACAAACAAACGTTTTTTCGTTACATGTTATTAAAGATTATTATAATGACATATCATAGATGATTTTTAGATATGTCTAAGTAACATACAAAAACCTGTAGCGAAAACCAGGTATTTTACATTGATCAACAAAAAAACATTATAAAAAAAATACATAGCTAGAAAAAAATAACAAACTAAAGTGCGGCTTATCATAAAATTACAGAACTTAAAATCAAACTGCAAAGAATATAATTAAAAGAAACTCATGCTTTACAAAATATAACATGTAATACACCAGGTTCCAAAGAGTGTAGTAACATATAAAAAATCGATAAAATAAACTATATAAACAATAATTAACTGGCAAACTATAGTAAAAAAACAACAACAAAATCGAGAAACTTAAAGGAGTATTCCAGTATCTTTACACAATTATAAAACTACTTTAAAAAGGTAGAGGTTCTAGGTTACCTCATATTACCGATATTTCTAAAAGTTTTTTGAATTCGGGTGAATACTTAGTAACAAAATTCAATTATAATAGGTACTACTTAATTATCAGTGTACCTGTTCGCAATTTCTACGTGATATTCATAATATTATTTGCCTAGTCGCAATATTCGCAACCTTGCGTCTTAGTAAGAGCTGGAATAATCGATCGACACTTATATAACATTTACAAACATTGATATGCGCGTACTATATTTGCACTAACTACTTAACATAAAGATACAGTACATTTATGTTTGAATGAAAATAATAGAAATCCAATCAACATCTATTGTTACCCATTTCATGCAACACCAATGAACTTGAACTCCTTTTACACCCGTAACAATCTTGTAACTCGTCATACCACGCGAATGTTGACTGCTCATTGGATCTTTTTTTTTTTGTGAAGATCGATCAATAAGCACTCGCCGAGCGTAATTAAGTCATATGAATAGACACCGGCACCGACACGGTACTGTGTGCGTGAGATATATTATTTATGATGTGTATCATGGTATAGAGGCCAGCACATAAAGTTACCACAATCTGTAAAATTTCTTTGATTGATTTTCAACTTTAATAAAAAACGATAAGGTTCATTTTCAATTGGGAAATTTTAGTTTTGACCTGCTGGCGTCTGTACAGTAACAACAGGTATTCTCTTCCCGTCGCAGCTAGGTCACGTGATTAGTATAACAGTGACGTCATCAACAGTCCGACGTTTGATATACGTTGTCACTATGTGTAAATAATAGAAAGAAAAAAAAAGAGCAAAATGCATTTTTTTACTTGCTTGCTCCAATAATGATGCAATTCCAAATTAGTAATTGCATAGGTACAATATGGTAGTAATCTAACATGGGTCCACCGGAACTAACTAAATTTTGAAAGTGGTGTATGAGAAAAAAAGTCTAGGAACCTCTGATCTAGAATTATAAATCTCGCTAATTGTATTGCAGATGTCGAAGCATTGGCAACACTGATCGTTGCATTCATCACGTCACCGTATACCAACGTGGGAAGAGAATATCTGACGTAAGCCGTTACTATTCAACCATGATTTATATAATATTATTGTCCACTGATTGGCAATGAATGATTCTACTTTGACGTTGGAGCTGGTTTTTCCACTGGCGGAGTGTATCTGTCAATGAGTAGTGTAGCTTGGCCACAGTACGACATACATTAACATGGCCAGGTGTCACAATTGTCGGTATTTCGAGTACCTTCATACCGGCTGCTAGACGACTTACCTGACTGGCGGTGGGATGACCTTGGGTATAACTATCGGTTGATCTGGTACATAGTCCTCGCGAACATAACGCACAATGCGAAAAGGTGCTCTGTCAAATACGATAGCTGCTGTGTAATGAGCAGTGATCGGCGTAGGCAGTGCTATTTTCGGTCAATGACCCTGAATGATTATGTTAATATGGACATGTCCCGGGATTTTCGGGGTTCACGGGAATATTTTTCGGAATGTTGATGTAAATGAAGTTATACTGTTAAAGATACCATGAATATGCATTGCGTCATATCAGACTACTTATTTCTGGTTTAACTTATTACGAATAAATTTTGTATCCTGTATCAACTAGCTGCAATGCAACCCACTTAGCTTACGAACACTTGCGGATGACGTCATATGACAGCGTCTACTTCATTTCTAGCAATTCAGCTTACCTTATCGTTTAAGAAGAATACAGGTCCCATCGAAAAGTGCAACAGAATCACAGTGTCAAATCGTAGTCCGGTAAAGCAAGCCAAAGTTGTACGTTAGAGAATATTCACAAATCCGCTAAACTAGCCTTGGTCAAACAATAGTATCACTTAAATCACACGTGCGCACTCAAACTACCGAAGAACAAATGTGTAGTAGTCGAATGAGACAAATAGACGACCACTACAGTCCTTCTCTCTCACGCTATACCTGCACGAGAGTATGAGATGAAGAGTGCCTCTTCTATCTCACTCCCACGTGTAGTTGTGTCTCTGTCACATATAATGTACATAGCGCCGCGTATTGTGTACTAGCTGTACCCGCGATTTTGTTGGCGATTGCCATACTTGCGGACAAATTACCCACACTTGACCACAGTTTCCCTCTAATTAAGAAAAGCTGGGCAACAACAAACATCAATTTGCAGAATTGTTGTTGACCTGTTACAATTTTAATATAAGTACACA
Organism: Acronicta alni; assembly: GCA_964056405.1. Lineage (NCBI taxonomy): Eukaryota > Metazoa > Arthropoda > Insecta > Lepidoptera > Noctuidae > Acronicta > Acronicta alni. The sequence goes on from OZ043914.1 coordinate 1,829,440, forward strand.
TACTTATTAAACTACGAATTCCTAAAAAAGACCATGTATGTCGATTTAGACGGCATATCCATGTTAAGTTAACGGTCACTAATTCCCGTGAATAGCACTACCTACGCCGATCACTGGTAATGAGGTATTGAAAATATAACAAAAAATGAAAAATGTACACTGTTCGAAATGACACACATGGGAGTTATTTTCAATTTCAGCTTTTTTCAAATATTATGTACATCAATTTTGAGTGAATTCAGCATTATGAATGTTCATCTTACAAAAATTAAGTACTTACAAGAGTATTCATAAAAAACAATATCATGTAACAACATTATCAACATCCGTTTTTGGTGCCAGGATTAGGGCTCTGGTGGTCTAAGGTGTCCGTCTGCTTAACAACTAACATTCAGTAGACTGAGGTAGGTATTATTATTTTACAAATATATTTACAAATAACTCGAAATATTTCGCTGATTGCCTTAGTGCCAAAAACCCCAATAAAATATTTCTCAAAAGCCATTGCTTTCAGTCCAACGCCTGAAAAGGTGACGGTCTGCAGAACAACATTTATACAGATGGATATGGGATGTTCTAAAAAAAAAAAAAAAATACTTACCCTAAGGCGAGGTTTCTGGAAGCTTTAGTAAGTAAGTGAAACGCGTACTGTGGATCATCTTTTAAATCTCGAAGCTCTTTTAGTGGAACCTTGACGCCGCGCCAAGCGAGGACATTACTGGCAGAAACCAGAGATTCAATTTCCGTAAAACGACGAATTAACTCGCTGTTGCTTATACTGCCGTCACTAGAATGATAATATGGCAACGATAAGTGTTAAGTATCTTTAAATTAAAAATATAATGGCAAAAGTATGGAAGTTGACAAATGTAATGGCTATCATCATTTGATGATACAGACTATTTAGTCTGTTCAGTAACAAACCAAACTGCCACCCAATTTCAAATGTTTGAGTACAAGGTCGATAGATGTCTGTAGCATATAGTCATAGATCGCACTATGGTGTTGTTACCGACATTTAATAATAATAATAAATATTAATAATAATAATCCATTTAAATCTTTATTGACATAAAATGGTTACATTCATTTGTTAGAACCCTGACTCCTGTGCTAGTATGAACTGTATTACAGGAGCCAGTGTCTTCCCAATTTCGTATTGTTGAAGTTTATGCCATATATACATAAGCGAATTTTTAAAATTAATAAATAATAGGTAAGTGGTAAGTGTATAAATGTGTGTGGGTGCACGAGTGCGTGTGAATTTAATTATTGAGTGCTTACGTCTCCTTCAGTAAAGTATCGAGCAAGTCACACGCCTTGTCAAGCTGGTCGCTGCCAGTGTGAGCGTACAAGCAACGCTCCACCAGGTCCAAGTGAGTTCGTACGTCTAGTTCGAACTCGTTAGGCGATTGTAGCACCTTGGTGTCAGAAAATTTATATTTTTAGGTGATTAATTAACTAGTAAAACATTTTAAAGTAACAACATTGGTATAATACTTGTGGCAGTATCATTGTACATTTAACCAGTGGGCCGAAGCTGGTTCAAAATGTTATACTTGATTTAAATAAAAACACTATGTATTACTAATATAAGAAATGCTTACGAGACCCGAAAAGATGTCAAAAAATTTGCTAGGAGCTTATGTTAAAATTTTCTTTGTTTGTCGGTTGAGTTGGTATTCATACAATTCCGAACCTCAGCTTGTAACAATACTTTTGTCATCTTATTTATGTTTAGCTTCGCACGGGTGCAACATGTATATATTATACATAAATATAGCCTATGACACTCACAAATAATGTGGCTTTCTTTTGGTAAAAGAATTTTCAAAATCGGTTTACTAGATCTGGATCTAGTGAACCGATTAAACCGAGTTAAAGTTTGTGAGGTTGTAGGGGGTAATCTCTGGAGATTACCCCCTACAACCATATAAGTATTACAAAGGTGGTCTAAATGCCTAAAACTTTTATTTCAATTCGAGAATACTTTAGTCCAAATACAAGTAAATGAACAAAAAACTCACAAGTAGTATAGAGGACAGGTCCTCGATGCTGATGCTCTCGAGGTAATCGATGAGGCCGTCGATGCACGCGTCGCTGCGCTTCGACAACTTCTCGCATCGCTTCAGAAACGGTATTACGAACTGCTTTAAGTCTGACACGAAGGTAAGTGGCGTAGACTGTGAAAACAGGACACATATTTATGTAGCTAATCAGTAAACGCATATAAAACTGGTAGATTTTGCTTCAGCGCTACATCCTTTAGTCAGCCACAAATAAGTGAAAGGTCGGAATTTGTCATTTATTTATTTATTTTATCTTTATGCACTGATGGAACAGACGCCAGCAGGTCGAGCTTTCCAAAACTGTCAAATTTTCCCAATTGAATATGAACCTTTTTGTTTTGTATTAAAGTTGAAAATCTATCAAATAAAATTTGACAGATTGGGGTAGCTTGATGTGCTGGCGTCTGTACAAAGGCGGTCTTATTGCCATTAGGCATTTTCTGGTTAGACTGGAAGCCGACCCCAATATAGTTGGGAAAAGGCTCGGAGAAAGAAGACGGTTTTTTTAATCTAGTGTTGAAAATAAATCTTAAATCAACTTACCATCTTCATGAGCATGGTGCAGGTCTCTAATATAGACATCTTCTGGACTTGAGCTAAGGTCACCCCCTCCACATTGATGTCATATATAAGCGTATCTAGTGTCAGTAGATGGAACAAGATTTCATCGAGCCCTTCCACACCCCCTCCTATAGTCGCAAGAGTGACCAACGTGAGTGCATGTGAGACAAGGCCACTGCGTTCTTCTATCTCTCTCGCTCTCGTGTCGTACCACTTTGATATATTGTCCGTGGCTGTAGGTATCTCTCCAGCGGTTTCGGTTTCAGGAGTAGAGTCTTCCGACCAGTTTGAGCTCCAAATCGACCTGAAGTGATAAAGTGTTTTTTCTTGCATTCGTGTACATTTTTAGTGAGGACCAGACTGAGAGCATTTTTTATGCATTTACAAACATTATCTTTCATTGCCTTTCCATTATTCATTCATGTTTTATATATAAATCATTTTATGTCTTATTTAGTAAACAAACATTATATATCCATTGCCTAGTGACCATAGTATAAGTTCGGCTTAGTTTGGGACTAAATCATGTTTTTTAAAATGTCTCAAATATTTATTTATTGACAACGATGCAATTTCTAACGACACAAGTTTTTTTTGGGACGGAAATTCGACAGTATCTCGGACTCCTACCGATTAAAATGCATGGGATTCGTGACGACAGTTTCACCACGACTGTGACAATCTGTGTTTATATCGGATTCATCAAGGAGCGAAGCCTGTCTCGCTTCCTACTTAAAGCACGTGTGAGGGCAAACACGCGCGCCGCCTGCTGGAGAACGTCAGAAGCCTAGTGGCATTCAAATTCCACATAACTACCTAAAGATACGTACACAAAACAGAATATATCAATTTACGTACATGAAAATATAGTTCCTGCACCAATCGTCCTCCGGCAAACACGGGGGCACCTTAACCGGCGACTTATCAAACCACTCGAAGGGGTGCCTAGTTGGCAGCAGATGCTGGTACTCCAGCGGATTAATGGTCTCTGGCAGCTTCTCCAGCACCACCAGTTGCATCACAGTGGTCTTGATATGCGGCCAGAGGCACGTGAGGGCCTCTATGCGACCCTCCTTGGCAATCTCCATGGCACTGTGCACTATGCTGTTGCTACGGAGACGGTCGTACTCGTCTTTTATGTATTTGGACTTCTCACACCGTAGTATTGACTGAGAATGATATTTAAACGTTGAGTAATTTGCCGACAGCTTAAGCCAAACAATTTGCACAGGAATTTCTTATATAACGGATACATGCAAAACACAGCAGATACATGGTGAGTATGACTTCAGGTAAGCTCTGGAGTGTACAGGTTAACTCAGGACAGGCAAACTGGGTTTGGAGGGCCTAGCAGACAAATGTCACTTTATCGGGCAAAACTGGGATAGTGGCGAGTGGGAGTGTTTGCCCAGCATGCCTAATATCAACTGTCGTTGGCTTAGCATCGAAGTCACATCATCATAATATTACCTCATACAGCTTGAGTCTCTCCTTGTAGAACAGCATGACGTGTCTGCATCGCAATAGTTCGCTGGAGTACGCGTTCAAGTGCTCCAGTGTGATGTCCTCCATGTCCCCGAGCGGATCTATTTGTTCCTTGTTTATTTCTGCAAAGAAAATAATAATAATATATTCTTTATTGTACACCAATGTATCAAAATATAGAACATAATCTTATACAAAAATAACATACAGTAGGCGGCCTTATCGCGACCAGCTATTTCTTCCAGGCAACCTTAGGATGGACTGACAGAACTAAACAAAGAAAGAATGGGGTTGACGGTGCATATAAAAAATTAGTGGGATTTTAGCAACTACTGACGACAGGATTCTTTTTTCTCATGGATCGTGCATGCTATCAAAGGAGGCGGCGGCATATGTCGGTCTCGTAATAAGTTAAAACTAGTCTTGCAATAACATTCACCGCAACCCCAATAGAAACGATTGGCTAGGAATCCGGTATCAGTGTCTGTTGAAAAAATCATGTTTGGCTTAAAAATAGAAAATAAAATCTAGATATGTGTACATTTAGGTAAGATTAGTGAGTGGTGAATACCTTCGCAGTCCTTTTTCATTTTAATTCTACTATAACCTTTTCAAAAGATTAAAATGTACTAGCTAAATACAAAAAATATAGATATAGTATCGTTTGGAGCTATATAGAATACAATCGTTATTTCTATTAGTCTTCTTACCATCCAATATAGTTTGGTTAGTAAGTTCCAGTCCAAACTGTAGAAGTTCTTTCGCGGCCGGCAGAGTCTCCGGCAGTCTGTCGACACACTGGTGTACTGCCCATATCTTCTTGGACACTTTGCTCTACAATGGTAATTTTCTTGCATAAATAAAGAAATAATCTTTCTTTATTTCTCCTACTATAAAATAGCATTTCAACATTGCACACAATTTATCTTTCAGTCCCTGCATGTAACATAAAGCAGACAGCAGCAGGGGATGTTGATGATAACGGGCATATGTATTAGAAGTATTTATTTCTATATTCTTTATTTTACACAAATATTATTTATTAAGGACGGGACAAGGTTTTAACTTAACTCATAAGTATAATGGGCGGCCTTATCGCATACAGAAATTTCTCCCAGACGATCATAAGATGGACTGAACTGGACTGAACAATAAATGAGGTAGACGGTGCATTCATATTAATACGTTGTATAAAAAGAATATTATTAATAAATATAATAATACCTACACAAATTATACACAATATATACTTGTGCATATAAATATACATACAGATACATATACATTCATACTTGGCTCTTTCTTCTAATAATCCATACTTCACTGTGACAAACCCCCAACTCACCAAGTACTTCTGTATGGCGTCGGTGGAGACGGGGTTCTTGCGCCACTGCTGCTGGTACACGAGGTCGCTGTCCAGACCGAAAGCGTCCGCCAAGGCTAGGGCCTCGGTGTAGTTGCCGCTCTCAATCTATACAACGTAATATATTAACACGTCAAGTAACAATAATGATTGATAAATAAACAATTTGGTATTTTTGCACAAGCTTATTAATGGAACTACTCTAACAACGGATCTTTTATGGGAAATAAATATTTTAGGGGAAATAAATCTCTGCCCGGGAAAATATTGTTCAAATAATTGTTCAAGTTACAATTAACTTGAACAACTTATTGAGCGACTTATTAAGACTGTCCAGTCTTGATGTTCAAGTGCGATCCCGTTCGTTGTCCAAACACCCGAAACAAAAACCCGCAAACCATAAATATTGCCCTGTATGGAAATCTAACCAGCCACTCTCAGCACAGGCACCGATCGCTAACTGTTAAAGGAACATAATGCTCACCTTCCTAGAGAAGAGGTCCGTGGGCGTGGTGCTCTTGAGGCCCAGCAGCCGGTACACGCGCGACACCACAGTGATGCGCTTCGGCTTCGGCTGGAACGTCTCGATGTCCGTGATGGCATACAGCACTGTCTTTATCAGCTCCTTAGCCAGCTCCAGCATCGTGTCTTCCGTGTCGGCCTCCGCTCGGACTACCTCCATCTAGGAAATAATTAGGCTACAGTGGTGCATCATGATCCCATAGCCCCTTTGAATCCAGAGTAAGGTGTTCGTTGTCACGGCCGTGGAGAATGTCACGTATACCATGGCCCTGACATATAGGGCTAGAAAAGGCAAGTGAAGTTATTAGTCGGCAAGAGTCCAACATACCATGCCACCTGCCTGTCTATAACTATACAGCTATAGACACCCGAGATGGTGAGGTCTTGGATGGTTAGACACTGTCTTAGTTGTATGTGGAGTACCATATAGTACTCAATTTACAATCAAGACAGTGTCAAAATTTTATTTCTCAAGCTAAATATATAATTTAATGCTTTACAGAAAGCTTCGACTCTTTGCTTGGAATAAAATAAATAAACACCTGTAAAACATTTTCAGTAAAACGAATAAACAAGTATGAGTATCTAACACGGGTATTATTTTTTATTACTCACGCTCTCGTCGCTTCGTGACTTCTTAGCAGGCAGCACATTGCTCTCACATTCTAACACCATGAAAGTCCCAGCGTGAGCGCAGGTTATCTGTTAAAAATATTGCAAAAATACATTGAAATAAATCTATTTTACAGAGATTTTATTAACGTGTATATTATTTATTAAATCCCTACGTTTCGTATCCGTAAAAATATTACAGCATCTATGATCACGCGTGTCTACCCGATTACAAAAAAGTATCAATATATCGAAATCAATTTATTGTGTTTGTCACAGATATAAGGTTCAGATTAAAATGATTCACTTGCACGTGCAAAATGAAACAACGATAACGACGATGTAAAACCTCAGTGTTATGGAGTGCAAATTAGTAAAACATCAATGAAAATGATTTGCATCAATATCAAGGAACTTTAATCCATTTATACATAACCTAGAAAAAATATCATTTGGATTCAAGTTATCTCAAAGGTATAAAGGTAGAAAACGGGTATAGGTACGACTCGCCTGATGGTAAGCAACTGCCACAACACGTTCGCAACAACAGAAATATCAAGCCAGCGTTGTCAATCCCTTAAACATTATTTCTCCATAGAATAAAATTCCTTTCAAGCCACACAGTACAAAAACAATTTGAATCCAAAGTATTTGTATTGTGACTTGTGTTACTGACCTGTGGCGACCCCTGAAAGAACTCCGGCTTCTTCCCAAGAATGTTGGCCATTGTTTCAATATCGCATATAGTAACTGCACCGCTGAATCGAGAAACTATTATCTCCTGCAAAACATTAATGATTTAATGAAACTTGCCCATTTTGATCCAATTCATAAATTGAATGGATTTCGAGACTCAAAATAATTGTTATTCAAATATATTATTTGTAATCCCTTTTTTCTATGGTTATTCATTAATTGAATCGCGATCAATAATAATAATTATGCGTAAAAGCTCAGCAAGCTGCAACAGCCAAAATTTTTTAACAAGTCGCTGTAGTCGAAGTTGTCGAAGTAATGAACCAATTCATATAAATTGTTTTATTTTGGTGAAGCAGCACGAAAATCGTCCATATTAAAGATCACCACCAGCATTCACTGACCTCATTGCTCCACCAGTTGATGTCGGCTGGATAGAACACAGCCAAGTCCTTCTTGCCTGGCTTCTCATCTCCAGCAAGGGGATTCCTCAGATCGTAGTGCGGCTGGGTGTTCAGCGGCCAACGGTGCACCAGCTTGAGGAGCGGCATCCGCCACACTGACACGTCACCATTGTAATGGAGACAGACGAGCTTGCTGCCGTCTGGAGATAGCTCCATTTGGACTATGAATGCCTGAATCAAATATGTTGAGAAAAGGAAATAATTAATGGGTAGATCTAATACCAAATCGGTTATTTCAATTTTATTAGAATGTCATCCATTAACACTACATTACAGAAGGACTGCTACATGTTGTAGACAAAAAATATTGATTTCCGACGCTTAATAAATATTAGTTATTGAAATAAAACTACTTTGGGATAAATTGATATTATTAATAAATAGGTAGATGATATTCATAAGTTTAAGTATATATTGCTAAGCTGCTACTGAGATTTCATAAAAAACCCAAATACATTGCTTGATCTGGGAATCGAACCCAGGACTTATAGCATAGCAGTTGCACTTATGACCACTATCCTAATGAGGCAGTCAGGATTGTGAGATGGTTAGAGTAAAAATATAAGAACCTCTGTAAATATAAGAACCACAAGACAATGTTATCAAATAAAGTTCTGTAGGGAATATGATATTGTTTATTCGTCACTCACCAAGCTGTTAGAGTACCCGAAGGGCACGTACAACTTGAACCTTTCGTTGGCGTGCGCCTCGAGCTCGTCGGACACTACGGACAGCTTGTAGAACGGCTCTTCGTTCAGTATGCGCCAAGCCGTGATGCCCGCGCTCAGGGATGATGTGGGGTCCTGTTACCAAAGGAAGATAGTTTCATTGAGATGAAAACAGTGAGCAATGGGAAGTCTTTTCCCGTTGCTCACTGTGTATGTTCTTATTTCAAACAACCAATAGGTAAAAGATAGCTCAAGTGAGTACCTCTACTGCCATCTCATTGTTGACATCAAATTAACAAAGATGGATATATAATTACTAGGATATCTTTTATTTTATCGACATAAGGATTAAATTCATTTTGGAATAAAGCCTTTAAAACATGCAGAATTGGTACAAAATTGGAAAATAGATTACTTTTGTATTCAATACAAACATATTCTCAACAATAGGTAGTGGCAAGAGGAAGGTTATTTGGAACAACTCTATTTAATTCACTTGTTCTTTGGCACAATTTGATTAGGTGACACTTGTGGTGTTATAGCTATAATTGACCACACTTGCTTTGGGTAAAGACTATAAAACCAATTGTAAGTGAATTAATATTATTAATTTTAATTAAGTCTCTTCAATAGAGCCCCGAACTTACTTTTATAGAACCCCTAGGTACTCCAGCGACATACAAAGTAGCGTGTGGCTCGCAGTACTTGATGGCAGCGACTCCACCCGCAAACCGGAACGAATGGTGCAGCTTGCAGCCATCTGTCTGCGACACTAGGTAGCCACGGAGTTTTCCGTCGTATGTCACCACTAGCACTTCCCAGTTCCTGTCAATTGTTTATATGAGTTATAATACATTGTTCTTTTGTACAAGCGCTTACACAACTGAATCAGTTACTTAAACACACCAACTGATAGAACTAACTAAACTAGACTGAACAAGACTGTTTGGCATAGTACCTGAACAACACGCTTTTGCACAAAATTACAGACAGCAAGGTCCGTCACTGAATGTAAAAAATGTTTATGGTGATGGCTCTGGATCTATAAATGCACCCACAATAAAGGTGAAAAAGTGTTGGGCAATATTTTCTAAAAAGTGATCTCTACAATGCAATTATAGAAAATCAACTTTAAAGGCAATGTCTCACCATTTTGTGTCTTTGACTCTCAGCGGCATAAATATTATGTCAGCAACTGCATGAGTATTATCTGTGCATTCCATACCTCCTGGTCTTGAGCAATCCTAAAATTTAATTAGAATATTTTAAGTTTTTGCTGTAGAAAAAAAAAAAAAAAAACAATACAAGTTCTACCCACAATTGGAATGTTAAACAGGTTGGAAGCTGTGAGATCAAAGAAGCTGACCACTCCATTTCCATAAGCCAGTACCACAAATGAACAGTCCGGGCTCCACACCAGTTTGCGCCATTGAGGGTAGGCATCACGGCTCACTAAAATATTTAAATAAAATCTTGACCAGTTCTATATGTTGACTCTCTCACAATGTAACAAAACAATTGTGCATTCTAATTTTCTGCAACAATTTTATTATCTTTGGTACTTTTTTTCAATACGTGAGTAAATTACCCTGGATTGTAAATAAATAAAGCACTATTCTACATTTCAAATTTAATAATTATTTATTTATGTACACACTTAGAAACTAGAAAGGCCTAGGACTATTTAAATTATTATTTATTAAGCCTATAATAATACTGTCAGCGAAAAAATATTTATACCTAATATTTTAATAAATTACCTGTTGTTCTAGCAGCAATTGTAGCATAATCTGATCGTTTTGTTCTGATCTCCAGTATATTATCAGTAAGTACAGCTATTACTTTGCCTTCATCTCCCAAGGCAATATGCCACTTCTGTTGTTTTTCTAAATGCCTGAACAATTGAAAATGTGCACAATGTTAAGCACAAATTGTAATTGTATAATATAATACAATGTCAATTTGTGCTGCTTTTGCTAGCTACTTACGTTGTTACGCCATCGATAAGGCTTTTTTTAGGTCCCAGAAAGTTCATCCATCGCCAAATAGCTGATATATTTTCTGGAAGAATACTATCTGATTTTTGCTGGAAAAAGTATACAGTACGTTATGACATGATAATATGGTAGAAGTTATTTGATTTTTAGATGCTTGAATAGAATGCTTAGTAAATAATATGCTCGAAATAATACTGAAACATGTTTACAAAATATGTTACCACTTACTATGTATTCAGGTTCTGGTTTCCATTCGGAAAATACATATAATTCATGCAGAATTGATTTCCTTTCCTCCATTTTGAAAAGACTCGAGCAAAATCAATCTTTAACACATTAAATTGACCTTTTTAGTTAACGTCCACTGTTAGAAAAACTGCAAATCTGCGAATCGATCGATTTTTACACCAAATATCGACCGTATGTTTTTGACATTTGGTGAACAACCGAGCAACGGAGCAAGCAATCAAAGACGAACTTTTTAAAATTTTAATCAACGATTTACGATACCGTGATACTAAATTAGATTCCAATCACGTCAATCGTTAATTTGTGTAACTTAATTTAGATTATTGACTCACAATGCATTATGCTGATACTTGTATTAAATCCTTCTTAATAATAATTTATCATAATTTCTCAAAAACTATTTTTTTATGATTCATTCATCAAGGCTTCTGAACGAAATTATCAATTGTCAATGTCAAAACATAAACAATTTGTCTATGAAACAGTTTATAACCAATATTTTTATCAATAATTATCCTCACAAATTGAACTATATTTAATTATTTTAATAAATTAAAAGTGTTAAAGCCGTTATATTAGATCCTAATTGTGAAAAACTAATGAAAGTAAAAATAATCTGACTCAATAATGGATATTCTCAGTGAAGTATATTACAAGGTAAACCGTGTTTAGTTTAAAATATTTATATAATAATATTCGTTCATAACAGCTGTAATTTGTACCCAATCAGTTTACAAATTACAGTTATGAACCACGTATCGTTATATTCAATATTTGATTTGATTTTAGAGCGCAGCCGAAAACGAAAGAAATGTTCGTTTCTGGGAAAGTTATTTACAAAACCTCAAGTCCATAGACTTCACTATATTTAGTGATAAGTTAAAAGTTCCCACATTAGTCCCTATCGGAAGCCGAATATTGTTTAGGGGCGAACTCAAACATACAAATGAAGTAACTGTTGCTCTTGGAGCGGATTACTTCGTCAAATGTTCACTAAAACAAGCTGATATACTACGACAACATAGGATTAAAGGTACCTACATAATAACTACTTATTATAATATGTATACAACTAAGCCAACTAAATTGTCAATCTATACTTAACCAATAAGGTGAACCATGGTTAGCTCTCCGATAGAGGCAGAGTAGAGACTAACTAAAGGGATAGGGAGTATTCCCAATAGTGGGGCAGTACTACATGGTCACCCATTCCTGCACTTACATTATTTTATGGAATGGTTTTAGGTGCTCAATCTAATGTGGACATGTTCAACAAAGAAAAGGAATATTTGGAAAACCAGATGTCATTCACAAGGAAAACTGTTCTTGACAGTCCAGGCCAGGAAATAATTGAGTATTATACTGAGGAAGATGACAAAGCCTGGAGGCAGAAACATAGAGAAAATGTTAGACAATACAAACAGAAACAAAGTAAAGAAGAGAAAATTCAGGTAGAAGATGCAACTGATGATGAATTGTGGAATAGGCTAGAAGAATTAGAACTTCAGGAAGAGTTAGAGAATGAACTAATTAGTATGAATGATGACAAAAAGGTAAGGGCACTACTGGAAGCTAAAGATAACTCTTACATAAACAAAGAAGATTCCATTAAAATTAAAAATACAAAAGTTGATGATGATGTGTATCAAGAAAAAGGAGACTATGAAAAGGAAATAAAAGCAATAGACCATCCCAAAGCAATCAAAATTCCAGAGCCAGCAACAAAGTTTGAACTACTTCAGCAAGTGATAGATAAACAGAGTGAATTGGAAGAAAAACTTTTTGAACTGAAGAATAGAGAAAGGAGTCAAACAAAAAGTGAATCAGATCTGATGTCACGGTTAGATGAACTAGAACAACTTGATGAACTTGAAGATGAAATGGATAGGTAAGGAAAAAGGATTATTAGTCATTCTGTTTTTTATCCACATTCTTTTCACAATCATGTTGCTCTCTATCTTCTACCTGTGTCCTATCCTCCAATTATAATACATTTTCGACTCTCTCTATGATTGCATCAAATATATTGGTACTTTATTTACAGGTTAGATAACATCATTGAAAATGAAGATGTAGAAGAAGAAAGTGATGATTCATCTAAAACACCAGCAACAAAATTACAAAGGCGTGTGTCCTTTGTCGATGAGGATGACAGTAATACTTTAGAAATATCATTTAAACATAGTCCTATTGAATCTTGTAGAAAGCCTTATGATCCTAGTAAAGGTATACAAAAACCAAGTGATATCTATGAAGCACACTCTAATCTATTTGGAACTGGAACAACATCAATTCTTAAAAAGTCAAAGTATGAAGCAGGGTCTGAAATACCAATGATTAAAACCCCTAAAGAAAAGGTAGTCCAATTTGATACACAGGATAATGGTGAATATCAGACTATTGTCGTAAAAGATATTGTGGAGAAAGTAAATCAGGTAGATCCAAAATTAGAAAGCAAAGCAAGACCTACAAGCTTATTTAAGAAAAAAAGAATGCAAAGTAAATCATAAGAAGGATAATATTTAAGAACAATAAAATATGTATTTTATGTTTGTTTGTGTTTGTTAGTGTGACAATGTTTGATTAGTTGTCAACTTGGTCACTATATGTACCTTTATTCTTTTACTATGATTCTTATCTTATCTTACCCTTATCGTGCCCAAGTAAGTTGGGATAAGAGCAGGAGAATGATGATGATTAGTCTGGTGTGTTAATCCAATGCCAACAATCGCAATCCTGTGCTAGCTGGATCCAATTTGAATTAAAAGTGCCAAGATCGTCCTTGATCCTAATCTTGGTGAGTGTGACTGCGGCGGCGACCCGAAGCAATCTATGTGTTCCTTGTTCTTGAACCCTGATCCATCTCCACGCCACTGAGATAGCCGAAGTTGCTTAAAACTTCTAAAGATTTTCTAAAATTCGATTGGTTATCAAGAAAAATGAAATTAAATCTGTTTTTGAACGAAAACATAATGTTTTTTTTTTTCCTTGATGGCAATTGAGTCGTAAACGTAATGTTGATTTTGGACGAGAAGTAAAACTTTTTTTTAGTCTTTTGACATTTACGTGTTTTGACTTTGACAGATCCAAATTGTTCTTTGAGGTTATGTTGTGATCGCTTTACGAACATTTTAATAGAATCATTATAATAAATATATTCATACCATTTTCGTTACACTGAAGGTCTACTTAAAATGTTATCACGCAGCTGCAGACATCTGTGTCGGCGATACTCCCAAGCTGTTACTTTCAGAACAAATGAGAACTCTCCTGTAAGTAAAAAGAAAGAAAGAACAAGAATTTTTGTTTAAATAATACATAATTAATACTTTAAATATATAATTTAATACATTCAAGTGAATATTTATGGTGTATATTTAATTTAGGTGCGCTAATATGATTTTATCTACAGGTACAGCACAGTGAAAAGCAAGCAGGTTTATTTTACACAATGAACCCAGACTTGTGCAAACAGCTCTTTGCTCATGGTGGGTTCCCCAAAAGTTTCAAGAAGCAGACCAAGACATTTGCGGAGACTGCCATTATGGTGCGTCAGCCAGCATTGGACCTCATGGATTGTATAAAAGCTAGTGATATGAACCAGCCAGTTATAAGATATGTTCTTTGTATCCTTTTTAATTATTTTGCACTGGTTTCTATATAGGTACATAATAATAAATAAATATTTGGGACATTTTACATGGCACAATCAATGTTGTACCCATAGTACAAGCTATACTTAGTTTGGGACTACCCAAACTAAGTATAGATTGTACTATGGGTACATTGAATATAATACATAAGAAACAAATACTTATGTTCATCATATAAATGATTATATCCTTTGAGAATTGAACCCTTGACATTGTGATCAGTAGTCCAATACTCGAACCACTAGACACTAAACACAGTAAATGATAAAGAAAAGACTCAACAAAACATGTTTGCTCATCTTTTTGTCACTTGTATTGTTGAACTGGAAGGTAGTGACTTTCTCTGGTAAAACAAACAAGACAATCCAATCATTGAAGCCTACCATCCGATATATTTAGTATTCTAGATTTAGGAAAGGTATTGTGTGGAGTACATTTTCATCTTTATTGGTTTTCATATTTTACTGTATAATTTTCCTTAGCATTAAATTAGATGGTGAGAAGGGCACAGGCAAGTCAATCACAATGGCCCACCTACTGCACTATGCACATGAACAGGGCTATCTCATTGTACATGTACCATGGGGTAAGTTTAACTTTTAAACTAATACTAATATTATACCAAATATTTTTATTTACAGTAAGATAGTCACCCTCAAGTGGGAGGGTGAATATATGAGAAACAAAAAAGACGAGCCACTGCTCAAGCTTAAATAAGTTAATGGAATAAAACATGAATATGAAAAAAAAAAATTAAAATTTCCAGTTTTTGTCAGATTTTTAAAATTCTATTTTTTTGGTGTTCAGATTGCAGTTTAAATGTTAGCTTGTTCAATATAAATTATGAAATCATGGAGTAACTTTTCATTTGACCTGTCATTCCCAATAAATTTATTTGGAATAAGGGGTAAACCAATGATAAATTATATTTATTTCTGTAAGCACTTTTACAAGTCAATATTTCAGAGAATCATGGACTCTTTTAAAGTCCAGACAGGAACAGTATTTACCCTTATAAGACAAATATCTGTTTTACAACATAGGACAAAATATTCACAACATGACAAGGCCTTTTGAAAGAAAGAACCATAGGATCTTTGAGTTGACCTATCTTAACTAACATAGCTCAACCATTAATTAGGAAGCTCAACAACCAGTCGCACGACGATTAGCAAGACATTTCCATAGGTCACATGAAATACTCAAACGTATCAGAATATGTTAATAATAAACTTGCGTCTACTTAGTTTATTATTATAGGTCCAATCAAATCCAAAGGTTTGAATCAGTCTCAAAATTTGGAAATAAAAAAGAAATCACCTATAGAGTGGAGCCAGCATTGTTTTTATATATTATTAGTTTTGTGGTCCTAAGCGTGACTACTACCATAATTATGTAGGTCCCCTGGGTTAGATTCCGTGGTCGACAAGTGTTATTGGGTTTTCAACCGACGAAAGACAAAAAACGGAGGAGGTTCTCAATTCGACATGTATATGTATATCTATTTTTTTTATGTATGACCACGCATAACTTTTTTCAATGAATACCTATCTCAGTAACAGATCGTAATTTGGATTTGTGCCATAAAGCTCGCCCCCTATTACATGGGACCTAAACATAACTCTTAGGGAAATACAGGCATGATGGTATGTAATGTTTCATTGCACTTACTTTTTCTGTATTTCGTAGTGTCAGAATGGCTTAGGCGTATCCCGCGTCACAAGGAGATGTCAAACTCTCAGACTCACGAGGGCTTCGTCGAATTGCCTCTGGATGCTGCCGCCTGGTTGATACACTTCAAGAGTCAGAACCAAACACTACTCAAGTCGGGTGATGTAAGAACTTTTACATGGTACCTATTTGTTTCCTCCAGTATAATTTTATGTAGTTCATGTAATACTCTATTCAGAAAGGAAGTCAAATTTCGACGTGGTAGGTAGGACTCGCGGTGGCTTGGTGGTCATAGCGTCTGGTATATCTAACCAGACGACGCAGGTTTGAATCCTGCTAGCAGTCGAATTTTTCACTAAATAGTTATTTCTTCATGTCTAGTCAAACATTTTGTTCTATTTCTAGTTGAAAACCTCAAAGGAATATGTGTGGAGCAAACGCGAGACGACAGAGGCGGGGTCTCCGCTATCCGCACTAGTTGAGCATGGTATCAACCGTGTGAAATACGCATGTGACGTCATCGATGCTATCGTCGACGAGATCAAGATACTGTCTAATAGCAAACAGTATGTAAAATCGTTGTATTTCTTGAATTTTCGAGATTTACATTAGATTTATATTAGAAAACTAAATGCGACTTACATTTATTATATGTACATAGAACACAAATTTTATGAGGTTCCAAAGCAGTTCCATGTTATTTGGAGTTACCCACCAAATATCTAATAAAGTAAAAGAGTGTCACTTTGGTAAATTATCACTTAATCTTACTAATAGAAATTGGTTATTTCACACAGCATTTGCTACTCTCATCTAGATGCGAGTCAAGTACAGCCTACTGAGAACTGCGCTTTTGATCTAGAACGACTACCAACCATAGTCGTCATGTTTTCGTTCCATCATAAATTCTGACAATGTTTTACAGGTGTAAAACATTTGTTGCCATCGACGGATTTAACAGTTTCTTCTACCCGATGACGCGACTTAACACCGCCACCAAGAAGAAAGTGAAGCCAGATGAAGTCACACTTACTTCTTCATTCCTGAAACTCACCATGAATGACTGGGTAAAATTATTAGAATTACCTACTTTAATACATAATTATTTAGTAGGTATTCAATCATATTTCTTTATAAATCAACAGAAAAATGGTGCAATATTACTATCTGCAGACCAGCTAGCAGTTCCTGATGATCATCAAGAAAGCTCCTTGCCTAGATATTTGCTGTACAAAAAGGTATCACATTAATATGTTTATCTATCATCATCAATAATTCTCTCCTCTTAGAACAAGAGGAGCTAATTAGCCATAGTCATGTGTCCACTTGCACACTATTGAGACTGATATTAATTGGATTAAAACATAAAACCTATGTCTTCAAACTGGCATTTTCATATGACTAGGAGTAACTTTTCTCTTTCTCTGAACTTTTTATTGAAAATGAACGTTATCATTTTGTATTAAAGTAGAAAATCAATCAAAGAAATTTTACAGATTGTGTTAGCCTCTGTACATGGTACACCTGAGTTATTTAAACCAGTATAGTATATATTTTTATTGACATTACAGTACCTATTGTGTGTTGTTTTTTGTGAGCCATACAATTCAAATCTAATACTTACCTACACATTTTGAAGTGTATAATATTATGGGATACCTACAGGTTTATAACTGAAAAAGTTCAATGATATTAGATTGTTAAATACACAATCTTATGTTATAGAACTTGTAGAAATAAGTATCAATGCTGACCACTGAAATTGTTTTATTTTTCAGGGCTTTGAGCATTTAGATCCATTTGTGCCAATAGAGGTTGGAAAATATAGTGAAAAAGAGTTCCTATCTTGTGTTGAATACTACAGAGACAGGCTATGGCTGAGAGGCCCCAATGAGGTTGAGGCAGAGTTGAAGTTCACCAGTGCATGCAATCCTTACAGGTTCATGGAGCAGTGTGCACCGTTGTAGATTTATTTGTATTGTAATGTAATATAATGTAGTTGATATACAGCTTTGGTTTCATTTTATTGTTATAATAATACAGTAATTGTTAAAATAAAGAAAAATATATAATTTCACACAAAAACTACAATTATTGGGTCAAAGGTTGCTTTACTTAAAAAACATTGTATAATAATTTGGTTATAAAAACCAGTGTACAATAGGCTAGGTATTCAGGTAACTAATTAATAAAATTGTCCATACATTTGTAGGAAGCTAAGATCGGGAGATTAAATTACTAAACACATTTAAAAAATAAATTATAAACAAGTATGAGATTGATTTAATAATTTATTTTAATCAACATAATATCTACAGAATTAGTGCTTACAAGAAATTTAAACTTCGTAACCGACAATGTGGCGTTTGCCGATGCACTCTCCTACGTAAAACCAGAAGATTACCTCAGCCCCAACAAGAACGTTCAGAGTTCCCTGCTTGACAGTCTGGTCCTTCCATGCACCACTCTTAGCACTTGACAACAGTTTGCCAATACCAGCCTTGATTTGTGGGATCTCGCTCAATTTAGGAGGCGCCAATTCAACTCGCGCATATTTCATGAAGATGTTGAATTTCGGGCGAGCTTGAGCGATTGCCGCTGGAAGGTAAACATTGATTTGAATACACAAAATTTAGTTCACATGCATCAAATTAAGATAGTGTTTTACGAGATAATTTGAAAATAATAAGGGGTAGCACTAAATTTTTGAAATTTCGTTATGTCTACATAACCTTCAATCTTAGAATATAATCAGAATTACATAATATCTGAGGCCAATAGAACGGACCCCCATTCATCAATTATCTAAGGAAGAATGTCTACATTATACTACTTACAGTTAATTAAAGAAGGTACTTTGCCGACTGCACTTGCCATTTTGCTAATTAATCAAAACAATTGAAGTACAATCCAAAAATTTAACTTCGGAATGGTAGATATGTAATGGACGAAGGAAATCAATCTGTCAGTCAAGTACACAGCATGACAGCACACACAACCGACAGACGTAGAAGAGAAGAGATGTCAAAATTGACATTGACAAACTTGTACTGGATGGATTTTGTTTCTGGGTCTGGAATTCTGGACACTTTGTTTGTTCCCTTGCTTGTTATGTTGCGTTGTTACAAAATCGTTATGGTCTCGATTTCATAAATAAATGATGATGATGGTAATAATATTGTTAAAAAAATTCATTAGATCCCAACTTATTGCACTTAAAATTCATAATATTTGAAAATTAAAGCTTTTGTTAAAAAATTAGAACTGAAGCAAAACAATTTTTAGTTCTAGCAATACATATTGCTACGTCGATATTTTAATGTCAAATGTTTTTGTCAAAGTGAGGAGTGAGGCCGGCAATTGAAGCATTAGAATATTAGCAAAATATTGTTTTAAAATAAGACTGGTTGTAAAATCAGGGTGATCTCAGATTAACTAGACTATAACTATGTATTATCGTGGTATGTTATAACTCTTTCACACAATAAAGCTATCATAAGCGTGGCAGGCAAAATTACTATTTTTCTAGCAATTTGTTCTTTTATCTTTAAATTCAGAAGCAAATACAACATATTCGTTATTTTTTTAAGCTTATAGCTGTATGAAATCCCTTAATAAGGCATATGAATATTATAAAATTTTAGGGACACGTCAGTGTTATTCAGGCGTCGCCGGCCTTAAAAAATGTTTGGTTAATTTGGCTACCATATCTATAGCTTAACGGGGTTTGCGGTCAGAGGGCCACAGCCTGCCACTGTCTAATAATTATATAAACATGACAATTTCATTTTATGTTACAGTAAACAAGAATTGTTTCCATGCCATCAAAATCAGTCTGCAGCAATACAAACGTGACACTGACAATTCCTTATCTTTTCAGCCCTATTTTTGTTATTACTAAGTACATTAAGCCTGAGCTATGCCAATACTTTACAAGGGACAATAGACCTGAAGCGGCTACAGAATATTCTACAGGATAATGTGAAGAGCAAGGACATAACTTCCCTGTACTACTCTATCAAAGGACTTGCAGAGTTAAATGCTAATATCCCTAATGTTTGCGATGTGAGTATTTATTTTCTGGATTAGATATTCCATTATTTATTATCCACATAATAATAAGTCTTGTCTTGCATTGTCATATTTATGTTAAGTTGTAAGAGCCATTTTCATATTACATTATCATTATATAAAACACAGGAGGTGCACTGCTGAATAAAGGCTTCCCCCTAAACTTCCACGAGGTCGGGTTATATGCCGCCTGCATCCAATCCCATCAACCTTTACCACATTGTTGGTCCATCTCATTGGAGGCCATCCTACTCTGTATTTTCCATAGCAGTTTTCCCCCCAAATGACAACACATTTACATTATCATAACTTTTTTTTATTTTAGGAACTCAAAAACATCAAGTATGATGAGAAGAACATTGAGCAGGTATTCCAACTGGCCAATGCTGCAGCCATATCCAAATGTCTCAACTTCTTGAAGCCTGACATCATAGCACCAGCCA
Organism: Acronicta alni; assembly: GCA_964056405.1. NCBI lineage: Eukaryota > Metazoa > Arthropoda > Insecta > Lepidoptera > Noctuidae > Acronicta > Acronicta alni. Next base: position 1,849,964 of record OZ043914.1, read on the forward strand.
CACAAGTTTTGGACAAGAAAGATGCCACAATACCTGAAATATACCATGCAGTGTACACATTGAGGGCTCTTGGTAAAGGCTCTGTGTTTGACAAAGAAGATGCCTTGAAGAATCTTATTCAACTTTTGAAGAAGGATGACTCACCTGCCAAGTGAGTACTAGTAACAGTCATAATAAAATTGCTATTTTTAAAATAGTTCTGTAACTTGTTTATAAATTAGTATTCTACTTGTATGTGGGTTGTACAATACATACATATTTTCATTCAATGTTGTTATACAGAAGAGTTTTTGGCAGGGACAAAAATAAAATCCCAATGATCAAAGAACTTAGTGTCACTGAGCTTATCATTAAGATCAATAATTAGCAGACAAAATAAAATACAAATACAATTATTTCAATCCTTCAGAGGATCACAATTTCCCAATGTCATGCTAATACGAACAAAGTTGTATACATGATTTGTGGTTATTTTATTGATTTTAGAAAGAAAACATAGAGACATAGCATTTAGTGACAATGTTTCACACATTTTATCAATTTGACGTAGTTATGGGTATGTGTTTGCGCTGTGCGAGCACATGGGATGCGGCGCGTGGACAGCTACGCATGCGGAGGGCGTGCTACTGGCGGCCGACGAGAGCGACTCCAAGGCGCTGCACTTCGAGGGTGGCTTGCCTGTCACTTCTAACCTGCTCGGTACTATCCACAGGTGAGTTAAATTCACAAACAGACTAAGTACCTAATTTGTCATCTAACTACCTTGGCATCACATTTTTACAGATAATAATTATGCCAAAACTGTTTGGAAAATATATTCTAGGTATCAGCATATATAACGCAACTTTGACCACTGAGACAGATGTCCAGACAGTACTTTAGGCACATGCATTATTTTTCGCGGGGCGCGTAGGCATAGGTGAACCTACATGTAAAATATATTCAGGCGGGCGCGGCGTTTTTATGTTTTTACCCCGCCTCGAAAAAATTCTAGATCCGGCGCTGCCATTTCCAATAAAAGATGGTCCTCCATATTATCTTAATACATAGCATGTCATATACGTAGCCTAATGGTATGACCATTGGACTGCCAAGTCGAAGGTCTCGAGTTCGAACCCAAGGCAACCCACCTCTGACTTTTCGAATTCATGTGCGTATTAATATCACTCGCTTAAACGGTGAAGGAAAACATCGTGAGGAAACCTGCATACCTTAGAGATTTTTCTCGACGATTTGTGAAGTCTGCCAACCCGCACTAGGCCAGCGAGGTGGACTAAAGCCTAATCCCTCTCAATATGAGAGGAGACCCGTACCCAGCAGTGGGACAGTATATGGGTTGATGATGATGATGATGATGATGATGATAGCATGTCATATATATATAGCAAATTCATTGTCACAGGACATACAGAAGCCAAAAGAAGCCATCTCCTCTAACTGACGAGCAAAAGTACAAGTTTGCAGAGTACTTGCTGTCTCGCCGCTCTGTGAACACACCTAAAGGAGCTTGCTTGTTGATCGAAGCCGCCAACGCACTCGCCGATGAAGAGGTTAATATTAAATATGGTTCCATACACTTGCTATTTGCAACTTATCATGTTGCTCTCAGATAAACAATTCGAGCATTTCATAAACAACAAATTCTAAATTAAATCTATAGCAATTCATTAATGAATGGTGAATCCCCAGAGGGTCATAACAATTGATTTTCTGTAGTGTTTGCTATTTGATTCTTGACAGATTAAAAGTTAATTGAGGTGTAGCAAGTGGGTGATAAGAAATTATATAAAGTGAGAAAGCTTTAATTGCTTTGTACCAAAATAGTTGTCTATGTAATTTTCTAATAATATTATAATAATAGAAACCTGCATTGTCCTCAGCCATCTCCCATCAGCATTGTCATCAAAGGCAGGAAGTACATCACCTCCGAATCTGACACTATTGAGTTCTCCATCACCGACCTCGTAGGGCGCCCCGTGCGGTTCTTGAAGCCTGAAGAAGTCGTCGCTCAATCCGGCACTCGTCTTGCAGACGACGTCGTAGTTTTATCCAAACAACCTTTGACACAAAAACCCAATGAACCAACAACTTTCGTCCTCAATTTAAGCAAGATCAAAGCTCAATATGGCCTGTACAAGATTGCATTGAGTGCTGGATCTAAGACTGCCAATGTAAATGTGGCTGTGTTGGGTGAGATCCAAGTGACCAGTGTGGAAGTCGGTATTGGTGATGTTGATGGCACAACCAGCCCTAAATTAACAACTGTTGCATACCCCAACAAGCTGACTGAGAAACTCCAAGCTGATCATCTGCAAAAGTGAGTGATATTCATATAAAATACTTTACCTATAACTTACTACTTGTTACCTAAATTCGCTGGTTTTAATCTGTAACCTATATCGCTAGGGTGACACTAAAGTTCAGTGTCCGCGACAAGTACAACAAGCCAGTGTTGGTGCAGCAAGCGTTCGTGCGGGTGGGCAGCGCCGCCAACGACGACGAGACCATCTTCGTAGCCGAGCCCGACAACACTAAGG